>JAZGTL010000006.1:5007500-6257500 GCA_037349345.1 Oemleria cerasiformis
AAGCCAATTTTTGTTTCGAGACACTTTTAGCTGTGTTTTGGATACCGTTGCATAAGTCTCGAACTCACGAGTTCGTAGATAGGTAGTACACGGAAAACGGAGTTCGTGTGCGAAAGATGCGGGTCTAGAATGTTAAGGGCATTTTGGTAATTTGGCAGGGGTAGATATTTTTTTTAACCCCTAATTGATTTGAACTTATCATCATCATCATTTTCTTTACTCTCTTTCATTCTGGACTCCCACCCCACCCCTACCACTCCCCCCCCCCCCCTCCCCCCCGAACCCATGTGACCCAAACTCACAAAACCCACCCCCCCTCCCCCCCGAACCCATGTGACCCAAACTCACAAAACCCATAAATTGGGACTTTGATTCAAGGCCAAGTCTCCCATTTTGGTGAAACTAATCGAAATCTCCTCATTCCCACGATCACAGCCGTACCAAGCATTGGAGGAGACAACCGCGGAGGACACCGAACCGAGGGAAGGAAAACCAAGAATTTTTTGATCGATTTTTCGGTCAATACAGGTATGGGTTTCGTGTTTTGAGGTCATTTCTGAGTTCCTGGGTTCGAGTAGATAGATTTAGACCTAAAATTTGTGAAAAAAGGTGGAGTTTTGCGGAAGTTAGAAAAAATTCAAGGTCGGCCAAAAATGGAATTTTCCGGCGACCGCGGACGGCGGCACAATCACCTTCTCCTGCAAAGGAATCCAGATTCCAACCACAGGCGACGACGACGGTCCGATCATCATCTCCGACGAACTCCGACGACTGGCAGTGGCTGACGTGACATGCCACCTAGCAGCCACGTAGTGCCATATGGCAACCAGTGAGAGACTAAATCAGCTGCCACGTGGAGCCACTTGGCAACCCAGTCAGCATCCAGTAAGCCGTCAGTTGACCATTGAGTCAACTGACACAGTCAAGGGTTTGACAGAATATGCTGACGGTGTTAGCATATTCCATCAAAAGTTAACGGAGCTTGACGGAAACGTAACGCCGCTAGTCTAGACGGAATATTCCGATTCTGTCAGGGTTGACAAAATATTTCGTCAGGGTTGATGGAATATTCCGTCGTGAACAGTACCAGCGCATGGGGGCGCGTGAGGGCGCATGGGCGACCTTTTTATCTATGTGTGGCAATGCGTGGGACCGATTCCAAGTCACGGTGACTGTAACGACCCGGACCAGAAATTAAATTCTTTTGAGAATTGGACAATTTTACCCTCAGTTTTGGACGGGTTCGGGAGTCACTTTTTGACTGGCAGTACTTTTGGGAATTTCTCTTTGGTTGTTGCGTAGGTCTCGAACTCACGAGTTCGTAGACAGGTGGTACGTGGAAAACGGAGACCCGATGAGTTCGTTACGGGTCTAGAAGCTTCAGGGGCAGTTTGGTAATTTTGGAAAAGTTGGAATTATATAGAAGATATTTTTCTCTCTCTTGGAGAGATTGGCCTGATCAATCTCGCTCCACCCGAAGACCTCCCCGTGTGAACACCGAAGACCCATTTTCATCGGATGGGTTTCGATCTGATTCGAACAAAACCAAGGTCGGAAGGATCTTCCCCGCGACCCCACAAGTCTTTTGGTGTAATCATCGGAGTGGGAGCACCGCCGTGGGCGACGGACGGAGGAGGGAAGTGAACCGAACCTTCTCAGCCGTTTTTCGACCAAACCAGGTACGATCTCGGAACTTTGACCTCATATTTGGATTCCTGGTGAAAAGTAGATGAATTTCCATGTGTAGATCGTGAAAAACGGTTAAGAAATGAAGAAATTAGAAAACCTTGAAGTTCGGCCAGAAATAGGGGATTCCGGCGAACCAGACGGCGGCAGAGGTGGCGGTCTGGTCATCTTCTCCGGCCATCCTCCGGCGCCGGCGAGGGTTGTCCGGTCGTCTTCTCCAGCGAGTCACCGGTCGAGTCGAGTGAACCGGTCGGGTTGAGTAAACCGGTCGAGTCGAGTGAACCGATCGAGTTGAGTGAACCGGCCGAGTCGAGTGAACCGGTCGGGTTGAGTCGAGTTGGACCGGGTCAGGTCGAGTCGGGTCGAGTTGGACCGGTCCAGGCGCGTGAACACTGTAGCAGGCGCGTGACCGGCGCGTGGCAGCGCGTGAGCGCGTGTTCTGACCTTCCGGTGGCGCGTGTCACTGTTCCCGAAGTCACGGCGGCGCGTGACTAAGGTTTTGGGACGTTCCGGATCAGATTTTGTTGGTTTTGAGGCCATAGGAGTTCATTTAGAGCCCGGTTGGGCAATCAAAGCGGTAAGGATTGACCGTGGAGAGGGTTTTGAGCTTGGAAAGTCAAGGTAGTTGGGTCATTATGGTGTAGGTGTTCTTAGGCTAGAGCGTACATGAATTTTGGGTTGGATGGTGATGGTAAGCGGACTTTTGATTTATAAATTGTAACGCATGTATAAATATCTTTGATTTAATTACTTGTGTATGGTTGTATTTATAAATTGTAATGCATGTATTAATATCCTCGATTTAAATACTGTCGTGTATGGGTGTAATGATTACCTAGAACTTATAAATGATTGCTGGATATTTGTTTTTTTCTTTCTAATATTTCAGTGGAAGTGTTGTGAGAAATGATATGGTTGTTGGATTTGGTTTTGATATTGTTTGGACGTGGAAATTATTTGGGTACATGATTTTGAGTTGAAACCGTATTTGTGATAAATGATAAACAAAATATATATACTTGATTTTGGATACAATATCGATTTGAAGGGGCCTAGGAGCCGGGCCTTGGTTCCGTGTTGGCGGACTCCCGGTTAACCCCCAATATAAATAAAACCGATTTGAAGGGGCCTAGGAGCCGGGCGTTGGTTCCGTGTTGGCGGACTCCCGGTGAACCCCCAATATAAATAAAATCGTTTTGAAGGGGCCTAGGAGCCGGGCCTTGGTTCCGTGTTGGCGGACTCCCGGTGAACCCCCAATATAAATAAAACCGATTTGAAGGGGCCTAGAAGCCCGGCCTTGGTTCCGTGTTGGCGGACTCCCGGTGAACCCCCAATATAAAAGGTGATTTTGCAAAGATTGTGGTCGAGTCCAAGTAGTACAGATTCTAGCACACCCCAAGGGATACCCTGGTGGCTAGGGATATGATAGTCGAGAGATATGCCGACTGATGTGATATGATAGCCGAAGGTTATACCGGCTGATGATATGATATGATAGTTGAGGATACTTGCCGACTGATGAGATATCATAGTACAGAGAGTTATGATACAGGACTAGCACACCCCAAGGGATACCCTGGTGGCTAGGGATATGATAGTCGAGAGATATGCCGACTGATGTGATATGATAGTCGAGAGATATGCCGACTGATGTGATATGATAGCCGAATGTTATATCGGCTGATGATACAATATGATAGCCAGGATATTTTTGGTTCTAATATGAACCAGACGACAATTGTCATGGGCTTAATCAACCTATGAAAATACTTCGTCATCCGGGTCAGTGGGTTGGTGTGGGCGGCGACTCAGAGGGACGAATTATTGTTGATTCACAAGTATCTGACTAGTCTGTTGTCTTGTGGTTTTCCAGTAGAGATGTCAGCAATGTCTGACCTACTGACGTTTGGTGTCAGAGAGTATTCCTATTTGAACCACTACTATTCCGAGGTCTTGGCTTTGACCTGTATATTATCCTGCGTCTGACAGTAGGAGTGGTCAGTAAGTACAGAGGTTCTGTTGGAAACCCTGTAAGGTTTAATAAGAATTATTTAAGAACAAAGGGTATTTCTGGTATTTAAATTTTGAGGTAAAAGAGCTGTTAGACGGGATAAGGGTTCTTTCCGGGTTTCGAGGTAAAATTCGGGAAGGGTCCTTACTGCGACTCGTGGCTAGGGTTTTGGGGCATCCCAGATTGGATTTTGGCAATTTTGAGGTCGTAGGAGTTCGTTTAGAGCCCTGTTTTGGTAATCCCAGCGGTAATGCTTGACTAGGTAGTGAGTTTTAGGCTCAGGAGGTCAAGGGAGTTGAGTCATTAATGTGTCAAAGAGTTCCTTGGGGCTAAGGCTTCCTTGATTTGGTATTTTAGTTGCGCTGTGAACGGACTAGGTTTCCGGGATTGCATAGGATGCGTACTTTTAGGTATTATGTTATACCACAGGGTTATCCGATGATTGGCGTGGAGGATGTCTCCGCTACATTGTTGAGGGTTCTCCGACTGGCGTTAGAGGGTACGTCTCCGCCAGATCGTTGAGGGGTTCTCCGATGTAGGAGTTCGAGGGATCTTTCTCTGTCATATCGTTGAGATCTGAGGGGTGCTCAGGACGAGCCGGGTTATCGAGTTACCACTAGGGGTGCTCAGGATGAGCGAGATATCGAGTTACGACTTAGGGTGCTCAGGACGAGTCAGGTTATCGAGTTACCACTCGGGGTGCTCAGGAGGAGCGGGATATCGAGTTACCACTCGGGGGGCTCAGGAGGAGCGGGATATCGAGTTACCACTTAGGGTGCTCAGGATGAGTCGGTTTACCGAGTTGCCACTTGGAGTGCTCATGAGGAGCGGGATATCGAGTTACCACTCAGGGTGCTTAGGATGAGCAGGGTTATCGAGTTACCACTCGGGGTGCTCAGGAAGAGTGGGATATCGAGTTACCACTCGAGGTGCTCAGGAGGAGCGGGATATCAAGTTACCACTTGGGGTGCTCAGGATGAGCCGGGTTATCGAGTTACCACTCGGGGTGCTCAGGAGGAGCAGGATATCGAGTTACCACTCGGGGTGCTCAGGATGAGCAGGGTTATCGAGTTATCACTCGGGGTAGTCATGATGAACAGGGATATCGAGTTACCACTCAGGGTGCTCAGGAGGAGCGGGTTATCGAGTTACCATTCGGGGTGCTCAAGATGAGCCGGGTTATTGACTTACCACTCGGGGTGCTCAGGAGGAGCGGGTTATTGAGTTACCACTCGGGGGTGCTCAGGATGAGCAAGGATATTGAGTTACCACTCGGGGTGCTCAGGAGGAGCGGGTTATCAAGTTACCACTCATGGTGTTCAGGACGAGTCGGGTTATCGAGTTACCACTCAGGGTGCTCAAGAGGAGCGGGTTATTGAGTTACCACTCGGGGTACGTAGGACGAGTCGGGTTATCGAGTTACCACTCGGGGTGCTCAGGAGGAACGAGATATCGAGTTACCACTCGGGGTGCTCATGCCGAGCCGGGTTATCGAGTTACCACTCGGGGTGCTCAAGATGAGCCGGGATATCGAGTATGACACTGAGTAAGTCAGTGAGACTCAATTCAACCAAGTCTAGTACCTTCATAATCCGGGTCAGTGGGTTGGTGCGGGCGGTGACCCAGATTTACGAGTTATTGACGGTTCACAAGAGGGTGACACGTTAGTTGTTTTGTTAGATTATGGAGGAGATCCTCCGAGGTAGTTGTTAACTACTAGGCTATCTTGCATCTGATAGGTCGTTGAAACCCCTGTAAAATACATTTATTGTTTCTAAAGGTTAAGGGTATTTTTTTTAGGTATTAAACTTTTGTGTTAAAAACTGTCAGTCAAGAGGGTGGTGTGTAAAATAGGTTCGTGAGGTTCCCTTGTAGGGCCACCACTGGTCTAAGTTTCAGCAATGCTTGACCTCATGTCAACTTGGTATCAGAGCTTTTTAGCAGAGGGCTATAAACTTCGAATCATGATCAGGGGATCTCACATTGTGATATGTGGCGAAACTTTGGTCTTACCCTGATATGACCAGGCCGGTTAGCCACCGGTGAGGTTGCTTTGTCGAGGGACTAAGACGGTTAAACAGTCCTTAAGTGGTGATTCTTCCGGACTTTTGGTCGAGTCCTCATAATTACAGTGTTAGGACTTAAGGGTGTTGTGAGAATATTCCTTAGGTTGTCAGACGAGAGTAGGGTTCTTCTTGGGTTTCGAGGGGAAATTTGGGAACGGTCCTTACATTTGGTATCAGAGCGCCAGGTTTAACTTCTTGCAGACCGCACACTTGTGTGCAAATTATTTAAGGATTCTTGTCAACAAAATGCCTCTGAGACGTTGTCTCTTCAATGACCTTGAATTGAGAGAGGCGGAGGTCATGTGATGCACGGGCGACGTAGGCGTCGCTATTGCTAGTGAGTGGACCTTGGTTTATAAACTGCAATGCATGCATACAACTATATTTGACTTAAATTCTATTATGTATTAATTTTGGCAAATTTCCGGAATTTATAAATTATTATTGGACACAGGTTTTCCATATTTCAGTGAAAATGTGTTTTGGGGAAATGGCCTGGTTTTTGGACTCGGTTTTCATGTTGTCTTGACATGGTAATTATTGAGTCCGTGATTTTTGGATTTAGACCCGGATTTGTGACTTTATTGGATTTGGGCATAGAACTAGTTTTTCATTGAATTTGGCTTAGGCCAAGAAACAAGGATTTCAAAACACGGATTTTTTGTTTTCACTGGATTTCTATCCCTGATGGTCAAGGTTTCTCCGACTGGCATTGAGGGGTTTTGTTCCCCTGGATCTTTGAGGGTTCTCCGACGCTGGTGTCGAGGGGTTTTTCTTCGCCGAGTCGTTGAGGCTGTCTACGCATAGCACTAATTTTTGCACCACTCGAGGTATATCGGGTGTGCAGGGTCAAGGTTTTCTCCGACTGGCATTGAGAGTTTTTGCTCCGCTAGATCATTGAGGGTTCTTCGACGCTGGTGTCGACGGGTTTTTTTCCGTCGGGTCGTTGAGGTTGTCTATGCATAGTACATGGTTCTGCATAACTAGAGGTATATCGGGTGTGTGGAGCGTATTTCAGGAACATTGGGTTATGTTTTGATATATATTGTGTCCAGGTCTGTTTACATGATTTTTTTTAAACTCATTTGAGGAGGGTTTTCAAAGCATGGTTGCGAACCATGGAATGTTTTCATTATTTGGATTTTCGTGGGTCCCACCTAGTGCTTTTACAAAAGATGGATTTTCCGGCAAGTTTTTGGCTTATCTTTATGGACTTATTTGAATAGAAATTTTACGTATGCATGCATTGCTTTATATATGATGAAGGGTATTTTCCATCACCTATTCGCCATAGTTTTCTCCAACTAGCGTTGGACGAAATTTTAGACTGGAATGGTAAGGTTTTTTCCTCCCCCAGGTCATGGATATGCTCTGATTCTGGCGTGGCAGGAAGCTCTCCACTAGATCGTTGAGGCTGACTGCACTTGGTACACGTGACCCTATCTGACACCTAGCTTCGAGCTATGTTCGGTCATGTGACGTCATGACTTGAGGTGATGGTAGTCATGTTGGGAGTAGGACCCACAATGGACTTTTCAGGCTCAGAGACTTATTTCGAGGTATGTTCCGGGTTGAATGGGTTCTGGTGCCTCTAGGATGTCTTCTCGCCTACGATTTGTTATCGAGACTGGACTAGGGAGATGTGCAGAGTGCACAGGTTCTATGTGGAATCGCATCTGGGGCCCAATTCGTGTCGGTGGTGACGAGAAAGAACTTGAAACAGAAGGTTGGTTCTTTGATCGGAGTTAAGGGAATTTCGAGGATGAAATTTCTTTAACGGGGGTAAATTGTAACGACCTGAAAATTTAATTATTGAATTTTCGTAAATTATTTTGCAAAAATATGAATTTACCCTTGGTTGTTAAGGGACGTAAAAGTCAATTTTTGTTTGGAGACACGTTTAGTTGTGTTTTGGGTACCGTTGCGTAGGTCTCAAACTTACGAGTTCGTAGACAGGCGGCACGTGGAAAACGGAGTTCGTATGTGAAAGATGCGGGTCTAGAATGTCAGGGGCATTTTGGTAATTTGGCAGGGGTAGATATTTTTTAATCCCCAATTGATTTGATATTATCATCATCTTCATTTTCCTTACTCTCTTTCTCTCTGGAATCCCCTGCCTACACCCCCCGAACCCGTGTGACCCAAACTCACAAAACCCATAAATTGGGACTTTGATTCAAGGCCAAGTCTCCCATTTTGGTGGAACTAATCGAAATCTCCTCATTCCCACGATCACAGCCATACCAACCATCGGAGGAGACAACCGCGGAGGACACCGAACTGAGGGAAGGAAAACTGAGAATTTTTTTGATCAATTTTTCGGCCAATACATGTATGGGTTTCATGTTTTGAGGTCATTTCTGAGTTCCTGGATTCGAGTAGATAAATTTAGACCTAAAATTTGTGACAAACGGTTGAGTTTTGAGAAAGTTAGAAAAAATTCAAGGTCAGTCAGAAATAGAGTTTTCCGGTGATGGCGGCGGTCAGATCATCGTCTCCGACGAACTCTGGCGACTGGTTCGGCCGGTGGTAGCTGACGTGGCATGCCACCTGGTAGCCACATGGCGACCAGTCAATGGCTGACTCAGCTGCCATGTGGTAACCCAGTCAACATCCAGTCAGCCGTCAGTTGGGTTTGACGGAATATGCTAACGGCGTTAGCATATTCAATCAAAAGTTAACGGAGCTTGACGGAATCCTAACGCCGCTAGTCTGGATGGAATATTTCGATTCCGTCAGAGATTTTGTTAGGTTTTAAGGAATATTCCATAAGGATTGACAGAATATTCCACTGTGAACAGTACCGGCGTGTGAGGGCGCGTAGCGTGTGGCCCGGGCCTTTTACCAGCACGTGGGACCGATTTTGAGGTCACGACGACGCGTGGCTAGGGTTTTAGGTCATCCCGAATCGAATTTTGGCGGTTTTGAGGCTGTAGGAGTTCATTTAGAGCCCTATTTAGGTAATCCCCGCAGTATTGCTTGACCATGGAGCGGGTTTTGGGCTCGGGAGGTCAAGGGAGTTGGGTCATTAATGTTTCAAATAGATCCTTAGGGCTAGGGCTTCCTTGATTTGGTATTTTAGTTGCATTGTGAACCGACTAGGTTTTCAGGATTGCATAGGATGCGAACTTTTAGGTATTATGTTATACCACGGGGTTCTCCGATGATTGGGGTGGAGGATGTCTTTCTCCACTACATTATTGAGGGTTCTTCGACTGCGTTAAAGGGTACGTCTCTACCAGATAGTTTAGGGATTCTCCAATGTAGATGTTCGAGGGATCTTTCTCTTCCATATCGTTGAGGTCTGAGGGGTGCTCAGGACGAGCCGAGTTATCGAGTTACCATTCGGGGTGCTCAGGAGGAGTGGGATATCGAGTTATCACTCGGGGTGCTCAGGATGAGCCGGGTTATCGAGTTACCACTCGGGGTGCTCAGGAGGAGTGGGATATCGACTTACCACTAGGGGTGCTCAGGAGAAGCGAGATATCGAGTTACCACTCGGGGTGCTTAGGATCTACAGGGTTATCGAGTTATCACTCGGGGTGCTCAGGAGGAGCGGGATATCGAGTTACCACTCGGGGTGCTCAGGAAGAGCCGGGTTATCGAGTTACCACTTGGGGTGCTCAGGATGAGCGAGATATCGAGTTACCACTCGGGGTGCTCAGGATGAGCAGGGTTATCGAGTTACCACTCGGGGTGCTCAGGATGAGCAGGGATATCGAATTACCACTCGGGGTGCTCAGGAGGAACGAGTTATCGAGTTACCACTCGGGGTGCTCAGGACGAGCCAGGTTATCGAGTTACCACTCGGGGTGCTCAAGAGGAGCGGGTTATCTAGTTATCACTAGGGGTGCTCATGATGAGCAGGGATATCGAGTTACCACTTGGGGTGCTCAAGAGGAGTGGGTTATCGAGTTACCACTCAGGGTGCTCAGGACGAGCCGGGTTATCAAGTTACCACTCGGGGTGCTTAGGAGGAGCGGGTTATCGAGTTACCACTCGGTGTGCTCAGGATGAGCCAGGTTATCGAGTTACCACTCGGGGTGCTCAGGAGGAGCGGTGTAAGGACCCTTCCCGAATTTCTCCTCGAAACCCGAAAAGAACCCTTATCCCGTCTGACAGCTCTTTTACCTCAAAAATTTTATACCTGGAATACCCTTTATCTTTCAATAATTTTTAGTACACCTTACAGGGTTCCCGACAGAACCTCTGTACTTACTGACCACTCATACCTGTCAAACGTAGGATAGCATACAGGTCAAGCCAAGACCTCGTAATAGTGGTGGTCCAAATAGGAATACCCTCTGACACCAATTGTCAGTAGGTCAGACACTGCTGACACATCTACTGGAATACCATAAGACAACCGACTAGTCAGATACTTGTGAACCAACAATAATTCATCACTCTAGGTCACCGCCCACACCAACCCACTGACCCGGATGACGAAGTATTTTCATAGGCTGATTAAGCACATGAAAATCGTCGTCAAACCATATTAGAGCCGGAAATATCCTCGGCTATCATATCATATAAATCGGCAAGTATACTATCATATCGTATCCTCAACCGGAATAACATTCGGCTATCATATCACATCAGTCAGCATATCCCTTGACTAGCATATCCCTAGCCACCAGGGTATCCCTTGGGGTGTGCTAGTCTTGTATCATAACTCTCTGTACTATGCATAGACAGCCTCGCGACCCAGCAGAGCCAAAACTCCTCAATGCCAGAGTCGGAGCACTCAACGAACCAACGGAGTAAAACTCTCGATGCTAGTCGAAGAAACAGTAACCAATTATATTGAAGGTTCACCGGGTTCACCGCCAACAGCAGATCCTAGTCCCATATTCTGGTCCTCCTCAAATATGTTTATCTTGGAGGTTCACCGAGTTCACCGCGAATAACGGATCCTGGCCCCGGGTCCTAGCCTCCCTCAATTCAATGTTTATCTCGGAGGTTCACCGGGTTCTCCGTCTCAGCGGATCCTAACCCCGGCTCCTGGGCCCCATCAAAATCATATTGTTTATATTGGAGGTTCACCGGGTTCTCCATCTCAGCGGATCCTAACCCCGGCTCCTGGGCCCCCTCAAAACCGTATTGTTTATATTGGAGGTTCATCGGGTTCTCCATCTCAGCGGATCCTAACCTCGGCTCCTAGGCCCCCTCAAAACCGTATTGTTTATATTGGAGGTTCTCTGGGTTCTCCGTCTCAGCGGATCCTAACCCCGGCTCCTGGGCCCCCTCAAAACCGTATTGTTTATATTGGAGGTTCACCGGGTTCTCCGTCTCAGCGGATCCTAACCCCGGCTCATGGGACCCCTCAAAACCGTATTGTATCCAAAATTAAGTATTTTATAATCATAATTACGGTTTCAACTCAAAATCATGGACTCAAATAATTACCACGTCAAAACAATATCAAAACCGAATCCAACAACCATGTCATTCCTCACAACACACTTTCACTGAAATATTGGAAAAACAAATGTCCAGCAATCATTTATAAATTCCAGGAAATCATTGCAACCATACACAACAGTATTTAAATCAAAGATATTGATGCATGCATTACAAGTTATAAACCAAAAGTCCACTCACAAACATCATCCAACCCAAAATTTATGGACGCTCTAGCCCAAGGAACACATGCACAATAATGACCCAACTACCTTGACTTTCCGAGCTCAAAACCCGCTTCACGGTCAACCATTACAGCTGGGATTGCCCAAATCGGGCCCTAAACGAACTCCTATGGCCTTGAAACCAACAAAATCTGATCTGGATCGTCCCAAAACCCTAGTAACGCGCCGCCGGGACATCGGGAACAGTCCCACGTGCCGCCGGAAGGTCAGAACACGCACCGGTCACGCACCTGCTACAGTGTTCACGCACCTGGACCGGTTCAACCCGGCCCAGCTCGACCTGACTCGACCGGTTTACTCAACCCGACCGGTTTACTCAACCCGACCGGTTCACTCAACCCGATCGATTCAACTCGACCCGACCGGTTCACTCAACCCGACCGGTCACTGGTGACTCGCCGGAGAAGACGACCGACTGCCGGCGCCACCGTCTGGTTTCGCCAGAATCCCCCATTTCCGGCCGAAACTTCAAGCTTTTATAACTACCTCAAAACTCAACCATTTTTCACAAATTTTATGTCTAAATCTATCTACTCAAACCCAAGAATCCAAATATGACCTCAAAACCACAAACACGTACCTGTGTAAGCCGAAAAATCAATCGGAAGATCTGAAACTTCCTATACTCAGTTCGGCTTCCCCCGTGGTCCTCTCCTTGGATGGTTGGTACGGTTGTGATCGTGGGAAGGAGTAGAATACGATTAGTGGATCAAAAATGGAAGTTAAAGCCTTGAATCAAAAGATGACTTTGTGGGTTTTTGGGTTGTTTTTCTCACGGTTCGGGGTGTGTGTTTGTTTTTCAAAGAGAGATCCTCCTGAGATGAAGATGAAAATGAATAAATGAAGATGTAAAATGATTGGGGTTAAAAATATCTTCTCCCAAGCTAAAATTACCAAAATGCCCTTGCACATCTAGACCCATAACTTTCGTACACGAACTCCGTTTTTTGCGTGCCGCTTGTCTACGAACTCATGAGTTCGAGACCTACGCAACGACCCCAGAAAAATTCTCAAAAGTACTGCCAGTCAAAAAGGGACTCTCGAACCCGTCCAAAATCGAGGGTAAAATCGTCCAATTCTCAAAATAATTTAATTTCTGGTCCGGTTCGTTACAAGCGGGATATCAAGTTACCACTCGAGGTGCTCAGGACGAGCCGGGTTATCGAGTTACCACTCGGGGTGCTCAGGATGAGCCGGGATATCGAGTATGACTCGAAGTAAGTCAGTGAGACTCAATTCAACCAAGTCTAGTACCTTCGTCATCCGGGTCAGTGGGTTGGTGTGGGCGGTTACCCAGATTGACGAGTTATTAGTGATTTACAAGAGGGTGACACGTTAGTTGTTTTGTTAGATTGCGGAGGAGATCCTCCGAGGTAATTGTTAACTATTAGGCTATCATGCGTTTGACAGGTCGTTGAAGCCCCTGTAAAGTACATTTATTGTTTCTAAAGGTTAATGGTGTTTTTTTTAGGTATTAAACTTTTGTGTTAAAAACTGTCATTCGAGAGGTTGGGGTGTAAAACAGGTTCGTGAGGTTACCCTGTAGGGCCACCACTGGTCTGAGTTTCAGCAGTATCTGACCTACTGTCAACTTGGTATAAGAGCTTGTTAGCATATGGCTATAAACTTCGAATCATGATCAGGGGTTCTCACATTGTGATATGTAGCGAAACTTGGCTCTTACCCTGATATGACCAGGTCGGTTAGCCACCGGTGAGGTTGCTTTGTCGAGGGACTAAGACGGTTAAATACTCCTTAAGGGGAGATTCTGCCGGCCTTTTGGCAGAGTCCTCATAATTACAGTGTTAGGACTTAAGGGTGTTTTGGGAATTTCCCTTAGGTTGTCCGATGGGAGCAGGGTTCTTCCCGGGTTTCGAGGGGAAATTCGGGAAGGATCCTTACATGAGAGATGCATATTATATCTTGTTCTTGAAAAATTAGGGCCCGTTGGTATCGTTTTGCAAACAGATTTTCATTTTTCAGGTACAAAAAAAGATCGAGTGAAGTCTAGTAAATTGTACATTATCTTGGTTATTTGAAGCATTCTCAACCTTACATTGATGAGAGATGCATAGCATATCTTGTTCTTGAAAAATTAGGGTCCGTTTGGTATCGTTTTGCAAAACAGCTTTTTCGTTTTTTCATATACAAAAAAAAGTTAAAAAACACATTTGGTAACTCATTTTTTAAAAAATGAATTTAGAAAATGAAAACACAAGATACAATAATTTGATTACGTTTTATAAAATAAATATTATGAATTTTAGGATACAATCCAAAAAAATAAAGAAACAAAATACATACAATATTAGTGTAAAGGTCACCACAATATTACCAAAGTAATATTAGTGTAGTCTCCACAATATTACCGTAGTCATCATCACTAGCACCACCCCACCACCACCATCCTACCATTGTCGGCACCACCATCACCGTCGTCGCCGCCACCACCACCACCGTCGCCACTACCACCACTACCATCGCTGCCCCACCACCACCACCATCGATGCTGCCATGACCTCCACCACTACCACCACAACTGCCACCACCACCCTGCTACCACTACCACTACAACTGCCACTACTACCCTGCTACCACCACCACTCTAACACTACCCTACTACCACCACCACCCTAATAATAATTTAATTCCTGCAAATAATTAGAAAATTTATTGTAAAGAAATATATAATAAATAAATCAAGTAATTAAATCTAATGAATAAATCAAACTTGAATTATCTTTCCTTAAAAAAGTAAACAAAAAAGATATCAAATTTCATTTCTAACATGATTCATCCAGTATAGTGTACGTACATATAAATTGTAGAAAGTACTAAACATGTCCTAAATTTGAATAGAATACTTTGTTAAAACAATCTAGACCGTCAACTTAGAAGTCTCTCACGCACAAAATACAGGATCGTGCAGATCCCGCCACGTGGACCCACACCTATAATCGGATGCAAACCTATTTATATTCCACTCTTTAATCTCCAGTTCTCGTCCGCTCTTCTATCTCCCCCGCTCCTCCATCCTCTCTCTCTCTCGCTGTTTAGCGTCCTCCGTTGTCTCTCTTTCTTCACAGTCACACCCCCAAACCCTAACTGACATCAATTATCTGCGCAGAGAATTGCCCTGTTTCAATTTGGGGAATCTTCGATTCGAGTTTGTTGTTGTTTTCCTCGACGATTACCGGAGGCAGACGGGGCTGAGAATTGGAACATGGCGACCTCCACCAGCAGTATCTACGTCAGTGTTATTGAGGAGGTCATCAACAAGGTCCGCGAAGAGTTCATTAACAACGATGGCCCTGGAGAAGACGTTTTGAAGGAGCTTCAAGGAGTAATTTTCAATTCGATTTCAATCTTAAAGTTTTCAATTTCATTTTTGATTATTCAAGTTCCACATATTTATTGAAAGTTTGGGATTTTTTTAATTGTGTCGATAGATTTAGGGTTTTCTGGCGGGCTGGTTCGAGAGTTCGATCTGATCACTTTCTAGGGTTTTGAATTTTAAGGGGACTAAAGGGTTTTGAATTCAAAGGGGACTAATTGCTTTTTGGAACGTAGTTATGAGCTACGGTTTAGTTGATTTTTTAATTGTGGTACAATTTTCAGAGTTGGGAGGCAAAGCTGATGCAAGCAGGTGTAGTAAATAATCCTATAGAGAGGTCTGTGGGGACAAAGGCCACACCAGGTACTGGTGTTACTCCAGTTCATGATCTCAATGTACCGTATGAAGGGACTGAGGAGTATGAAACCCCCACTGCTGAGATACTCTTCCCTCCAGTAAGATTTTGTTGTGTTTTTCTATGTTTGTAGTCAAAATCTCTGCATGGTCGGAATATGATAGATATGGGTTATTTGGAATGTTAGACCCCATTGCAAACTCCAATTCAAACGCCTCTTCCTGGAACTGCGGACAACTCATATAACATTCCTACCGGAGGTAGTGACTATCCCACCCCAGCAAGTGAGTCTGGTAGCGGAAATGGTGGCGGCAACTCAGAGATGAAAGCTGGAAGACCTAGCCCCTACATGGTAAACACTTAATTTTTGGACAGTATGAGCTGTATGCAGTTAATAGGTTTCTAAATGCATAGAGGGCATTTGAAATCCTCTCACTGGTTATTGTACAGATAAATTTGGTATTAAATAAATGGGTCTAGCGATTTTCGTTGTCTTATATAACTCTTGAGTTATTTAGAAATATCAAATATTCCTTGATTATTTAAGAGGATATTAATTATATGATTTCTTTCCCGGTCGGTGTTCAGTACATTGCTTGCCATAATTTTCAATTCTCTCTTTCTACGCTAATATCTGCAGGCTATAATCCTTCTAGTAATTGTTTTAGATAACCTAAATCTTCTTTGTTCTGTTTGCAGCAACCTCCGTCTCCTTGGATGAACACCCGCCCCCCTCTTGATGTTAATATTGGTAAGTTGGATGAATCGTTGGATATAGCTTTATGCTCAATAGTCCTGTAGTAATTCACATTTAATGGTGTAGCTTACGTGGAAGGGCGGGATGAGGTGGACAGAGGGACCTCTCATCAAACCCCTACACAGGTAATGCCTGCTATTAATTACAATTCAAACTGCAAAAAACTGTCTGGATTTCTGGGTATGGAGAAAACACATGAATAAAGATTTCTGAATGGCTTTGGTGTGTATGACGTCTTTTTGTTGTTTGTTTTTCCCACATTCTAATTGTCAATTCGAGGAGATGCAATCCATTTAAAGATGGCTTCCATTTATCACCAGTATAGTTTTATTATTATCTTACTGTTGGAGAAAATTTTAGGACTTCCTCCAGATGAATTCTGGAAAGCGAAAACGTGAAGATTTCCCTCCACAGTATCAAACTGGTGGATTTATACCCCAACAAGATGGAGCAGGAGATGCTGCTTCTGAGGTTTTTGAAATTGAGGTTTGTTTTTCATCCTATTCTGTTTTAAAATCTATGACAAGATTGGTGTGGATCGTCTGATGACCATGATGTTGGTACCAACTTCTGTTCATTGTTCCTTTGGGTATGTTTGGATGAGGAACTTGAAAGTTCCATGGAATTTGGGCAAAATTAGTTAAAAATGAGGAACTTCAAAGTACCAAGGAATTTGCAAATTATTAGATGTAAGGCATATAGATGGGATTTGTTAGTTACACCTATGGAGGTGTTACTTTGGAAATCCCTTGTTTAGTGGTTTGTTATGCTCATGTGGTGCATGTGCTTCCTTACTAGTTGCTCAACTACCTACTTGCAATGCCCATATTTCTTTTATTTTTAGTGCATCTCTTACTAATATAGTATAAATTCCATGGAACTTTGAAGTTCTTCATCCAAAAATAGCCTAAGGATTCATCTATTTTCTCATTGAATTTTTTATTTGTTTCAATCTCTGAATCTGTATCTATTGTTTTTAAATCTTAGACTAGTTTATTGGCATTTTAAATATGAAAAGAAGTAGCCTGAGATAATTTATCAAATGAGTTACAAATTATCTTTAGGCTCAAATGAAATAAAATCATGATTGTGTATTTTTGGTGGGACATGGTTTTGGATTAGTTGATACGCTAGAAAGGCTCCAAATAACCTGTCTTTCCAAGTGCTTAAACTGTCCATAACTTCCTTTGTTCAGTCATATGTGACCATTGAGGACCTCTCTATCTCTCTCCTTGTATCTCTGTATCTCTCTCTCTCTCTCTCTCTCTCACTCTCTCTCTCTCTATATATATATATATATCTTAATCTTCATCTTAATGAATTCAAGTTATTAAGAGCATGGAAGAACACTTCTAAATCAGTATGATTTTTGTTTTCGGTTATATGCGTTCTTTAATTGTTTAATGGTGGTAACCTTTCAGGTCAGTGGAGGGAGCATTTCTATTGGTGGACGTGCTTGTAGTGAGATGTTGACTCGTGTACGAAGGTCAACTCCCAAGATTCCTCAACTTGATGGGCCAATACCTGATCAGTATGATGATGTGGTTTCTACTCCCAATGTAAGAACCGTTACGAAAATTTCACACATAACTAGAAATTATATTTTTGTTTAGTGTGTATAGCTCTTTATAATCTGCATACTAAATTATCTGTGGGGCTCGTAATTAGTGTTCCTTCGGTGTATAGTTTCTGATATATCCTGCTCTATACTAGGTCTGAGAGTACTTATGATTTGGTGTCTAGGACATGATTGACTAACTGCATAGTATCTTCATGTTTATGATTTGGTGTCTAAGTTACACATACAAGTGTCCCCGTTGATCTGCATGTCAATTCCGTGTTAGATTATCGATGCTCATTATCCATCCTTTTGGCAAACAAAAGGAGTTAAGTGTTAAACTAGGAAATGGAATCAAATTTTAGTTTTTTTTTTTGGCTGGTGGTCTCCTTGTGTAGCAAGGATCTCACCCTTTTGGCCACCATTCAAGTTTAGTATCTGTTCTTATCAGTTTAATGTCTGATATTCCGCATGATATTAAATTAATTTTTCAAGGGGAAGATCCCCCAGAGGCGTGTTGCCCAGGTGGTACATTATAGCACTTTCCTGGAGCACCATAATCAAAATATTGTATAGCGAGAAATTTAGTGGTTCATAGTTTTCATTTATAAATTTTAGCTAGTAGTTTACAGCCGAAAATGTGTAAAATTTGATATCAATGGTCACTTAAAATGTTCTTTGGATAGACTATTAGGAATTCGTATTTTTTCCACTTGTTTAGATTAGGTCGATGGATTTACTTGGATGTTCAGATTTTGGTTCTGGACAGTTTTGTAGGTAGGTAGTTTGTAGCCAGTAATTTTTCAACTGGGTAATCTGAAGTTCTTAAACATTCCCTCCATCCCTCAGTTAATATATGAATTTTTTCACTTACTCCTGCTTTACCTTACCCTATAGATATACAACTATCAAGGAGCTTTCAATGAAGACTACAACGTTGCCAATACACCTACTCCTAATGGTAATCTCGTGATAAACTTGTGAACTCATCGATTATTTAGTGTCGTAAGTCCATCTCTGTGATGTCGAAGCTTATTTGTCGGATCATTTTTTAACTTTCAGATCTACCGGTCAGCACACCAGCTCCTGTTGTTCAAAATGATGTTGGAGAGGATGATGAGCCCCCATTGAATGAAAATGACGATGATGAGTTGGAAGATGATGAGGAAGAGCCAATCACACAACCTTTGGTTTTGGCCCAGTTTGACAAGGTCTCTCCATCTTGATCACTATCTCTATCATCTCTGTCTCTACTTAATCCTTTTTTCTTTTCTGAAGCAATTGTCTTCTTGTGTATTTGGTTGGGTAGGTGACGCGCACCAAGAGCAGATGGAAGTGCACATTGAAGGATGGTGTTATGCGCATAAACAATAGGGATATTCTCTTCAATAAGGTGAAGTTTACTTCGAAGAATTGATATTCTTCATGCTTTCTGTTCTTGTTCACTCATGAGCTTCCTTTGGATATGCAGGCGACGGGAGAATTTGACTTCTGATTTTGTTGGAGAAATGCATATTTTGGAAATTAGCGGCAGTGCCTTAGCAGATCAAATCCTGAGGAGGAGGAGGTATCATTATTGGGTGTTTCGTAATTTTTCTTTATGAACTATTATTAAGCGAGAGCTCGAGGGAAGAGAAAAGACATGCTAGATACTTTCTTTTTTGTTGTTAAGATTGGGATGGATGTTGGCCTATTGTACATAAATGGATGAGCGTTTTTTGGCCTTTCAAATGGGATGGATGGTGACTGAAGCATTTCCGTTTCCGTTTCCGAAGTTTACTATTCCTGTGATGGAATATGTAATTCCATTAGCTCTGTATACTTGAGTTTATTGGTTAAGTTACGAATTGCGTTATTTATCATCTTTTCCAATGGTTACACATTTGGAATAAGGTAGGCTTTTTACCCAACCAATTTTAATTTGAGAAACCAGATAACAAAGCTGGGTTTTTCGAGTTTTCTATAACTTTTGGTCCATCCCACATACTGAAAAGAAGACTTCTTTTCGTGCAATTACAATGGTTTTATCAACTGAGCCCACATGTTTGTAAAGAAATAATCATTTTCCTCTTCTCATGTGTACTTCAAACGTTTTTGGTTGGTTTTGTTTTAAGACAATGTTGACCAACAAGGAGAGATAGATGAACTTGTTAAAAATAAAAGTTTTTACACAAAAATGGAAGACAATTCTCATCTGCAAGGAGGCCTTGATGAGGCAGAGGAAAAAAGACCTAATTTTGGTGAAGGCATTGCAATATAATGTACCAACACCATCACAAATTACCAAAAAACGCAAACAAATCAATAGACTCATGAAGGCAGCAGCAGGCAGGCAAAGCTCTCTACCAAAAGCAGGCCTAAACCAATGCATCCAAAACAGAAGAGAATCCAAATCTTTTTATGTCACTGCGCACCGTTCATGATCATGCACTGAGATTGAAAGAAGGTGAACAACGTAGAGGGATCCGTGAAGGGGGCTACAGCCGGGTGTTGCCACCCACCTGCCCCCGGGAAGGGCGGTGCAAGACTAGTAACACTCCTTACATTTTGATTACCAGTCTTTTCCATCGACTCTGGCATTGGCTGTGGGGACAAAGTGAGCACCGGAGACAATAACGGGATTGCCATTGAGGCATCATCTTCGTGTGGTGAAACACCGGTTGCATTGCAAGCAGTTTGATCAAGCTGAAGAGATGCGGGAGCACGCTGTTGTAACCTAGTTAGGGGCTTCACTCCTTTGCCTTGGGGCTCATTGGCTATGATGTTGCAAGTGCTGTACATCTCCATTGTTTTGAATGATAGATGAGTCTTGGAACTTGTTTAAAATGCTTCTTCAAAATATATCTTGGAACGTGTTAAACTCAGTACCAGTTTGCGTTGGGGATTATTGCATGTGCGGATTTAAAAGGGTTTGCAAAGAAATAGATAGAAAATGGTGAGATTTTAATTACTGACTTTTTCGTTTATGCCTAAAATAAGAGGTTTGATGGTTATAGAACGAAATTTGCGTTACATGACAGTTTGAAAAATGCCCATTTTTGCTATAACATTCAACTCAAGGAGTGGCTTATATTAATTAACCAACAAAGTGGAGCAAATTAATTAACCAACAGAATTAATCAAGAGTAAGTGCGGTGTTAAATCCGTGTTTAAGTGTTAATCAATCTTAACTTAGTCCGTTTCATTAGTGAATCCATTTTAGGATTTTTTTTTTTGATTGTTCATTTTAGGATTTACTTTCAAAAGAAAACAAAATCCATTTTAGATTTAATATCCACTGAATCCTTATTATTGTGTACCACATGAGTCCTCTAAAATCCATTTTATCTCCACTATTATAACATCAAGAGGGTCAAAAGGTTTTGCCAAAAAATTTTGACGAAAATACTCATTACATTATTTAATATTTAAGAATATAATAGTAAAATCAAATATTAAACTTCTAATTTATTAAAAATTAATGATTAATAGGAGAAGTGAATAGGTAGTGAGATGAGATAGTTATTCCTCTCATTTTCATATATATATTTTTTAATTAAAAATTCATTTTATTTTATTTTAATTTTTTTTAACAAAGATAAAAAAATAAATTAACAAATACATAGCGGGTGCTACGAGGCTAATAGTTAGTAAAACCCGGAACAACAAAAACAAATCAAATGCTTATAGCAAATTGAGCCCCCAACGTATACATTTTGATCAAAAGCTTGTTAGAGTGTCGGTTGAAAATCTAGGTTGAAGTGACAAAGATTTCAGGTTAGCAAAGGACATTTTCAAAAGAAAACAACTGTTATTCACCCAAAAAAAAAATTGAGGAAAACAATTGCTACCCTTATTAGAGAATGTGAAATATAGGCATATATTGCGTGAATTTTATTTATATGAACTAACAAAAAATTTTAAAAAAAATTACATCGAGACATATATGATACACCCCGCCCCGAAAATCCAACTAGATACCGGAGTCACCGGTACTGACCGACACCTGGACGCCGAGTCCAGATGACAAAAGCCCAATAAACGTTGCATTTTAGAAAGTTTGATGAAAGGTAAAGTAGTAAACACCAAATTACCATTTCACCACGGCATCGAACAATCCAGGGCATACTTAAAATAAATTATTATCATAATTAAAGCAGCTACGCTTAACCGATTGTTACCTTGTTACACCCTACATGGGTGGTGTCAAAGTTGTCATCATATTATTCTCTCCTCGCATTCCAAAACCTTCTCCAGTAACCTTTTCCTTACATGTCTCCATATTGTACCCACAATGTATCCGGTACCGACCATGGCACCCTAGTATTTGGGTCATCACCTGTGACATCGTTTTATACTGATAGTATAATCAATATACTAATCAAATAACCCCGCATGGCTAGCAACCACATAACACAATCACACAATACTCACCATTAGCATTCACAATGAATCTTCATACATTGAAGATGATACATCCAATCCCATGGATGATAAAAACTAGTAATATTTTGATATCATCGCCTCTCTATGATGATATGGATCATTTCAAGGACATATCGTCCATACAAAACATAATCTCATCAATCGGGGTCACCGCCCACTCCATACTCACTGACCTCGATAATCTAAAGTATCCTCACTGGTACATGGACTCTCATCATTAGTCTTGACAAACGTCACCATGTCACATAAGCCGGTAAGTTCCTCGGCTCTCGTATCGTATCAGACTCGCATATCATATCACATTAGCCGGCATAACCTTCGGCTATAATAATCGTATCAACCGTCATATTACATCAACTATCGTATCACTTCATCAGTTGGCATAATCTTCGGCTGGCATCAGCCGACATAACCCTCGACTGGAATCAGCCGGTATAACCCTCGGTTGGCATCAGCCGGCATAACCCTCGGCTGGCATCAGCCGGCATAACCCTCGGTTGGCATCAGCCGGCATAACCCTCGGTTGGCATCAGCCAACATAACCTTCAGCTGGCACATCACATCATTAGCCGGTATGTATCATCGACTGACATCAACCGGCATAACCCTCAGCTGGCACATCATATCATCAGCCAGCATGTATCATCAGTCGGCATAACCCTCGATTGGCACATCACATCATCAGCCGGCATATATCATCGGCAGGCATATATCATCGGCAGGCATCAGCCGGCATATATCATCGGCTGGCATCACATACTCAGGTATCCCTATGGCATTGTAGCAGCACGAGTCACGCGTACGTGACAAGACTGGGTGTCTTCGCTCGTACCATGATCACGTTAAGGACTAGGTGCAAGCACAATCACCACGAGTTCCCCTAGGAGCTTGGGATCACAACACAAGCTCGAGAACAGGACTGATGTCATTTAACTAGTATAGAGCAGGCACAAGTGAACGATCACGTGGAGGCTGATTTGTGGCCTACAGACAGGTACGACACCGGCGGCCACCATATGGGCATACCAAAACTAACACACGTGTTATGTCGGCATGACTCCTCAGGAATAGCATCTCAACTGTACCCCATGTGTCTCGATTATCGCGTCGTATTTGTGTCGACACTCTTCGTAATCTCACAATTAACATCATCTCACATATCTCAGAATCGACCTTCGATATATCCTAAAAGTGGTAGTTTATACTCATTCCGGAGTACTCATCTTTCATCAATATTCTAATATAGATCTCGGAATGTATCTTCGAGATCTATCAGTATATTATTAGTTTATACTCATTTCGAAGTGTTCATCTTTCATCAATATATCTCGGGATTTATCCTCGAGATTTACCGTTATTATCTAGTTTATACTCATTGCGGAGTAATTAAATTCCATTGATACTATGACTATCTCAAATTTATCCTCGAGACCTACACTATAATCTTAGTTTATACTCATTGCGGAGTGATTACATTCCATTAGGATTATCATCCTAGATCCCGAATATCCACCATATGATAGGCTCTAAATCTAGCCCCTAGCATCGTCTATGATTCCTAATATCATTCAACACACAATAATTAAGCTAAACATCCTCAAGCATCAAGATCAAGACATTCACTTTCCATAGTATATTCACTTTCCATAATATATATGTATGCAACCATGCATAACCAACATTACAACTCATAACTAATCAATCACATTAATCAAACCAGAATCAACATATTTAATTCCATAATTATAAGTTTAGAGCATGAGGTCCACTCACAGTAAATCGGGGAGTGCTCACCGACCAAGTCCACTATTGCAAGTATTTCGAGGCACTTGACCCCAGAAGTCTCCACGAGCTCCATCTTGATTCATACCGCTATTCGGACTTTCTATTATCATGGCACCTCGCAAACAAGTAATTAATATTAATAAATGATAATTTAATCATTGTAATTAAAACCCTAACTCCCGGGTATTTACGTTATTTAACATTAATCAAAGCAACTTAAGACGTCCGGAACTAGTCCTAAACGAACTCCGATGGACTCCAAACCTATGCCATTAGATCTGAAACGTCGAGAGCATCAAAACACAACTCGCCAGAGGCCGGGGGAGGGCCCCACGCGCTCTCCCGCGCCAGCACTCTCTCTGGGGGTTTTAAGGGCCGCGACTGCGGGGTTCAGACGCCCCTGTCATAGCTTCGCCGGCACCTGGCAGGAACCCTCATTAATGGCCGGTTGAAGCTTTTCTGCAACTTCTCCATTTCTTCACCAAAGCTCACAACCCATATGTCTAAACTCATCTAATCGATGAGAGGATCACGAATATGAGGTCTAAATCGAATGTCGTTACCTGTGGCGGCCGAAAATCGCCTCGAAAGGCGCAATGACCCATTTCTTCCGCCGCTCGCTGCGCCGTGTACAGTGAATGATACCCCTGCGCGAGGACATGGTTGTGATCGCGAGAAGGAGACAAAGGTGATGGTAGTAACAGTTTGGTCTGGGTCGCCGTGAATCGTGACGGCCGATTTGGGTGGGCTTGTGGGTTCTCTGTGAAACATCGCGGGAAGGAGAGAGAGGACAGAGAGGAAAAGTAATTCTGACCAATCCCGAAGAGAGAGTGGCCCTTTTCAAATATTTAAACTTTTCTAAAATTATCGATATGTCGTGATAGTTCTAGACCCGTAACTTTGGCATTCGAGCTCCAATTTGACGTGTCATCTGTCTACGTACTCGTGAGTTCGAGCTCTACGTAATGGTACAAAGAAAACTCCCAAAATCTTCACCAATCAAAAAGTGACTTTCAGGCCTTCGTGAGTTTTAGGGACAAAACGGTAATTTCGTAATTTCAGACTTTCATTTACACCCCAACAACCTTTGGGCCTTCTCTCAAGTTCATCTCCATAGTTTAATCCAAATCCAAACTTTAATCTAAACTATAACTCCTGGTAATTTAATTTAATTAAATTTCTACTTTAATTTTCCAGAACGGATTGTATTAAGATAGGTAATAATACTTTAAATTATTAATTTTTTTAGACAAAATATTCGAAATTAATAAAAAAAAAATTAAATGATGAGGTGATTTAATAAGTACATTAAAAATAATATCCATATAAAATAATTTAATTTATTAAAACAGTATTCTTTATCAGCTGCCATATAAGGTTGGTTATTTAATATGGTCAATTAAATATATTTAAATATTATTATTCTTTAATAAATATGTTCAAAATAGTAAAATAAATATTTTAAATTAAAAAGTAAAAACTAAAGAAACATTTTAGTAAAAAAAATCAAAGTTCTCACTACGTACCTACAAGAGCGCTTGAAAATAGGGACACTACATAGGTCCTTACTAGTCAGGATGAGATTCATCCTTACTTCCATTTAATTGATGACACGTGTCCATTTATTCTAATATATATTAGAATTAAATGAATGACACAATTAATTTGAATAAATAATCATACAAGTGGTGCAATGTTATTGGTCCAAATAAAAAAGTAAGGATACATCATTACTAGTAAGTACCTAAGTGTTGTTTGTCACGAATCCATAATGGGTAGGATATGTGTCATTCGGAAAGAAGTTCTATAGCTGCAATCATTTTAATGCCCTGTTTAATTACAAGTCTACGCTACTAGACTCGGCCTCCGCCTCAGCATCATATTGAATAAATTACATGTAGCATTTTGTTGTGTATCTTTACCATATGGTTTAATTTGATCGTTTATTAGTTTATTATTATTATTATTATAAACTAACCTTCTGGCATCCGCTACTCGTGTGTTAATTTATTTTTTATCTTTATTAGAAAAAATTAAAATAAAATAAACTTTTAATTAAAAAATATATATGAAAATAAGAAGAATAACTACCTAAGCCCACTACCTATTCATTTCTCTCATTAACCATTAATATTTAATAATTTATAAATTTAATATTTAATTTTATTATTTTATCCATATTTATTAAATGATTTATTTGTTTAAAGGTAATTAGTCGAAGGGTCTTTTTGTCAAAAAAAATTGATGAAGCATTTTAACCCTCCTGACTTTATAATAATAGAGATGATTGAGGACATTGTTTTATCCTCGTTATTTATAGTCCAATTGATAGTTTTATAGGTTACTAATTTGGTCAATTTACTTTCCATGGTTTTGGTAATTTAACAATGATTTTGGTCTAATTGGCAAATTACGACTTCAAGATGGCAAATTTTCTAGTGTCTAACTGGCATGACTTCCAAACTCGCTAAGAGCACTTTGTGACTAAAGGCAAGTTGCATCCTGAGCGGGGATTAAGCCCACTTGTCATGTGCAGAGACACCTCATGATATTTACCTAAAAATAATATCTTATTTATCTAATTAGGGGCAAATTTGCACGCGGACACAAGCAAAGGCTCACTAAACACCATTGTCTTGTCCAAAACATTAACAAAACCATAATTCGTAATGATACTTTAAAACACAAGGGTTTCATTTGATCAAATCGAAAAATTATAAGTAAACACATTGATCGAAAACGTATTTAATTTTGGGTTAGAAGTCAGGTATTCTCCCTGGTCTTGGATTCAAGACACAAAATTGGCATTTAACTTATGGTCCAGGGGAGACTGAAATGCCTCCGTGAGTCTTCTCCTCCTCCGGCGCAGATTAGTCATTAGTTGAAAGTTTTGAAATACTGCGTGTCACTGACAAAAAAAAAATGTATTTAATCTTGTTATATCAATATAAAGCAATTTCATTTGCCATCCTTACATTTGTTGTCATTGAATTGTTAATTAATGCTAAATATTATTATTACATTTATTGTGGTTGAAATGTTAAAAATGCTTCTCGAAGAATATTAAGGCTGAATTATTGGGGAAGAAGCCAATCAAAAGCTACAAAGAATATCAAAAAGACTGAAGTGGAACAAAATATCAAAGCAAGCTTCACTCAGAGTCACACATAAACTAATTACACACAGATATTGAAGCGGGAACTCCAACTGCCAACTGTCTAATTTCTCCCTATTTTTCCCAATGGCTTTCAGCTCCTCAGCTAGGTCTCTCATTAACCTCAAGCTCTCCAAAACTCATCACTCACCACCACTTCTTCAACCCAGGAAGAAACCAGTAATCCTTTTCTTAAATCCCCATTTTACCCCGCCCCTTCTTTCAACCCATAACGATTGTTTCCGGGCCAACTATGATACTTTCTCAAACCCCTCTGGCCCCAGGCTCAGATTCAGTGTCAAGGCACACAAACTGACCAAAACCCTTTTCAGATCTTTGCTTCTGTTTCTATTTTTGAGTAATGGAATTGAATTTTGCATCTTTTTTGTTGGGGTTTTTAGGTTGGATCTCAATCAGACTATTCTTCAGGGGATGAGGCGCAATCGCTTATTCCCGAAGCAACCCAACAAGAGGATTTTTCCTGGGTTTCTGTGATTGTTCCGTACGTCTCTATCGAATCTTCTTTTATCTTTATATGTGTTTTACGCTTTCAGTAAAGGGGCATTATTTTAAGCCTTAATTCTTGACTTGTTGGTTTTTATGCAATGGGGTAGCATTTTGTAAAGCCAATGTTTTGCACAAGTTGGATTTTCTGAGTACATGATTGAAGACCTGAATTGGACCTTAATCAATATAAATTGTGATTTCTTTGGCTGAATTTTCTAAACTTTACTTGTGAATATCTTTCTCCTATGTTGGTATACTATTTAGATACTTGACCTATGGCTGGTTTATTAATTAAATTAATGGAATTCTTAGCTTTCTGTTTCCGGCTTTGGGAGGTTTGTTATTTGGATATGACATCGGTGCTACTTCTGGTGCTACCATCTCGTTACAGGTATACATACCTTCAGTTTTAGTGGGTTGATTTATTTAATTGTATTGAAGATTAGTAATTTAATGATCAAGTTGTTATCTTTTGATTGTCACAGTCACCTGAGCTTAGTGGCACAGCTTGGTTTAATCTTTCAGCTGTCCAGCTTGGTCTTGTGGTATGGTTTATAGAATTTTAATAAATTTTCTCCATTTCCAATTGCAAATTAAGTCGTTATCTGTCTGCACAAAATCGCCAAGAATATATCAAATATCACAACCTTCTTTCTTTTGGTGCAGGTTAGTGGTTCTCTATATGGAGCTCTTTTTGGTTCCCTCCTTGTCTACCCAATTGCTGATTTCCTTGGTGTGTACTATGCTTTACTTATTTACTTTATCACGGGGTTTCAAGCTTAATCATGACTTTTCTTATTGAATTGTTGTATTAAGGGAGGAGGAGGGAACTTATCATAGCAGCTCTACTTTATCTCCTTGGAGGCCTGATTACCGCAAATGCTCCGGGGCTTAGTGTTCTCTTAGTTGGGCGTGTCTTATATGGCCTTGGTATTGGCATGGTAAGTGAAGTTTTATTTTGTAGTTGCTCTAACCAAACTTATGTAAAATATTCACATCATTGATATCATGATGTGTGTGTGTGTGTGACCATGGTCTATTAACCTTTTAAAAGATCTATTTTGGCAGGCCATGCATGGAGCTCCTCTCTATATTGCTGAAACGTGCCCATCTCAAATTCGTGGAACTCTAGTGTCTTTGAAGGAGCTCTTCATAGTTCTGGGGATTCTGGTATTGTCCAAATAGAATTTTTATGTTAATATATAATTGTTTTCTTCATTCACCTTCTCAGTGAAGTGAAATGTTCTATGAAATGAACTCTTCTGCAGTTGGGTTATTTTGTGGGAAGCTTTGAGATTAATGCAATTGGGGGTTGGCGTTACATGTATGGAATAAGCGCTCCCATTGCTTTACTTATGGGAATAGGTATGTGGCTTCTCCCGTCATCTCCACGATGGTTGCTTCTCAGGGCAGCTCAAGGTAAAGGGTCAGTAAAAGAATACAAAGAAAAAGCCATTGTTGCCTTGAGCAAGTTGAGAGGTCGGCCTCCTGGTGACAAAGTCTCTGAAAAGCAAATAGAAGAGACATTTGTTTCTTTGAAGTCAACCTATGTAGATCAGGAATCGGAGGGAAGTTTTTTGGAAATCTTTCAAGGCCCTAGTTTGAAAGCCTGTCTAATTGCTGGGGGTTTGGTTCTTTTTCAACAGGTATTTTCCTCCTAGCTGTTGTGCATTGAATTTCTCTTTTTGTCTTTACTTTTATATTCTCCATAACATGCATCGAATTCACTACTTGACATGGCAGATAACTGGGCAACCAAGTGTGCTGTATTATGCAGGTCCAATTCTTCAGGTAAATCATAACCAACTTCTCATTTTCTTTTTTCTTTTCTGAATATGTTTTTTTCATTTCGCTTGTCATCTTAGTTTGCCTAACGAGGTGACACTCGTTGTAACATTGCTACTCAAGACTGCGGGATTCTCTGCTGCGTCGGATGCTACCAGAGTATCCGTTGTCATTGGATTGTTCAAGGTGAATGTCTCATATGATTCTTTTAAAAATCTCTAATTTTAATCTTAGGAGGGAACTTTACTGCAATATCCTCTTTCTGCAGTTTGTAATGACGGGAATAGCTGTCCTGAAAGTCGATGATCTTGGAAGAAGGCCTTTACTGATTTTCGGAGTCAGTGGACTTGTAAGCATCCTACCTATTCACCAATTCACCAATTCACCAATTCACTCTTTCATTGTTTTTCATATTATTTACGTTGTGACATGTTGGTCGATAAACAAGAGGGTGCAGTTTTTAACTTTTATCTTTCTTTTCTATTTACCTCAGGCCCTCTCCTTATTTCTCCTCTCTGCTTACTACAAATTTCTTGGAGGCTTCCCACTTGTTGCTGTAGCTTCTCTTCTTCTCTATGTTGGTTGCTACCAGGTAACCGGATGCTGTTTGCTACCCCTAATGACATATTTCGTGCCCATGATATTAAGTCAAAGGTTTTGACATGATGTTTTCATTTCAGATATCGTTTGGCCCTATAAGTTGGCTGATGGTGTCAGAAATATTCCCGCTTCGCACGAGAGGAAAAGGGATTAGTCTTGCAGTCCTTACTAACTTCGCTTCAAATGCCATTGTCACATTTGCATTCTCACCACTCAAGGTAAGTAAATCTTCTCTTTCATGGTTGAAGCTCAAGGCTTTAAGCTTGTTTGGTATAAAGTGGTTCATTAACATTTGCTGATTCTGCAGGAGGCCCTAGGAGCTGATAACCTCTTCATCCTCTTTGGTGCTATTGCCTTGTTATCTCTTCTGTTCGTTGTTCTAATTGTCCCGGAAACCAAAGGTTTGAGTTTGGAAGAAATAGAATCCAAACTCTCAGAATAGTTGCTAACTCCATGGCCAACACTACCCCATTGTAAGTTTCCAACTTGACATGAATTGGCGAGTTTGTTACCTTGTTTCTTTCAGTGTCGCCTGGACTGGATCAAAAAGTCATGTAAATCTGTTCTACAGCTGTGTAAGTTATTACATGCTCTCATTTTCATGAGTTGCAACAATGAAGTGATAGCTCACAAATGGCATTTCATTTTGAAGAGCAACTGCCTTGTATCGACTACTTACTGGTAAAATTGGGGTCCGTTGGCGCCAATCCAAATCCGTCCATATCCAACCCGATCGAGTAGGTTTAAATTAGGAAAAATTCTGTATGAACTCAACTCAACTTTAATCGGATTCGGTTGGATCCAAATCCGTCCATATCCAACCCGATTGAGTAAGTTTAAATTAGGAAAAACTCTGTATGAACCCAACTCAACTTTAATTGGGTTGGGTTGGATTGAAGTGCTAACACATCCAAGTCCGATCCAACACAATTTGAATTCTAACTAAACCAAATTGTTCCCAATCCGATTTTAAATCAAGTATTCAATTACACACAAATGCAATTGAAGGTTATGAGTTGAATCCGATCTAACTAGTACCCAACCCGAAATTTGAATCAACCGGAGTTTATCTGAGTTAACACTCGATCCAACACAATTATGAAAGTTGAGTTGACCTTCCAATTTGCCGAGTTGCACCCTTAGAAGTACATACCAATTGTGTAATGGAGATGAACTAGTTGTTCTATAGTTGGCTAGGTTTTTTCAACTTAGTGAATCAACATAGTTTTAACTGAAATGATAATATTGCTACTTAATCTTACAAACCCTAAAACTCTAGATATAGAGTTGCTAAACTCTTTTGAGCTGTTCCCATGCCTTACAGTGCACCCTCATCATCAAGGTCTTGAAGACTTTATTTTAGAAGAGTCAAAAATGGGTCACACAACACAATCTATTTTAAGAGGTGGTAAAGAGGAAGAGCTTAAACCTGATCCAAAACACTCAAAACAGTTCACTATTTTGTCAAGTTTGAATAGTGTGGATGGGATTATCCTGATTTGTTCACTGAGCGCCATGTGTCATCCAATCCCAATTGTGTGGCTTCTAAGAATTCATCACCACACCCACATGTTTTCCCAATAATACCCATGCTTAAAGCTCTTCCTCTTTTAATCTACACCCCCTATTAATACAACTATCACAACGTCATCTGCAGATTATTGCATTAATTTGTAGTCACAGCTCTCAGCGCAGCATTCTGATCCATGGTTGCCACAGTCTCTAGTGTTGGAACTGTTAACCGAACAACGGTATTTTTCCCGCCAGATTCTTTCTCATTTGATTTTATATGATTTTCCTTTTAAACTATAGTATCATACCACGAAAGGTTCTTTTTGTTTGTCTATCTGTTTCTTAAATTCATGCCTTTTTCGAAAAACTGTTATATTATTTTTACATGGGTTTGTTTTGTTTGTCTATGTGATGCTTAAAGTTCAAGCCTTTTACGAAAAATTGTTATATTTTTCAATGGGTTTGTTTTGTTTGTCTATGTGATGCTTAAAGGTGAAGCCTTTTTCAAAAATTTGCTATATTTTTCCCATGGGTTTGTATTGTGTTTGTGAATGTGATGCTTAAAGTTCAAGTCTTTTTCGAAAAATCGTTACATTTTTCACATGGGTTTGCTCAAAGTTGTGTTTTTTTGTTTATGCAGATGAGCTTGAGCAGCTCTGTCTCTGGGAGCTCAATCCCAAGCTCAGCTTTCTTGGGAACCAGCTTGAAGAAGGTGAACTCAAGAGTCCTTTACCCGAAGACTGTTTCCGCAGGTAACTTAAAAATTACTGCAGAAACTGCTGATGATGAGAAGAAGCAGACCAAAAAGGACAAATGGAAAGGCCTTGCCTATGACATTTCTGATGACCAACAAGACATAACAAGAGGAAAGGGGCTGGTTGATTCTGTGTTCCAAGCTCCACAGGGGAGTGGGACCCACCATGCTATCATGAGCTCATACGAATACATCAGCACTGGACTTCGACAGTAAGCCAATTTTTGGAGAATTTAGTTCTATCTTTTATGGCTGCTTGGAGATGAATTTTGTTTTGTTACAGAACATATGGTGAATTATTTTCTGTTTCAGATACAACTTTGACAACAACATGGGTGGGTTTTACATAGCCCCAGCTTTCATGGACAAGCTTGTGGTCCACGTCACCAAAAATTTCATGAGCCTGCCTAACATTAAGGTATGTTTGACTGCAACTCATGATGCTACTTAGTACACACACCAAAATAAATCTCAAATCCTTGAATTTCAAATGGCCATGATACGACAATATTTCATTTGTTTAATTCTTTTTACTTCGATTTAAGAAGTAAGATATTGTGAAAATTATTTACTAACTCAGTAAAGTTTTGTTCTTCATTATTGCTGGTTTTTGATAGATCAGATGATTTTGTTTGAATTCGTGTCAGGTTCCTCTCATTCTTGGAATATGGGGAGGCAAAGGTCAGGGTAAATCCTTCCAGTGTGAGCTTGTGTTTGCCAAGATGGGAATTACGTGAGTTTTTTTTTTTCTTTTTACTGATTATTATTACTTTCATACAAGAATTTTGGAGAGTTGGATTATAATAGGTAGAAATACTATTAGACTAATAATACTAGTGGTGGAATACATGAGTTAATTCGCCCTAGTTTAGCACATAGAAATAAAAAGAGTAATTTGTCAATTACCCCATAAACTTGCATGTGTCTCCTTTTCCTCTATCATATCATATTTACTTATAGTTCATTCAATTTTTTCGATCATTAATATTACTCGTTGTGAGTAATTTTGTTTCAATAATACATTGGATACTTTTTTCTTCCTTCAAATATGGCAATTTGACGAAAAATTATACGAAAAGTAACCAATAGGAAAAATTGACGATTAATAATAGAAATGAAACAAGGATTTTGAATTTGTTGCATCCATTTTGGTATGTTATAATGGAACAAACATTTCAGGCCAATCATGATGAGTGCCGGAGAATTAGAAAGTGGGAACGCCGGAGAGCCCGCAAAGCTGATCAGACAAAGGTACCGGGAGGCGGCTGACATCATCCGAAAGGGAAAGATGTGTGCCTTGTTCATCAATGATCTGGATGCAGGTGCGGGGCGGATGGGTGGCACCACACAATACACTGTGAACAACCAGATGGTGAATGCCACTCTCATGAACATTGCTGACAACCCCACAAATGTGCAACTCCCCGGAATGTATAACAAGGAGGACAATCCTAGGGTTCCGATCATCGTCACCGGTAACGACTTCTCAACATTGTATGCCCCGCTCATTCGTGACGGTCGTATGGAGAAGTTTTACTGGGCTCCGACTAGGGAAGACCGGATCGGTGTCTGCACCGGTATCTTCAAGCCTGACAATGTCACTGAGGAGGAAGTTGTTAAGATTGTTGACACATTCCCTGGACAATCTATTGGTAAGTATACAATACTGTATCTTGATGTTCAAGTTTTTGCTAGGGTTGGGCGCCTAGTGAGACTGAAAGGTAAGTATACAACGCTTCTTCTTGATGTTCTAGTTTTTGCTAGGGTTGGGCTAGTGAGACTGAAAATTCAGACTATATAGAAATAATAAAGAACTCGGCGCGTCAATGATTGAATTAAGTTTAGGTTTAGTTGGTGGAGAAAACTGAACTAAACTAGTTAAGTTGATTTGCGATTTGAAAATTTACGAATGTGGTTTCACTCGAATTTGATAATTAAATAAAAAATTTACTAAGTGAAGTTAATTGCACAATTCGTTGTTCGGTTTAGGTTTGTAAAAATGAAAAATTGTAGAAATCTGATTGGTTTGCCATCTTGGGCAAAAATCGATCCAACCCTGTACCCACCCCTATTTTTTGCATATATATGATTTGAGGAATGTTTTGTCCATGTGACCAGTAAATGTGATGCATATGACGATACTAACTTGTTATATATGTGGGATTGTGCAGATTTCTTTGGTGCTCTAAGGGCTAGGGTTTATGATGATGAAGTGAGGAAGTGGATATCAGGTGTTGGGATAGATGGCGTTGGGAAGAAGCTTGTGAACTCAAAAGATGGACCCCCAACTTTTGAACAACCAAAGATGACATTGGAGAAGCTCCTTCACTATGGTCAGATGCTGGTTCAAGAGCAAGACAATGTCAAGAGGGTCCAATTGGCTGACAAGTACTTGAGTGAGGCAGCCCTTGGAGATGCAAACCAGGATTCTATCAAGAGAGGAGAATTCTATGGTAAACAAAAATGAAACCACACCTTTGCCTCCATTAAACAACAATAATCTCAGAGGTACCGACTCATATCCCAACTTTTTAAATACCAACTGATCGATGTGGCTCATTTTCGTTTCCTTTTTTCTATTTGGGTCCATACTGTACCTACATCGTCATCTATTCACAACCAAATATGCAACTGTTAAGTGTGTTATGTTATGTGCCACATCAATTGGTATTAAAAAAGTCGGGATAGTAATTGGTGCCCGTTGCATTACTGGTTGTAATAACAATATATCTCAATTTGGGGTAGTTTTGTTCAAAGATTTGTGTGCATTATTTGATGCAGGCAAGGCCGCCCAACAAGTTAATGTACCAGTGCCTGAAGGCTGCACTGATCCAACAGCTGAAAACTTTGATCCAACAGCTAGGAGTGACAATGGAAGCTGTCTGTATGAGTAGTGGAGTTGGAGGAAATAAGATGTTGCTTCCTGGCTTCTTATTTTTATTTATTTCTCCGGTAATTTACAGTTTGTATTTTTAAGGAAATTAATGCTTTGTTTTTTTGTTTTAATGATTAAATTATCTTTTAATGCCATTGTTATTATCCTCTCATACTTCTTTATTCCATTATCTAATTATAAAATACTCTAATAGTATCATTGGTTTAGCGTTATTTATATTCACTCTTGACGGTAAAATTTTCAATCCAACTTGAACCCTCAATTGACTTTATAAAAAACCCTATTTTATAGTTTGGATATGACAGTTTACATAATAAGGATATTCTTATATCTATAATAGTCGTCTAATCTAAAATACAAGGAGAGGAAATCGAACTTAGATGTACAGCGGAAGCACATCTGCTCTAATCAACTTAGATAGGTTGTGCTCAATATCAATGATCCTTAAACTTACTTATGGGTATAGGTTAGTATTTAAAACTGTTTACAGGGGATTCTGTGCAATTATTTCATCAATATATTTCAACTTCTAGAGCTGCAAAATCGAATCTTATTATGGCAATAATACAAAGTTAGGGAACCAGTGCTTATTGATGCATATAGAAAAACTAGTACAGAAAAAATCAGAGGTACTTGTCTATCAAAACTTGTATTCCACGTCTCAATTAGTCTGTAGTCTTCTTCCCTTATTTTCGTCCTCAACAGCTCCAACTGCAACACATAAAACATCTCCATCAAAACCAAACATTTCAACATAAAGACAGGACATGAATCAACTTCGTCTCTTGAAGAGAGTGTTCCATGTTATGTTGTTGAGTGTCAATATAGACCATTCATCAGATTAACAGTTTAAAAACATAATATGACACACAGAAGGTTAACCTTATAACTTAAGCTATCACTTACTACTTTGCACTATTGAAGTAATGAAGGGAAATATGTCGGGGAAGTTACCTTCATAAGCATTAACAGATACTGGTATGCGCGGTGACGAGGTCATCATCGCTGATGATTCTGCCCTTGGTGACGAGGGCATGGCTGATTCGGAGGCAGTAGTTTTCGATGGCTCCTCATTCCGAAGCAAGGAAGATATAGCCCCTTTCATCTTTCCCACCACGCCAACATCACCACCACCACCACCAACACCTGCAGCATGACTTCTCCTTGGACTCATTATATCGGATATCACTCGTGAGAGCGCCCTCTCATCTTCCCCGGGCTCAAATTTTTGAATCAAATACTCCTTTACAGAAACACCCTTATCACTTGTGAAAGCGCTAACAGATTGTGGATTTGCTGGGGCTGACAAAGGTTGTACACCATCGGAGGCTGCCAAGGTTTGTGGAGCTTCCCGGGATGTAGGTGGAGCTGATAATGTCGAAACACTGTGTGTGAGGGCCTTATTGTCTTCTGCAGGTGATAGGGCTGCAACATTAAGACCTACCTTCGAGGCAATAGCATGGGTTGCATCTGATACTGCAGCAGGGGCTGAAACAGTGATGTTTTCTATCTTTGAGGCAATTGCCTGCGTTGTATCTGATACCGTGGCATAGGCCGGTCCCAACTTCTCAGTCACAGTTTCAGTTATTGTCTTCCTAGGACTCGCAGGCTTTTCAGTTCCTGTCCTAGGACTAGGAGGCTTCCTAGACACGGGGGACACTGCCTCCTTAGGACTAAGAGGCTTTGAGGCTGCAGTTTTGATTGCTATCTTGTTAGGACTAACAAGCTTCTCCTTAGCTTGTTGAGACCCCGGATTCACCCTGTTTGGCAAAACATGCTTCTCAGAAATCACAGGAACAGCCCGTGGCTTCAACTTTGCCGTCTCCTTGTATGTCTCCGGTGCCTTCTCTGATTCGTACACTGAAAATGAAATAAAACCATTAAAGAGAGAGAACCAATGGAGAATTTGGAAGCCACAAAGAAAGGGTTAATTATTACTTGGGGCTCCTAGATATTCAGCAGCTTGTTCTTCATCTTCGTGCTTGTGCTCGTGCTCATGCTCGTGCTCGTGCTCGTGCTCATGCTCATGCTCATGCTCATGCTCAAGCTCATGCTCATGCTCATGTTCATGTTCATGTTCATGTTCATGCTCATGCTCATGCTCATGCTCATGTTCATGCTCATGCTCATGCATGCTTGCACCACCCATTGAGGACGGGGTGCTTTCACCTTCCATATGCTTCTTCTTGCCACTGAGAGAGTGCCGCAGCTTCTTGGCCTTCTCTTTCACCTTGGTGAGAACAGACTTCTTCTGATGGTGTCCATGGTCGTCGTCTTGATCATGGTGCCCAACCGAAGATGCTGAAGGAGGGGTTGAGGTTGTTGATGACGACCTCAAACCTTCACCTACTGAATGTCAAAAATCAGTTAGAAGAAAATGTGTAATTAAGGCATCAAACTTTCATCCCTTTGGGAAAATTAAGCGTCTGTCCCTCGCTTCATGTGACAGACAAACACATGATTGTACACAACCGGTCACATATTCAGTCATGATGGAGAAGTTACAGTAAGATGGAAAGGGATATACCTCGAAGATAATGTTCCATAGTCGGGCTGTGGATGGTAGAAATTTTTTTCGGGTCATAGGTGGTACTGGTAGATATTTTTTTTGGCTCATGGATGAGAGGAGATTCAGAGTCACCAGGTCTTTGCAAGCGTTCTAGTTGAGCCATTGCAGGTCTCCAATAATCCAATTCACAATTGAGGGTCCTTCCCTTAGACTCCCTCTGATATTTGTAAGGGGTTGTAGCAGTTTCTTCCGGGGTTCATGCCTAGACAACCAACAGGGTTCACAGGTCAATTGGTAAAAGAAAATTTGTGGGATTCATTTTTACACGTGGCAAAGACAAGGTACTAAGTTTAGGTTCGCTACTTGCAGCTCAGTAATGGCTATTTCCTGAAATAGAAATTGACTAGGCCCTCAGCAATCATCTTCCTCTTCTTTTGCCTTGTGTCTTGGGACAGCATTGGCATTGCAAGACAAACATGTAACTGATTTCCATCATAAGTGGATTTTCTTGTTTTAGGATCTTCAGAAATCAAAAATCGAAAAATATAAAATTTATTAATTAATTTCCTTGGGTCTTAAGCAACAAAAACTCTTGCAAATTAACAGCAAAGGAGGTTAACATACATATCTAGTTTTGGTGACCTTTGTCTGCCACTGTCCTCTTTGTTGACTCACATCCAACTATAACCTGGAGGCTTTCGTATTCCTCTATCGTACATGACCTTCCTGACTCCAGCTGCATCGTCCCAGTAGCCTCTTGTCAACAACACGTTTGAAAGCAGTATGTAAGTTGCAGGATCATTTGGCAACAGTGCTTGAAGCTTTGTGGCAGAACGAAGAGCAATCTCCTTATTTCCGTGAACTTGGCAAGCACTTAGCAGAGCTTTGTACACTGAGGGTCCAGGCTCTATTGGCATGCTATCCACAAAGGCCTGTGCTTCATTAAGATTTCCAGCTCGGCCAAAAAGATCAACAATTGTAGCATAATGCTCCATTTTGGGTGGTTCAAGCAAATCATCATTTCTCATTGAGTTGAAATACTCAAGTCCTTTGTCCACTAAACCAACATGACTACAAGCAGTTAGTACAGTGAGGAAGGTGGTATTATCGGGTTTCACCGATGTTCTTATCATTTGTTCGAACAAATCAACCGTCTCCAACCCAAATCCATGATGAGCATAACCCGATAACAACGAATTCCAAGAGACCAGATCACGTTCTTTCATCAAAGTAAACACCTGCTTCGAATCATGGATGGAACCACATCTTGCATACATGGAAACAAGCCCATTCTGAACACATAAGTTTAAAGCATGCCCACTCTTGAAAACCAGAGCATGAATTTTCTTTCCCTCTTCAAGAGCTGAAAGAATTCCTACTGCTCTTAAAATGCTTGAAAATGTAAAGCAGTCCATAGCAACACCGGCTTGCCTCATTTTGGAGAAACATTGCAGAGCTTCCTCAGTACTTCCAACATTGGAAAACCCGGCAATTACTGCATTCCATGAAATTTGATCCCATATCGCAACACAAGAGCAAAGCTTTTGAAAGTCCTCCAAGCTCTTGGTACATTCTGAATATATAGTCATAAGGGTAACCACTATATACACATTATACTCGAAACCTTCTTTCATTATCCGGCAATGGATTTGCCTGCAATGATCCCAAAAGTCCAGGCTAGAAAATGAACTCAACAAACTATTATAAGTTACATAGTTTGGTTTGAGACCCAAACGCAGCATTTCCCTTGTTAAAACCATCGCCTCATCGGATTGTCCATTCTGTGCATACCTAGTAACCATGGAAGTCCAAGTTATAACATTCTTTTCTGGCATTTGATCAAACACCAACCTTGACTCGTTAACACTTGAACACTTTGCATACATATCAATCAACCCTGTTCCCACAACAACATTTTCGCAAAGTCCCGTTTTCAAGCTCAAGCCATGCACCTGAGCCCCGAGCTCTTCAGCTTCTAACTGTGAGCAACCCACCAAGACCCCCGACAGACTGAAGGGCGTTGGCACTATCCCCACTTTAAACATCTCCTGGAACAACCCAATTGCCCTTTTTGGCAACTCAGCTTGCAAATAACCAGAAATCAAAGAACTCCAAGTCACTACATTTCTGTCAGGCATTTCATCAAACTGCTTCTGGGCATTCGGCAAGGAGCAACATTTCCCATACATATTAACAAGTGCACTGCATATATAGACATTTGAACAAAAACCCAATTTGATAACAATGGCATGAATCTTAATACCCAAATCCAAAGAAGCCGATGATGCGCAAGAGGAAATGATTTTGTTGAGGGTTTGAGGAGTGGGTGATGACCCACCCTGAAGCAAATGAGCCCACACCTCCAAACCAAATGGCTTTGGTAGCTTCTGGGTCATTGTCATAGTGGAGAATGTGGGTCGTCATACCCCCCAGAAACTACCCCGGTCACTGTCTGTGGCTCTGCTTCAGGCGGCCGTGATTAGCAAGTGAATGTCAATCGGCAAGCGTCTTTTATCATCATTTGAAACCAGTTCATACGTACTGGAAACTGTAAATTAAACTAAATTGTGTAATTATTTAACCAAAAAAAATTGCAACGATTCAACAAATGATTAAGAAATTAGTTATTAAATTGAGAAAAAGAAATTATTAGATTTGCCAAAATCAATGTCAAAAATGGTTTTTTCCCCGCTATAGTATTTTACCTATTATTTTATTTTATATTTTATAAGTGATCCAAATTAGTACTCTTGTATTTTTGTTTTGTCAAAATTAAGGGTCCATTTAGGAACAAGAATTTGGATTTGAATTTCAAACGAAGGGATGAAATCCCTTCATTTGAAATTCTCTTGGTTGACAACATAAATATTTGTTTGTGGATTTGAAATTTCTTCATTTAAAATCAATTATTTGGCAAACTTTTTATTTGTAAGGATTTGAATTGAAGATTTCAAATAAGTAATTTCATTGCACAAATTGAGAATAATAATGTCAAAATGACTCATTATTTATTCACCTAAATGAATATTATCAATAATCATTATTTACTTAGTGTTATGGCCTAATGGTATTCCTCTCCACTTGTTATGTGGGAGGTCTCGGTTTCGACTCTCATCGAGTGAGGTCGATACCCAATGTTTATATAATGTAATCCCCTCCCCCAATATCCTTGTATCAAAAAACAAAAAATATTATTAATAATCATAATCATTAATACATAGTTAGTCGCGTAAATAAAGATGTTTTTTGCCAAGAGATGCTAGAAAAAAAAAATGAAAAAATAGAGCATGAAAAACAAGGATGAAAAAAAAGGATAGAAAAAAAATGAAAATAAAGATGTTTTATTTTTTTTTTTTAAATAAAGAGGGAAAAAAGAATATGTGAATTTGTCAAATGACTAGTTTCAAAATGGATTTGAAATTTTAAAATTTTGCCTTACGAAATCCATAGAGGATTTGAGCCAAATCCAAATCCTCACAATAAATAATTATCCAAATAGATAAATTTAGATTTGGAGGCCCAAATCCAAATCCAAATCTAAATTCATAGCTATCCAAACGGACCCTAAGACTCTTGTAAGTGGGAGCTCACAAAATATCAAGCATTCAACTCCTAATTTTGAAGGAATTGATAGAAACGCTCGTAACTCTCAGAGGGTGGTATTCTAATTCATGACTTTAGTGAAATTATATTGCTCATTTATTATTTTATGAGTAATGCTATTTAAACACATTAAATTGATCACGTTTAGTAACTACATTAATATGACAACCACATTAATGTGGCAATCAATGAATGATGTTATTTCAATAAATTAATCACTTTGTATTTATTTTGTGTTGTCAATAGAATGCCACATCAATATGGTCACTAAATATTGTCAATTTAGTGTGTCTAAATAACATTATTTTTATTTTATTTCAAGTTAGAGGTTTTCTCCAAATATATTAGTGTCAAAAGATCCCCGCTTTCAATGAAATACCCGATAAATTCATGGATGATAATCAACTCATAACTCATAGGATGACGTTTGAAACCTTATTAGGAAATTCCCACATAAGTCGTCATCCGCTATATTACCACTCTACCACTCGTAGTTGAATTGTCCTTTAATTCTAATTTTCGTCATCGAATTACAAATAATAAAAGTATCATAAACTAGTAATGAAAAATTAGAACTTGAGCCCATTACACATTTTGATTTCATCAAAGTTTGAATTAATTTGATATATAAGAAAGAGTTCAGCCACATTAAAAGAAAAAAAAATGGAAGAATTACATAACTAAACAAAAAAAAAAAGCATGCAATCCAACCCCACTAGAGATGATTCAGAATTAACAATCCCTAATCCCGTCCATAACCAACTTTGTACATCTCGCCCATTCCCAAATTGCAATGCCATTCCAATTCCTAATTCAATTTGACCAAAAATAAAATGAATTAGGGCCAAAAAGCCCAAAGCCAAAATTTTGTTTGTTCACTTAGTACTTTGAAGAGATGAGCGAGTCAATCACTCAGTAACTCAGTGACTCAGTGACCCGTGCCTCACCCACCAAAGAAGTCCCAAGTCCAAACCCAATAAACCCCTCTTTCTCATTACAGAGGCCTTATCTCTTCTCTTACACTCTTCCGCTGCGACCCAACACAATGTTCGCAGCGGCGCCTTCCTCCACCTACCTCAACCCCAAACCCACCATCCTTCCCTCCTCTGCCCGCACGTTACACCCGCCCATCGCCGCAGCCGCCTCCAGTAATAGTCGCCGACCAGTCGTCAAGTGCCATCTGTCATCCTCTTCTTCTTCCTCTTCACCCCTTTCCCAAAACCCTAAACCCTCCTCGACCCCCTTCAAAACCATCTCCAAAGCCCTCGCAGCGGCCTCCACAATCACCCTCGTCTTAAATTTACGATCTTTTGCCGGAAATGGAAATTCCGGCGGCGGTGGAGGTGGGTTTGGAGGCGGAGGCGGTGATGGGTTCGGCGGTGGAGGCGATGAGTTTGGTGGGTTTTGGAGGAGGCTGTTGTTTGGCTCACAGACGGCCATGGCGGACGAGCCACAGTCCCAAGAGTGGGACTCGCATGGGTTACCAGCCAACATTGTGGTTCAGCTCGCTAAACTCAGTGGGTTCAAGAAATACAAGGTCTCCGAGATCTTGTTCTTCGATCGGAGGCGGTGGAGCACCGTTGGCACCGAAGATTCGTTCTTCGAAATGGTCTCTTTGAGACCCGGAGGGGTTTACACCAGAGCCCAGTTGCAGAAAGAGCTCGAGACCTTGGCCAATTGTGGGATGTTCGAGAAGGTAGACTTGGAAGGCAAGACCAACCCAGATGGGACTTTGGGTGTGACAATTTCGTTTACAGAGAGCACATGGCAGTCGGCTGATAAGTTCCGATGCATCAATGTGGGTCTAATGCAGCAGTCTAAGCCAATCGAAATGGACTCGGATATGACTGATAAGGAAAAACTTGAGTACTATAGGAACCAGGAGAAGGATTACAAGAGAAGAATTGATAGGGCTAGACCTTGCTTGTTGCCACCGCCTGTGCAGAGGGAGGTGTTGCTGATGTTGAGAGAACAAGGGAAGGTGAGTGCTAGGCTATTGCAGAAGATTCGAGATCGGGTTCAGAAATGGTACCAAGATGAAGGGTATGCTTGTGCTCAGGTTGTGAACTTTGGGAATTTGAATACCAAGGAGGTGGTTTGTGAGGTTGTGGAAGGGGATATCACTCAGCTTCTTATTCAGTTCCAGGATAAGCTTGGAAATATCGTGGAAGGGAACACGCAGATTCCTGTGGTCAAGAGAGAATTGCCCAGACAGGTACTTAAATCTCACCTGGAATGAAATGTTTAATTTTAATCTTCAATAATTTGCTGATTTCATTTCTTCAATAAAATGCTGAATTACATTTTTAGTTTTAAGATGTAAAATTTAAGCTTTATTATCGGTTAAATATGTATTTGTTTTGTGCTAAAGTTATATGCATATGCTGCAAAGGGTGGTTGCTTGAATTGTGACTTTATGCTGAATGTTCAATATGGGTTTGCAGCTTCGACCAGGCTATGTTTTTAACATAGAAGCAGGGAAACAAGCTCTTAGGAACATTAACTCCCTAGCTTTGTTTTCGAACATTGAAGTGAACCCACGGCCTGATGAGAAGAACGAAGGAGGGATAATTGTAGAAATTAAGCTTAAAGAACTAGAACAGAAGACAGCTGAAGTTAGCACAGAATGGAGCATTGTTCCTGGACGTGGAGGTTATCCCACTTTGGTATGTGTGGAATGATCTAATCTCCTACCCTTTTAATCACTCATGGAATCTGGAGGTTTCAGTTTTGTAATTCCTATTGTTGTGTATTTTACTTTATGCCTGTTGTATGTGTAGGCTTCACTTCAGCCCGGTGGAACTGTTACATTTGAACATCGGAATCTCAATGGGCTCAATAGATCTATTCTTGGGTCAGTAACTGCCAGCAATTTCTGCAATCCTCAGGTATTCTTCCCTTAGTCAATTATATGCCTTCCATGGCCAAAATTAAGTTAATTGATGGTGTATGTTTGCACGAATTTCTGTATCATATTTTGCTCATGGTTCTCTTTTCACAGGATGATCTTGCTTTTAAGCTTGAGTATGTGCATCCATATCTGGATGGCGTGTACAATCCCCGCAATCGTTCACTCCGTGTAAGCGTCTTCAACAGCCGAAAACTGAGTCCAGTCTTCACTGGTGGGCCAGGAGCTGAGGAAGTCCCCCCTATTTGGGTTGATCGTGCTGGTCTTAAGGCTAATATAACAGAGGTGCATCTCACAATTTTTAGTGTTTAATACTTGTAGTCCTTTATGATTACAAAACAGAGGTATTTCTCATGATTAGCTTTTCATACTCACATCACTTCCTTGCCTGTGCCTACCAGAACTTTACCCGTCAGAGCAAGTTCACTTATGGACTTGTAATGGAAGAGATAACTACGCGTGACGAACGCAGTCATATCTGTTCAAATGGCCAACGAGTGTTGCCCAGTGGAGGAGTAAGTGAAGATGGACCTCCAACAACTCTCAGTGGTACAGGCATTGACCGTGTGGCATTTTTACAATCAAATATCACACGTGATAACACCAAGTTTGTGAATGGAACTATAGTTGGTCAGCGGAATGTGTTTCAGGTGACCTCATTTTCTAGTACTGTGGAGATACCTTTTATGTGGATTGGATTTGCTTGTGTTAGTATTTCGAACAAGTGAGGGAATGAAAGATAATTTTTCGTAGAGCTGTTGGATTGATCTTTCTGGAATTATAAGTTTCAGGAACCTGTGGTGATGCATTTGATAGGCATAGGATTTCAAGATGCTGAGTCTTGTAAAAACTAAAGGAAAACTTATGCATAAAGGTTTATGTAGGTGCATCTTAGGTAAAATTGCATTTGTGTGTCTGTTCATTTGATAGGCGTAGGATTTCAAGATACTGAATCTTGTAAAAACTAAAGGAAAACTTATGCATAAAGGTTTATGTAGGTGAAATTGCATTTGTGTCTCTCTGCATTTGCATTTGATAGGCATAGGATTTCAAGATGCTGAGTCTTGTAAAAACTAAAGGAAAACTTATGCATAAAGGTTTATGTAGGTGCATCTTAGGTGAAATTGCGTTTGTGTGTCTGTGTGTGTGTGTTACATGCATGTTGTCCAGCTTAAAGTATTTTGGATTACTAGTGCAGATATTGTGTGTGAAGGTTGAACCTCTAGTCATCCTTTCGAAATCTCAATAGTACTAGGGTACTAGAATTTGATTTAGTGGTTAAGGTTGTTTTTCTTTTTTACCTCGCACATGTTTTTAGCATTGCTAACTTGTGCACTATCTGCACGAATTGTAGGTCGACCAAGGCCTTGGTGTTGGCAGCAAGTTTCCAGTCTTCAACCGTCACCAGCTAACATTAACAAGATTTTTTCAGTTGAAGGAAGTCGAGGAAGGTGCGGGTAAACCACCACCACCTGTCCTTGTACTTCATGGACACTACGGTGGCTGTGTGGGAGACCTTCCCAGTTATGATGCATTTACTCTTGGGGGTCCATATTCTGTGAGGGGTTACAACATGGGCGAGATAGGAGCAGCTAGAAACATCCTCGAGGTATGAACTACTTTACTTTACAATCATTCGCGATATAGATGAAATTTATGATGATGATTAGCTGATTTTTTTCCGTTGTTATCTCCAGCTTGCCGCGGAGCTAAGGATACCCGTGAAAGGTACACATGTATATGCATTTGCAGAACATGGAAATGACCTAGGAAGTTCCAAGGATGTCAAGGGCAACCCAACAGAGGTATACAGGCGAATGGGTCACGGGTCAGCATATGGTGTCGGCGTCAAGTTAGGTCTAGTAAGAGCTGAATATGCCGTTGACCATAACTCCGGCACAGGTGCAGTGTTTTTCCGGTTTGGTGAGCGATTTTGAGATGCTATGAGATTTTTTTTTTCCAGTTTTGTTAATTTGGGCCTATAGTGTCTGGAAATAACAATTTTTTTTAATTTATGTTTCATTTCATTTGGTGAGGAATTGAGTGAGGATTGTTGTTTTAAATAGAATGTACTTTTGAGTGCTCAATCTTTATGTTAGTTTATGAATCATTTTCAATAAGAGGTACATAGATGATTCAAAATTTCTATGGTGCTATACTGGTTACCTGTCCTGACACCTCTAGGGGTTTGTTATGTCTTGTGAATTATTTGACACAACGGATACAAATGTTTGTTTGTCATGTTTTATGAACTGCTTAATACAATGGACCATTTGTTCTCAATTCTCCAATAAGTGCATGATGACTATTTTGTAGTGTCAATCAACTACTCTTAGGCTATGTTTGGATGAGGAATTTCATAGTATTAAGGGTTTATGTTAAATTAGTTAAAAATGAGGAATTTTCAAGTACCAAGGGATTTCAAAATTAGTAGATGCATTACATTTATATAGATTTGTAAGTAACACTAATCACTATGGAAATTCCTTGTTTAGTGATCTTATTATGGCGATGTAGTCCCTTCTTAGTTACTCATCTTGTTATTTGTAATCACTATATTCAATATTTAGTAGTGCATTTTTAGTAATGTAGTGTAAATCCTTTAGTACTTTGAAATTCTTCATTCAAACATACCTTTAAGCTAACGCTCAGCTTGATCATGCTATCCTGTGGGGTTTCAGTTCGTTAGCTGCATTTGCTAAGTTTACTGCATTTGCTAAGTTTACGTAACGCGATGGGAACATCTTTTTATTTGTCTATAAAGGTTGCATTAGTTGGAGAATTTCTGACTTTTACTCTTGAAAGAGTGCGTAATAACTCACGAACGGTAAAATCGTAACTATAGGATACGACCCTAATCGATATGTATGCATACATTAGAAAAACTGAAGTCTTCAGTAAATCTTCAGCTGGATGAAAAAAAAAAAAAAGAGTAAATCTTCAGCTAAAGAAAGAAGAATATCTGAGATTGCTGAAATTGCAGAGAAATTAACAGAGCAAAATAATAAATACTAAATTATATAAGATTAATTCAAAGGATCCAAGCCTTCAAGGCACAACAAAACTTATAACACTTTGATTTTCATCCATACAAATCGGATTGCTTTACATCATGCACAACCTTAAAACAGAAGCTCAACAGACTTTTCACTATAATCCTACCCTATATGATTACATTACACCCTTCAATAAAATAACTAGACTTGGACAAAAATGAAGCAATTTCAGAATTTCTAGTTGAGATAGTCTCCATCAATTTCAGTGAGCCCAAAAGGATCTCCTAAATCCTCTTCCTCTACCTTTCCTCCACCAAACAACAAACATCCTCAATGTCGCCCTTTTCCTTCCTCGATCCTTGAGTTCCACCAAAATGTGACAACGTAAATAAGGCTTCACCTTTGATGCTTTGAACAAAGAATGGAAGTGAAGCCGTGTCTCTGTGCTACAATCCCAATTCCTTTTTTAACTGGGCAAGAGTAGCTTCTATCTCATCAATATTGTCCTCTATGGTGGCCTCCTTACTGGCTTCATTTTGACTACCACTTCCTGTTCTCTGTGTCCCGGAATTTCTGAAGGGGTTGCCTTTCTCAGGCCCTTCATCATTGTCACTTGCTTCAAATTCTGGATCCGTTATGTTGAGTTCTTTCTCAAGAAATTCCACAAATTCTTCTCCAATCTCCTGCAAAGTGTAATCCAGAGTATAAATGAGGTTTGTTGGGAACCCTTCAAACTGAATCACACTAGTATTTTTTAGTATACAATTCTATATGGGTATAGGTTAATGCAATTATGCTTTACGGTATAGCAGTAACTTAATAATATCTCACCCCCAATTCTTCCCATAGACTCTTCGGCTTTCCTTGTGAAGAAGCACTTGCTTCCCAGTTCTGAAATTCTTCTTGAAGATCTTTAAAGAAGTCCTCTGTAACATCAGAAGACTTCAATCACTACTACAACCTTACTATGGAATAAAAAGGATCAGAGAAATGGACGCTCGAGGAGATGAGATGTGAGGACAATGCAAGCAAACATTATGGAGTGTATGATGTCTCACAGAGAGGACAAATCTACCTATTGTTATTTGAACATCCCTCAAAAAATTACCTGCACAACGAAGGGCTTAAGAATAAGAACATGATTAAATATACCCGTATTATAGGTTGGTCCAAGCTATATATCTTGGTCTATCTAGACACTATTCACATTGTTTGAAGAAGACAGTTATTTGGTTAATCAATTGAACTTTGATCGGTCATTTGGACCAAAAGATCCTTCAGCTAAGGTTCAAAATTAGTGCATGTTGTCTGCTTACTCATCAAAAACTACAACAAAAAAAAAAAAGGAAAAAAGCCATGGTTGATACTGCAATTGCACAGGCAGCATGACACCTTTCTCCCCGGGATTATCAGATGCACCGTGAAACGTATTGGCATTGGAATAGACTAATTGGTAATGAAAAGGTTCTGTAAAATAGCAGAGAGGCTTCAATTTGCAATCAAGTTTACTAAGTTCTTACCAAATCCATAAAACTCTTCATCTTGAGAGTTCTTACTTTGACTCCTTTGAGACGAAGAATAGGAATAGTCAGATCCGAAATTAGAGTCATATTTTCCCCGAGATTTAGAACTCAACAATGTATTATAGGCATGCTTAATCCTCATAAATTTCTCCTGCGCATTCGCCTGTACAAACAGAAAAGGAAGGACAAGTGAAACCATTACAAGAAGTGAAAGCACTATAGATACAAGGGATAGGCTCAACAACAGAATCCAAACAATAATTCATATCCACTACATCACCTGGAAATAGAAACTACAAAGGGGTAACTGAGAATTCGTATGAAATTTAGAACAAAAGATTTCAAATGGTTCCTTTCATATTTGACAAAAATGCATATATTCACATACATTCAATCCAATACTTTCCACTTTTCATAAAATATTATTTTTGTTATCAAATCCAAATGCTCTTTCAAATCCCTCCATGCAAATGGAGCTAGTCACTGCAATTGGTTGCCTAAATCCAAGATACATAATTAATTGTCCGCATTATTTGATAATCGAATCTCCCCCACAAAATAGAACCAGGGAACCACCTCTTACAATGAATTGCACTATTTGCATAGAACAAACTAACAACAATTCGAGATAAAAACAAAGGAAAATAAGTGAAAAAAAAACTACCCAGAAAATAAAAATATCAAATTTGAAGCTGAAGCAATAGCAATTCCACAACTAAAATATAACTCACAGAACAAAATCACAATGATCTAAACTGGGTCGAGTGCATAATTAAACTAAAAATCACCTCTTTATTAACATCGGGATGAAACTTAAGAGCAAGTTTCCGATAAGCCCTTTTGATCTCATCATTAGTTGCAGAAGGAGACACACCCAACACTTGGTAAGGAGACTCTCTGCGGCTCGCTCTCAAAAGGGTCACAAACCGCCTTCTTTTCCTGCTGAAATTCCAGAAACTTGGCGCAGATGACCGAGATGAAAACACCACGAGGTTAAATTCGGATCTTCCGAAAATGGGTATCGAAGATTTGGGTCGGGTTTGCGGGTAAAGCAGAGATCTTGAAGTTGAAGATGAAGAGAGGTTGAAGAAATAGAACGTGTGTGGTTGTGGCAGAGCCAACCCATGCATGTTCGGGGATTAATTTCTGAGAAGTTTATTAATTACTTTCATGTCCCTGAAAAAGTAAAAAGAGAGCTTGGCTTGAGACGATTTGTGAGCTTTGGAAGTTGGGGTGTGAGTTTTGGCTTTGGTGTGTGGCTGCTTCCATTGGTGGCCTTTGTTTTTAGCTTTGCAGGCTCTGCAAGCAAATATGAATTATTACATTAATCAACGGCTAGATATGTTTTCTGATTTTATCAATGGTCAGATTTTGAGATTGTGTTATGGCGTATAGTATTTGGATAGTTTTTCATGTGGACCGACTCCTTCTATTTGTAGTGTTAAACAGATACTTTTCTCATTCGACTCTTTCTATTGACAAAAATGGGCAACATATGTAATTTTCATCGTTATTTTAATATACATTCGATGATTTTTTTTTATATAATTGTTAATATAGTTTAAGTTCATTTAATGTCTTCAATTTTAATCGTTATTTTATTATAAATTAAATAAAGGACTCAACTTTTACCTACCCATAAATCACTTAATTTTATAACATGTTGATCCTTATTCTTTTTGGTTTGCATAGTTTTGATTATTTTGGCACTTTTGTAATTCCAATCTTTTCATCCTAAAGTCAATTGTTCATATTCACTTTTGGTTTACAGCAATATCTTCATCCAATCCATTGATGAATAAGGACTCGCCAAAGTTCAGTAATCACAGTAGTAGCTAGTAAGGTCTCAAATTCATACAAGTAAAAAGCCCATTTTTCGGATCAAATGAGATATTCAATCAATTTCATGTAGCGTAGTACTCCGGATTTATAGCGTCTCAAATAGGTTAAGGATATAAAACCTCATAAATTTCCCCATTCTTAATGAGATCAAGACTCACATATTGTATAACGACCCGAAAATTTAAATAAAATACAATATTATCAATTATTAGTTAATAATTTATCCTAAACAAAATACAAAATGAACTAAGGAGCCAATTTTTTGTTTAAACTTTTCCTTTTATCAAAATTGCCGTTTAACCTTTTCATCTCTTCAATATCTTCTGACTGCTTATTTCTTTCCCGCGCTTTTCAGTTTCTGTATTCCAATGTTAATGCCTACATTTCAATCCTCGCCCGACTTCTACACAAAGCTGATCGAAATCTACGCTCGTGATCGACAACCGCACTCGGCAAGAGTTCTCCACGCCCATTTACTCACCAATGGCTTGGCCCGTCTGACCCATTTTGCCTCCAAGCTCATATCTTTGTACGCAGCCTGCGGCCAAATCGTCCATGCTCGGAACCTGTTCGACGAAATTCCCCAGACAAATATACGTCGCTGGTTTGCTCTCATTGGAGCTTACGCTCGTTTTGGGTTCTACCAGCAGGCGATGGGCGTGTTCTGTGAGATGCAAAGAGAGGTTCCAAGGCCCAACAAGGTTGTTATTCCCAGCGTTCTCAAAGCATGTGGGCATCTCTCGGACATTAAAACCGGTCAGAAACTTCACGCTGTGGTGCTCCGATTCTCGTTTGAACTTGATGTTTTTGTTACTAGCGCGCTCATTGATATGTACTCGAAGAATGGGCGCGTAGAGAAGGCACATCAGGTGTTTGATATGATGGTGGAGAAAGATTTGGTAGCTTTGAATGCTATGGTTTTGGGGTTTGCTCAACACGGGTTGGCCAAAGAAGCATTGGATTTGGTGGAGAAAATGCAAGTAGTGGGATTAAAGCCTAATTTGATTACTTGGAACAGTTTGGTTGCTGGGTTTTCACAGAAGGGTGATGAAGCTATGGCAGCTACGCTTTTTAAGCAAATGCGCCTTAACGGGATTGAGCCTGATGTTGTCTCTTGGACTGCAGTTATATCTGGGTTTGTGCAGAATTTTCAGGTCAATAAAGCTTTTCGAACATTTCATCTGATGTTAGGTCATGGATTGTGTCCAACTTCGAATACGATTAGCAGCCTCTTGCCTGCTTGCTCTGCTGTTGCAAATGTCAAGTGTGGGAAGGAGATTCATGCTTACTCGTTTGTGATAGGAGTTGAGGAAGATGTGTATGTGAAGACTGCTCTTGTTGACATGTATGCGAAATGCGGGTTTATACATGAAGCAAAGGCATTGTTTTGCACGATGTCTGAAAAGAACATGGTGACATGGAATTCGATGATCTTTGGATACGCGAATCATGGGCATTGCAATGAAGCAATTGAGGTTTTCAACCAGATGAAGAATGAAGACGATAAGAAGCTTGATTACTTGACATTTGTAGCAGTTCTCACGGCTTGTTGCCATGCCGGGATGATTGAAGTGGGAGAGAGCTTGTTCAGATTGATGCAGGAAAGGTATGGGATTGTGCCGAGACTAGAGCATTATGCTTGCATGGTTGATCTTCTAGGTCGAGCAGGGAAGCTCACCGAGGCTTATGATATGATTCAGGCGATGCCGATGAAGCCAGATTTGTTTGTATGGGGAGCATTGTTAGGAGCATGTCGGAATTATGGGGATATAGATCTTGGTGAAGTAGCAGCAAAGCATCTGTCGGAGCTAGAGCCAGAGAGTGCCGGAAACAACCTGCTTTTGTCGGGTGTATACGCAGATTCCGAGAGTTGGGGGAATGTTGCAAGGTTGAAGAAATTGATGAAGAAGAACAATTTAAGAAGGCTTCCAGGACGCAGTTGGATGGGAGCTGCCTGATATATAAAACCAGAACTCAAGTCTTTCTTTTCTCAACTTTTCGCCGGAGCAAGACCAATCCTTTTAAATTAGCAGACACTCGAGATATGAAATTTAACTGTTATTGTTCAGTAGACATGAACAAGAAGCAAGTTTACATGAAGTGAAAAAAAAAAAAAAAAGCTCAGTTACAATCTGTATAGAGAGGTACATTGTGATTATTTTAGTTGACAACATAACCATAAATAATGAATATTTAACCGTGCTATTCAGCTATTACCGTCGTTGTAGCCGCCACCAGTTTATCTGATGAAGCCCCATCCCTGTAGTTGGAAAAATCTGCAAGTGATATGCATAATGCTGTGGTGAAATCAAAATGAGGTCCAAGAGAAAAATTATAAACGTAACTCTACAAAGAATCGATGCATTCCAAATCACATATACTATCATGCAACAGATACTTAAGAGGCCATGTTACAAAAGATCCCCTTCTAATATAAATTTATAGCCACTGTTAACTGAAAAATAGTCAGTCTACGGGTACTTAAATGTCACGGGTTTGAATCTTCCCTCCCCGTTGGATGAACTTTGGTACACTGAGGGGTAAGGACATTTTGGGCACTTAGGTCAAGCTTCTTCAATTTTCACCCTTTGCCCAAGTTCTTTAGATCATCTACATCCATCCCTGTTCATCATCTAATCTAGCAGTAACTTGTCTTCACAAAATTGTGGTAATGGCTAACAATCGCTATACATATAAGGACCCGTAACAATGAAAAAAATACAGATGAATTCAAAGTTTTCAATTGCCTCATGATCCACTGATTTACAAAAAATCACCATAAATTTTTTCTAGCAGTACAAAACAATGCACAAATAGTTCTTGTAGATCAGAATTCAGAAGGAACCTTACAAAGAATAGAAAGAACACAAATCTGTACAGGGAAATGTTACAATTTCATTATTCTAAAGAGCATCAGACAAAGGAGAACACATTTAAGATGTTGATTGAAGCAATTGCAAAATTATTGTTATACAAAATGGACAATCGTAGTTACGTAAAGGAATGACAAAAGAGGTGACAAGGTGATAAAACCATTCAACACAGTACTGAACAACAGCTAAGTGACATTAGATATATTTTTATTGACTTTTTTTCCATTGATTCTGGAAAGAACAGGCTTAATACCTTATTGATACAAAAGAATATATCAACTAAGAACAGGTTAAGAATGTGCTCGACGCCTCAGTGTCAACTATGTAGACTAGGAACGAACCTCCCGTTGTTAGGTATCTGGAAATAGAAAGACGTATACGTTTAGGGAGGGAAGTTTTGTTACATTGGCTGATTCATTCAAAACCCATATGCCTCTAAAGTGTCTCCACATAATTCCTAAGAACCCTTCCCATGCTTGTCAGGTTCGGGATTACCAATCAAGCAAGCTTACAGGTTGAGTTCCAAGAGTTAGCTTCAACCAACTTGCTGAAACTTCTGAATCTACACAAAAACATACATTAAATAATCTGAAATTCTTAAGCAGTAATCAACAGAGAACTGCATGACATACGCAATGACTGCAACTACAACAAACCCCAGAAGCTGCTATAAAGTATAAACTCTTGCTAAAGATGGCAAGCTTTAGAGCTGAAATTCGATTGTGCATAAAACCCCATTGCACATACTATATACAGATATGGGATGACAACTTATTACTTGAATACGCGAAAAAGATCATGGATGATACCATAGGATGTCAAATTATCAAATGGAAATCACCATTTGAAGCCCAAAGTGGAAGGTATCACTTATAATACCCTAGTCTGAGAGGCGTAAACTCAACTGCAGTGCAGTCGACATTCTAAGACCATACTGGTGTCTCAAAATGGATTTCGAACTTCATAAAAAAATCCTACTACTATTCAGATTTTACTGTTCAAATTCAGGACAGAAAACTAGTCTACACTTTCTAGAGTGACTGGTTCTTCCCACCAATGACTTTGTTATTTTAGGTAATGCCAGCAAATCCTTCTATACATTTGTAGGGAAATCAAGATCGGTAGGGTTTCCTTCCAATCATTAGCCATAATATAATATAAGATAGTAAACAACCAGTCAATTAAACTAAGAAAATTATAGAATCAAATCCTAATTTCCCAGCACAGATTCCTAATTCGAAATTCAACCAACTCCAATTATAAAAAAATTCAATTTATAAGCTCAAGAAACTGACTCACCTCAGCTTAATTATGCACATTAATCATTTCATTTGTCATTTGGGGTAGCATGTGGGTAAGACACCATCGAACCCATGTTGTAATGGTGCGATTCGAACCCGTGATACCCACCCGCTCCCCCACCAGGCATGCCCATGTGCCCGGGCCCTTGTGTCAACCCGAGAACAGGTACAGGCATCATGCCCGTTGGGTATGGCATCGGAAACGAGAACTGCCCATTTCCATTTCCATGCCCGTGGCTCTGACTCGCCTGACCCGACCCGCCAGCCGACTCCTGATGCAAGCTCTGTGGTACAGGCGTCGTCGCAAATAGCTGGTCAGAAGACGACGGCCCAACATCGCCAGATAAGCCCTGCATCCTCTTCAAGTAGAGCCGATACTTCTGCAAGTGGCTCGCCACATTTTCTCGGGTCAAGCCTTCAACGTTCATCAGCTGCATAATCGTTTTGGGCACCGCTGTCTTGATCCCCAGATGAGCCACCACGTCAACGAACCGCTTGTGCAACTGAGGGGTCCACACGAGCCTCGGCCGCTTCAGCGTCCGAGCTGACGTGTCGTCCGCCGAGAAATTCTCCGTCCTCAGCGCCGAATCCGCCTCCTCCGTACAATCGATCTTCTGCGACTTTCTCGAATCAGATCCGCCGTTCCCGTACCTGTCGTTCTCGTCGACCTCAACGACCATCGGCTCGACGTCGTCGCTCCGATTCTCATCGAACGACTTGTAGTTTGACGAAAACCCCTGAGACTGAGCTGCGCCGCGGAGCGTCGAGACCGTCTTCTGCGACGCGCGGTTGACATCGACGGCCGTACGGCACGGCTCCGGTGAGATGCTGAAAGCCGAGGCTAATTCGATTGGGATCAGCGGCTGAGATAGCGGAGTTAGATCGTCGGCGCTCGGCAGGCCTGCCTCCCACTCCAGAACTCGCGTCTCTTCGTCGCCGGCGTCTCCGCCACTGCCACCGCCCTCGTACTCGCTCATCCTCATCTCCTCACCCATTGCAACACTTCAAGCTCTCTCTCTCTATCTCCTTTTTTTTTTCCAATTTTTGTTTGTTTCCTTTTTTTAGGTAGTTGTCTTCATCTAGGTATTGTTCGTGTCAGTATCGGATCGGATTGGGAGAAAAATCAGGGGAGAGACGAAGACTATTGAGAAGAAGAAGAAAGAAGAAGTTAGATAAATAATTCTTAAGATTCGGAGATGTGTTTGGGAAATGAGAAAACGAGGGAAAATTATAAAAAGGAAAAATGTCCACTTTTTATTTATTTTTTAATTTTAATTTTTGCTCTTTGTGATAGGAAAAAGTGCAATATCTGATTCCAACATGTGCCACACTGCCACCGTGGACGACTTAGCCAGATATTTTTGATCTTCTAAATATCTCATCTTTTTATCATACTTCCCTACTAGCCGCCCTTGAATTTCACCGCCTACTCGCTCGGTAACTCCTACACGTGTCCCGATTCTGCACTCAGCTTTGAGTTGTGGCGTGGTATATCCGAATAGGGAATGACGGGAATGCCCATCGCGGTTGGATTATGAGGCCATGTTGGAAAAGTTTCTGCGCTTTTTAAGGGCATTTTGATAATTAGAGATAATTAATTTGCCGACTTTGTAAATTGGGTTGGGTCTTTTTAATTAGAATCATGGAGCTGGTTCAAAGGTGGGTGGACCAATGGGAAAGAGAGAAGTTGGTGAACAGCTGGATGTAATACCAACACTTTTGGGAAGTGATGGTGATTTGTTTCTTGGTAAGGTTCATGCTTCATGGTGATGATGCCATAACTTTAGAAGCTACACGATCTCAAAGAATATGTTCTAGCCTACAACTTGATCATATTCGGAACTCTTATTTGCTCTTCAAAATTTATTTTTAAAATAAGATTTCAGATGAGTTCGAATGGGATTCCATTGGTTAAAAACTCAATTCGAAATTACCTTAAATCAAATTCGTAATAAAAATTTCATGAGTTGGACCATTTTATACTCCTAATTCCTTGAGTTAGATCATTTTCAGTTCAAATCTCATAATCGGCTATAGTTGTGGACCGCCTACGCTATTGCTCATAATTATTCATTTATTTGTTTGTACTTTAAATTAGCAGATTCAAACTCTACCCAAATATTTATTTAAAGATAATACTTGCATCTTACCTTTGGGAATACCTCCTCGAAACTATTCAATTTTTAAATCATCAATTCAAGATCATTTATACAAAAAAAGAAAAATCAATTAACTTGAAGATCTTTAAGTAATTAATATATATTAACTAAATTAACGATTTACTATAAAAATCTTAATAATTATTAATACAGTTGATTTTTTTTTTTTTTGTCAGTGATAGGAAGACTCACATTTTTCAGTGACACGCAGTGCATGTCTCAAAAATTTTAACCAATGACTAACCCAATTTTTCACTGGATCACTTGCTCGTGGTTAATACAGTTGATTGATTTGATACATATGAATGATTAAGCGATCTTAAATCTTATTGATTTTTTAAAAGAAATGATATTGTAATAATGATTTAAAAAATGAATAATTTCAATTATGATTTATATATAATGTCAATACGATAAATTGAAATTATATCTCCTAACGATTGAATACGTGTATTAACCTTTATTTAATCTCACTTTTGTGACTATTGTCTTTACTCGCAAAGTAATACGCCCATTGACCAGAAGTGAGACCGGTAAAAGGGAGTTTGAGGTAAGACAAACTATGGAACTAAAAGTTAGTTGGGTTGGGCTTGGGATTATTTTAGTAAGTTTCCTAATCCAGAATGGGCCTATGCATTGACATTTGTAAGCTTTACAACTATCCCAATCCAGCATAATTCTTGTTGATCAGAACACCGTAACAATGGTGTGACTGAGTAGTACCACAGAATTTCCTCCTCTCTCTCTCTCTCTCTCTCCCCCAATTACTGAAGCTGTTTTTGTCACTGCATCCGAGAAGATAGAGAGAAGTGGTAGCAAATGGGCATGGCTACCACATCCATATCTCTATCCCCAATCCCATCAACTTCCTCCAATTTTCTCAACCCAGTCATCCATTGCCAATTTCTAAGAACCCAGAAACCATCATACCCTTTTGCCCTACCAAACACAAGCTCAACCAGAAAGACCTTCATTTTCCACAACCCACATGATAATTTCACCCGAAGAGGCACCCCAACTTGGCAAATCCATGCCACCTCTGCTACTGAATCTGTGCCTCCAGAAGCCATCCCAATTGAGACTTCTCAGCAGATAATTGCCTCTAGTAGTGATGATGGTGTCTCTATCACCATTTCTGCTCTTCTTTTCATTGCCTTTGTTGGTCTATCCATCCTCACCATTGGGGTAATAATAAACTCATCAAAGCTTGCTCCTTTTTCCCTTCCAATTTGATTATTTTGATATACTTATGGTTTTAGAAGCTGGGTTTTACTAAATTTTAATTAGTTTCACAAAATTCCAATTTGTTTTAAGTTACTAAATTTCTGGTTTTGGAAACTGGGTTTTTCTTAACTTTGGTTTCACCACTGGAGTAAACTCAAGACACCATGCTCTTTTCAACAAATTGGAATTAAGAAAATTTATGGTTTTCGGCGCAGTTGGCTAAAACAGATGCGTTCTTCACGTAATTAGTAGAATATCGCTACTAACATAGTTTTGAAAACTGTATTTGCTGAATATGGGTTGTTTTGGGTCCAGGTTATCTACCTAGGTGTGACAGATTATCTGCAGAAGAGGGAGAGAGAGAACCTTGAGAAAGATGAGGAGGCTAATAAGAAGAATGGTGCAAAGAAGAGGAGAGTGAGAGCAAGGGCTGGGCCTAAAGGATTTGGGCAAAAGGTTACAACTTTTGTTGAAGATGATGACTGAAATGCAATTGCCCTCTGTAACTGTAAGCCTTTCAATGTAATCTATCAAGTTTTCAGTGTTTTGTTGCTGACTTTCTTCCACTTGGAATTTGGAAATAGTGAGTATTGAACAAAGAGACCGATTTCCTTCAACTTCACGCAGTGCATGTAGATTACAAATTTCATGTGATCAACCTTATGCTGTAAATACCGAGGGTTCAACCTTGTCGAAACGCATAGTTCTTGTGCGTGTTAAGTCGTGGGTATAACTGTGAACCGTAGATGCATATAGACTTGACTACGGAATTAAATCAAAATCAAACCAAATTGTTTTCAGAATATTTCAATTTCGGGTTTTCATCAAATGAAAATCAATCAATTAACATCGTACGGAAACAAAATCCATAGTGAAAATCGAAATCATCCATTGTTCTTGTTGCAAAGGTGAAAACATGAAAATTTTAGTTTCTAAGGTAACATTCAAGCTTGATGTTGATAAAGTTTGGGAGGGACAGAATCAAGGAGCACAAAAAGCATTGGGATATGCTGACAAAATTTATAAAAACAAAGACAGATCATTTCTATAATCAATTTTAAAAATAACATAAAATAGTATAAAGTAATCATTTAAATAACCCAACAATGGAATAATCATTTTCTCAAACTTTATAAAAGAAATTAAAAACTTCTGTTCCCCAGTGAGCATCCAGAAAAGCATAAGAACTCAACAAATTGAATAAAAAGTGATTCAAGATGCGCCAGAAGACCCAAATTCTAATTTTTTTAGCTAATTTCTATTTATGAAGTAGTGCAAATGAGCAACAAATATATAAATACACAAGATATAAAATAAGCCATGAACATTATGCTTCCATAGAAAACTGTACTTTATGTAATTAGGAGAAAATAACAAAGTCATTACCATACATTTAAAAAACTGCGGCCTCGCCTGCCTGCCTAATCATGAACAGCTCTCCACATGGCAACATTTGTACAGTCACGTCGACGACATATAACTACTACCTCATACCATTAATCATTTTTACACCCTTAAAAAACTTGTATAGTCATTTTATCATCATCTCCTCTGCAGGGGCATCAGGTGTATTCAACATCTGAACCTCAGCTAGCTCGACTCTATGTATAACCAACCTTAAACTACACAATGTACAGTTTTCCAGTACAAGCAACAACTTTATTTTCAAGCTGCCTCATACCTTGTCTACGAAAGATAGGCAGAGTCAGTCCATAGCTCTAGATACGATGGCGACCAACACGAAGAAGAGAGGGAAACACACACTAGCCTCAGTTAGCTGTACAAACAACTTTCTTTCCTACACCACCTAAGGAGGGTGCGAAGAAGTCTGAGCAGCAATTCTCCTTTCTGCAACCATCAAAAGTAGCCATTAAGAAAAACTATTCTCTTACATTCAATCCAACTTACAAGATATCTTAACAGTTGTTATCCAAAGACGCATAAACGTATTTGTATGTTCATGTGTCTGTGTGTCATACAAATATATGTGAATAGATATATAAAAATGAACAGGCAAAGAGAAGAATGAGTACCCCCAGCAGCGACAAGTTTCTCTACACGAGCAACAATATGCTTCCCGTAAGTGTATTTCTTCAATGCATTCAAATGAACTTTAATTCGTGAAAGAATCAGCTCACGTTGTTGGTCATCACAAGTCTCCAACACTTTTTGTACAACGTAGTTCGCAAATTGATCTTTCATCATTGCCTGTATATACAAGATGAGAGAATACAGTAAGACATAGGGGACAAAATGATATCACATATATTCATCCAAACATCTGAAAAAACAATAGTTAAGAGTGAAGAAATATAGGTAGTGTACGGAATAGAAAGGCCAACCATTTATTCTATTCCAACCACTATTAACATAAACAACTATGCACACCACTGATGACGACTTTTTGCAGTAGATTGGTAAGAAACCCAAAAGTCCGACCAAACCCTCATTTCCCTAATATATTTAAGAACTAAATCTCAAATGGTAAGAACATATTTAATGTTGCTTCAAAATTCAATGGGTTGAACCAAAGCAAATGTTATAACACCGTAGTAAAAATACTTGATCACGTTCCACCAAAGGAAAAAACAAAATTACTTATGATTACACTTGTCAGCGAAACAATGAATCCGTGACTTTAGTTCCAACACATTTGATAATTGAGATACCCCGTGAACAACCGCAGAATTTTAGTGAGACTCCCTCGAAAGGAGTCGATCGGTACTTTTCAATCATAAACCACTTAGCCTCGGTTGTATGTAAACAACCCCCCACCCCCTAAAGTGGTAAAGAAGGTCGAAATTGCTAAAATTTAAGTTTTGCTTCTCCATACAAAGTGGACGGGTTTCATGCAAGTTGCACGATTGAAATGGACGGCTAGAAAGTGTATAACAAGCCAATAGTAATATGACAAACCTGAAGAGGCTCATTTTCATCGGTAGTGCCAAGCATCTCATTCACTAGCAATTCACGTTCAGCAGGACCACCAAAAGTTAAGCACTTCTCTACTACATTGGAGGCAAACTTCTGCTGACTCATTTGGACTATCTTCCCTGCTAATTCTTTTATGATGGCAGAACGCTCGTGAGGTTTACCGTGCTCCAGGACATGCTGTTCAAAAAAGAAGGCAAGCAGTTGACCAAAGAAGCATCAAAAACTATTTACATATACATATAAATAAAATTTGAATCAAAAGATTCAGTAGAGAAGCAATAACACATTCCAAAAAGAAAATTTGGAATACGAAAACGTCAAAAAATAAAAATAAAAAGTGAAAAGAGCACTAAATTGGCTGCAAATAAACAAGTACAAGCAAATCAAAACTTGACCTCACTCAGCTAGCCCAGGTTTTCCCTTTGCAAATTAATGAATCAATTAACTAATCCCTAATAAGCATGAGCAATATGCTTTGACCATGAGTAACACTCAAGCTCAGCTCGTATTCTGTTGATAATTTTCTAAGCTCAACTGAAAACTTGAGCTCGTGTTTGGTACAAATAAGCTCAAGTTACGCAAGTAGGCATCTAACGTCTCAGCAAGTAGGTATATAGTTTGATCTCAAACATGTCAATTAAACTGTAATCTTAGTTGCTCTTCATGTTTTTTTCTAGCTGGACAAATGAACATCTAATAGGTGGTTTAGATGTTTCAGAAAAAAAAACATTTGACATACTAAATGCAAACCCCCCAAAAGGTTTCCAGCCCTGTGGACTTCATGACAGAAGTGCCTTAGTACCAATGATATGTTGACAAATTAAAACAAGCCAAAGGAGTTGTGGCCTCAAACTCAAAAACTAAAAAGTAGAAGAATACAAATTCAAAACATTTGCATTATTTATTCTACAAATCCAAACTGCAAGTACGGAGGAGTATCACCTGACATGTGAAGACAAGAGGAGCAGAAAATTGTTACCAGCAAAGTAATGGTAAAGGAAAGAAAGGCCAAAAGCCAGTATCATCAACTTGAAAACAGTCATTCAAGAGCATCAGTATACCACAAAACAAGTAACACAATAGTGCATATCCCACTGAAAAATAAAGACAGGCCTAAAAATATAAAATCACAGTGTTTAAGCACATAAAGAGTCCCTTAACCAGGAAAGATTATCAACCTGAACAACATAATTGCCGTACTGATCCTGTGCCAACATGCTAACAGCTCCTAAAATCTCATCCATAACTTTACTCTGAGTATTGTCATCTTTGCAGTGCTCAAGCACCCTCTGCCAAATAAGAAGTTTATGATAGATTGCACAATATTTATTTGTTGAAAAGAAGTTACCCAAAACCAACGAACAAACAGATCCCAACCTGTATGACACGACACCCATATGGATGGGTGGAAAGGGTCACAACTTGATCAAAAAACGTTGAGACAATAAAATGAATGGCCTCTTCAGGGACACATTCAATACACTTCTGGATGACATGGTTCCCATTCTGATCACGAACGCAGCGCATTACATGACCATCAAGTTCTTCAACCATTTTGATCTTTTGGTCCAGATCAACAACTTCTATAGCCTGAACAAAACAAAAGCATATTACTGTTGGAACCTCCTGTAGCAAGTGTTTGTAGAAACACATGAAGGCAGTGCTTTAACATTATTAAGCATATAAAAGCATTACGATTGTTTCTAGCTATATTACCAAACAAATGGTTAAACAATCAATAATCAACATGTCAAAAGATGAAGGATAGAAATCCATATTTCAAAGAAGTACATGGGACAAGACAGCAGTAGAAAAATGTATTCCAGTCACAAAATATTGGTACCTTCTGGATCACCCGACAACCATACATTTGAAGGCTCAGTGTCAGCACATGACCAAAAAGCTTGTTGGCCAATTCCCTTCTCTGCGGTGGAAGTCCGTGCTCAAAAAACTGAAGGCAAACACAAATTATTACCATGTAATACACTAACAAGTACAAAGAAAACTAATGCATATGCGCAAGGAATATGATTTACCTTTTGAATAACATAATTACCAAACACATCAGTCATTAGAGCAAGAGCTTGAGGCATAATTTCTTGATAAACCATGTTTTTCTCTTCTGTAGTGGCAGTTTCAAGTTTTTGTTGGATAAACCGACTCCCATACTGATCCGCACTGCTCATCAAAATGAAAAGTTATATAACCAACTTCGAGATAAAATCAGAAAGATTGGTGACAAGAAAAAAGTTGATACCTGAATTCCACAACATGTCCACCAATTTCTGAAAGTTCAAAAGACTTTGCTTTATTGCTCTTAAACTCTTCTAAGAGTGAAGATGCGAAGCTTTCATCTATGTTGCATCCACCATCCAGGTGCCAGGGTCCCATGACACCCCCGGCTAAATTCCTCATCCCAGAAGGATAACACATGTTAAGTTCACTGTGCCTCATAGGACTACCTGGTCCAACTGGAGAGTTAGGGATAACAGGGCTTGCCATGGGACTTCCAGGATAAGACATGCCTACGCCAAATGCTGGATTTCCATAATAACCATGATGAGTAGAACCACCAGACTTGCCCCCCAAAGGGACACCATACTGTGACTTCTGTGGTGACAGCAAGGCTCCAAGATACGCCTTTTGGAGTTCAATTAAATTCATGTATGAATTACCCAAGTAATTCCTATCGACAGAGGGATCATTAAGAGCAGCAAGCTGTGCTGCGGCATATTCAGATGTCCTCAAGTATTGAAGATACATGGGATCAACAAAAGGAGTCTGAATGCCACCCCCTGCAATAGGACTGCCTAATCTACCAAGATTATGCGATTCAGCTGCAGCAGCTGCTACGTTTGGTCCAGAAGCCAAACCTCCTCCAAGCACTCTTGAATCCATTCCAGGAGATCCCATAGCTGATTCAAACAAGGGTGGAAGATTACCAGTGCCAAGTTGGCTAGCCACCATGGAAGCCAATGCGGGATTCATAGAGTACCCACTTAAACCATAGTTAGAAAATGAAGAATTTGCATTATCTAATTGTTGATACTGAGGATGCAAGCCACCTCCACCGTTGTGATTGGATGTGGGGGATCCTTTCATGTACAAGTTATTAGAAGATACAGCAGATTTTTGCAATTCAACATGCCTATCTGAGGATGAGTTGCTCATATCCGGCCCGCCATTGCTCTTACCCAAATCTGAATATGAGCCTTTTGCTGAGTGTGCAGAAGGCATATGTATATGCCCAGATTCAGACTTCTTCAGATATGCAAGTTGCCTGGCATGGCCCTCACCACCTTGCAGACCAAACAGATAATTCTGGTGATCATCAACATCTTGCTTAATCTGTGATTGCAGATGGTTTTCATCATCTAATACACCATTTGCAGACAAGTTCATGCTGGACAAAGCAGCCACCAGATCCCCAGACTCATTGATGCCAGATGAGATAGCATTGAAGGAGCTCGGACTACTAATGCCTCTCTTTTCTGAAGCACCAACTCGTCCTCCTCCAATAGGTGTAAGGCAAGGACTAGGAGCCCTAGCAACAATTTGAGGGTCAGGAGTGGTGCTTCTTGATAAGGAAGCACCTAGAGCTGCAGCATATGAGTATGAAGAAGGCGGACCCATACTTTGGCCTGCGGATGAGCCCTGGCCATTTGCACTAGATCGTAGAGTATCAGAAGTCATCAAGTCACGGCGCAAATGGGCTAGATCAGCTTCAGCAGAACCTACAGGCTCTACATTTTCATCAAATGCATTACGGCTAGCTGGACGAGAAGGAAGCCCAGAAACAGGAGTTGCACGCCCCAAGTCATCCTGACAACAGAGCTTTTGACTTGTCAGGAAATATAATAGAGTAAATAGATCAAATTAGAAAAAGAGTGCACCAGAAAAAATGTTGTAAGCAAAAAATGAAGACCCGCAAATAGACCAGCATGCAACAACAAAAGCTCTAGATGATCCAAATAGTGAAATGTTAAAGTTATATACACAGTAAAGAAATGGACAAAATGGTTAAACAGAATTAGGAATCTAAATTGCAATCCATACAAACAGTTATCTTGATCACTTTATAAATTAAGAACAACGGCTAAATAGGAACTTTATCTGGGAAGTGCTACCTACAACTCTATTTTTGAGGTTACCAAACAAGCATATGGTGGACTGAAACCATCCAATTTACCCATGAAGTTCGTTCATCTTTTTAAAATGCAAGAAGCCAATAGGACTATCCAAATTCATATACTACTATGCTGTGGAACTAGGTATAGTTGCAAAACATTGAATTATATTAGAAAATAGGAGGTTAGCAGTTTCTTCTGGTAATTTGCAAAAGAAAAACAAAAGAATTCCATGCTGGTTGCATGACTACAGACTACATGGGCATCACCAAGATGACCATGCAATCACAAAGAGGATTGTTAAGAAGAACAAATTGGTCCTACATACAGCCATCAGAATTAACTGAAAACCAAACAAGATTAGATGCAGTAAGGAAGTGCTTAGAAGCTTCTAATTAACATGTTGGACTCTCAAAGTAAAGTCCGCAAAGCCGAGTTCACATGGAGTGTGTGATAATGTCAGAGCAATTGTCATATTACATAAACAGAACTCGTTTTCTTAGTTGGAGAAATATCAATTATCAGTAAGCCTCGTCTATCTCAAAGAGTGGACCAACTGTAGGTACACAATGTTATTAACATAAAGGTAAAAAGTATCATTATTGTTAAACATGTTGATCCTAGCCAAATCGGGCAAAGCATACAAATGCATATTCTTAATACAGAATTCAAAAGGCGATATTTTCAATCCCCTGAGTCAATATTCTTCTAGCATATACATTACATCAATCTTAAATTTCAATGGGAAGCAATAAATGTCAGAACAGACAATTCAAGGAACACATATAGTGCAATACTCAAAAGTGTCATCAACATATACATAAAAATTCACAAAGCCGGGACTTCAGTTACACGTGTACTAAATCGAACATCAAATACAACTATAGAAACAAATCACCTGAAAGATTTCAGCAAGACTCTTTTGTTTGTTACCAAGTCCTAAACCTGGCAAACCAATCAGTCCATCAACACCCCACTCTGCTGAGCCACGCGCTTTGTCCGATTCGACCTCATTCTCTTGTTTCTTTGAGTTAAAGCCTGGCGGCATCGAAAACTTTGATCTTCCACTAGCATCATCAACCCTATTCACTTTCCTCCTGTCTCCAATCCCACCCAATACCGAACTCCCTCCTCCTTTCATCCTTTGTGCATACCTCCAATCCTCCTTTGACAGCAAAGGAGGTGGAAGGCGCGGGTTCATGTTTACATTCGAATAATAGTATTGAAGATAAGCAGGATCAGACCTAAGCTCCTCTTCAGAAGCAAACCCATTTCCATTTTTAGCTCCAGGAAAATCCGAAAAGGCAGCAGCAGCAGCACCACCACCACCACCGCCACCAGAAAACAGTCCACCGACTGCATTGAGAGAGCCCTCCACAGTTGGAGGTGCTGAACCACTTCTATATATATTGAGGTCGCTTTCACGGTCATCAACCTCTTGCCTACGCTGCTCCCTCAGCAGCATACCTATCTCCTTCTCAAATTCATCCCCAAAGGAACCCTCGTTTCCTCCAAGCATTGGCCTTCTTCCTAATTCAGACAACATTCTCAACGAAAAACACTAACCTATTATTAAACCCCTCTCAAAAACTCAAATTGATCACCACCCACTATCAGTAACCTAACCCTAAATCTCTACAGCAACCCCAAAATCAAGGCTTTAACCTAAAAGCCCCATATTTACAGCCTGAAAGTTACTAACTTTAAAATGATCAAAACACAAAATTTCCCACAACCCACTTCATACCCCACCTAAAATCCACAAACCCACGAACGATCAGCCCCAAAACAACAATCAGAGCTCATAAAGTTATTACCTTTCCCAAAATTCAACCCCATAAATAATTGAAACCACCTTTTTCCAGCATGTTCAACATGTAACAGCAAAAATAAATAAACAAGAGCATAAACAAAAGGATTGAGTTTGAGAGAAAATACAGAGCACAATAGCAGTGAGAGAGCTGAGGCTTTATTTCTAAGATCAAAGGGAGTTTAGAGAAACAAAGGGTAACTGACGGCTGAGATCAATAGGGCGGCGATTGGTTCTTACAAGAACCCTTGTTAGGGTTTTGTTGCAGTTCAAGGAGCGGATTAAATACAGTGATGGTTAGGAAGAAAGGCAAGACAGAAGTAATAAAAAATGCAAAAAAATAAATTTGTTGGGAATTTTATATTTTCTTTTTTTCTCTTTTTTTTTTTTTCTTTTTTGAAATATCTGGAAATAGTTAATTAACATGCTAAAAATTAGGGCTAATTGACCAAGTGATAACGGCCTGATCACTGATGCTTTAAAAGCAAAAATTTCACAAGAAAAAAATAAAAAATAAAAAATTGATAATGATTAATGATAATGATGTGTGTTTAGTTTTTCCCGTCTCCAGTAAGAAGAATCTCTGACTGCCACCTCAGCTCTTTAGATTCGCCTATTCAATTAACCAGTAAGCCGGTTAAAAATAGGGCAAGTACAATTCACCGCACGGCTAAAATTTCCAAGTAAAAAAGTAACTACAATTTCCCACTAGATTTTCGTTCCATTTTTACTAATTTTTTTTATCCTATTTCCTCAGATTTTCTCTCTTTTTGCCTCGTCTATTTCCGGGTTCATGTTTTCTATACAGTTTGCCCAAATTTAGAGTCTATATTTACTCAAATTTAGAGTCTAATTAAGCAATTAAATGGTTTAAATATGTCTCCCAAAGGCAATTAATAGTTGGTCAAATAGTGTTTTATTTGCAATTAAACCTACCTTAACTATATACCAGAAACCCATCGGTCTCAGTCTAACTAAAACCTACACTACTAAATGTGCATATTTATTTGTGTTTATTGTCTAATACCTAGTCTTAAACAGACAGTTTTAATTTTCGTTTCACTAAATTGTAGTATTAATGATAAAATTTCGACATTATTATTTTACTTATTCTACAATTCGAACACCAATTTTTTATTTATATATTTATTGATATTTAGGACATTCAAATTAGTCACCAAATCGAACCATATAACAAATTTACTTGGAGGCTTCTAGGGCTTTTAGGCTCGGTTTGTTATTGCTTTTTTTTCTTAAAAAGTTAATTTATTTGAAAGTGAAGCAATACACAAGTATTTGGTAAAAATGAGAAATTTTGTTTTTTTTTGAAAAATAATGGACTTTTAAAAGTAATGTGCATGTTGCCTTTTAAAGCTGTTTTTGCCAAAATTATTTTAGTGTACAATTATTTATTATGAAATAACAACAAAAATGATTTTTCAAAAAACACAATAGAAGTAATTTTTCAAAAAAACACAACAATATTAAACTGGCCCTTACTCGGTTAGGTCCCAAGAAAGCAGCTTTTTGGCATGCTACTTCCTTATTTTCTGTGCTGCATGGCATTTTTGACCATATGTAAGCAAATTGCACAAACCCTACTACTAATATGCACCCATACGATTAGGTGGCATCTCACATGCCTTTATTAATAAATTTGTAATTGCAAACGTGAGTTACGACAGTTAGATACAATTAAAGAAAAGAAATCCATGGACATTCTTTGTTGGATTTGTTGATACGGCCTTGCTTGTCACAAACATTCTTTATTTTGTCTTGTGTCTGATGTGATGAAGTTTATCTTTGGACTGTGGGAACGGTGAATTTGACATTGTCTCTTCGTATCTTTCTTTAAGAGGCAAAGATTTCCTCATTTTGAAGAAAATAAAGAAATATAAAAAACTGACTAATTTGTCAAAAACACGAACATCTAATAAATAAATCGTATACAAATCATCAAATGTCTAATTTTGTCGAGATTCCAGCCCTAATTCAAATGCTTGTGTTGATAAAATGGGAAACCAATTCTTAATATCTGACCATAATTACCACCGACGAAATGGGAACTTAAACCTAATATTTTGTACAGAATCGGGGTGGATTGTTGGGTTTGCTATTAAGTCCTTATCAAAATTTAATTTGTTTGTCCTTTTTCTGCCGTGTTATTAAGCCAACTTTGTATGTTTGATGTTCATATCCAGCAGCATATCATATATCAATATTTCTTTTTTTTCCAACTTTCCAAGGATATCATATATGAATAATATGAAGACGTCTTAATCACAAAAGAAAGTCAAACTACAAATCTGGTTGGTGTTATCGGCGATCCACCATTTATTTCTCACATGGTTGCAATATTGCATAGTAGTATGTAAATAATTCTAGGGTTTGCTCTTGTTAACGATTTTTATTTTCATAATTATCAAAATTATAACACTAGTTTACTTATATTTTACACTTAACAATTGTACTCTTTAGAATCAAAATTTCCGATTTATTATGAAATTTGTAACCTCCGTTCATCTAACTTTTACATTCATCGATGTTTTAACACGACGTTTATGAATTTGTCTTTCATTCAAAAATTGGTGCAAATAGCCAAGGGCCATTAATAAGGTCATCTGCGTAGAATGAGTGATTTTTATATATCTTTGTCTAAAACAATAAAGTTTTTTTATTAAAAAAATATCTTATTTGTGGTTCTGACATCCATTCATCCAAACAACTTAACATATATGCAAGTAAAAAAAAAAAAAACAATTGACTTGAAAATTTGTCGTAAGGTAAAAAAACCGACTTCGTAATGTTGAAATTAGCCATTTCATCTATTCTTACCTAGAACAATAGAGTTTTCCTAATAATAAAAAAATCTTATTCGTTATTCCAATATCTATTTATCCAAGCAACATCAATTTGACATTACGTAAGTATATAAGTAAAGGAACAATAATTGATTTGACGATTAATCGTAAGTTAAAAATTTATCTTAACAATTAATCGATAAATTTGTCAACTTTCTAACAATTCAAAACCTGCTGATAAATTGTTTTTATCGATATCTAAAACTTGCACAAACCAAAAACGGTCACATACTCCAAATTACATGAGTGTAAAGTGTAAATCAACCAACCAAATTGAACGGTCAACATCTTGCTGAAAAAAAAAATTGAGAGAGAGCTTCATTGGTGAGATGAAGCGGAAGGCAAATGCCGAAAGCTCTGCAAGGCCTGAAGGAAGCAGAGTTTGGCAATTGGATGCCAAGCCCTTTGGGAGAGGAAAGGTCACCAAATAGCAATTCGGTATTTTTGTTATTTTTAGATAATTAGAAGAAAATAAAAATCGAGAGGGTCACGTGCCGAGTCACCACCCATTCGTGTAAATGCAAAGCCGTCTCCTCTTTAGGTTTTGTTGGCTTTTGTTTTCAAGTCTTTCGCTTTGAAGTGAATGGTCTAGCACGTGGGAAGCATCGTTTGTTTTAAGTACATCATCTCTTTTGTGCTTCTGCCTAATTCTTCAGTTTTGTTTCTAAGTTGCCACGTGTAGGGTAGCGATTGTATCTCAAAGCCAAGAACTAAGGCTAAGAAGGGTTGATACTCACCGTCCAAAAACAATTTAGGGTTCATAAGACATGTTAACTCAAAGGTAATTGTTATTAGCATACTACCAAAATGTTAGGGCCCGTTCGGTATTATTTTGCAAAACAATTTAAATAGATTTGTGTATTTAATATTTGAGAATTTGTTTGGTAGTTTACTTTAAATATGATTTTGTAAGAATGAAAAAGGAAAAACTTGTTTGGTACAAATATATAAAATTAGAAAAAAAGTAAATACGCATTAGACAATAATTTTCAAACATAAATTTTAAGATGACGACATTGGAAATGGTTATAATAGAGATAGTGGTAGTGTGATAGGGTGGAGGTGGTGGTAGTCGGGGTGGCAGCGACGATGGTGGTAGTCGGGGTGGCGGCGACGATGGTGGTTGTGGGGTGGTGGCGCTAATGGGGTGGTGGGGGTGGCGGCAACGTTAGTGATCATGGTGGCAGTGGCGGTGGCAATGACATCTATGATAGGGTGGTGTTGGGAGCGACTGTAGCGGTGGTCGTTATAGTGATGAGGCGCGGTGGTCATAGTAGGAGTGATGGTGGCAATAACGGCGGTGATAGGGTTGTGGTAAAAGTGGTTGCAACGATGGTCGTTATGGTGATGGGGCGAGGGCGGTGGTCATGGTGGCAGTGGTGGTTGCGATGGTGATGAAGTAGCGGTGGGGTAATTGCGGTGGTGATGGAGGAAGTGGTGGCGGGGTGGTAGGGTAGTGGTGTGGAGGTGAGGGGTGGCAGGGATGGTGATGGCGGCGGTGGCGGAGGTGGTGGTGGCAACGATAGCAGTGGTCGTGGTGCCAGTGGCGTGGTGGGGGTGATTGCGGTAGGGGTTGGTGGTGGTAGTGGTGGTGGGGTGGTGGTGGAGATGATGTTGGGGTAGTGGAGGTGGTAGTGGTGGTGATGGTGTTGGAGGTAATGGTGGCGGCAATGGTGGAGGTGGTGGTGGCGGCAATGATGGTGGCGATAGCGGCAATGGTGGTGATGATGGTAATGGTGTTGGTGACGGCGGTGATGGAGGTGAATGAAGTGGTGGTGGTGGTTGTGGGGTGGTGTTGGTGATGATGACTATGGTAATATTGTGGTGACATTTTACTTAATATTGTATATATATTTTTTATTTCTTTTTTTGGGTTGTATCCTAAAATTCAGAAAATAATAATTTGTTGTTTTATAAAACGTAAGCAAATTATTGCATTTTTTGTTTTTATTTTCTAAATGAATTTTTCAAAAATGAGTTACTAAAAGTATTTTACAACTGTTTTTATATATGAAAAACGAAAAACTGTTTTGTAAAATGATACCAAACGGGTCCTTAATTACTCGTTTGAGCCCATTCAATAAATCATAATATAATATATAATTTATAATTTTGCATAAAAATTTATTAAATTGGCGTTAATCTATTAGCGCTTGAAGACTCTTGTATGATTGGGTTGACATCAAGCAAGTTGACCTTGATCCAACCCGGTCCAGTTGATGCAAAAAATGGGTCCAGTTGGGTATACCTTGAGCCTTGAAGTAACAAACATTGATTCTGTATTTTAAGGTGACAATCCAAACACCTACGCCCCACCTAATACCATGTTAAGGGAAAAGACCCAAAATTCATCCAAATTTTGGAATTAATAAACTGGGCCCTAAATTGATCTAAAGCCCTTTGAGTTTCCACACAACTCAGACCTCAAACCAAACTACAAAATTTGATTTTAAGTTGCTCCTAATTCTAATTCTGAATTCATGCATGATGACCATGGACTGAATTTTCGAAGGGAAATGATTTTTACAGTCAATTTTTTTCCTTCATTACTCATTTGTTTGAATCTGTCCATTAATTTGGTTTTGATCTACTAAATTTAACAACTAGTAAAAATGAAAGAGTAAATGAGGAGAAAAGTGGAAGGTGAAAATCAGTAATCTTTTCAAAAGTGCAATGCACTAAGGGGAGCACAGAAAATTTCTTGACTCCAAAGCAATGAGTTTTTCCTTTTCTTTTTGCCACAAGAATATTTGCTTTTTGGCTTTTCCCCAAAATTACGATGGAAAAGCACAAATTTTGTCCCAACAAGAAACTTTGGCTCTTTTCCTTGGAAAAGTGGTGTTGAGGGAGACTCAACTCTAAGTGTCAAAGTAGCATAATACCATAATCGATGACTCAAAGAAGAAATGGCTACCGGAAAAAAGGTTTGAGAAAGAAACCACATCAACTTTGCTCTAGTGTTTAAAGCTTTTTGTTGTTTCAGTCTTTTGCATACGGGTTGAGAAGCTTTTGGGTTAAGTTTAGTTTTGTTGGTGTTAAAAATGGTATTGAGATCGTGAAAATGCATACTCACATGAAAAACACAAATATGTATGTAATTGATTCAAGTCGAAGTACGGATATAAGATTAGTCTATTTTCAGCTTTAACAATATATGTACTACATGATACAAGAAGCATATGAGTCTTGGAGAGAGATTTAGAGAGGGTGAGATGGAGGATAGAGGTCCCCAATAAGTAAAGGGAGAGATCTAGATAGGGTCTAGTACTTGGTGGGCTTAGGCTTAGATTGAGTAGTTTTTTGATATAAGGATATTGAGGGAGGAAGATTATATTATATAAACATTAAGTATCAACTGCATCCGACGAGAGTCGAATCCGAAACCTATCACATAACAAGTGAAAATGAATACTATTAGAAATTTTTTATTAAATTTTTTACTTGGACAGCTACAATAATTAAAAAAAAAAGGACAGCTATGATGAATCAGCAAAAGTCCCTTAAATTCCAAAATAAAAAAGTACCAGTCACTCAAATCCACAAGTAAGATGGACTCTTATTAAGGGGAGCGTGTTAAAAGACATATGGTTTGATAATCACTTCTCTGGAGCCAATATGGATGCCCCACAAAATTTACATCCATGATGAAATTACCATATTACTGCTTTAATCCAACCAACTATATGATTTTTTTGACTTATATGTTGTCACACCTATGAACGCATGCTCTCTATTAATTTATTAATAAATTAATTTTCTTTTTGAATACTAATAAATTAAATCCAATTTTGATCTAAATCGCTTTTTAAATTTAATGTAATTAATAAAAGATAATTGAGATAATCAATTTGATAATTGTTTTTTGGTGAATTGGAAGCCGAAGCCAAGGCAAAAAGAACCTAAAATTAGAATTAATCTGGTCCGATTTGACATAACAAAATAAACTAATTTCATATACACGATTTATACATTTTGACTTAATAGATTATCGTGAGGCAATCTTAATAGATGATGCATATTTTATAGTGCCAGTAATTATACGTCTTTCACTTAATGGATTATCGTTATATATAAATACAAAAAATGAAAGTCTTTTACCATATTTGTAATTGGGTCAGTCCAACAGCCGAGTAGAACTCCGCACCTAATTATGGAGTCCAATCCAAATTCCAAATTATAAAATCATAAAAAAAAAAATAAAAAAATAAAAAGATGACTGGTAATTGAAAGGAAGTGGGGCCCAATATAATGGAGTCCAAAGCTGTGGTCTTCGTAGACGAGTGGACCCAATCTACGCGCCTTGGTTCGCCTTGTTTGGGAATCTTCTTGCCGAAACCGGCGACCAATTTAAATTTCAAACTCGGCGTCGCCAGCCAAGTCAACGTCTCACGCCTACGCGCCAGCTCCCTATTTCATTATCAATAATATTTTTTGTTGGATACAAATTTCATTATCAATAATTAATCACATGCATTTTATAATTTCTCCACTTCCATCTCTCTTTGGTGGACTCTTTGGATGTTTCCAAGAAATTCCTTAATCCAATTTAGATAATAGGAGGAATGTACTATAATATATATATTTTTATCCAAGCATCACTAACATATTTTATTTACTTTTATTTAATTTTCTCTTATTTGTTAATAATAAAATATGTTCAAATATTTTTGTTAACAATTTGCTAATTTTATTTTCCAATATATTTTTACTGAGTCAAGATATTAAAGCAGACTATACATATCTCCATGTCTTTTGCTATTTATATGAGCCGAATTTAATGAATTTTACTTATATGGTTAATCGCTACATGACTTATTAAATGGTTTTTGGAATCATTCTACGAAATATTCATAATCATATTATATTATTCTTAATTTTGTCTGATTTTCAATATCATTTTTCTTTTTGAAAAAAAAAATAATAACTTTCTTATAATATATAATGAAACTATTAAAGTATAATGACTATCTTAGACTCCAAGTAATATCGCAATAAATCTTATATAGTGTATATCAATTGAAACATTTGTGGTACTGTATACACATTTTATATCTTGATAAATTGTCTATTTGTGACTTGAAATCAAAGAGAAAAACAGTAGAGTCATTTGGACGCGGATGCATGATGAGAAAAGTGCATTCAATTTGATCAACGTTGCTATGAAGAGTGAAGAAATTGTGCTAATGATAATATCTTAAGAGTGGTGTTTTGTTACCATCATCATAATGAAAGCATTCGCTTCGTTCAATGTTACTACGAAGAATGGAGAATATATGATAGTTATATTTATTTTTTTAATATAATGATATTAAAACAGATATGATTATATAATTTAGTGTACTCTTAAGAATTAAGAGAGTGAAACTTATTGAGAAACCCTGAAATGATGCTGTATCCACTACCACACTTTATGATAATCACAGTTGATTAACAACCTCTCATGTCCACGATCAAGATCAAGGTCAAAACTCATTCCCACCCCAATGTGTATAATTCACCTTTTTAATATATATATATATATATATATATATATATGAAAAAAAAAATCAAATTTAAGAATCCTAAAACAAAATGGAAAATAATACCCTACATCGTAGTAATAGTGGCAAGATAGTCTTAAATCTTAATTATTGTCTTAATACTTTCTCTAATCAAATGCCGGGTGAAACTCCACGTGAAATTACGCGCCACGTAAAAGGAACCCTATTTCGTCCCTTCTCCCCTCCCACGCGTGTCTTAATAAAAGGCTTCTTCTTCACCTCCACTTTTCATTTCTCATTCTCCCTTCTCTCTGTACAACTCTCTCTTCCGCTCCAGATCTCTACACTCTATGGCCATGTCATCGCCATCACCGACGACGTCGTATTGGTGCTACAGATGCACTCGCTTCGTCCGCGTTTGGGCCCAGGACTCCACCCTATCATGCCCCCACTGCGAGACCGGTTTCCTCGAAGAGATTGAAACGATGCCGCAGCCGCCACCACACCCCACCCATCATCGCCACCGTCGATTCCCATCCTCTCACGTTAACGATCAAGACCCCGGTCAAAACCCCACTCCGACCACCCGCCGGGTCCGCCGAAGCACAATGGAGCGGTCCTCCCCCTATAACCCCGTCATCGTCCTACGTGGCACCGAATCAAACACTGAGTCAAACTCATTTGAACTCTATTACGACGACGCTGCAGGTTCCGGCCTCCAACCCCTCCCGCCCACCATGTCCGAGTTTTTAATGGGCCCGGGTTTTGACCGCTTACTCGATCAACTCTCCCAGATCGAAATCACCGGGCTGGGCCGACCCGAAAACCCCCCCGCCTCCAAATCCGCCGTTGACTCCATGCCAGTTATTCAAATCGCCGACACCCATATCGGGGCCGATTCGCACTGCGCGGTTTGCAAAGAAGCCTTCGAACTGGGTTCGGAGGCCCGAGAAATGCCGTGCAAGCACATATACCATTCCGATTGTATCCTTCCCTGGCTTTCGATGCGAAACTCTTGCCCGGTTTGCCGACACGAGCTCCCCGCTGACCGAAATTCGGATTCGGGCCTAGATGAAGAGGCCACGGGGCTGACAATATGGAGATTACCCGGTGGCGGGTTCGCCGTGGGGAGATTCTCCGGTGGCAGACGACCCGGAGAGAGGGAATTGCCGGTCGTGTACACGGAAATGGACGGCGGATTCAATGGAAATGGTGCTCCAAGAAGGGTATTATGGGCATCGAGGAGTGGAGGAAGCGAGAGTCGCGGGATTCGGAGGGCTTTTCGTAGTTTGGCGTCGTTTTGGGGGCGGTTTAGGTCCAACTCATCTTCTTCGAGGTCCGGATCCGGTTCGGGTTTCAGTAGAAGTCAGAGTCATTCAAGTTCCGTGTTTGGTAGATTCGCGCAGAGGCGTAGCAGGGCTTGGGTCTTGGATGATTAGAAAGGCAACAATTTTGGTTTTTTCTTTGGTTTTAATTAATTTATTTTCAATATTCATCACTGTATATAAAATTTATAGTATTGATTTTCGAAGAATTTCAAGTTTGGCTCAATTTGTAGCTCGATTCTCAAAGAATTGGCATCATAGCATTATAGCAATTTGAAAACTTAGTTCTTAATTATTGAAAAATTCTTCTTTTCCTCATCTGTTCAGTTTAATTGAAATTCATTTTACTTATTGTTGAACTGGGAATGTTAAGATCTTGAAAAAAATGACATATATATATATATATTTTTTTTGTCGGTTTGAAATATGAAATCTTTTGGTCAATGTGGTTAATTCCTCAGCAAAAAATGAAATGGGCACAAAAGTTTGGAAAGCACCAATTTTTGGGCTTTGGTGGTGGTTTTGGATAGAGCTTTTGAAGTGTGAAATACCAAAAATGCCACTAGACAGAAGTGCAAATAATTGAGGTACTTGTAATTATGCATCATCAACAGTGGCATATCTCGTGAGTTGTGTTACGTGTCATCACTCATCTTATAGCAAAAATTAGGTTTCATTTATTTATTTATTTTTATTTTTTTGGCAAAGTTTCATTCATTTAATTTCAATCAGAGAGATTTGTGTATGTGACTACGTGTCATCACTCAGCTTAGCTGGCTGATTGCCACCAACAACGTGCCCACGGAGTTGTAGAAGAAGCGCTTCCATTATTTCTTCACAAAATCAATTTGACCTTAAATTTAGGAGGATACATATAATTGGATTGGAAATTCCAATTTTGATTGACTCCGGTTGAAAAAATTTCAATATTGGTATATCCGTATTAAATCCGCAATTCAAAAACCTACAATCTACGAAGAACAAAAAATTTTGGTTGGAAGTCCTAATTTTGATTTTTTCCTGTTAACTTTTTTTCGATATTGAAGCACTGGAATTAAATCCGAAATTTAAAAAAATCGGATAATAATGTATATGGAAAATTCCAATAATTTTAAATTCAAATTTGAAATATGGTGAGCTCATTTGGATTAAAAATTCCGAATGAATTATAACCTTGTAATAAGTTTTGCATTATCTTCACAGTTTTTTTTCTTTCTCCAAATTGCATTATTTAGTTTTGGATATATCCTCCATTCATAATTTCATATTCATATATCCTAAATGAGGAGGATACGATCTGTAATATGTTATATATTCAAATATTCTATATAAAGCCATAACTTTTTTTCACCTCTTCTTTTTTTTAACAATTTTTTATTTATAATTTTTAAAATAAAAAATAAAACATAAAATAAATTAACATACAATACAAAAAAACAAATTGGCACACATATAGGCGGATACCAAGAAGCTAGTAATAGTAATTTAAAAAGAATAGAATCCAAAGTTACAAAATTTTCTGATTTTTTTTTTAAAACTGTCAACATAATGAGTTATGATAATTAAGAAATATGAGTATATTTAATTTTGAAATTTTTTATAGGCGGATACTGAGAAGTTAGTAATAGTAATTTAAAAAGAATAGAATCCAAAGTTACAAAATTTTCTTATTTTTTTTTTTAAACTGTCAACATAATGGGTTATGATAATTCAGAAATATGAGTATATTTAATTTTGAAATTTTTTGGATTGAAATTAAAACAACAACTTTCAAATCCGATATGGTAGAAAATGAATCATAAGTAACTATTCAAAGAGTGGTCACTGGTATTATTGGTTATTGGTGTAGTGATATGCTTGTCCCATCCAAAATGCATTGGAAGGTCCCTGGTTTGCCACTAGTTATTATACTTTAATTTTTGGACAAATTACATTTTAGTACCCTGAGGTTTACATCAATTTTCAGACTTATACCTAACGTTTCAGATTTTTCATTTTAGTTCCCTGACCTTTTCAAAATGTTACACCCGGGTCCCACATTTACAATTTCCATTAAGTGGTCCGTGAGAAGCTTACGTGGATCGTTGGGCTCCACCCAATTTGAATATGATAATGACTTTAAGGGCAGAATTACCTAATTATCCCTTTGCTATTTCTCACCCAAGAATTCGGCAGTAGACAACCGAGAGGATCCCTGTCTAATAAATCCCTTGCTCTCACATCTCGAGTCTTCAATACACATCCAGTGTGCCTTGGAGTTCTCGGCTCACCATCGCCACTCTTCAATACACATCCAGTGCCTTGGAGTTCTCGACTCACCATCGCGACTCTTCAATACGCATCACGAGTGCCGTAGAGGTCTCCCCTCTCCATCGCGACTCTTCAATAGACATCGCGAGTGCCGTGGAGGAGATGGGCGCTGTTCAAGGTATCAACCCAAATCCAAATTAAATTAAAATTTTCCCTTTTAATTTGATTTCTTTTAGGCATTGTAGGCATGATTTATTGAGCTAGGGTCATGCCGCATTCTGTTATTGGAATATTAGGTGGTTTTGAACTTAAAGATTACTGTGTTGCTAATGCTAGGTCAGAATATGTTGTCCTTTTGTACAGTATGTTTGGCCTTTTGTTTTGTATGTTTGGCCTTTTGTTATGTGTGTTTCGCTAATTTTTATTCACGAAAGCTAAACTAAGAACTTAAAATGTAATAATTTCGAATATGGATGCGTTTAATCAACATTCAACTGTGTTGTCAGTTGTGACTGATTAAATGGATATAGTACCCAAATTGGAAGGTGATTGATTTTGGAAGGTGATTGATTTTGTACAATGGGATTTTGGTAGTTTTTTCTGTGTACATGCATGCGTGTTGTCTCAAATGGTTTTGAGTTATTGTCCTTTATATAAGCAAGTGTGAAGAGCAGGACTTGAAGAGCAGGAAAGTTCAATTATTTAGTTGGCTCTGATTAAATAGATAATTGCCCAAATTTAAAGGTTATACTTTTAGTCTAATTGGAATTTTGTAGATTTTTTATGAATAGGCTTATGCGTTTCATCTTGAGTGGTTTTACTTGGATTTGTTGTAATTTTATAGAAGCTAGATAGTTCTGATGCCAATGTGCCTCTAACATGATTATATGACAACTAACTGGACTCTCTAGTTACATGTCCGCCCTTTGCCATTGTTGTCTACTTGTGCATCCTTAAAAGGGGTTTGATTAACTTTGAGATTTGGGTTTCTTTTCTAATTTTTCTATTATTGATTAACTTTGAGATTTGGGTTTAAGTTTTTGTTTAAGGTTAAATTTTCAAATTTGGATTTATTTTGGATTTAGTGTGCATAATGTTTGTTTAGCATTTTATTTTGGGATTAGGATTTGTCTGGGAATCTCTGTGAAAAAGGGGTTTAGGGTTGGTTTGAAAATACTATTCAATTGCTTCAGTGATTTGTCTTCAGTTATTATTACTGGAATGTTATTGACTTTGCTTGCTGAGTTCATTTTACTTCTGGAATGAAATTCATAATTTTTGGATTCGGAATTTTGAATTTGTGTTGCGTTTGGTTGCATGTTGAGAGCTAGCCACTAAGAATACTAATTTGTACTCAATTTTCCCATGAAAACATCCATCTTTTTAGGAAAATTTGAATAGTAGATAAATTTGAACATGTTAAAGTAGTTGTTCCCGTTTAATTTTCTTATTTTTTAATCCAACTCATGAGAAATATAATCTTCTTCCACATCCATGTAAGTTGAATTGATTACTCCGTCTCGGTGATAATAACACTCCATTTTAAAGTAACCTAATTTATGGGAATATTTGAATTCGGGTGCATTGGATCACATTCGATCTAGCCAATGTGACTAAGCTCACATGTGCTTCGGTTATTAGAATTTTGACCATTCTAAGACAAATGAAAATTTTTCCAGGCTCCCTATCTTGTAAGTCCTCTATAAACATTGATTAAGAAGAATTGCAATGTTTTTATTGTTTTAGGAGTAGATTTGTATACATTAAAAGGTAAAATGGGCTGCTGACTGCTGTGTAAATTGTGTTGAATTGTGGGTCAGTCAGTGAGTCAAGTAGAAACGTTGAATTGGTTTTGCCGGTGTAGACTTGATAATAGGAACATGGGGTAGTTGTCTTTAGTTTTATAATCTTTTTTGGTAACATAATGAAATGTGACTTTTCTTTTGTATTTTTTGAAATAGTAATGAAATATTTTAGTTTGTTGGGTTAGGTAGATGATAATGTATTTTTGCCTCACATGCGTATGAGATGTCATGTTTTAAAGCAATGTGGCACGTTGGTGGTACACTGTTTATAATAAAAAAAACTTAAGCAATAAGAAACATTTAAATTAATTTATAATAGGTGAATTTAATAACGCAATCCGATTATACTATTCTTTGTTAGAACATGGATTTGTGGAGTTCTGCGTTTTATATATTTTCTTATCTCAAATCTGCTGTTGTTTTAAGTTCATTTGTTGTCCTTTCTCTCTTCATCATATATTTAGAAAATAACGTAAGTTGACAATGTGCATTTCATGTTCATAATATGGTTTATAGTGATGAGTGATCTCTTTTAATAAAGGCTCATTGTGTTAACAATTTATTTATCTCATTTTGACAGCTGTGATAAATGTACATGCTGAGAATGTATATAATTACTTAAGGTTAAATTTTGAAATTTGGATTTATTTGGGATTTAGTGTGCATAATGTTTGTTTAGCATTTTGTTTTGGGATTAGGATTTGTACTCAATTTTTTGAAATTTGGATTTATTTTGGATTTAGTGTGATGTTGCTGATTTTGTTTTTTGAGACAATTGAATTTGTTTTATTTGTTTTGCTGAAGATGATCATGATGTTGCTGATGTTGAGATTGAGGAGCATGATTTGGACGGTGAATTTCCAGAAGATGATTATGGGCTTGATGATGATGAATTATTTGAGAATGCAGTGGACTGGGAAGGTGATGGGGACGTTCCTAGTCAAAGAAACGGTGGACCACACACTTGTAACCAAAGTGAAGATAGAGGTACAATGGTTGAGGTACCTTTTAATGATTTTGTTGACAATGAAAACATGTTTGAAGGGTTTGTAGAATCAGATAAAGAGTCACTTGGTGATCCCATTGAATCTTCAGATGATGAGGAAGGTGGAAGAGGAGACAAGTTTCTTGAATTTAACCATGTTGCTGACATGAATGATCCACAATTTGCAAAAGACCAATTGTTTGCAGATTGTCGTACATTCCGAGAAGCTGTCAATAAGAATGCAATCATGGGTGGATGGGAAACTTTGTGGATAAAGAGGGAAAAATATCGGATGAGGGCAATATGTAGGGCGGAAGGCTGTGAGTTTGAAATCTATGCCTCTAGGTTGCAGCATGAAGATACCCTTCAAGTAAAAACCCTGAATCCAAAACATTCATGTGGAAGGCTGTGGCATAATTCAATGCTCAACTCCAACTGGTTGAGTAAGCAGTATGTGAAGACTATCAAACTCAATCCCAATATTCCAATTGTTTCCCTCAAATCGACAATTCAATCTGATTGGAACTGTGGAATTTCAACAATGAAGGCATATAGGACGAAGATGAAGGCCAAGAAGATATTAGAGGGCACAATCAAAGAGCAATACGCTCGACTTTGGGATTATGAAAATGAAGTGAGGAGGACTAATCTCGGTTCAACAATAATCATCAAGTGCAATTACAATGAACAACTTCGGCAACCAGTTTTTGAAAGGATGTATATGTGTCTTGTTGGGTGCAAGAATGGTTTCAAAGTAGGTTGTCGACCCTTGATAGGATTAGATGGGTGTCATCTGAAGGGTACATATGGAGGTCAACTATTGAGTGCTATTGGTGTGGATGCCAATAACATGACTTGGGTGATAGCATATGCTATGGTTGAGATGGAGTCCAAGGATTCGTGGGTGTGGTTTCTCGACCTCCTAGTGAAAGATATTAAAATTGAAAATCAGTTTTCTTATACATTCATCAGTGATAAGCAAAAAGGTTGAAGGAAGCTTTTGATATTGTTGTCCCAAATGCTGACTTGTGGTTTTGTGCCAGGCACCTTTATACCAACTTCTACCAACAGTTCAAGGGCAAGGCTTTAAAGGATGCATTGTTTGTTGCTGCTATGACAACCACAATTTACAGCTTTAGGAGAGCAATGGACGACATGAGGAGCTTAAGTCTTGAGGCCTATAATTGGCTTATCGGTAAGCTTTCCAATATCTTTAGATTTTACATTTTTTTTTTGATGCTGTCGCAATAACCTGTTGTTGTATGATCACATATAAATGTATGATCAAATATTCAGTTTTGTGTTTAGTATGTCAATACGTGTACGCATCGTTTGAGCTATGTGTTTAGTATGTCAATATGTGTACTTATTGAGGATTTCCACTACACTACTTGACAATTTGGACTAAGACACTAAGACACTGGAACTTTCTGCTTGTTCTTGCTTTAACCAACATCATTAGGCAAGGTGTATCCAAACATGATCATGCTTTAGAAGGAACAACAACTTACCTCATGCTCTCAAAATAGACAAACCTAAATAACTTACCTCATGCACTTTATTTTCAAATCGGGAAAGTAACTTGTAGCTTAGATATTTAGGTATGCTTAGATGTTTGTTTAAATTTAGGGTTTCTATTTATGTATGCTTAGGTATGCTGTTTATTTATGTATGGTAAATTGAGCAAGTAGCAATCATCTCTTTGTTTAGGTATGCTTAGATGTTTTAATTAAATTTAGGGTTGATGTTTATGTTTACTTAGTCCAAAATTTTATTGTTCCAGCTGAAGAAAGGCCTCCACGACATTGGTCCAAGTCACACTTCAATACACATTTGAAGTGTGACACGGTAGTGAATAACTATTGTGAATCGTTCAATTCTTGGATTTTGGAGGCTAGAAGTATGCCAATTATAAGCATGTTTGAAGCTATTAGATTCAAGATTATGACCCGTATTGACAAAAGGAAGAACTTAATGATGAAGTATCCGAGAAGTTTATGCCATATTCCTAAATTTAAGTTGGAGGAAAATAAAAGGAAAGCAGGGAGTTTGATTACAAGCCAGTCAGGAGGCTCACAGTATCAAGTAGATACAGGAAATGGGGGATCACTAGTAGTGGACTTGGCAAGGAAGACTTGCACTTGCAGGAAATGGGATTTAACTGGAATTCCATGTGTCCATGTAGTGTCTGCTGCCAACTATAGAAGAGATGACATGCCGGAAAACTACGTGGATCCCTCCTATAATAAGGAGACTTTCTTGAAAACTTATGACAACATCATAAACCCAATCCCATATTCTAATTATTGGGACACTTGTGACATGCCTCCTATACTGCCTCCGCAATATAATCGGCAACTAGGTAGGCCAAGAAAAGAAAGGAGAAAGAGTGCAGAGGAAAAAGATAAAAGGAAGGCAAACGTTGGTGATAACAGGCTTGTCAACGACCAAAAATCTTTAAAATGTGGCATTTGTGGTCAGGTTGGGCACAATGCAAGGACATGCCATAGACATCTCCCACCAAAGTCAAAGGTGGCAAAGCGTAATTTTGGTTAATAGGTTATCATTTTTTGTGATTTTTTTCATGTTCGAATTACTAATTGTTCTTTGTTATTTGCAGCCTAAAAATAAAGCAGATCTTCCCAAAAGCCAAACTGCACTCACCAATCTCAAATCGAGAGGAAAAATGAATTGAGAGCAAAAGCAAGGGAAAGGGAAAAAAAAGATAAAGGTACTGGATGAATGTTAGGATTTTAATTAAAATGAAAACTCTTATTTGTCTCTATAAATTTTGTTCTTTTTTTTTCTCGTGTCAGGAAGCAAGAGATTTGAAGAAAAAGAACAATGCTACAAAGGACTCAAGATCAACAGAAGGAGGCTCACAATCTTCCCAGCAAATTTTTGAGTAGGTACTTGCAATACCCTTTTTTGCTAACCCCCTAATTACTAGACTTAACATGTAATTTGATTAGGGTGTATTTTGGGTGGAAAAGTCCACATCAGTTTATTTTGGAACGTTGGATTGGAAGACATTGTGGAAATTGGACTCTTTTTGTATATTGTGATGTGGTAGTTGTGGCCTACATGGTTTAAGCTTCCAATATTTATGGTTAAAGTGCCCAAATGGGATTGTTTTATACATATTCATTTGGATTATTGGTGTAAATTGTTTAGGCTCTTTATTGAAATAGAATTTTGTTTGCTTTTGGTTTTGAATTTTGGCATACAACAGTCAAATAACAAGTTCAATATGGCAAATTTGGGAGCTGCAATTTGATTCACAAAACCATTATCTCAAACCAAATTGTAAATTCATTAACTTACCCAAGATTTTATATCAAATCTCTAAAAAAAAGAAAATAATAAAAATTTCAACAAAGAGGAGAAGCTAGCTGCTTCATCTCTTCTCTATAAGACTCATTTTTTCCCTACATGAACATGAAATTTCCATTATTGACCCTTAAAGGCATTATCCTATTCAAATTGGGTGGAGCCCACACGTCCACATAAGCTTTTCATGGAATGCTTAACGGAAATTGCAAATGTGGGACCCGGGTGTAATAATTTGAAAAGGTCAGGGTACTAAAGTGAAAAATCTAAAACGTTAGGTATAATTCTGAAAGTCGATGTAAACCCCAGAGTACTAAAATGTAATTTGCCCTTAATTTTTTGTCTCAGTCTTCCCTCTGTAAATATGCAGAAGACTAATTGGCATAAATTGAGTCATCAAGAATTTTGCAGCCATGAAGGAAGGAACCAGTAAGAGGATGAAGGTCATCGGGTGTTTGTTATTTTATAATTCGCCAATAGAATATTAGAAGGAAGCACACAGATTTGAAGTCATTACTAATTAAATTATTTGATAATTATAAGCCACCAAAAATACACATCGCATGCCTTGCTGGACCAGATTTTTAAGATCATGTTGGTTGTGGCTTTTGGGTTTCTAGTGCAGGCGAAGTGCAGCCAACTCATATCTACCTTATGCTCATATATGGTAGATCAAAATTATATTTTAGTACCTTCACGTTTATACTAAATTTTATAGTTATATTTAATTTTTTAAAATTTACATTTTAGTATTCTGAACTCTTTAAAACGTTTCAACTTTATTCCAACGACACATTTTTCGGCTGAATTTCTGTTGGTTGATGATGTGACGTGTGTGGGAGCCCCACAAAAATAAATTCTACGGTGACTTTGGGCAAAATTACATAATTAGTTATTGGTTATCTCATGCCTAACAACTCCCGCCGTAATACTGAGTGAGAGATAACCAAGAGCTAATTAAGTAATTATGCCTACAGTCACCTTGGAATTTGTTTTTGTGGGGTCCTCTGTAACAACCCGGAATTTCAATTATTGGATTTAAGTAAATTATTTATGTAAAATGACGATTTTACCCTTGGTTGGTAAAGGGCATGGAAATCAAGTTTTGTTTCGAAACATTTTCGGTGGTGTTTTTGGTACCGTTGCGTAGGTCTCGAACTCACGAGTTCGTAGACAGGCGGCACGCAGAAAACGGAGTTCGTGTACGGAAGTTATGGGTCTAGATGTGCAAGGGCATTTTGGTAATTTTTGACTTGGGGTAGATATTTTTAACCCCAAATCATTGTCTCATCTTCATTTCATTTTCATCTTCATCAGATCATCATCTCATTCTCATCTTTATCTCTAAAACAAACACAAACCACCCGAACCCGTGTGCGAAAATCATCCAAAAACCCACAAAGTCAACTTTGATTTCAAGGCTCCAACTTCCAGTTTTGATCAACTAATCATATTCTACTCCTTCCCACGATCACAACCATACCAACCATCGAAGGAGAGGACCACGGAGGAAGCCGAACCGAGGATAGGAAGTTTTGGACCTTCCGATCGATTTTTCGGCTAGCACAGGTACGTGTTTGTGGTTTTGAGGTCATATTTGGATTCCTGGGTTCGAGTAGATAGATTTAGACATAAAATTTGTGAAAAATGGTTGAGTTTTGAGGAAGTTAGGAAAGCTTGAAGTTTCGGCCGGAAATGGAGGATTCCGGCGAAACCAGACGGCGACGACGGCGACTGCCGGTCATCTTCTCCGACGAGTCGCCGGTGACCGGTCGGGTCGAGTTGAACCGGTCGGGTTGAGTGAACCGGTTGGGTCGAGTTGGACCGGGTCAGGTTGAGCCGAACCGGGTTGGACCGGTTCAGGCGCGTGGGTACTGTAGCAGGCGCGTGACCGGCGCGTGAGGGCGCGTGGCGGCGCGTGGGCGCGTGTTCCTACCTTCCGTCGGCGCGTGGCGGCGCGTGGGGCCGAGTCTGATGTCACGGTGGCACGTGACTACTAGTTTTTGACGTTTCGGACCTGTTGACGCAGGTTTTGAGTCGATCGGACGTCGTTTAGGGGTTGTTTCGGACGTTTTAAAGTTGCTGCATTTTCTAGGCCAGCATAGTTAGACTCCCGGGGTTTAGGGGGTTTATATTTAAGGTTCTTATGATTAGCTGGTAATCCCGATTATTAATTTGGACAGGCGATACTGCTCCAGGAGCTTCAGGGGAGCGTACAGTTCGGGATTGAGCTTGCTTGAACAGGTTTGTGAGTGGACTTTGATTTATAAATTGTAATGCATGCATAAATGTATCTTTGATTTTAAATACTGTTATGTATGAGTGCAATGAATTTCTGGATTTTAGAAATGATGCTGGACACATGTTTTACAATATTTCAGTGAAAGTATGTTTTGAGAAATGGCCTGGTTTTTGTACTCGATTTTGATATCGTTTTGACGTGGTAACTATTTGAGTATGTGATTTGGGTTGAGACCCATAATTATGATTTATTGATTTTGGCCATAAAATGATATTGCAAAGAATTTGGCTTAGGCCGAGAAACAAAGATTTCAAAGTATGAATTTGATTCACTGGTTCCCGTCCCGATGGTTATTGTTGCTCTGACTGGTGTTGAGGGGTCTTGCTCTACCAGTTGTTGAGGGTTCGGACCTTGGTGTTGAGGGGCCTTGCTCCGCCAGGTCGCGAGACTGTCTATGCATAGTACAGATTGTACAGATAGTACAGAGAGTACAGATAGTACAGATGGTACACAGAGTTGTACATATTTGAACACATCTCAAGGGATACCCTGGTGTGTTATGGATATGTCGGGAACAGTGAATTTGAGATATTATGTGTCGGATTGAACGAAATGATTTGAATTTGAGATATTTTGTGTCCAGATTAAATTAAATAATTTTAAACTCCTTTGAAGAGAGTTTTCAAACCAAATTGTGGATCACGAGGTATTTTTATTATACAAATTTTATGTGAGTCCAACTAAGTGGTTTTAAAGAGAAATGAGAATTTTTGGTGATTTATATATGATGTTTTAGTATGATAAATTGTTTTATGTTATGCATGCATGATTTTATAAATGGAGGGGAAGAAACGTATTTTCTCGAAAAGGAATTTATAAATGATTATTTTTGTCCACTCACAACTTTTGTGTTTAAACCCCCTTCAGGCAGTTGAGTAGAGTTGACGCGAACATTGATCTCGAGGCTGAGGCATTAGTACTTCGACTGCGCTGTGTAATTATATTTGAGTAGGATATCTAAATTTTACTCTTGATCCTACTTAGACGCTCTGATATTATATGGTATTTGATTGGTCATTAATTACGGGAATTATTGAGTGCTTAAGTCCCTTGTCTGACAAGAGGAAGTATTTATTATTGTTATTATATTTTGTAAGGATTGAAGGGTATTTTGGGAACCTTTTCTTAGGTTGTTAGACGGGATCAGGGTTCTTCCCGGGTTTCGAGGGGAAATTCGGGACGGGTCCTGACAATTGGTATCAGAGCACTAGGTTAAATTCCTGTAGACTGTACACTACGTGTACAAGAGTTATAGTTCTTTTCAGCGTAATGCCTCCGAGACGCGAGTTCCGTCAACAGTCGGAAAATATTGGGGACACACCTGAACCTGCAGTGGAGCCTGATATGAGGCAAACATTGGAACAATTGGGTCATACGTTGACTTCTGTACTTCAGAGTAGGACTGCTACTGAAGGTTCAGACATTGAGAAAGCCCAGAGATTAGGGGCTATAATATTTATGGGCGACTCTAGCCCAGATGATGCAGTAGAGTGAATTACTCGTTTAGAGCGAGTGTTCTCGGTTATGAGATGTCCTCAGGGGGACATGGGTATTAGTACTCCTACTGGGAATATGTTAGTGGCGAATCTCGTGATTCGTAGTTGTCCAGTGTTAGTGGAGGGTCATGCATTAGAGGCATATTTAATCCCCTTAGATATTTTTGATTTTGATGTGATTCTGGCGATGGATTGGTTGACTATGCACCATGCCTCTATTGATTGTTATGACAAGAGAGTGGATTTCCGGAGTCCAGGTTTACCGGAACTTACATTCAGGGGAGATCGTAGGGTACTACCCTGTGGAGTGATATCAGCTTTAACCGCTGAGAAATTGCTGAGGAAATGTTGTGAGGGTTATTTGGCTCATGTGTTTGATTCTCGGGATACTCCGATGAGAGTGGAGGATATTCCAGTGGTGAGTGAGTTCTCTGATGTGTTTCCAGATGATCTTCCAGGATTTCCACCTCACCGGGAGATTGAGTTCACCATCGAGCTTTTGCCAGGTACTCAACCTATCTCACAGGCACCGTATAGAATGGCACCGACAGAATTGCGAGAGTTAAAGACTCAGTTGTAGGACTTGGTGAATATGGGATTTATTCGCCCAAGTGTTTCACCTTGGGGTGCACCAGTGTTATTTGTGAGGAAAATTGATGGTGGTCTGAGATTGTGTATTGACTACCGGAAGCTAAACAGGGCTACGGTGCGGAATAAGTATCCTTTGCCAAGGATAGATGATTTGTTTGATCAACTTAAAGGAGCAAGATATTTTTTGAAAATTGACCTTCGATCCGGGTACCATCAGTTGAGGATCAGAGAAGGGGATGTTGAGAAAACAGCTTTCAGGACTCGTTATGGTCATTATGAGTTCCTGGTGATGCCTTTCGGGTTTACTAATGCCCCAGCAGCATTTATGGATTTGATGAACAGGGTGTTCCAAAAGTATTTGGATCGGTTTGTGATTGTGTTCATCGATGACATCTTGGTGTATTCGAGGAGTGCTAAGGCACATGAGAAACACTTAAGGTTGGTGTTGAATATGCTTAGGAAAAAGCATTTGTTTGCCAAATTCAGTAAATGCCAGTTTTGGTTGACCGAAGTTGGATTCTTAGGTCATGTGATTTCGGCTGAGGGTATCAGCGTAGATCCCCAAAAGGTTGAGGCAGTGGCAAACTGGGAGCAACCGAGGACAGTGACAGAGGTGAGGAGTTTTCTGGGTTTGGCAGGATATTATCGACGGTTTGTAGAAGGATTTTCTACGATAGCAGGGCCGTTGACTCGGTTGACGAGGAAAGGAGTCAAGTTTGACTGGGGAGCTGATTGTGAACAGGGATTTCAGGAGCTGAAGATGAGGTTGACTTCTGCTCCAGTATTGACCCTTCTTGATGATACTGGGGGATTCGAGGTGTATAGTGATGCCTCATTGCGGGGTATAGGCTGTGTGTTGATGCAGCATGGAAATGTGATAGCGTATGCTTCTAGACAACTTAAACCACATGAGTTGAATTACCCCACACATGATTTGGAGTTAGCTGCAGTGGTGCATGCATTGAAAATCTGGCGACATTATTTGTACGGGGAGACATGTCGGATCTTCACCGACCATAAGAGTGTAAAGTACTTGTTCACCCAAAAGGACCTGAATCTGAGGCAGAGAAGATGGCTTGAGCTAATAAAGGATTATGATTGTACTATAGAGTACCATCCAGGGAAAGCCAATGTTGTGGCGGATGCATTGAGCAGGAAATCCATGGGTTCTTTGGCCCATTTGCATACAGTCTACCTACCGTTATTGGTAGAGTTCCGTAGAGCAGGGATAGTACTGGACATGGATAGCCAGGGGGCTTTGTTGGCTAGTTTCCATGTGAGGCCTATTCTGATTGATCGGATTATTGAGGCTCAACTCCAGGATCCTACGTTGTGCATTATCAGGATGGAGTTGGAGGCTGGAAATAGGCAGGACTATGCGCTTAGGGATGATGGATGTAAGGACCCTTCCCGAATTTTTTCCTCGAAACCCGGAAAGAACCCTTATCCCGTCTGACAGCTCTTTTACCTCAACATTATTTACCAGAAAATACCCTTTATTCTTAAATAATTTTTATTAAACTTTACATGGTTCCCAACAGAATCTCTGTACTTACTGATCACTCCTACTGTCAGACGCAGGATAAAATACCGGTCAAAACCAAAACCTCGGAATAGTGGTGGTTCAAATAGAAATACTTTCTGATACCAAAAGTCAGTAGTCAGACATTGCTGACATCTCTACTGGAAAACCACAAGATAACAAACTAGTGAACCAATAATAATTCGTACATCTGAGTCACCGCCCACACCAACCCACTGACTCGGATGACGACGTATTTTCATATGTTGATTAGGCCCATAACAATTTTCGTCTGGTTCATATTAGAGCCGAAAATATCATCGGCTATCATATCGTATCATAACTCTCTGTACCATGATATCTCATCAGTCGGCATATCTCTCGGCTATCATATTCCTAGCCACCAGGGTATCCCTTGGGGTGTGCTAGAATATGTACTACTTGGACTCGACCACAATCTCTGCAAATTCACCTTTTATATTGGAGGTTCACCGGGTTCACCGCCTACAGCGGATCCTGGTCCGGATCCTGGCCCCCACACATATCAGTATTGTTTATATTGGAGGTTCACCGGTTTCACCGCCTCAGCGGATCCTAGCCCAGATCCTGGCCCCCTCAAATCGGTATTGTTTATATTGGAGGTTCACTGGGTTCACCGCCTCAGCGGATCCTAGCCCAGATCCTGGCCCCCTCAAATCGGTATTGTTTATATTGGAGGTTCACTGGGTTCACCGCCTCAGCGGATCCTAGCCCAGATCCTGGCCCCCTCAAATCGGTATTGTTTATATTGGAGGTTCACTGGGTTCACCGCCTCAGCGGATCCTAGCCCAGATCCTGGCCCCCTCAAATCGGTATTGTTTATATTGGAGGTTCACTGGGTTCACCGCCTCAGCGGATCCTAGCCCAGATCCTGGCCCCCTCAAATCGATATTTTTTTTTTTCAAAATCAAGTATTTTATAATCACAAATACGGTTTCAACTCAAAATCATGTACTCAAATAATTACCGAGTCCAAACACTATCAAAATCGAATACAACAACCATATCGTTTCTCACAACGCACTCCCACTGAAATATTGGAATGACAGTTATCCAACAATCATTGCACCCATACACAACAATATTTAAATCGAGGATATTAATACATGCATCACAATTTATAAATACAACCATACACAACAGTAATGAAATCGAAGATATTTATACATACATTACAATTTATAAATCAAAGTCCGCTTACCATCACCATCCAACCCAAAATTCATGTACGCTCTAGCCTCAGAACACCTACACCATAATGACCCAACTACCTTGACTTTCCAAACTCAAAACCCTCTCCACGGTCAATCCTTACCGCTGGGATTGCCCAACCGAGCTCTAAATGAACTCCTATGGCCTCGAAACCAACAAAATCTGATCCGGAACGTCCCAAAACCTCAGTCACGCGCCGCCGTGACTTCGGGAACAGTCCCACGCGCCGTCATGCGCCACCGGGAGGTCAGAATACGCGTCCACGCGCTGCCACGCGCCGATCACGCGCCTGCTACAGTGTTCACGCGCCTGGACCGGTCCAACCCAGTCCGGCTCGACCTGACCCGGTCCAACTCGACCGGTTTACTTGACTCGACCGGTTCACTCGACTCGACCGGTTCACTCGACTCGACCGGTTCACTCGACTCGACCGGTTCACTCGACTCGACCGGTTACCGGTGACTCACCGGAGAAGACGACCGGACGGCCTCGCCGTCGCCGGAGGCTGGCTGGAGAAGATGACCGGACCGCCACCTCCGCCGCCGTCTGGTTCGCCGGAATCCCCCATTTCCGGCCGAACTTCAAGGTTTTCTAATTTCTTCATTTCTTAACCGTTTTCACGATCTACACATGTAAATTCATCTACTTTTCACCAGGAATCCAAATATGAGGTCAAAGTTCCGAGATCGTACCTGGTTTGGCCGAAAAACGGCCGAGAATGTTTGGTTCACCTCCCTCCTCCGTCCGTCGCCTACGGCAGTGCTCCCGCTCCAAGAACTACCCCAAAATGCTCGTGGGGTCCCGGGGAAGATCCTCCCAACCTTGGTTTTATTCGAATCGGACCGAAATCCCTCCGATGAATATGGCCTTCGGTGTTCGCACGGGGAGGGATCGGATAGGACCGAGACTGCATCGACCAATCCCCCGAGGAGAGAGAAAAATATCTGTTATATAATTCCAACATTTCCAAAATTACCAAACTGCCCCTGCAGCTTCTAGACCCGTAACGAACTCATCGGATCTCCGTTTTCAGCGTGCCGCCTGTCTACGAACTCGTGAGTTCGAGACCTACGCAACAACCCAAGAAAAATTTCCAAAAGTATTACCAGTCAAAAAGTGACTCCCGAACCCATCCAAAACTGAGGGTAAAATTGTCCAATTCTCAAAAATAATTTAATTTCTGGTCCGGGTCGTTACAATGGAGCCTTGGTTAGGGATGGCCGGTTGTGCGTACTGAATGAGTTGGAGCTAAAGAGGGAAATTCTTGATAAGGCTCATAGTTCGGCTTACGCTATGCATCCAGGAGGTACCAAGATGTATCATACCCTAAGGAAATACTATTGGTGGACTGGGATGGAAAGAGAAATTGCTGAGTTTGTGAGTAGATGCCTGACGTGTCAGCAAGTGAAAGCAGAGAGGCAGAAACCATATGGGGCACTTCAACCATTACCTATTCCGGAATGGAAGTGGGATCACATTACGATGGATTTTGTGTATAAACTTCCAAGGACACATCAGGGACATGATGGGATATGGGTAATTGTTGATAGACTCACGAAGTCTGCACATTTCTTGCCAGTGCGGGAAGATTTTCGGATGAGTCGGTATGCCAAATTGTTTATTGATGAGATCATATGGCTACATGGGACTCCAGAGTCCATTGTTTCTGACAGGGATCCTAGATTTACCTCCAGGTTTTGGCGGAGTTTGCAGAAGGCTTTTGGCACTACGTTGCATTTTAGTACAGCTTTTCATCCTCAGACGGATGGTCAGTCTGAGAGGACAATCCAGGTTTTGGAGGATATGATGAGAGCTTGTGTGCTACAGTTTAAAGGGAACTGGGATTCACACCTGGCTCTGATGGAATTTGCTTATAATAATAGTTATCAGTCGAGTATTGGGATGTCTCATTTCGAGGCACTGTATGGGAGGCAGTGCAGGACACCATTATGTTGGAACGAAGTGGGTGAAAGGAAACTGTTAACACCAGAGTTGGTTGATACAACTGAGGAAAAGATAAGGATCATCAGAGAAAGGTTGAAGACTGCTCAGGATCGCCAGAAGAGCTATGCAGACCGTAGAACCAGAGACCTTGAGTTTGAGGTAGGTGACTGGGTGTTCTTGAAACTATCTACTTGGAAGGGAGTGGTACGTTTTGGTAGACGAGGAAAACTGAGTCCTCGCTACATTGGTCCGTATGAGATTCTGGAGAGGATAGGACCAGTGGCATATCGTCTTGCTTTACCATCAGAATTATCCAGAGTTCATAATGTTTTCCATGTATCTTTGCTCCGGAAATATCTGTTTGATGAGTCTCACGTATTGGGAGAGCAGCCACTTGAGCTGAAAGATGATTTGACCTTTGAGGAGCAACCAATGCGAATTTTGGATTGGAAAGAGAAGGTACTGCGAAGAAAGAGTATTCCTCTAGTTAAAGTGTTGTGGAGGAATCATAACGTGGAGGAAGCCACGAGGGAAACCGAGGAACTAATGCGGGCGCAGTATCCTTATTTGTTCCAAGGGTAGAGTTGAATTTCGAGGACGAAATTTCTTAAGGGGGGTAGATTGTAACAACCCGGAATTTCAATTATTGGATTTAAGTAAATTATTTATGTAAAATGACGATTTTACCCTTGGTTGGTAAAGGGCATGGAAATCAAGTTTTGTTTCGAAACATTTTCGGTGGTGTTTTTGGTACCGTTGCGTAGGTCTCAAACTCACGAGTTCGTAGACAGGCGGCACACAGAAAACGGAGTTCGTGTACGGAAGTTATGGGTCTAGATGTGCAAGGGCATTTTGGTAATTTTTGACTTGGGGTAGATATTTTTAACCCCAAATCATTGTCTCATCTTCATTTCATTTTCATCTTCATCAGATCATCATCTCATTCTCATCTTTATCTCTGAAACAAACACAAACCACCCGAACCCGTGTGCGAAAATCATCCAAAAACCCACAAAGTCAACTTTGATTTCAAGGCTCCAACTTCCAGTTTTGATCAACTAATCAAATTCTACTCCTTCCCACGATCACAACTGTACCAACCATCGAAGGAGAGGACCACGGAGGAAGTCGAACCGAGGATAGGAAGTTTCGGACCTTCCGATCGATTTTTCGGCTAGCACAGGTACGTGTTTGTGGTTTTGAGGTCATATTTGGATTCCTGGGTTCGAGTAGATAGATTTAGACATAAAATTTGTGAAAAATGGTTGAGTTTCAAGGAAGTTAGGAAAGCTTGAAGTTTCGGCCGGAAATGGAGGATTCCGGCGAAACCAGACGGCGGCGACGGCGACTACCGGTCATCTTCTCCGGCGAGTCGCCGGTGACCGGTCGGGTGGCGAGTTGAACCGGTCGGGTTGAGTGAACTGGTCGGGTCGAGTTGGACCGGGTCAGGTTGAGCTGAACCGGGTTGGACCGGTTCAGGCGCGTGGGTACTGTAGCAGGCGCGTGACCGGCGCGTGAGGGCGCGTGGCGGCGCGTGGGCGCGTGTTCCTACCTTCCATCGGCGCGTGGCGGCGCGTGGGGCCGAGTCTGATGTCACGGTGGCGCGTGACTACTAGTTTTTGACGTTTCCGACCTGTTGGCGTAGGTTTTGAGTCGATCAGACGTCGTTTAGGGGTTGTTTCGGACGTTTTAAAGTTGCTGCATTTTCTAGGCCAGCATAGTTAGACTCCCGGGGTTTAGGGGGTTTATATTTAAGGTTCTTATGATTAGCTGGTAATCCCGATTATTAATTTGGACAGGCGATACTGCTCCAGGAGCTTCAGGGGAGCGTACAGTTCGGGATTGAGCTTGCTTGAACAGGTTTGTGAGTGGACTTTGATTTATAAATTGTAATGCATGCATAAATGTATCTTTGATTTTAAATACTGTTATGTATGGGTGCAATGAATTTCTGGATTTTAGAAATGATGCTGGACACATGTTTTACAATATTTCAGTTAAAGTATGTTTTGAGAAATGGCCTGGTTTTTGTACTCGATTTTGATATCGTTTTTACGTGGTAACTATTTGAGTATGTGATTTGGGTTGAGACCCATAATTATGATTTATTGATTTTGGCCATAAGATGATATTGCAAAGAATTTGGCTTAGGCCGAGAAACAAAGATTTCAAAGAATGGATTTGATTCACTGGTTCCCGTCCCGATGGTTATTGTTGCTCTGACTGGTGTTGAGGGGCCTTGCTCTACCAGTTGTTGAGGGTTCGGACCTTGGTGTTGAGGGGCCTTGCTCCGCCAGGTCGCGAGACTGTCTATGCATAGTACATATTGTACATATAGTACAGAGAGTACAGATAGTACTGATGGTACACAGAGTTGTACAGATTTGAACACATCTCAAGGGATACCCTGGTGTGTTATGGATATGTCGGGAACAGTGAATTTGAGATATTATGTGTCGGATTGAACGAAATGATTTGAATTTGAGATATTTTGTGTCCAGATTAAATTAAATGATTTTAAACTCCTTTGAAGAGAGTTTTCAAACCAAATTGTTGATCACGAGGTATTTTTATTATACAGATTTTATGTGAGTCCAACTAAGTGGTTTTAAAGAGAAATGAGAATTTTTGGTGATTTATATATGATGTTTTAGTATGATAAATTGTTTTATGTTATGGATGCATGATTTTATAAATGGAGGGGAAGAAACGTATTTTCTCGAAAAGGAATTTATAAATGATTATTTTTGTCCACTCACAACTTTTGTGTTTAAACCCACTTTAGGAAGTTGAGTAGAGTTGACACGAACATTGATCTCGAGGCTGAGGCATTAGTACTTCGACTGCGCTGTGTAATTATATTTGAGTAGGATATCTAAATTTTACTCTTGATCCTACTTAGACGCTCTGATATTATATGGTATTTGATTGGTCATTAATTACGGGAATTATTGAGTGCTTAAGTCCCTTGTCTGACAAGAGGAAGTATTTATTATTGTTATTATATTTTGTAAGGATTGAAGGGTATTTTGGGAACCTTTTCTTAGGTTGTCAGACGGGATCAGGGTTCTTCCCGGGTTTCGAGGGGAAATTCGGGACGGGTCCTGACATCCTCACACGCGTCACGTCATCAACTAACAGAAATTCAGTCCAAAAATATGTCGTTGGGACAAAAGTGAAATGTTTTAAAGAGTTCAGGGTACTAAAATGCAAATTTTGAAAAGTTAGGTATAACTGTAAAATTTAGAATAAATGTGAGGATACTAAAGTGTAATTTGCTCTATATGATATATAGATAACAAGATAATATAACATGTTTATTGGTTGAGAATTTTGGATTGGGTTGGTCAAAATTGCAACTTGTTTCTTTTCTCCCAAGCCACTTGAAAAGGATATTTGAATCCCACGAGTAAAAATTTAGATTTATGTTTTTTGATCTCTCTCATCACACAATATCTTCTTAATAATACGTTCAAAAAACTGATTGTTGATTACGGAAATTCAGTTCTAAAAACTTATTATTGTTTCAACGAAACACATTTTTCTCTCATTGTTTCTATTTGTGCTGAATCTCATATGACCCGATTATGAATTTCATAAAATTAACCATTTAACTTACTGTTATTACAAAAAAGAGCAAGAGAGTTTAATCACCGTTCACATGAAGAGATTTTAGAAAGAAAACCAACTAAATAATCCCCACAAACGAAGAGTGGGGCTAATCTCTGTTCAGGGTGCGGCTTACTCCTGGCCACAAAGTGCTACTAGGAAGTTTCGAACTCCTACTAGTTAGACACTATGAAAGTCGCCCTCTAAAAGTGCCAGTTGGCAACTACTTAAAAAAAAAAAATTAGATTTCATTAAACAGAGATTGAACCAAACGATCAGAAAAAGTATTTTAAATTCTAACGTGAAAAAAAAAATTATTGGACCTATTTTACACAACAACTTCATCATCTTTTGGTATTCTAAATGGGATTAAGCAGGTATTAATCAAAATCCATTGCCTGATCCCTCTGTTGATCTGTTTCTGCTGAACCATAATTTGATGGTGTTGGCGTGAGTTGTATTAGAGAGATTCTAGGAGATTTGATTGAGCTTTGATTGTGTATCCCATGTTGTGAGGGATTCTAGGATAGACCAAAATAGGACTCTTTGTGTATATAACTTACCTATTATTACTTGTAAAGAACGGAAGAAGAAAAATATACAGAAAATATTCTTTCCATGAATTAGGACATGGTATCAAAGCAAGTTCCGATTATGTGTCTAATTTTTTGCCCTATTCTCATTCTCTAACCCTACCAAGCTGCACCTCTTGCCGCTGCACCTATGGCTGAACTCGACCAACACAAAGACCTTTCTATCATCACTGAATTAACCTCCAGAATGACCAAAGTCTTAAATAAGTCGTCGGCTCCTACCCAGACCATTGATAGCGCTGCTCCAATCGGTATCAAGTTGGACAGGTCTAACTATGCTCTTTGGTCCCAAGTTGTTGAGATGTACATCTCTGGCAAAGACAGGTTGTAATACATCAACGACAACATTCCACAACCTCTACAGACCGACCTAGCCTTCCGCAAATGGCGCACTGACAATGATATTGTAAAGGGATAGCTTATCAACTCCATGGACCCAACCTTAATCGGTAAATTCATTAGGTTTCCGACTATGAAACAGGTATGGGATTCCATTGCTACTACATATTTTGACGGGAGTGATACATCTCAGGTGTATGACCTCCGGCGGCGTGTGACTCGCCTGAAACAAGCGGGTGGCTCCCTTGAGAAATACTTCACTGATCTCCAAGGGTTATGGAGAGAGATTTATTTTCGTCGCCCAAACCCAATGGAATGTGGTGTTGATATTCAGCACCATAATGACCTACTTCAGGAAGACCGAGTATATGCCTTCCTAGATGGCCTAGACGATAGGCTTGACAACATTCGAAGTGATATACTACAGATGCGCCGGCTTCCTACAGTTGAACAAGCGTTTACTCATGTTCGCCGGGAAGCTGTCAGACAAGCAGTAATGATTCCCGATGACTCCACAGATACTCCTGGATCCGTTCTAGTCTCAAAGGGACCCAGGACTGGACCATCTTCTACCCGGTCTCTCTCTGGGCACTGGGAAGACCGGAACCTCTTCCAAGTTCGAGTTTCTTCCTTCGATGGAACCAAGTGCTCTCATTGTGGTAGAATAAAACAAACTCGCGATACTTGCTTCAAACTGCATGGATACCCTGACTGGTGGAATGATTATCAGACTTGTAAACATAGTGATACTGCTGGTAGAGACGCATGTCAGGTTGATGTAGCTGCAGCCCAGTCCAGTCTTTCTCTTTCTCCCCACGTGGAACTCACCCAGGGTGATTTTCCAATCATGGATCAAGGTAAACTTGGTACTGCTCTTTGTAGTTCCTCTCAAAATGATGATAGAAGTTCTTGGTTACTTAACTCGGGAGCCACTGACCACATGACTTTCGATGCCACATATTTTTTGCAAACCTCTCAGCCACGGCGCACCTGCATTACTAACGCCAATGGAGTCATGTCTCCAGTTACAGGGGCTGGCACTGTACAACTGGCACTGTACAACTGTCACCCACTTTATCATTATCTCATACTTTGCTCGTTCTTTCTCTCTATCTCATAAACTGCTATATGTAAGCCAAGTTACTGAAGCCCTCAATTGTGTTGTACTAATGTACTCTACCTTTTGTTTCCTTCAGGATATTCTTACCAAGGAGATCATTGGGCGTGGTACTAAGAGAGAGGGGCTCTATTACATGGATGATTTCAGCATTGGCCGTGCACATCACATGTCTCCTCTCCTCCAGTTAATAAGAACGAGCGACAAATTTGGCTTTGGCATCGTCGGTTAGGACACCCGTCGTTTGGTTATATGAAGTATTTGTTTCCTGGTTTATTTTCCAATAAACAGTTATGTGACCTTAAATGTGATACTTGTATTCTTGTTAAAAGCCATAGGGCTACTTATCCTTCAAGTATGAATAAAAGTAATGTTCCATTTGCGTTAATTTACTCTGATGTGTGGGGTCCTTCCCCAGTTTCTCCAATATCGGGTCTCCGTTGGTTTGTGATCTTTGTAGATGATTGTACCCGCATGACTTAGCTCTATTTGTTGAAACATAAAGACAAAGTTGTGAAGACATTTCAGTCCTTCCACACTATGGTTCAAACCCAGTTCTCATCTAAGATTCAGGTTCTTATATCAGACAATGGTGGTGAGTATGTGAACCACCAGTTTCATGATTATTTTCAGCATCATGGCCTTATTCATGAAACCTCCTGCCCGAAGACCCTCAAGCAGAATGGTGTTGCTGAGCGAAAGAACCGCCATATTCTTGAAACTGCTTGGGCTTTGTTACTTGGGGCTCATGTGCCCAGTAGACATTGGACGAATGCTGTTGCTACCGCTATGCATCTCCTCAATCGGATGCCTTCAAAAATCTTGACCTTCAAGTCTCCATTACACACCATGTCGACGTATGTTTCCTTACCTACGATGTTATTGCTTCCTCCTCGGATTTTTGGTTGTGTTGCATTTGTCCACCTTCATAAGCACCAGCGCACGAAACTGGATCCTTGCGCCATTCGATGTCTCTTCTTGGGCTATGCCACACATCAAAAAAGGTATCGATGTTACGATCCAGCCTCCAAATGCACCTATATGACTATGGACGTCACCTTTTTGGAATCAGAAACGTTCTTCGCTTCCGCCTTACCCAATTCTCCTCGTCAGGGGGAGATCAGTGGTGACGAGCCGAATTGGCTAAGATTTGATTGGCCTAGATTTAATGACAAAGACACCAACGAAAGCAATACTGAAATCCATGTTAATAAGGAACCTAATACAGAACAAGGTATGTCTTCAGGGGGAGATATAGGTTCCAACGAGACTACATCACTAGGAGCAGAAATAGAAGAACCCCACTCCTTAGTACCTGAAGACCCATCTCATGATGAGAATATCCCTGAGGTAAACTCCCCTACCACATCTTCAAACTCTAATACTATAGATACCCCTGTTGGCTATATTTTACCTTTCATGCATAATCGTGGTAAACCACCGAATAGATACTCTCCAGATATTGGAGAACGAAGTTCAAAGTATCCAATTGCCAACTATGTGTCTACAAAGAGGCTATATGACCATCACAAGACATTTGTGCATGAAATATCCTCATGCCGTGTCCCTACAAATGTTCAAGACGCCCTGAAAAATCCTAAGTGGACCCAGGCTGTGAAGGAAGAAATGGAGGCACTGCAGAAGAATGAAACATGGACTCTTGTTCCCGTGCCTGTAGGAAAGAAGACGGTGGAATGTAAATGGGTGTTCTCCGTTAAACACAAAGCAGATGGCTCGATCGACAGATACAAAGCAAGGCTAGTAGCAAAGGGTTACACCCAGACGTATGGTGTAGATTATCAAGAGACCTTCTCACCGGTAGCAAAGTTGAACTCAGTTAGAGTGCTGTTATCTCTCGCAGCAAACCTTGATTGGCCACTGCATCAGTTTGATGTAAAAAATGCCTTTCTCCATGGTGATCTGGAGGAGGAGGTCTACATGGATGTTCCACCAGGCTACACAACAACTTCCAACGTTGACGTGGTGTGCAAACTACAACGAGCATTGTATGGCTTGAAACAATCACCTAGGGAATGGTTCGGGCAGTTCAGCTTGGCAATGAAGAAATATGGGTACCAACAGTGCTTCTTACTTCTCCACGTCACCAGGTTCCCACCAATGAACATGAAATAACCTGAGGTGGACTTTCGATCTGATATATTTCCTGCCCAATCTGCATCTGTATATCCCTCGACTCTGAGGTGTTTATTTTTTGAGAACATAATCCCTTTTCCTGGAGATGACTTCAAGTATCGAAGAATTCTGTGCACTGCATCCATGTGATCTTCACTCGGACAATGCATGAATTGAATCTCCTAGAATCTTGGACAATGCAAGAATTCTGAGCACTACACTCACCGCATACGCAATGTATGGGCGAGTGTGTGAGAGATAAATAAGTTTTCCAACTAATATTTGGTATCTTTCTTTGTTTGTTGGCACTTGGTCTGAATATTCTCCCAGTTTGTGGTTTTGGACAATTGGTGTATCTGCAGGCTTGCATTCCAGTAGTCCTACCTCTGATAAATAGTCTAGAATATATTTTCGTTGGGAAAGAAATATATCTTGCTTTGATCTAGCAACCTCAATTCCCAGAAAATATTTGAGGCCTCCCAGATTCTTGATTTCGAATTCATTTGCCAAATGCTCTTGAAGTCTTGATATCTCTTCTGAATCATCTCCTGTAATAATCATGTCATCTACATAGATTATTAAGGCCGTGACCTTGCCCCGTTGATGCTTTAGGAATAATGTATGGTATGAGGCCTTGTCAAGTGCTGAAGCCGTGTTCCGTGGAATGGCTAAAGTCTTTGTGAGCTCCTCTGGCTTAAAAGACTATTAGCAGAAATTGGTTTTGCTCCAAGTTGTGAAATGGACCTGTTTTGTGATAATAAGGCTATCATTGATATCTCACACAAACCTGTCCAACATGATCGAACCAAACACGTGGAGGTGGACCGACATTTCATCCCAAAATCTTGAGAACAAGACAATTCGATTTCCTTTTATTAAGTCTGAAGACCAGTTGTCAGATGTACTTACAAAAGCTGTATGCAACAAGGTTTTTTACAACTCACTTGACAAGTTGGGCATGAGAGATATGTATGCACCAACTTGAGGGGGAGTGTTGGCGTGAATTGTATTAGAGAGATTCTAGGAGATTTGATTGAGCTTTGATTGTGTATCCCATGTTGTGAGGGATTCTAGGATAGACCAAAAGATGACTCTTTGTGTATATAACTACCTCCTATTACTTGTAAAGAAAGGAAGAAGAAAAATATACAGAAAATATTCTTTCCATGAATTATGACAGATGGTTGGGTCATGTGATACAGTAGCAATTTGATGTCCATCTCCTGCAACATCCAAAGAAGTGACTTTAGCTTCATGTCCAGATATTGTCCTCACCAGCTGACGGCTGACCATATCTTTGCTGTTGAATCATATTATACTGGAAATAGGATTTCCAATTTTCCTCCTTGTTTTCTCCAGTTGAGTAGTGTGACGTGGCATATTTCGAACAAGGGAGCCCAAATCCTACGGCGTCGGTGCAACCTTGCATGCTCGGGAAGTCGTGGCAGCGGTTGGATCAAAATGAAGGGGACGTGTCAGCCTCTAGAGCCTTCTCAAAAAAAAAAAAAAATGAAACCATTGGGACAAGAAGGGCGTTGCGCCATCTCTTTCGTTCCCTCCACTTCTCCAAATCTCCGCTCGCAACAAGATCTCTCCACCCACTTTCTGTTTTTCGCTTCACACCAGTAAGTCTGCTCTCCGCTTTAATTCTGTTTGTTTCCCGAGAAAATTGGATGCAAATATTACTCAACTTCTTTACTTGTCTTACATTTTTAATCAGTCTCTAAGAGTTCTAATCTGAGATTAAGCATTTCATTTCATATTATCTTGAATGATTATGATTTATATAATGTGTTAGATCTGTGTTCAAATTCGCCATTTATATGCAAATATTTATAAAGTAGCGTGCATGCGCTAATTATCTACCAATATGAAATTCAAGGTGCTCTATGAATTTATTTGCAGAAAACAAAAGAAATGGGAAATACTTTTAATTTTTACAAGAATTTGTTGGTAGTGTTCAGAGGCTGGTGTCACAGGGGATTTAGTTTTACTGAATAATTAGTTTATTCATTTTAATATATGGTAATTGGGTGGGTAAGTGGTGTGATTTGATGAAATTTGGCTTCTTAGCCGATTATCAGTACATTTTTTAAATGAATTGTGGAAAATTTTTAATTTTTCTGAAAATGATCATAAATGAGCTGAAGATAGTAGTGGAATTGGCAGCTTAATTTTAGAGATTTTCTCTCAGGCCAACTGGCATTTCTCTGATAAAATAGAATATAGAGATTTTGTTGTTGCTTGTGTGTTTGAAAGGGAAAGTATATTCTGGACTTCTGGTAAACTTTTCCCGGTGGGAAACATTTTCTAGGTATTTTTCGTGGAAACTTTATCGAAGTCATGTCAGCAATTCCTCTTGGTAACTGATGTAGCTTGGAACTTTTTCCGGTGTTGCAGGTTTGAGAGATATATAAACATTAGAGTTGAATACTCGAGTGCTTCCCTATACTTCTCTCTTTAATAATTTCTTGACAAGGGGAATCTCTGAAACTATTTTCAACTATGAGTTTTGTTTTCCGAGGTACGAGAGCAGATATTGAAAGTGGCTTTCCAGGATTTATTCCTGAACGACCAGCAATGGTATGTACATTTACATAAGTGCACGTGGAAATATGAGTGTCGTTTTGTATACATATCTATATGCATCCTGGTCATTTATAACTCATGAATGTCTTGATTAGTTGGTTATGAAATTGATCATAAGTATGCCATTCTATTGACTGCTAACACTTTCGTCTTTCTGTACCAGCATATTCATGCATCTCGACCAGTAAGTACAAATTCACTGGCTTTTCTTGTCACAGGTAATACTTTTGTTTCTGTGATCTTTTCTTCACTGCAAGCTTTGTACAAGATCTCATTTTTAATCCATAAGTTGCTGTTTGCTCAACAGTCATCCTGCTATTCATGATTTTAAACTCTCACCAGATGTCACCAAACTTTTTGGTACGTTTTAATTCAGCATCAAACATAAACATACTAGTGATTTACTTTAGCAACCTTGGAACATGGAATTTATATTAGTAATTAGAAGGAGGTTATCCTCTTTATCATGGATGCAGCTGTGGTTAGTTGTGGGTGTCTTTGTGATGGCCACAGCCCTGAGGATGTTTGCAACTTGTCAGCAACTTCAAGCACAGGCACGAGCACATGCTGCAGCTGCCAGTGGCTTACTTGGTCGTACGGAACTGCGACTGCACATGCCCCCTTCAATAGCTTTTGCAACCAGAGGACGATTACAAGGACTAAGACTCCAGCTGGCACTTCTTGACCGAGAGTTTGATGATCTAGGTACTTTCTTTTGTCAGTTTATACTTTTTGGATAACATCTGTGTGGCTCCTTCTTTGAAGTTAAAGGTCCATCCACGGATGTCCAAAGGAAGTCTCGGGTTCTAGTTTAGTTGGATTCAGTCACATGTCTATTTGGTAGCTAAGTTGTTCTGGACATTCAATTGCAGATTATGATACTTTGAGGGCTCTGGACTCCGATAATGCCTCTACAGAAACTTCAATGAGTGAGGAGGAGATTAATTCCTTACCAGTTCACAAGCACAAAGTCACTGGCCCAGAGATCCTGTAAGATGGAAAAAAAAACTTGCATCACTTTTTGCATGTTATTGCATCACCTGTGAAAGAAACAATTTGTATTTTTGGAACTCTTTCATCCTTGTTAATATATACAAAATAGATATTCCCATTTAACTTTACTGAATGTGACATCATTTGATTCAATGTCATTTTTGTTTATAGTGATGGCTCATCACTGCAGCAGGCATCATCATCTTCATCACCAGGGGAGGTATTCTTCTAAAACTCTTAGTTTGGTTGCCTAGCTTGTAATAAATTTCTTTTTGATGGGTGCCTTTTTCCTGATTAAACAGCTAGTTTGTCAATTGAATATCACATAAAGTTTATCACATTGTAAATATATGTAAGGGCTGCATTGTTGGTCGTAAGCTGTGGATGGCTGGGTTGATTAGATTTCTGTGATGGCTTACTTTTCTCTTAACTTTTCTACAGTTGGTTGGATAACAAACCCATACCAACATATGCATAAACAGGAGTATTTGCAACTCTCTGTGTGTCTATGTGGCCTTTCTTTTTTCTCTTTCGAAATGCGTAGTGCAACTTGTCATTGTTATGCTTACCTTCTGTTGATAGCTTTCAATTTCTGAATTCCAAATTTTCCAGCTGACAAAGCAAGACTCCAGAAGCATGGATGGGAGTGTGAAGGACTCGGAAGAGGAGCTGACATGCAGCATTTGCTTGGAGCATGTTAACAGGGGGGACCTAGTTCGCAGCTTGCCATGTTTGCATCAGGTACAGGTTCTCTACCTTTCTTGTAAGGACCCTTCCTGAATTTCACCTCGAAATTCGTGAAAAGCCCTTATCCCGTCTGACAGCTCTTCTTTCTCAAAATTTAATACCAAGAATACCCTTTATCCTTAAATAAATTTTTAGTAAACCTTACCGGTTTCCCGACAGAACCTTTGTACTTACTGACCACTCCTACCTGTCAGACGCAGGATAGTATACAGGTCAAAGCCAAGACCTCGGAATAGTGGTGGTCCAAATAGGAACACCCTCTGATACCAAATGTCAGTAGGTCAGACACTGCTGACATCTCTACTAAAATACCACAAGACAACTGACTAGTCAGATATTTGTGAACCAACAATAATTCGTCACTCTGGGTCACCGCCCACACCAACCCACAGACCCGGATGACGAAGTATTTTCATAGGTTGATTAATCACATGACAATCATCGTCAAACCATATTAGAGTCGAAAATATCATCGGCTATCATATCGTATCCTCTGTCGGAATAACATTCGGCTATCATATCACATCAGTCGGCATAACCCTAGCCACCAGGGTATCCCTTGGGGTGTGCTAGTCCTGTATCACAATTCTCTACAAAATCACCTTTTATATTGGAGGTTCACCGTCTCAGCGGATCTTAGCCCCGAATCCTGGCCCCCCCCCCCCCCCCCCCCCCCCCCCCCCCTCAAATCGGTATTGTTTATTTTGGAGGTTCACCGGGCTCACCGTCTCAGCGGATCCTAGCCCCGGATCCTGGCCCCCCTCAAAACAGTATTGGATCCAAAATCAAATATTTTATAATCACAAATACGGTTTCAACTTAAAATCATGGACTCAAATAATTACCACTTCAAAACGATATCAAAATTGAGTACAAAAACCAGGCCATTTCTCAAAATACACTTTCACTGAAATATTGGAAAACATGTGTCCAGCATCATTTCTAAATTCTAGAAAGTCATTGCACCCATACATAACAGTATTTAAATCAAAGATACATTTATGCATGCATTATAGTTTATAAACCAAAAGTCCACTCACAAACATCATCCAACCCTTAATTCATGGACGCTCTAGCCCAAGGAACACATGCACAATAATGACCCAACTACCTTGACTTTCCGAGCTCAAAACCCGCTAATACGGTCAACTTTTACCGTTAGGATTGCCCAAAATAACCTTAAACGACGTCCAATCAACCTGAAACATGTACCAACAGATTCGGAACGTCGAAAACTAGTTACCACGCGCCGCCGTGACCTTAGACTCAGTCCTACACGCCGCCGGAAGGTCGGCACACGCGTCCACGTGCCAGTCACGCGCCTGCTACAGTGTTCACGCGCCTAGACCGGTCCAACTCGGCCCGGCTCAACCTGACCCGGCCTAACTCGACCCGACCGATTCACCCGACTCGACCGGTTCACTCAACCCGACCGGTTATCGGTGACTCGCCGGAGAAGTCGACCGGACGGCCATCGCCGTCGCCGGAGGCTGGCCGGAGAAGATGATCGGACCGCCACCTCCGCCGCCGTCTGGTTCGCTGAAAATTGCCATTTCCCGCTGATTTTCAAGGTTTTCTAACTTCTTCATTTCTTGACCGTTTTTCACGATCCACATATGTAAGTTCATCTACTTTTCACCAGGAATCCAAATATGAGGTCAAAGTTTCGAGATCGTACCTGGTTTGCCCGGAAAACGGCCGAGAAGATTCGGCTCACCTCCCTCCTCCGTCCGTCGTCTACGGCGGTGCTCCCGCTCCAATAACTACCCCAAAATGCTCGTGGGGTCCCGAGGAAGATCCTCCCGACCTTGGTTTTAGTCGAATCGGATCAAAATCCACCCGATGAAAATGGGGTCTTCGGTGTTCGCACGGGGAGGATTTCGGGTAGGAGAGAGACTGAATGGACCAATCTCTCGAGGAGAGAGAAAAATATCTGCTATATAGTTCCAACTTTTCCAAAATTACCAAACTGCCCCTGAAGCTTCTAGACCCGTAACGAACTCACCGGGTCTCCGTTTTCCGCGTGCCATCTGTCTACGAACTTGTGAGTTCGAGACCTACGCAACGACCCAAGAAAAATTCCCAAAAGTACTGCCAGTCAAAAAGTGACTCCCGAATCCGTCCAAAATTGAGGGTAAAATTGTCCAATTCTCAAAATAATTTAAATTCTGGTCCGGTTCGTTACATTTCTTATTGCCCCAGTTTGTAGAATGACATTCCATCACTTGATGTCTCACACGGTACACCATCTTAAAATTTACCAGTAACAATTTTTGGGTTATCGTCATTAGCTGTAGTAATCTGGTTTCCCTAAATGGGCGTTCTTGATTTCTTATAACTAAGTTGTAAACTAACCCAAATAAAATATTGAAATGTCAAGACTCTCATTTTCTTTTGCAGTTCCATGCTAACTGCATAGATCCATGGCTCCGGCAGCAAGGCACATGCCCTGTGTGTAAGTTTAGAGCCGGGTCAAGATGGCCCGAGAGCCGGGAGAGTGAATCGGATGGTTCAGACACAACATAACGAACCCTCTAGTTATACCAATCTTTATATGCAAATGCAATATATATGGCACACCTGCAAGTATAATTTTGTAATTCGCAAATAATGGCATCGAAAGCATCACTTTGTATATAACCTGTAATATTTTCTGTTAGGATAATGTAACACCTATTATAGAACTGTCTATCAATCTTTGTGTTTATATATATTGTGAAGGACGTGACCTTACCATATTATAAACATAATTGAGTCTTATTTTAAAGCTTGCCCTATTGAATATTGTTTGTGTTTTTTGCTTCTAACATCATTTTGATAGGCCAATTATACTTCCATTTAACATCATTTGATTTTCATAGAATTTCAAGTTTGGCTCAATTTGTAGCTCGATTCTCGAAGAATTGGCTTCATAGCATTTCGAAGAGTGTTGTTTCCAAAAGTGGTGTGTGGTTTTTGAGAATTGTTGTAATATAAATATTGTGTTTACTTGTTTTGTCCTTTCAACATTTGAATAATAGAGTTGTGTACTCTAAGTTTGTTCAACATTCTCTAAATTCACGAAAGAGTATGGTGTCATTATACGCTTATATGTAGACTAGGCTCCAAATCATCATCCTCATCTTCAGTCAATGTAAAAGTCTCATGTTCCCTTCCACCAGGATCTCCAGGTGCACACAAACCCCAGGTCATTGTCATCACCATCTTCACGTGTATCAGCATCTTCAATACCTTCAAAATTTTCAACATAGTCCATCTCTGCATCACCAACATCATGTGGCTTGTTCCCACTACTGCATAGTGTAGTATGATCAACCGCATTTTCAAACATCACCATTGTCGACCAATTCCTATAAAAAATATATGTCAGATAAACAAGAAAGATTGCACCAATTAGCGAAAGATTGACATAAACAAAGAATGATATAAATCACTGTAAATTTTGATACCATCAAATCATGGAGATAAATTCTTATTGGCCTCTTCATCACCAACAATCGAATTTCAAAAAATTGCACCAATGAGCAAGGAGAAATTATAAACTTGCGGCCCTCCCACTATAACTTAATAAGTTTTCCTTTCAAATGGGCATATGAAGATTCTTTTATTTTTTCTAAACCAATTTAATTTAACAATATAATGAGCAAGGAGAAATTATAAACTTGCGGCCCTCTCACCATAACTAACAGCATAATATAATTAAGGAGGGGCAAAGCTTATATTTTGAATTTACAAGAAATTCAACTTACCTAGTAGTGTTTTCAGACTTTAATTGAAAACATTGCAAGGTTTGTTCTCTAAAGAATGTATACAACTTGAAAATAGTATTGAAGATGAAGCGGATTTGCAGAGAGTTTTTTCCTTTTGAACTGAAACTTACGTGCACAGATAATGGAAAAAATAAAGAACGAAAACTATGAAAGACTTACCCTTGTCTTGAATTGGGAGGGTTTGACATTTGCTGAATCCTATCTTTCTCCCTTCCAACCGCCGTCTTGCAAGGCGTCAAATTGATGAAGCTTTCCTCGTAGGTTAAGCCTTTCACAAGAAAAACACCAACGTCGAGTAGATTAGGTTTTTTCTTATCGTACTATAAGCCTGCATGCGTAAATTAAGGTTTTTTTTTTCTTTTAATTAATTAAAACCTGGTAAGAATTAGAATAATAGTGTATCCAAACAACCGTCCATAAGGGTATTTTAGTATTTAGATAAATTATATTTCTTTTAATTAATGATTTTTCATATTTTATGAGTTATGTGTAATGTTTTTGGAATCTAAAGGGGTGTTTGAATAAGGTTTAAAATCTGAGGGAGTATTTGTGAAAACACAAATAGCCACATGGGGTGTTTGTGTAAATAATTAATTTATTTTTTTGGCAAAGTTTCAGGAAGAAAGAGATTCTAATTAATTAGGGTGCATTGTATTTGAACAACGTGGCATATGAGCTATTTACTACAGTACCCCTGTATGCGGATCGTCTGATTATCACCGCGATTGCGATGCCGGGGGCATTTATGTAACATAAAAGTACAGCGGCTATGAAGATATAGCCGTTGCTGGGTTTCCTTCGAAATATTAAAACCCTAAGGCCTCCCCCTTCATTTCATCACCATATAAAGCCCCTAATCGAATCCAATAATACTCACTACCTCACTTCCCCCCTCTCTCTCTCTGAATTCGAAATTCTTTGCAACGCTCAGAGATTATAAACGCTGCTTCCAATTGTCATTTGCAACGCTCACAGTTTTTGGCTTTCTTGAATCTAACTCTCTTTTGCAGGCTTTGATTTTGTATACTGATCAATCTTTTTGCAGGATTTTTCATTTTATCTCTGTCTTTTTCTTTCCAATTTGTTCATTTTTTATATACATATATTCTTTTGTGGATATTAATAATGGATGCAGGATCTATGAGTTCTTCATCTCATCTCAAGTTACATAGGGGTCCCCTTCGAGATCCGCTTCAGAAAAAGAATTCTCGGGAAAATGTATGTTTTTCTTACACCAAGCAGATCTCTTTTTGGGTTCAATCTTTTTGATTTCTGAAATTAGAATTTTTGATTGCCTTTCGTTTGCCCTAATTTTTAAATTTGGGGTTCATCTATTTTCGATGCTCCAATATTATGGCTCAATCTATTTGTGCTCTGAAACTTTGAATTGTATTTTCATAATTAATTGCACTTTCAATTCTGAATCTTGTTACCCTAATTTTTAATTTGGGGGATTCAAATTTTGGCGGCTTCGATAATGGGAGATCTGATGTTAAATTGAATTAGCTTAAGAAGGTTATATTCGATTGAAAAAGGAAATTCTTGATCTGATTTGAATGTAGATTTTGTTTGATACCAAGTAGATCTTCCTTATGGTTCAATCTCTGTTGGTTTCTGAAATTAGAGTTTCTGTTCTACTTTTATTTGGATTTTCGTAAATGATTGTACTTTCATTCCTGAGTCTTGCTGATCTTGCTACCATGATTTTGAATTTGATTGAAAAAGGATTCTTGTTCTTGGTCTGATTGTTTCTGATGTGCTGTGTTATGGCTACCAGTTGGACAGGTTCATACCGAACAGGTCAGCAATGGACTTCGATTATGCCCGTAGTGCGCTTACAGAAATGAAAGGTAAGGAAAACCCAGCGCTGGCTTCCCCATCCCGAGAGGCCTATAGGAGGCAGTTGTCAGAGGCTATGAACCTGAACCGGACTCGAATCCTTGCATTCAAAAACAAGCCTCCTGCACCTGCAGATCTCTTTCCTCGGGAGTTCTCTTCTCTATCACAGGATAAACCCGCAAAGCCCCGAAGACACATTCCTCAAGTGAGTGGATTAATATTTTCTTCAACTTAATTGGTGTATTTTGAAAGTAGTGGTTTTTGTGTTCTAACTGAAAAGTTATGGTTTGATGAAATATGCAGACCTCTGAAAGGACATTGGATGCTCCTGACCTTGTGGATGATTACTATTTGAATTTGTTGGATTGGGGAAGCTGCAATGTTCTTGCAATAGCACTTGGAAACACAGTGTATTTGTGGGATGCTAGCACTGGTTCGACTTCAGAATTGAACACATTTGAGGATGCAACCGGACCGCTAACCAGTGTTAGTTGGGCTCCTGATGGACGCCACATTGCCATTGGACTGGACAATTCCGAAGTTCAGTTATGGGATTCGACTGCTAATAAGAAGGTTGGTTTATTGTGCTTTGTGTAATTTATTACTTGGTGCCCAATTAACCAATTTGCTAATATTTATGTGATGTTGTTGGTTTGTTTAGCTGAGAAGTCTGAGAGGCTGCCACAGATCCCGAGTAGGCTCATTGGCATGGAACAATCACATTCTCACAACTGGAGGAATGGATGCTTGTATTGTGAATAATGATGTAAGAATCAGAGACCACATTGTTCAGACATACAGAGGACATGAACAAGAGGTCTGTGGGCTGAAATGGTCTGCTTCAGGTCAGCAATTGGCAAGTGGAGGAAATGACAACCTTCTCCATATCTGGGACAGATCAGTGGCATCTTCAAACTCACCAACTCAGTGGCTCCACAGGCTTGAAGACCATACAGCGGCGGTGAAAGCTCTGGCTTGGTGTCCTTTCCAGGGCAATCTATTGGCTTCTGGAGGAGGTGGGGGCGACCGGTGCATCAAGTTCTGGAACACCCACACAGGTGCTTGCCTGAACTCAGTGGATACTGGGTCTCAAGTTAGTGCTTTGCTGTGGAACAAGAATGAAAGAGAACTGCTTAGCTCACATGGGTTTACTCAGAACCAGCTCACTCTTTGGAAGTATCCATCAATGGGTAAAGTTGCAGAGCTCACTGGTCATACTTCTAGAGTTCTTTACATGGCTCAGAGCCCAGATGGTTGCACCGTCGCATCAGCAGCTGCTGATGAAACACTCAGATTCTGGAATGTTTTTGGGGTCCCTGAGGTCGCTAAACCAGCTCCCAAATCTAACCCTGAGCCTTTTGCCCATCTCAACCGAATCCGTTAATAAACTTTCTCAGACAATCTCAGCCCAAATTCTTTGTACGAAAATCCCCAGTATATCCCTTGTAACTATATAGCATAATGGATTTCGAACTCTTTCCCGTGGACGTAGGCACATTGCCGAACCACGTAACTTCTCTGTCTCTTTATATTACTTTTGGTTTATCCACAGCACTTGTCTTTTATTGTCCTGTTTGAAATAACCCTGATAGATTGAAACAACTCAACCTAAGAAAAGGATATATCTTTGGATATCTACATCAGATTTAGAATGGATTAAGTAATTGGCATTTCTCTGATAAAATAGAATGTAGAGATTTTGTTGTTGCTTGTTTGTTTGAAAGGGAAAGTATATTCTGGACTTCTTATAAACTTTTGCCGGTGGGAAACATGTTCTAGGTATTGAAAACTTATCGGAGTCATGTCAGCATTTCCTCTTGGTAACTGATGTAGTTTGGAACTTTTTCAGGTGTTGCAGGTTTGAGAAATATATAAACCATTACAGTTGAATATTCGAGTGCTTCCCTATACTTCTCTCTTAAAAATTTCTTGACAAGGGGAATCTCTTAAACCCTTTCCAACTATGAGTTTTGTTTTCCGAGGTACGAGAGCACATATTGAAAGGGGCTTTCCAGGATTTATTCCTGAACGATCAGCAATGGTATGTACATTTACATAAGTGCACATCTGGAAATATGAGTGTCTTTTTGTATACATATCTATATGCATCCTGGTCATTTATAACTCATGAATGTCTTGATTAGTTGGTTATGAAATTGATCGTGAGTATGCCATTCTACTGACTGCTAACACTTTTGTCTTTCTGTATCAGCATATTCATGCATCTCGACCAGCAAGTACAAATTCACTGGCTTTTCTTGTCACATGTAATACTTTTGTTTCTGGGATCTTTTCTTCACTGCAAGCTTTGTACAAGAGCTCATTTTTAATCCATAAGTTGCTGTTTGCTCAACAGTTATCCTGCTATTCATGATTTTAAACTTTCACCAGATATCACCGAACTTTTTGGTATGTTTTAATTCAGCATCCAACATAAACATACTAGTGACTTACTTTAGCAACCTGGAACATGGAATATATATTAGCAATTAGAAGGAGGTTATCCTCTTTATCAATGGATGCAGCTGTTGCTAGTTGTGGGTGTCTTTGTGATGGCCACAGCCCTGAGGATGTTTGCAACTTGTCAGCAACTTCAAGCATAGGCACGAGCACATGCTGCAGCTGCCAGTGGCTTGCTTGGTCGTACGGAACTGCGACTGCACATGCCCCCTTCAATAGCTTTTGCAACCAGAGGACGATTACAAGGACTAGGACTCCAGCTGCCACTTCTTGACCGAGAGTTTGATGATCTAGGTACTTGCTTTTGTCAGTTTATACTTTTCGGGTAACACCTTCTTTGAAGTTCAAGGTCCATCCACGGATGTCCAAAGGAAGTCTAGGTCTCGGGTTCTAGTTTAGTTGGATTTAGTCACATGTCTAATCGGTAGGGCTTGCATCACTTTTGCACGATGCCACTTATTGCATCACCTGTGAAAGAAACAATTTGTATCTTTGGAACTCTTTCATCCTTGTTAATATATACAAAATAGATATTCATATTTAACTTCACTGAATGTAACATCATTTGATTCAATGTCATTTTTGTTTATAGTGATGGCTCATTGCTGCAACAGGCATCATCATTTTCACCGCCAGTGGAGGTATTCTTCTAAAACTCTTAGTTCGGTTGCCTAGCTACTAAGAAATTTCCTTTTGATGGGTGGCTTTTCTTGATTAAACAGCTAGTTTGTCAATTGAGTAACACTTAAAGTTTATCACATTGCAGATATATTCCAATGAGACTAGGGAAAGGAACAATCAACTTTGAAATCTTATGAGTAGTTTATCTAGCACATTCCACTCAATAATTTTCAGTACACAGTTTTGTTCTGCCATCTGGAAGATGGAATTCGGATCTAACCTGACACCTTCTCCTCTTTGTTTCAAGCTTTCGGTATATCATCTATACATTAGAACTATATTACAGGAACAATATGTAAGTGCATTGTTGGTCTTAAGCTGTGGATGGCTGGCTTGATTAGATTTCTGTGACGGCTTACTTTTCTCTGAACTTTTTTACTGTTGGTTGGATAACAAACCTATACCAACATATGCATAATAGGAGTAGTTGCATCTCTCTGTGTGTCTGTGTGGCCTTTCTTGTTTGTCTTTCCAAATGCATAGTGCGTCTTTGTTATGCTTACCTTCTGTTGATAGCTTTCAATTTCTTAATTCCAAATTTCCAGCTGACCAAGCAAGACTCCAGAAGCATGGATGGGAGTGTGAAGGACACGGAAGAGGAGCTGATATGCAGCATTTTCTTGGAGCATGTTAACAGAGGGGACCTCGTTCGCAGCTTGTTTGCCTCAGGTACAAGTTCTCTACCTTTCTTATTACCCCAGTTTGTCGAATGACATTCCATCTTAATATTTACCAGTAACTATTTTTGGGTTATTGTCACTAGCGGTAGTAATCTAGTTTCCTTAAATGGTCAACCTTGATTTCTTAAGCTGTGGATGGCTGGCTTGATTAGATTTCTGTGACGGCTTACTTTTCTCTGAACTTTTTTACTGTTGGTTGGATAACAAACCTATACCAACATATGCATAATAGGAGTAGTTGCATCTCTCTGTGTGTCTGTGTGGCCTTTCTTGTTTGTCTTTCCAAATGCATAGTGCGTCTTTGTTATGCTTACCTTCTGTTGATAGCTTTCAATTTCTTAATTCCAAATTTCCAGCTGACCAAGCAAGACTCCAGAAGCATGGATGGGAGTGTGAAGGACACGGAAGAGGAGCTGATATGCAGCATTTTCTTGGAGCATGTTAACAGAGGGGACCTCGTTCGCAGCTTGTTTGCCTCAGGTACAAGTTCTCTACCTTTCTTATTACCCCAGTTTGTCGAATGACATTCCATCTTAATATTTACCAGTAACTATTTTTGGGTTATTGTCACTAGCGGTAGTAATCTAGTTTCCTTAAATGGTCAACCTTGATTTCTTATAACTAAGTTGTAAACTACCCCAAATAAAATATTGAAATGTCAAGACTCTCATTTTCTTTTGCAGTTCCATGCTAACTGCATAGATCCATGGCTCCGGCAGCAAGGCACATGCCCTGAGTGTACGTTTAGAGCCGGGTCAAGATGGCCCGAGACCGGGAGAGTGAATCGGATGGTTCAGACACAACATAATGAACCCTCTAGTTACACCAATCTGTATATGCAAATGCAATATATATATGGCATACCTACAAGCATAATTTTGTAATTCGCAAATAATGGCAACGTATCCATTACTTTGTATATAACCTGTAATATATTTTGTTAGGATAATGTAACACCTATTATAGTATTGTCTCTATCAATCTGTGTGTTTATATATTGTGCATAATGTGGCCTCGATTGTGAAAGACGTGACTGTGCCATATGATAAACCAAAATCAAGTCTTATAATAAAGCTGACCCTGTTCAATATTGTTTCTGTTTTTGCATCTTACATCTTTGATAGGCTAAATGTACTTCCATTTAACTAGTATCCCTCTTCATAGGCTAATTGTGTAGTACATCAATGCTATACGATCCTCGAAAGTCAATGTTGTACTACAGAGAGAAAAAAAAAAAATTATTAATCTTTTAGCCATTAACAAATAACAACCACCAGTCTAAATGTGACTGATTCAGACCAATAAATAACTTACAAGACAAGCTATTCTGTCGAGAGGGGCTTCATCAAACCCATCCATGGCTTCCACCTTTGTCAAGTCAACCTCTCTTTTAGTTTCTCTGCTTCTAATCCTGCATCCATTCCTAGTCAACTGTCACGGCGGCGAAGAGCATGACGGTAGCAGCGGCTCCGGGGACGATGCAGTTGATCTCCATGCAAGAGGCTTGATTCTGGTGAAAGTATGGTGCTTGATCATCCTACTGGTGAGCACCTTTGCCGGAGGCATCTCCCCGTACTTTTACCGGTGGAACGAAAGCTTTCTTCTCTTGGGCACACAGTTCGCCGGTGGGGTTTTCCTTGGGACTTCTTTGATGCACTTCTTGAGTGATTCAGCTGAGACATTTGGTGAACTCACCACCAAAACATACCCTTTTGCATTCATGCTAGCATCTGCCGGCTACATGCTAACCATGCTGGGCGACTGCATGGTGATGTTCGTGACACGTTCCGGCGATAGAGAAGCTAGAGTGGAAGTGGGGGAGGGAGGAATTGCCGGAGAGCATGGCCATAAGGATGTCTTCTTGAAGACGTCGTCGTTTGGAGACACCATACTTCTTATCGTTGCCTTGTGTTTTCATTCTGTTTTTGAGGGCATTGCTGTTGGAGTCGCAGGTAAACCCTAAATCCTAAAATTCGCGCACATTTAAGGCCACACACATATAACAATGTGTGTATGTTTCAGATACAAAGTCGGATGCATGGAGAAACCTGTGGACGATATCATTGCACAAGATTTTTGCAGCCATTGCCATGGGAATTGCATTGTTAAGGATGCTACCGAAGAGAGCGTTTCAGGTAACAGCAGCTTATTCTTTCGCTTTCGCGGTTTCTAGTCCCATTGGAGTAGGCATAGGCATTGCCATTGATGCCACAACCCAAGGGCATGTAGCTGATTGGATATATGCCATTTCCATGGGACTTGCTTGTGGGGTTTTCATCTATGTTGCAATCAACCATCTCATTGCCAAAGGGTTTAAGCCACAAGCCAAATGTTACTTTGACTCTCCAGCTTTCAAGTTTCTCGCTGTGCTTCTTGGGGTTGGAGTCATAGCTGTTGTTATGATATGGGATTAAGGGATTTGTTTTAGTTCTTGATGAATGAATTTGATTTGTCTTTATTTTGTTTAAGAAAAATAAAGAATATTCTTGAATGTTCTCTAGACTTTGACAATTTTTTTGTGTGTGGACAATGGTTTTTCTTCTCTCTTTTATTGAAGGTTTATGATCATGTAATCAATATCGATCAATTCCACCACTTTAATAAGTGTGTCTTAAACGTTCATGTCTTCGTGCCATCCTCATTTATTATATTGGATAAGTTTGTACGTATACATTTCGGTCTTCCACAATTTAAAAAATTGAAGTTTAGTAAGAGTGTGTTTAATGGTGTAAATACCAATCAAATTCAAGTAATATGAATCATATTCATGGTAATTAAACTCCTCATTGACATCAAAACCCTAGACTCCACCCGAGAAAAAGAGTGAGAGGAACTAGTCGAGTGCAAGGGTATGGCCGATCCTTTGCTGTCAGACAGTTGGTTCTGGTCCAACCTTCGCTAGCCTCCTTATTCCTTCAAATTTTACCATCTTTTTATTTCATTGGTTTCGTTCTTTATTACACTTTATTTCTATATATCATTTCCTTCAGTATGTGTGTAGATCTACAATCTTTGTGGGAGATGGAGATCTATCTTGCCTGACTGATCAACTTGATTTATGTGTGGCAGTATAATTTGTGCTCGAGCCGGAGGTTTGTGATGACAATGGTGATTGGAAAGTTAGTAAGTTTGTTGTTTTAATTTTTAAATGTAAATTGTTCAAATAATTCCAAAGGCCCTTTGGGTTGGCTGGCTGTTGCGTTGTCTAACAAATTTTTGGGTTGGCTAATGTTTGACATCCCTTTATTGGAGTTTGTCTGATATCCCCTTGTGGGATTGTGTCTAATTTTGTTGGATCGTTATGTGATAATAGTGTGCGCAACACTTGTTTTGTGGAAACTATGTTGTTTGGCCAACAATATAATTAATGCTATGGTGATGAATAGGGATTCCAAAAAGATGCGAGCATGATCCTCAATTCAGATGAAAGAGTTTGGGAATTACTAAATATGGAACTATAGGGTTGCATTCAATCATCAAAAAGAGGATTTAATTGAGCATCGAGGAGTTAAAGAATTTAACCCAAAATACTAAATGATTCTCCAAGTTGTAGTATTTCACGATTGTCGATTTTGACTACTAGAGATTTTTAACCTAAACTCATTGTCAAATTATTTTTGTTTAAGTTGTTTTACTTTATATAATTATTATATAAATAAAACGAAATATCATATTTACTAAAAAAAAAAACTCCCCTGAATTAGGGTAGAAAACCTTGCTTTTGTATTACACAACTAATGAACTTTTATTTGGGTGGGGTATTGTGGAGGCTAAGACGTGAGAGATTATTAATTACGCATGGTGCCATATCACGGTCACTTGGTGCATCTAGTTCACATGTTAATATTTGCGATTTTCTTCTAGGTTTCAATGACCTTCAATAAAGAGTTGCTTTAAACTTTGTACAATATTTCATGCAATCATGCTCCTTTTGATACATCTTCATCTTCAACCCTCATTTTCTTGCCTGTAATATCATCAATATTTCACAGCAGTCGGATCTCTTGCAGGTTCAGGTACGTACGTACGCACACGATCCATTTCAACAATTTCATTTTTTATTTTCAAATTTTTATACGCTAAGTTGATCGGGGTGGTGAACTAGCTAGTGGGACATAACAATAAGGTTTAGTAGACCTTTCAATACATTAAATTTGCGTAATGTATTGTAGCTGTAGATCGAGTAGCCTACAAGGCGTGTGGTTGGTGCATCAACAAAAAGAAGAAAAAAACTGTTTGGAATTTTGATTCAAATCATCAAGTCTTTTTAAAGCTTAAGATTGTGTTATGAGTTTCGCCATTTGGGTTATTTTGCAACAATTTAACCACCTAATTCAATATTTCAATAGTACGTAGGGTATCTTAATCTTGCTTGAAAGATTTGCAGTGGATGAAACGTCGTCCTCCTCGTCTTTTGGAGTGTCTTGGATTTTAAATCTGTGTTTGGCTGGCAGAGGGCTATTCCAATGAGAGTCTTCGTGAAATTGATAAACATGATTGGACAAAAAATATCATGACTTCAAATCTAATATTTCTTTGATGGCTAATGAATGTCTCTCCAGGTCCCCAAGTTTTAACTCATTAATTAATTGGGATTGGCTGAATAATTACATAAATTGTGTATTGAATATTCAACTACCCAGTGACACTTGTCACTATATACAAGTAATGGCTTTGGAGGAACTAGCTAGTCATGCATGACATTATGCGGATTTGATGGCGTCTGTAATTATATCAAATAAATTTTCAAGCTGCACTGGTTTAAGTTTAAGATGACAGTTTATGCATGTACAAAAGAAAATACGAGCGGTTGTGTAGATATATATATGACAGTTTATATGGGAATTATCGAGTTAATGTTTTGATTTTTGTATTTACGTTGATGATCACGAACATATTTGAGATGTTATTCTATGAGTCCTAAATTGATTATAGTCTTATCAGAAATATCTTATATACCTGATTGAAAACAAGAAATAGTCTGACCAATATATATATGTACGTTGATCGAAGATAATTAATGCAGAGTTAAAATCGAGTGAAGAATAATAAGAATTAATTGAGAGGACAAACATGCATATACAAAGTGACATGTAATAATTAATCTTGATGATAATGATCGATGTACAGAACAAATTAACTTTGATGATACTCTATAGTAACTCAGTATAATAATCTAACAAAAGTAGATAGAATTAAACAGTTGGTAAATTCATCTTCTTCCCTTCTTCTTCTTTTTAAAAAACCTGTAACATCCCAGTACCTAATTGACCAAACACACTTTTTCATCTGTATATATAAACAACTCTCTCACAACCGGCCGTACCCTACTTATTTCCTGGACAACTGCAAATATCCATCCATACATCCACAGCTACCTCAAACACAAACCCAACTATTTTTTCGCTTATACCCCGAAAAATGGGCTCTCCTTATTTTCCTTCATCACCAACAAACTTAGTAGCTTTCCTCCTCGGCCTGACCTCTCTCGCGGCGTTTCCCGGGTTTGCTCTTGCTGCACCTGGTGGCACTACAAGGCACTACATATTTGATGTACGTATATATATAGACACTCTAAATACTCCCTCAGATGAACTTTTAACAAACTTTGTATATTTGGGTAGCTTAATTATAGTTGTAAATGAATGCTGTGCAGATTAAGCTGAAAAATGTGACTCGTCTTTGCCACACCAAGAGTGTTGTGACTGTGAATGGCAAGTTTCCGGGGCCTCGGATTGTTGCCAGGGAGGGAGATAGGGTTTTGGTCAAAGTGGTCAATCATGTCCCAAACAACATCAGCCTGCATTGGTGATTATACAATATATATAATTAATTTACTGATTATATATTTTAGCAAAAGAAAAAAAGGATTAATTTTTAATTGTTTGATGACATTTTTTGGTGGGTGTGAAATTTGAACACACATATATCGATGCAGGCATGGCATTAGACAATTGCAAAGTGGATGGGCAGATGGGCCATCATATATCACTCAGTGCCCTATTCAAACAAACCAGAGTTATGTGTACAACTTCACCATCATTGGCCAAAGGGGGACTCTCTTCTGGCATGCTCACATCTCATGGCTTAGAGCTACTCTCTATGGAGCCCTCATCATCCTCCCTAAGCGCCATGTCCCCTACCCTTTCCCCAAACCCCACAAAGAAATCCCCATCATTTTTGGTAACACTAAAACTCATCATATCAAACACTATGAGTATCAAACATGCTTGGTTTATTAGACAATCGAATCTGAACTACTATTTGAAATAGGTTCGACAGTCTGACGTATAACTTACCATATCAAAACAGATTATATTATGTGTGATAACTTTGTTATGACTAATTCCTTATAGGTGAGTGGTGGAATGTTGATCCGGAAGCCGTGATTAGCCAAGCTCTTCAAACCGGAAGTGGTCCAAACGTGTCCGATGCCTACACGATCAACGGACTTCCGGGGCCATTGTACAATTGTTCCAAAAAGGGTATTTACATACACATCAATCAAGTGAATAAGTTTTTTTGGTCATGGAACACAATTATTATAAGTTCTAATACCCCTTTGTTCTTTAAATGTTTTCAGACAGTTTCAGGCTGAAAGTTGAGCCAGGAAAAACCTACCTCCTTCGTTTGATCAACGCTGCAGTCAATGATGATTTGTTCTTCAGCATAGCAAACCACAGCTTGACTATAGTGGAAGCTGATGCTGTCTATGTCAAGCCTTTCAACACCAACATTTTACTCATCACACCAGGCCAAACCACCAATGTGCTTCTCAACACATTGCCAAATGACCCAAATGCCACTTTCCTCATGTTAGCCAGACCCTACTTCACAGGCCAGGGCACTTTTGACAATTCCACCGTGGCTGGATTTCTCGAATATAAAAAACAGTTCGTCACATACAGACCCTCGAATAATAATAATTCAACTCTTAAAATTTTTAGACCAACCCTTCCCCAAATCAATGACACTTCATTTTTTGCCAATTTTTCAAATAAATTTAGAAGCTTGGCTAATTCTAAATTTCCAGCCAATGTGCCCCAAAACGTCCAAAAAAGTTTTTTTTTCACAGTAGGGCTTGGCACCTACCCATGCCCTAAAAACCAAACTTGCCAAGGGCCTAATAACAGCACCAAATTAAAATTTGCCGCTTCTATCAACAACATTTCCTTTGTTCTTCCTTCGATAGCCCTCCTTCAATCCCATTTCTCCGGCCAATCCAACGGCGTTTACTCCACCGATTTCCCTACCTTTCCTACCCGGCCGTTCAATTACACAGGCACCCCGCCGAACAACACCAATGTGAGCAATGGGACAAAGGCTGTGGTGCTCAAGTTCAATACTAGTGTGGAGGTGGTTTTGCAAGACACTAGCATTTTGGGTGCTGAGAGTCACCCTCTCCATCTTCATGGCTACAACTTCTTTGCTGTTGGACAAGGTTTTGGAAACTTTGATGCTACCAAAGACCCTGCCAAATTCAACCTTGTTGATCCTGTTGAAAGGAACACCATCGGAGTGCCCTCCGGCGGTTGGGTGGCAATCCGGTTTCTCGCCGACAATCCAGGTAACTATTTCTTCGTTCGTTTTGAACATAAGCACAATATCAGCACATAGAAAATAGGTTTATTAATCAGTCGAAAGGATAATACTTGGAATATTTTCTCTTACTACTATTTTGATTTATCGAATTGTCCTTATACATATATCATATCATAATCGGAACCGTTCATTCTCTAAACCATTATTTAAAGATCATCTCTTAAAAAAATTAACAAGATTGAAGTTCATTTATTCATTCATATGTATCAAACAAATCAACGATATTGCTAACAATTCATATTCTCATGATGAGCCATCCATTTAGTTCATACATATGAATGACTAAAAGATCTCTAATCTTGTTAATTTTTTGAGAATATGATCTCCAAACGATGATTTAAGGACTGGTACAAATCATGATATATGTATAAGAACTATATAATAAACCAAAATAATAGTATAAGGAGTTACTACATGAGTGAGATGCAAATATTATCCTAGTCGAAATATTCCTTAAGCTTGTCACTTATTCTCACTTTCTAAAATTTTCTTTTATGTTGTTATATTAAGTAGGCCATTGCTTTTATGGGATTGACATTGCAGGTGTTTGGCTGATGCACTGCCATTTTGATGTCCATTTGAGCTGGGGGCTGAGGACGGCTTGGGTAGTCCAAGATGGGAAGTTCCCTAATCAGAAGCTGCCTCCTCCACCGTCCGATCTTCCCAAGTGTTGACTCTTTTTTGGAGTGACTGATCTTCCCAAGTGTTGACTCTTTCTTGTTCTTGTAAACTTAAATTTTGCTTTAATTGTCCCCATAAAGATTAAAGAGTATAACGAAAGGCTGGCTTGCAACATTGGCAACCCCACGTACTGCCAGAGTGTGGAGGTTTTGATTTGTGTTAGCCGGAACATCATCGATGCTTTGATTGGAGAAATAAATAATAAGCTTATTACTCACTTTTTTCCCCGAACCGAATTTATAATATCAATTTGCTCTCTGAACGCTAAATCGTATCAATGTGGGGTCAGAACCCCCCTTTTGTCATGTCCGTTGCACCAAAAGTTACACTCTGTTACTAACTCTGTTTAGGATGCTTACGTGGCAGCAAGGGATTTGATGTTTTATTCATTTTGTAACAAAATATTAAAACTAAATATTAAAAAAAAATCCCTCCTCACTATCTCTACCCAATCTCATTTGTCTCTCCCCAATCTCTCATTCTCGTCCCTTTCCTCTGCGTTTCAGACAGAGACCCACGAACACTACCCAAATCCAACCCACATGCGACATAAATCCAACCTGCCTACGACCCAAATCCACCTGCGACCCAAACCCTTCCGACCCAAATCCAAACCCTTCACACGCATATCGTCTTGTCCACCGACCCACTGAACACCAAGCTCCTGGACACCGACAAACACAGCACCGTCAGCTTGTGCCCCTTGAGGACCTCGTCGTGCGGCAGCTGCTTCTCCCACTCCCAAAAATTGACGAGCCCATCTGATGACCCGCAATACACGATTGACCAGGAGGCGTTCACGCCAAGCGTCGTTACGGCGCTTTCTTGCTTGAGCAGCGTCTGCACCAGCGCATGCTTGATGACTTTCCCACTCTGCTCTTTCTTCCAGACCTTCACCGTTCCATCCGCCGCCCGGTGGACACCATCCCCTCCACACTGGCAACAACTGAATTGACGGCGTCGTGGTGGGTCTTAATCGACTCGACGCATTTGGAGTTGTCAATTCGCCAGACTTTAATGGTTCGGTCCCAGGATGCTGAATAAAGGAATTTCTTGTCCTCGCTCAAGCTCAAGCAAGAAACAGCGTCAGAGTGCTTGATCCAGAGCATCTTCTGTTTTCTCCCCTGCACGTAATTGATGGGTTTCACAGAGATGGGATGGAGGGTTTGGATTTGGGTCGGAGGGGTTTGGGTCGCAGGTGAATTTGGGTCGTAGGCGGGTTGGATTTGGGTGGTGTGATTTCTAATTCAGTTTGGGAGTTTTGGGGTTGTTGTGGTGTGATTTTGATTTTGAAGGATAGTGAGGTGGGGAGAGGAGGAGGAGGGAAGACAAGGTGAAGCTGACCTCGTGGGTTGGGGAAGACGGTGGGTTGGGTTTGGTCGCAAGTGGGTTGGATTTCGTTCATCATCATCTTCTTATTATTGTTTTTTTTTATTTTTTATATTTAGTTTTAATATTTTGCTACAAAATGAATCAAACATTTAATACTTTGCTGCTACGTAAGCATCATAAACAGAGTTAATAACGGAGTATAACTTTTGGTGCAACGGACATGATAGAAGGGGGGTTCTGGCCTCACATTGATACGGTTTAGCGTTTAGGGAGCAAATTGATATTATAAATTCGGTTCAGAAAGCAAAATGAGTAATAAGCCTAAATAATATTATGCAATCAATTAAATGAAATTTAACTATATATCCCAGTTAATTTCTTGATCCAAGGTGTATGTAGAGCCAAGGGAGGAGGCATATAGGGACCAGAGGGATCCCCGGTCTTTCCTTTGATTTTTTTTTTTTGTCTTCTTTATTCATATATATATATATACACACAAATTACACTAATATTGTTAAAATTCTTAAAATTTGTTTATTTTCTTTTGCTTATTTCTTTCTAATTCTCTATTAATATGTCAATTTCACTTAATAAGTATTACAAACTTGAGTGTATGAGTATTTCTTTTGCCTTTTTTTGTGCACTCAAAATAGGTGACTACCATAATTGTTATTGAAAAATGGATAATATATATGCCTATGAAATTCTCTCAACCATTGACATTGGCATTGTCATTATATTAATAATTTTGTGTTTTCTGTCATATATTATGTAAATAATTAAGCATAATATTAACTTCTAAATTCATAATGAAATCAAAACCCATATTTTCTTTCCGCCGAAAAAAATCTTAAGCATTTATCTATATAAAGGGCCCCTCCTTACTTAAATTTCTGGCTACGCCTCTGTGTAGAACCCAAGTAATAAGTTATATGACAAAACACAAATTAAATCTCCTCCATGCTTTCGGTAGTCTTCGAGAGATGATCCTAGGTTTAACTTTATTTTTTGAGCAAAAATTATAAATATTAGTAAATTCATGTAAAAACTCTTTTTTTTAAAAATTCCGTTAAAATGTTTCTAAGTTGGAAATAAGAACATGTCTTCCAATCCTTTCTCCAATTACAAAGTTGTGGGAGCTAAAAAGTAAGGCTCAAGCAATCAACCACTTCCCATGTATCATATCCTTAATTGGGGGAGTGGCAAATAGAAGGTAAAATACTTTGTCTTTGTCTTCATTCGTCTTTAAAAAACACTGATTTGAACATCAGAGTGTTTTTTTTTATATATAGATCCCTCTTATTCCTCATTTATGGAATCAAAGATAATGTTCGACTTCTGTATGTGGGATTTAAGAATACAAGTTAAAGAATCCGAAAATTTTTCACTCCAATAAAAGTCTAACACAATGGATTGATAACCAAGGAATTATCAAGTCACAATGCTTTAATAATTCTTAGTGCAAAACTACATCTATATAGCCCACAAATTCGGTAAATTGTGAACGTATATATACACCAATATTAATAGTTGGCAATGGCATGCATGTTTTCCAACATTGATTCCCCAAAATTAAAAAATTCAAGTCATCACACGGTCCTCAAAGTCTTGGTGATTTGTAGGTTGCATGCATCTTGCTATTTATAACACACTAATTCTCTCGACTTGCCCCATCAAGATTCAAGATATTGGCAAGTTTCCAAAATTGGCTCTTTAAAGAGCAATCGATTTTGAAATCTTGCTCTCCAAGGCTTCATTCATTCACGGGTGGCCGCCTTTTTCTTGGTTTGCCAACTTTGTTCTAAACATTGCCAACACTATCTTCCTTCCTTCTTTTCTTATGTTGGAGGAAATCAATACCTGAACTTATAACACTTCAAATTTGTAATCTAAAACCAAAGCAATGAATTGACTATTTTATACTTTAAATTATCAATAATGTTGTTTATAAACTCGATCAAATTTAAAGAACTTAAGCATAAGCGAAACTTTTCTAACTCATTATCTCTTTAAACGCATAATAATTTTCTACATAAAAATAATAACTTTGTTTATTTAGGTTATTTTCTATACAATAACGACCTGAATTGAAAATGTAAATGCCTTATTCCATTTCCAGGAGCAGCATGTGGCATATGCAGATTTATAAGATACATTGAGATTAGTGTATAGAAACACATGGGGGAGAGAAGCCACATCCCTAGATTGAATCAAACTCTAAAACTACGATGTCACTTCTAAGTAGTTCTAATAATTTGTAAACAGAATTTTTACACGAACTTTCTCCTATATCAAAGCAACAAAAGGTGTACGTGGCTTGCATTTCCAAGGCAGATAGAAGTTACTTCTATATCTTATTATATTGGCAACTCCCCCCCAACAGCCAAAGGGAATCTTTCTCTCCTCAAAACATGAAAAAAAAACAACAAAAAATTGAAAGAAAAAATATATATATACGCTATAAAATAAAGGATAAACTACATAAAAATATTTAAAATAAAGGAGTTATTTCAAGTTCATACCCTAATTATGAAAATTTTCATCTAGGTATCCAAATTATATGGTCATCATCAAATCACTACCACCGTTAAGTTTTCCATATCCAATCCGCTGTTAAATGTCCACGTGGCAAGTTTTTGTTCTAGTCAACTGATGATGTGGCCCAAATTTAAAGGGCAATTTTGTCATAAAAAGTTGAGTCTTCAAATTCCCTAATCTAACACCCCCAGCCCCAAAATTAATTTGATAAAACTAAATCTAACAAAATTAAAAAACAAAATAAAGTAAAATACTCTCTTCCTTTTTTTTTGTCCCGCCCATCATCGTCATCATCTCAAAACATATCATGTCACCCCATTAAAAGCAACATTATTGCATTTAGATAATGAAAATCCAGCCAACGTACTTGCTGAACTATAGCCACACTACTACCGCAACGTTGTACAACAATCATGAAGGATCTGAAACTGCTTTCACTAACAGCAGCAGTAGCTTCTGCCTACACATCAGCCATTGATACCCCATAAGCAGATAAATTCCAATTCACAGCTATAAGCATATTAGAGGAAGAAGGCATCTACGAACTCAAAATTTTGGTCCACCCATTTCTGAATCTGAAACCAAACTAACCCAAGAACTCAAAATCGAAGAAAACCCATTAAAGGAAGATGAAGAAGTAGCCAAAGAAAAAGCACAATCGGCTGTTCTGCCTGAGGAAATGTTAATTTGGGGCATTCCTCCCTTGTACCGGACCAAGATGTCGGTACGAACTTCATCACGGGCCAGGAAGCCGGCTGGATGACGCTGGCTTCTAGGACCAGAATGCCGATGACGATGAAGCCCGCGATGCAGCTGAATGTTAGAGCATAGGTCCAGAGTCGTCGGGTTTAGAGCTGACGGGCCCGTTTCCCGATATCGACGGGTTTGGGCCGGATCGGGCCACGACGTGAGGTGGAGAGGAAGCGGAGAGTGAATGGAAGGTAGGGACTTGATGGAATGTGGGGATGGGGATTGAGGAGTGGGGAGAAGATCACGGGTGGAGATTTGATGAAGGGGCAGTGGTGGATTGGGGAGGAGGAGATTGGGGTTGAGAAGCGTAAGAGTTTCAATATGGGGATGGTTTTACATCCAAGTCGATGATGAGGGGTTTCAATCTAGGGAGGGGTTTCAATTTGGGGAAGAGCTTCAATATGGGGATGATGAGAATGATTGATGAAGATTATGAGGAAAATTAAGATAATAAATTTTGGGACGAAAATACCCTTCTAATTTTGACCTAATCATGACTTGATTGGACCAAAGAGTTGCCACGTGTACTTTTAACTGCAATTTGGATGGAAAACCTAACGGATGTAGTGATTTGATGATGGCCATATAGTTTGGGTACCTAGATGAAAATTTTCATAATTGGGATATGAACTTAAAATGACCCCTATAATTTGGGTACTTTTATGTAGTTTATTCATGAAATTATCATCAACAATACGATTTTTTTTTTTACTTTGATAATTTTATAAGTGAAATATCACATAATCAATTCAAATTAAAGTAAAGAACAATGCATATCTTATGACTGACTTATTGTATGATGTTATATGTTTATATTAAAAAATAAAAAAAAGGTTGGAAATTTATTGAACACAAAACAAAATTGTAAATGTTGGGTTAGTTAATCATGAGATTTGTAGAGACTTGAACACTGAACATGTATTTGAGAATATGCTAATTAATTAATCTTCTTCTTACAATGTACTTATATTAATTCCTATTACAAATGAGCATCCTCTAATGAATATATAAACCAAGATCAATAAATAAAACAAAACAAAACACCAGAAATTAAATAAGTTATGTATTATCAATATCTCCTTATATCAGATCGGAGAAAATTTGATACATATATATATATATATATAAGTTTGAAATTACAGACCCGACCCATCTCACAGAAAGATGACATTAATATATGAAGAAGAAAAAGAAAAGAAAATGAAAGATGGATTTTTATGAATCCAAAATTAATCACCATGTTTGTGCCAACAAACAAGCATGGCAACACATCTCCTCATGATGTAGAATCTTGCCTTGTGTTCCTTGGCAAGGCTACTGCACTTGCGGCTAATTTTGGAGCTCTTTTGTGAGAAGCTTCTTGGAAGAGAATTGTTATTATTATTATTAGTAGTAGAGCAGCTGGCATTGCTTTTCTGAGAGTAGCTTCTCATCAAAAGAGGGGCATTGGAGGAACTGCTTCTTGTTGATGAACTCCTTGTGAACCCAAACTTGGAAGAAGAAGAAGACGAAGAAGAAGAAGAAGTTGATGATGAAGATATGCCTTCTAAATATTGCTTCTTTGATAGCTTCCATTTCTCATCCATAGTGTGTATAATGCAACTGCTCTCGCGATTGCTTCTTTGAATACTATGATTGCGTCGTCGGTCTCTCTCCTGGATAAAAAGTTGATCGATGAGGACACCCTCAAATTTGTGAGGTCGATATCTTTGATGGATCTCTCTTCTTCTCGCTTCTTGTAGCTGGAACTTGACTTCAATCAAGTTGTTGGATTTATGTCGATGTATGTGTTTGAATGGAGACAGAGAAAGAAAGAAAGAGAGAAAGAGAGAAATATGTGAGTGAGTATGATCCAGTGGGTCGGTGGGAACAGTGAGGGTATTGGTGTTATTATACATAGCCTGGTATATAGCTAGTTAAGGTAATTTTTTGAGTGCTTACATATAGTTACTGATTATTTTAAAACTTCGAATTTGATTTTTTGACACAAATAACTATCATACACAATTCAAAAATTCAGTGGTTAACATATAATTTGTTAATTAAACTTATATTGTACAGCGGAAATTTTAATTATTGACCATATTTGTTAATTGTTATACATCATTCAAAGTTTATTACTAATAAATGTATAATTTATTAATTGATTAAAAATGTGTCACTTTATATTCAATATCATTGTACGTTCAATTCGCCTTTTTCAAATTTTCTTATATACAAACAATTAGTAATCACATTTGGTAGCTCCCTTGAGTGGTGGTAGGTTACAATTCACATGTTTGGTTTAAGGAGTAAGTGAGGAAAATCGCAATTTCCAAGATATAAATTTTTTTTTGTAAAATCAAAACAGTGATCGAGAGTAAAAAAAAAGCCTAAATGGAAATGTAATAGTCTTACTGAACTCTAAATATAAGGTTTTTACATAATCCTTTATTGTGGTTTATAAAAAAGGTCATGGACGAGTAAATATAAGATCGATGGAGGTAGCAGTTTTATTGGTATTTCATGTGTAGGCTGATCTATTGAATAGTATCATTGACTGAGTGATGGTTTGGTTTCTCATTGGAGACTCAATCGAAGTCTTTTTCCCATTTGCATGGCATCAACCTGTGATTACTGACTCTTCCTGAGGACCAGATTTTTTTCTTTTTTCTTTATAATAATTTGCTTTATTATTTTGGAGACACCATTATTGTACGGTGGCAGCTCCAAGAATATAATATATTGATTGGATCCACACACACCACGCAAACCTCTGATCAGAGAGAGAGAGAGGGACCTGCTGCATGCTTGCTTACTTCTGTTCTCATGTGACTGCTTGTACTAGCTAGCTTCATTATTTACAGTATATATATATATATAGTACGTACTCTGCAGATGTATTTTCGAAATTCAAATCTTTTTTTACGTTTCATTATTTTTTGTGTTTTGGGCTGCATGCCATGAGAATATCTCTTTGATTTACAGCATATATATCTCGTTTTAGGGTAACTAGCTAGGGCTGTGAATATATATGTAGATATTATTATTGATCAATGCTAATTATAATTAGAAGCATCTAAATGTTACCAACTCTATCTGGTTAATTCAAGTTCAATATGTACGTAGCTTCCACGTAAGTCTTAGGCTTAGTACTAATAACATATATAATCTTAATTATAACGACCTAATTAACTAGATGCTACTTACAAATTAATGTAGCATATGCAAGTTCATGTGTGTATATATATATATATATCTGTATATATGTATGAGGTTAGGATTCTGATGCACATGTAGCCATTTGGATCAAGAGTCAGAGATCGAGTTTGAAATCTTATGCAATATTAATATGTAATTTGAAGTAACAGTGGTTATAATTCGAATCTGTGTTCATTGGTGTTGATTCCTGCATGTGCATGATTATATTTGATTTGGGTTATATATATATATATATGCTCTTCTTGTGTTGTGTTGAACATGCACCCTAGCTAGCTAGCTAGCTTCAAGATTAATTAAAACTCAATTACGCACACTACTCTCCATCCTTCATATTTAGTTCATTTGTATTACTAATTGAGTACTGCATATTTCATATAACTAGCTTCTAGAACATCAATTTGATGTTCTTATTCTATGGTTTTACTCTTACTTACGAATTCATGATTGAAATTAGAAGTGGACTAATATAAAGTCAACTTTTTTTAATGAAAAGATATTATCGAAATTAATCAGAATTTTCTTTCGTTTAATGATATTTTAATTTCAAATTTTATAAAACTTATAGATACATCTGGTATATATTTCATTCTCAATAATATCAAGCATAAATAAAAAGTATACATATATATATATATATATTATGCAATACGAAACCATATATAATAGGTAATTCAAATACCTGAAATCTTAAGTACAACAGAAATAAATATTTCAATCTGTATTGAATAAGCGGGCGCGCTGAGATGGGTGGTATGAATAGAAACCATTGTACCTAAGTTTTTTCCAATGTAATTAGATAAATCATAATTAATTTGGTAGAAGATTTGACCAGTCAAACCTCGACTAAGAGTTGCTGATCGAATTGGTTGTTAATTTATAGATACCACCCTCCTAAGAAAATATAGATTTTCTTTCCTCTTGTAGTTATTTCAATATAATTTGCAGGGAGAAAGTAGGCTTAACTAAGACAACAGATATTTCTGCTTAATTTGTCTTAGGTTTATTAATTTTTAAATCAAATATGGACAAACATATATATATATATATTACCAATAAAAAGCTTTTCCCTGGGAAAAAGAATACGAATGAATGCCATGTGAATGATAGACCTTAATTAAACACAACAATATTTGAGTCATCGTTAAAGGAATATTTGACCATAATCAAGCTTAATTATAATATATAAATAAATTAAAACTTGAGCTTGCCATAATAATATTAGTAAAAGTACAAATGAATGCAAGCATAGGTAAATAAACATTTGCACGTGCTTTAGACAGGCGGTGCCTTCCTGTAGTTTGCATTCTTATCTTGTGGCTCTTGATTATTTCACAATTTTTTCTGCAGAAAAAATAATATTTAAATATATGTATATGTTAAAGCAAGTGAGAATATATGTAATAAGCTTTTTGAGGAAAAGTAAGATTCATTAATACATGTAATAAGTAAACCTAGCTATGGGATTGTTTGCTAATTAATGTTTTTCCTTGAAAGTGTTCCAAAGTACAGTTGCAAAGTTCATTAGGGAACTCAAATCTAGAAATCACCAGCAAAAAGTATAATCTAAAAAAAAAATCGCTGCTTGGATAATTCACAAGAAACAAAGAAAAAATAAAAACAGACGTCTCAATGAAATACGCACTGAAACTCACATACTCAATTGTTGCCTTATCGATATTCTATGTGACAAATTTGTTGGGCTCAGAAAGTACGAATGAAGCTGTTGATTTATCAAATATCGAAAAGAAATCTGTACTTGATCGAAGTAAACTTTTGTTCGAAGAAGGCAAAAAATGTGGCAAAACTAACAGTTTGGTAAGCCTTGCTCGAAGGTGTTAAGGCAGCTTATGATTGTTGAAAGGGACTCAAAGATGCTTATTATTGACTCCATTCTTTCAAAGGTTTAACCTCCGTGGAGAATCAAGGGTATCATTAGAACGGTCAGAAATTGGAAGAGATGGATGCTTTCACACCATTAGCTTTTCCCATGCTCTTAGGGAAGCAGATTCAACGCCCGGCCACTTTCATTGGACTATGAAGATTTAACCACTTGATCTAAAATTAATGATAAATTTTGATTGGTCAAACGAATTTTGGCGATGAGTCCAAATAAAGTCACATGGCATGTTGTGGTTGGTATACAATGCACCTTATAATTTCTAACATTTTGAGGACCTGTTTTCTCTTTTTATTTTTTTTGTAAAACAAAATTATACGTACGTACATATATACTATATTGTTGTATTTTTGTAAGTAGGTAGCATGCCTTAAGTTTTACTTACAGTAACACAAATGATGATTACAATATATATACTTTTATTGAGTTGATCGGAATTTAATTATAATCATCGTCACGTTATAATTTGAAAGTTGAAGCAGAGTTTAAACTCTCAATAATAGAAACTCCAAATGCTTAGAAAAAATCATATTCATTAGTATTAGTCCATTCAAATTTGAATTTATTGCAAAATAATTCACAACTAATTAATAAATAAAAAAACAGTTTATTTTTATTTTTATTTTAAAAGTAAAATATGGTCATATAACAAAAACGTTGTATACGTGTATTTTGTGGTTGATGATCATGTAGGGCTTAAGAAAGAACATGAGGAATTGGGAGTCCCCCACATGCATACATGTCAGGCGCACAAGGGTGGCCAGGCGCAGGAGTACTGGAACTGGAGTAGGAAGGCGTGGACCCTTTTTTCTACACTCAGACAAAACCAGTCAAACTCAAAGCCCGCTCCCCTCCTCTATCATTTTGTCTACGCGCGCTCTCCATCCCTTTGTAAATTTGAGTTTTCTATATATTCGACTACAAATTAACGATATCAGAAAAGGAGATTTCGGTTAAATTATTTGCTATCGCTTGAAGTTCGACTAACAAATTTTCATTTATAGCAGGTGGAGTAAATTTTAATTTTATTATGTTATAAAATGAGAGGGAGACTAACATATTAATGAATTAATTCCAAAGAAACAGAACAAAAGCCTATTACGGGTCTTCACGTTTCACGCTGTTGGTTGTTTTTCTTCAGAGACAAAAATGTCAGAATATATGAGGTTTGAAATGGGGCTAGCTAGCTGTATATTTTTGTGCGTAAATTGTAAATAATATTCTTGCTAGGGATTTTGAATCTGTACATTCCACAAGCAAAAGCATGATGAGTCATAAATAGCTTCGGGTTTTTGTCCACAAAAATAATTTCAAAGGTTAGGTACACACTTGCCTAAGCACACATAACATGACCGACTAAATATACGCTGCCTTCTTCTTTAAGTATATGTACATATCTTGATCGGAGATATGCATACATACATATATATATATATATGCTAATATCTATTATGACATATCGTTATTGTGAAACTACGTACCTTATTTACAACAGAAAATTTTATATTCGACTTATATAAAATATTTATATGTTTATATTGAATTTGATATTTGGTTATAGTGAAACGTAATACATAACTTAACTAAAATTTATTTCCCTATTAGATTACCATATCCTTGTACAAGAAGGTTACAAGATAACGTATTCTTTTTCCTCTAATAATATGCCATTCATTATTTGAATGAATGATAGTTTATTAGGTGGGATCTTTTTCATGATTTGAATGACAATCTAGGAAAGTTTGGTTTTCGGATTTGTACTTGTAGCCACTGATATATTTGGAATGCCACTCCGTGGGTCTTAAATTAACTATCGCCGCATAGGATTTGTTTGGTGATTCAGTGAGGAGCCTTACCATGTATATATTAGTCATTAGGAACCTCCAACTTGGAAGCAAAAATGTGATCTTGTACATACGTACCTATTCCTCATTCTCTATTTCTTAGTGAAAATTTTCCTTATTCATGATGTAAGCAAATATGTTTTTTTTTTTGGTGTTTAATTCAATGATATTGAGGAAGGGGGATTACAATATATACATTGGGTATCGACCTCGCTCACGAGAATCGAACTCGAGACCTCACACATAACGTGTGAAGAGGAATGTCAAATATGTTTATATTAGTAATTGCTCATATAACACATCAAATGTTTAGTTAAATGTTGTGGCCTGGTCAATATTCTTAGCTGTTAGGTTTGGGGACGAAATGAGAAATCAAGAAATGACAATATCAGTAGGGCTTTGGGTCCATTGCTTTGATGTCACTTACAGAAATGGACCCAAAAACCCCACTAATAAGAGATGCTGCAAGCTGTCTGCTTACACACAATAGGCCCCAACCCCTTTCCCTTTCCGTCTTTATTTTTGGTTTGCCATCCATGTTCAAGCTCATATCATGCTTTTGTTGGTGTTGGGTTAGAGACTCAGAGTTGGAAAGAAACCTCATCATGGTTATGAGTCTCAACTCTTAATCCCTAGTTACGTTAATTTTCATAGAGTTACAGAACTTAAATTCAGTTTGGTAATGAAAGTTGGAAAATATAGCATTACTCGATCTCCACTCAGCTTAACCACTCCCGTGTTTCATCGGAGGCACAAATGTTGTCTACAAACGATAGAGCTCTTTGCTCCCGTGTTTCATCAAGTGACAAACAGATGATTTCTCCTAGCATTGTAAGACTTGGGGACCTCTCAAGAACAAAGAGCTCTATCCTTGAATGAGCCATTGTGAATTAACTATGTTTCGTTCAAGTTGTAAGTATTAAATGGATTAGTCAAGAGAAAGAAAAAAAATTCGTAAATCACATAAAATTGATAGGATCAAAAGGAATAAATTTATTTTATTGTTAATCCTCTTATATATACACCAAACATTAATTAGTGATTACATATGCCAAAGGAAGCTCAAATCATAACAAATACATATAAATTTAATTAGAGGGTGTCATACTTATAACAAAAATGACAGAGATATATATCGATCACATTCAAAATCACATAGTAATATGGTAATATCCTTGACACTGTCTTACTCTTTTTTCTTTTTTGGTCTTATAAACATGGGAACATGAACTTTTAGAGGAATGATATGTTTTCCTTAGAGCATTATCTATGTCATTCTTGAACCCTGATGAGTATGAATGCATAATCCAAGGTCATAGCTTCAACATTGATGCTAATATTATCATAGCAAGTATAAGGACCCTTCCCGAATTTCCCCTCGAAATTCGGGAAGAAACCTGCTCCCGTCTGACAACCTAAGGAATTTCCCAAAACACTCTTAAGCCCTTACAATTTAATTATGAGAACTCTGCCAAAAGTTCGACAGAGTCTCCCCTTAGGGACTGATTAACCGTCTTCCACCTATCAGACAAAGGATCAGCTAGCACTCCAAATTCCAACAGACAACAATCATCCAACGATGAAATCGAAAATTTTACAGTAAGTTCAAAAGTGTTATCAGAGCATCTAGGTAGGATAATAAGTACATAATTAAATATCATACTCGAGTATAGGTAATAGCGCAGCTGATATTCTAATGCCTCCGCCACTGCCCAACTCGGATCTCGCACTCCTAGAAGATCCAGAACTGTAACCGCCTCTCTTGGATGGTCCTTGACTAGAGGCTCCGAAATTCCCGCGATGGCGGTGTCGCCTGGAACCACTGAACTGCTGTTGAACTGGCAAACTCAACTCTACCCTAACTGCAGAATCAGCCAAGTCCCTCAAAGAAGTATGAGCCACCGCCGTCACTGGTGACCGAATCTCACTTCTCAGCCCATACTCTAATATGCGACACTTATCCCTCTCTGTTGCCACCAGAACCGATACAAAGCGTGCCAACTCAAGAAATTTCTGCTCATATTGGGCCACTATCATCTCTCCCTGCTGTAACTGCAAGAACTCAGCCTCCCTGCCATCTCGGTACTAGCGAGGGTAAAATTTCTCAAGGAAGCGCTCCCGGAAAGTTTCCCAGGTAAATGAATGGACATCCCAGCCTGATAGCTCCAAAGCATGCCACCAATGGTACGCATGACCACCTAGAAGGAATGTGGCTAGCCGCACCCTGTCCTCCGGAGGGCACCTCATAACCTAGAACACTCGTTCCAAACGAGTAATCCACTCATCTGCATCATCTGGGCCAGACTTGCCCGTAAATACTGTCGCCCCCAATTTCTAGACTCTCTCGATGTCTGAAACTTCAGTAGCAGCCCTACCTTGAAGTACTGAAGTCAAAGCCCGACCCAATTGATCCAAGGTCTACCTCAAATCAGGCTCTACTGCGGGTTCATATGTGTCCCCACCATTTCCAGACAGCTGACGGGGCTCGCGTCTAGGAGGCATTACGCTGAAAAGAACTGTAAATTGTTAATACCATAAGCAGTTGTACACTAGGGGTACGGTCTACAGAAATTTAAACCTAGTGCTCACGTCAACTCAACAACCTGGAGGGGATTTAAAACACAAAAGTTGTGAGTGGGCAAAAATAATCATTTAGAAATCGTTTTCCGAGGAAATCTTGCATTTTCCCCTCCACGAGTAAAACCATGCATGCATAGCATAAACATTTCTTTTTATGCAATTATGATATAAAGATGATCTGAAAACCACCGGAATTTCATCATTCTTTAAAAACACTTCGTTGGACCTACGAAAATCTGTATAATGAAAAACACACCGTAGTCCACAATTTGGTTTGAAAATCCTCCTCAAAGGAGTTTAAAATCATGTAAATTGACCTGGACACAAAATATATCAACACATAACCCACTGTTCCCGAAATACCCTCCACACACCCGATATACCTCGAGTTGTGCAGAAACATGTGCTACGCGTAGACATCCTCAATGACCCGGCGGAGAAAAACCCCTCGACACCAGAGTCGGAGAATCCTCAACGAACCAGCGGAGCAAAACCCCTCAACGCCAGTCGGAGAAACCTTGACCATCGAGGATAGAAATTCAATGAAAACCAAAATCCGTGTTTTGAAATCTGTGTTTCTTGGCCTAAGCAAAAGTCATTGAAAATATCATTTATGGCCAAATCGAGTAAATCACACATACCGGTCTAAACCCAAAATCATGGACTCAATAATTACCACGCCAAGACGACATAAAAACCGAGTCCAAAAACCATGTCATTTTCCCAAAACACATTTTCACTGAAATTTGGAAAACCTGTGTCCAGTAAAAATTCCTAAATTCCGGAAATTGTCACAAACAATACATAACAAAATTTAATTCAAAGATACCTTTATGCATGCATGGTTTTACTCGTGGAGGGGGAAAGTGTAAAATTTCCTCGGAAAACGATTTCTAAAAGATTATTTTTGTCCACTCACAAGAAACAACAAAATTGAAAAATAAAATATTCAAAAGTTGAACTGTTTAAGCCCGTAGTATCTATTATTCATGCATGGACAAGCACATAAAAATTGAAAATGCTGATGTCAATGTCCGAAATGCCACTTGAGCTTTTTAAGTTTTGGAACGCAGGCCAAGAATTAAGTTCATAGCAAGTTGGAACATCGATATCGGCATCGCTGTAAATTTATTCCCATCCAACCATTTGAAGCTGCATATATGAAGTTGCATATATTAAAAAATTCTTTGTTGAACTTGAAGTGCTTTAATATAGTGTCAAAATATTCAAGAACATATCAATGTAAAGAAAGAATGAAGAAGGAAGGCACATACAGTAGTCTCTCGTTGCTTCAAATTAAGAATATGATTGTCTGATATCGGATACCAATTTTATACGATTCCCAGAGCTTGACGCTGAATTGTGAACCAACGTCGTACTGTCCTGATTGTGTTTGCGCCAATTAGTATTCCTGCCAGCCAAATGGAAAGTCAGAAAACAGCATTAGATTTAGCTTAGAAATTCCATATATATATGCTGGAAGACTAATTATATACCTCTTACTAGCTACACTAATTTTTGAAACCAAGCATCACCTGATGATGATGAATAAAGGGCAGGTTATATTACTCAATGAAACTTTGATTAGGGTAAGGGGCGATGATCAAGGCCGGAACAATTCTTATATGATATTTTCTTTATTGTTTACTAAGCTTCAATTTTAAAATTAATGACATTGTTAAAGTGCAGATATATATAACAGAGTTTGAGATTAATCATAGAGATTATATATATACAAACTTGACCAATTTATAATCCAAGACTTTATTTCATTCTGGAAATCAATTGCCTCAAAAAAGTCACAAATCTAAACTTTTTTTTTGGGTAAATCAATAGTTTTAACTTAGGATTAATCAGAAAGAAAGAACATGTTTACAAGGGGCATGCAATACCACATAGAGAAATCAAGAACTCTCCAAAGTACATCCACAAATAAACAACAAACACAAAGGATATACGTACCCATAGGAAGAAAGTAAGAACTCACCATAGGTATCCTCAAATTACAACAATTAATTCAAAATAAACTAAATATTAAGTTAATCAGCCTCAAAAATAAATTGCATACAGATAGCTCAAAGCTGAATCTAATTGGATTAACCCAATACAAAATTTATTGCAAATTAACAGCACAAATCTAAACTTTTCCCCTCAATGGACCTAACATTAATTTATATGATCACAGAATCTTCGTAGCTCATATATATATACATGCATGCATAAAGAAACACACACCTAGAAATATTATTATACAAAAGGAATTTCACATATAGGCCATGATCGGTACACAGTTACACACATAGGACAGAAGAGACTTAAACTAAAAGCTGGTGAGTCCGATGCAAAACATAAAATATCAGATTCCTGACATTATTAATTCCTGGGTACGTAGCCCCCTTATACATGGGGAATAATAAAGGGTTTTCGAACTAAAGGTATTTTAAGTTATTGACGATTGAATTTACAGTTATTCTTATCTAATTAAGTAATCGAAAAATAGAAAATTGTATTTTTAAAATTTGGTACATCATAGATATTCTACTAATGAGAATCAAACAACCATCAAAGCTCCCACATATGATCCTAAACTGCAGAAGAATATATATAATTGTGACAACACCACCATATATACATGCTAATTAAGCCTCAGTTTGGACGACAAATTCAAGGATTAAAAAATGATATCTAGTGCAATACTAACCTGAATAATGGGTTAATGATTCATTAAGAAAGATTTATAATTAACAAAAACCCATCGATTTCATGCATAGTTAATTACCTTTATTAATCCCTGGAGACAAAAGCTGATATATAAATGGGTTTTGAGATACATAGTTGATCAACAGAGATCGAGTACCGCAGCAGAAACTGAAAATCATCAGACCATATGAATTAGCTTTATACATGTGAAGCATATATAAAAGATTTACCCTGCATGCCCTCGTGCATTGATCCTGGTGGCCAATAACAAATCCATCAGGTGTTCTTCATCCTGCTTTTTTTTTACAAAATATTAGAAAAAAAGATTGTACATATCCAGTATCGATCTCACGCTTTATGAGAGTTGAATTTCAGATCTAGCATTGCATTGTGAAAAATAATATCACTACACCAGTACTACTACTAGTCGAATAAAAATGCACAGAAAATCAATATATATACATTACCTATTGAAAAACTATAGTACTTGGTCCATATCTCCTATTATATGGTGAAAAAGAATATCAATATATCAGTAATACTAATCGAATAAAGATGCATCAAGTCTAGATTCTGACTGTTTAGTTGTGTATAAAAATGCATAAAAGAAAATCAATATACAAAACCTATTGATAAATTATGGTGATTAATTTGGACCGTCATATATATATCATCTTCTCGATCATATTCTTGTATCAAACATACGATGAGACCAAAAACAAATCTTTGGAATTGTGAGATTGTCTAATAACATAAGAAGCTAGCTTGTGTCTAAGCATTCTTAATATTAGATCAATTTGATTCTTGCCTAAGTATAGAGTTCACTTTAGTCCAGTAATTATGTATCGGAAACTTGATAAGAGAATATTACTCTGTAAATGAAGATATGTCGACATATGTATAGAGATAAATAACAACAGTATACAACATAATTCTAGTAAGTAGTTAGCAAATCAAGAACATATGCAAGAAAATAAAGACATATGCTGCTTTCCAGACGTGGTGCTAGCTCATCCCCTGGAAGGCTGCAAGATATATAGTACGATTACAATAAAGATAATATTCAAAATCAAAACTGCTAAACCCCAATTAATATCAATTAAATGGTAACCCTAACATATACTCACCGTACAAATTGACCGTGGTTATATATATATATAGAACTGGAAATCTTTAATTTAGGGTTTGAAATTGGAGATGATTATGAACAGTCATGTAATTGCTGATGCAGCATCATCAAGATTCCCACTTCAAAGTTGAAAGGAACTAGCTACCTGCATTATAGTCTGAATTTTGAAGTAGTAGCTAGTACAGTACGTACCTACTGGTCCCTTTAACAAAGTATATATGTGTGAATCTTGATGATGCCGCACCAGTAAATACTGACTCACTACTACTTTCGATCGTGACGGACTGATCAATCGATGTTGATGGCCGGCCTTGAGAGATTTCACCAAGCAAATTACGCAGGTAAAAGCACAAACCCTAACCCTAAAAAGAAGACAGGCTCATGAATCAATGAACTAGACTGACTCATAAAGTAGGGTAAAACTAAAGTTAACAAATAAACCCAACAAAAATACTTGCATATTGTGAGAGATATTGATCGAAGATCAAAGGGAAGGATTGGATCAAAGGATTTTTAGTTGGATGTAAGATTCTCATCTTAGTAGGTATCTAATGAAAGTAGACTCCAAAAGATGTATAAATATATGCTTTCCATGCCTGGAGTTTTAGGGTACTATTTATACAAAGCCAATTTGGCATTTTACATGTGGATGGATTGGACAGGCCCGGCCCCAGATCGCATAAGCTTTCCAACTTTTCATCATGTTACACCACAGCCACCTAATTATAAAAGTAAGGGCAATACGTACATGTTACATCCACCCTATTGAATGTTCATTCCACCCTAGTGTGGATGTGCTCATTCCCACCGAGATTTCATCCACCCTAGTGTGGATATGCTCATTCCCACCGAGATTGACTATTGAATGTTCTTGATTGAAATGTGATAATCGAAATTGTTGATTTCTTAAAATATCATGTAAATATCATTTGTACGAAAAAAACATTACATAAATTGATGATGGTTAATTTAATCATCCATATATATGTATTAATTAAACTAAACGATATATCATAAGCATCTTAATGGTTACTAAAATCGTCGATTGTTTTGATTTATACGGACTACTAAACAGTCTCTAAATTACTTTATTTTGTATATTGATGATCTTTTAATAAATCAACAATTCTGATTATTACACTTGCATACTGAAAATTCGATAATCAATTATGGGAGGATAAGTACATTCATCCTAAGTTGAAAGTAAATATTTTCCTAAAAGTAATTAAGTACGTACAAAAATTAATATAGGGGGATATTGTTCGAATTTGTACAAGGTCGATTCGAATTTAACTTAGAATAACAATAAGTCAAGTTTTTTTTTTTCTTTTCTGATACAATGATCGATATTAGGGAGGGGATTATACATATCGAACATTTATCTCGCTCCTTACGTGAGTCACACTAAAAACCTCTAGCTATACCACTAATTCAAACTTGAACTTTGGTATTTTTAACTCATAACATTCATGGCCGACACATTAATTTTCAATATTTTTTTCTTGGAGTAAAGGATCTTGTATATATGATTACTACCGTACCTACTTGAGATGCAAATTATATATACAAGTCCAATTAATGAACTCTTTGCAGTGTTATTAGTGAAACGCTCGTAATTAACCAAAAAAATATTTAGTTATTTAGAAAGAATAGACTGATTAATTATTACAGGTAAACAAGTTATATATATATTAAGGTTTTTCATGTGAAACCTCCAAAAAAATTAAGAGAAAGAATTAAGTTATTTGATTGTCATTGTCATCGTTTTTCTTCTATATATATGCTAATTAGATTTCATGCATTACACAATAGGAAAAATACCGCCATTTTTTTTTAGAAACTCTTCGTTTAGGGTTTAGGATTATACTTAGCAAGACATGCGATATCTAATTTGCAATAGTTGGAGATATTCTTTGGCCGATAACGGAGATCTCGATCACCAAAACTATAGCTAGCTTATTCCAATATTCTTGCACCAGGGTTAATGTAAGCTTATCCATATGACTGTGCACTCTTCAAATAAATTTATTTTTTAGAAAGATTTTAACTTTCGAGCTTTGTTGAATATTATTTAACATTTAAAATTAGATAAAGTATCCAATCTAAATATAATTATAATCATTAAACAAATGTACTGTGATGCAATCTAGCAAAACCAAGTTGGACAAAACCCAAAAAAGAGAATCATGGATGGAGCGGCTACTTTAACTTTTGATGTAATATGATATGGTCGTGGCATGTGACCATGCTGACGATCTTAAGCTTGTAGTACAAATCATCATAATTCATAATTCATAATTCATAATTGTATATTTGTAATTTGCAGCAGCTTTCCATATGTAATGGTAAAAAGTAAAAAGTAAAAAGACAGTGCCACGTGTGGTTCACGTGTAAAGCCACAACGCATCGGAAGTGACCACCATCTGCTAATCAAATCAATAATCTATTGGATACCCACCTTAATCTGCGCAATAAGTTAAAGCCAATATATCTAATCTGCAGATAAAACCATGTTCCTGTTGCTCTCTCATCGATCATATGGTTATTACGAGATGGAAAATCTCGAAAGGAGACAAATTAATTTGATTACAAGTTATTATTACATTCCTGTTCTTTCTTATTTTTTTTTCGTATGTTGATGAGTTCTTATTAAGTGCGACATTTAATACTTTTTAACTATTTATTTATTATGAGATCTCAAATTTAACATCGAATTCTTGTTACTTTGTAATGAGAAATCTCGTAACAAATTTACATAAATGAATAAAAAAAATGTGTATTTATATAATTTAAATACCTTGTATAATATATTAATATAATCGAAATGATTCAAACTCTATAATTGCAACATTTGGATTAATCAGTTCTTAATTAAAGAAGGGTTGCATGCAGCCATTTGATCTGAATATTTGCATCCTTTGAGTGAAACAATTCCTTAAAAGAAAGAGTCGTATCTTTTCACCAAAAGATAGATTATTGGCAAAATCAAAGGGATGCCAAAGCACCCATTCATAATCTACATAAAGCCCACAATGTGGGACTTGAACAATAATAAAAAAACGATTCTATTTCATACATACCTTTCTCCCTCCCTCACACAATATTGTTTCCTTAAGAAATTATTCTAAGGGAATTTTAGTTTAGCTAAAATTCCGATCTTTGTTAAGATCTATTAGTAAACTCAATCTTGAGTAAGTGGGCAAATATCACTTTAAAGAAAACGTTCTTTATGTACCTAAAAGATATTTCTGCGGATTCTATACCTACATTCCTAACATTATATTTTTTAAGATTAGTGGATTATATAAACAACAAAAAGAGAGAAGGATAACATTTAATGGGAATATGTCCCGTAGTACACAACTTTTAAGATCATATTTTTGAAAGTTGAACAAAAAAAATATTTGAGATATATAGTATTGATATCACATACTAAAATTTGAAAGAAAAACTTTTAGAATCACGTACATAGAGAAGTTAACTTTATGAATAATTTCTATTTTTTTTTTTCGGTATGAATAATTTCTATTTAACTCTTGCGTGACTATTTATGAGAGAAATTTTAATAAAATACAGCTCTATGTATCTTTCTTTCTAAAAATTCAATATCTTTAGAAATTAATAATATTTTCAATATTTGTCACATCGAGTATTAATAACTAGAATATTATTATTAAAATGATTAGGTATTTCACCAAAATGTATTTTTCTGCCTCGATTTACCCTTCAGGCTTTATCTTGTATTATTTATTGTTGAACGATCCTAATTATTGAAGATTTTGCAATCCTAATCACTAAAGATTTTTAACTCAAGACCCTCGTCAAATTATTACTGCCTAATTTATTATTTTATACAATGGAGAATACGATTGCATAATACACATGAGTATCAACTTCATTTTTACGAGATTCAAAACAGAGAGACCTCTCATATAACGTGAGACGAGAAATATCACATTGAGTACCTAATTTGTTTAATGCTACTATCCTAATAATGCGGGAAATATCATTTTTACTACATAAAGAATACATTAATAAAATTATTAGATATTAACTAATTTTTTAGATAGAATTTAAATATTACTAATTTTTTTTAATGGGAGAATCTTTGAAAGAAAGTGAACTCACCCATAAATGGTAAAATTTCGAAAAGATTAATACAACAACACATCGCCTCATACTTCAATTTTAATCTTATCGCCAAAAACACTTTTATTAGTGTTAAATTGTTAATAGAAATCACATTAATGAGTGAAACCTGAAACTTATTTGTAAAGTTACTTCAAACTCTTGATTTTCACCATAAAAGTCCAAAGATTCCAGGAGCTCCGGCCCAAATTGAATCGCTATGAGTAGGGATGGTAAAAAAATCACGGTTATAATTAACCGTAATTATCGTAACCATTTATATTAAATGGAGTTGTTATAGATTAACCATTTATCTAAATGGTATGATTATAATTATAACTATTTAGGTCCACAGTTAAATAATTTGATTATGGTTATTACCCATTTAACAATGGAACAAAACCATTTAACTATTTATTAGATAATCATTTAACTATTTATTAGATAATCATTTAACTATTTACTAGATAATCATTTAACTATTTATTAGATAACCATATAACCTTTTTTTAGTCATATTTATTTAACAATTTATAGTGTTGGTTAGTTAAAGTCATTTGAAAAAAAAAAAGTTAATAAAAATTTAAAAAATAAATTAATTAAAGAAAAGAATTACCATCAGACCCGTCGATAATCGACCCGCGACACTAACCAAGTTGACCCGACTTTTTAGCCATTTTTGACACCTCAAGGTATTGATGAGGATTTGTTCCTATCTTCAAGTTTAAACAAGTCTATGTTTTTAAATTTATCATACCTTAATTTATTTGTGTGGCTCTAATTTAAAAAATTTTGTAATTCCACATTTTCCAAATTTCGTAGTTCCACATTTTCCAACTACATTTGGTCACTTTTAGCCTTCAACCCACATATTAAAATTACTCTACATAGTGATGTAAAAAATTTTGATATATGATATGATTGATTATTCTTTGTAAATCTATCTATTTTTATTATTTTTTGTTAAATATTAATTTCAATTACTTTAATCTTTTTAAAAAATAAATTATAATAAAAATTAAACATAAAAATTATTTTACAGTTAGCCATATATTAATGGTTATAATTAATAACCATTTAACCAATGTTAAATAACCGGTGAATATAACTATTCCTAATTATAATCTTAAATTGGATAAATGGTACTCAAAACTCCAAACCAAATCAGATAGTCAGAGACCAGTACTTCTAAGTTTCTAGTTTCTACCCTAAACTCCCAACACAAACAATTTTGCTGTGTCCTTGAGAAAAATGTACCGAAACGTGAATGGCTTATTTTTTGGACATTAATATTGGAGACAATTATATATCAATAATTCAATATCATCCAATATCAGAATAGAATCCGAAAATCATTAATTAGAATCGAATCCGAGACATTGAGATGAATCGAAAATCGTTAGAACCGAGTCCTGGACATATTTCTCTATGTACAGAGAAATGTAAATGTTAAACTCCAGCCTCCAGGTATGGTGGGTCAATAAAAAAAACTTCATATAATATATATTTGCAAAGCGAAAGTAGAAATCTAGCTAATTTGGTTCAAGTTCAAGTGTACAAAAAAGCAGAACCATAAGCAAACTGCTGATGATTATATTATGTTACATTCATTCATACTGAGTCTGGACCCAACCAACCTACGCTACGCAATCTGCACCTACATATTTCAAAACAAACTATGACTACTTCATGCCCACGCTCGCGGTTGCAAAAAACAACTCGAGCTCAGGCGAATTGAAGTAGCCGTTTTTGGGCGGTTGCGGCTTCTGTTGTTGGGCCCAAAACGGGTTCTTCCTGGGCGGGGGAGGCGGCGCCACCTCCACAGGAATGCTGCGTTTTGGGGTACAGCAGCGATGGTGATCATAATTACCATCTTCTCCATCAACAATGATGATATTCTCCATCATCATATTCGTCACCATTTTTTCTATTATGATCGACCTTGCAATAAAATGAAGAGAGAATTTATGGAGGGGGGGTTTGGGTTTGAGTGCCTTCTTAAGTACTGTTTTGGTTTTGGTAAAGCTTGTTCTGGAAGTCGCTACTTGTTACTGGGGCTCGCTTAGTTCCACCTTTTAATTTGAGTTTGTTGGTTGCGGTGGGGGACAGCTCACCACGGTGTGCCGCCCACGTGTCACTGTTTCGACGCGGTTTACGCTTCCTAATGCTGACACGTGGTCAGATGAACACCGTGTGTAATGCTTTCTTCGTTTTCTAATAAATAGGTTGTGAAAAAAGCGCGGGAAACCAAATTGAATAATGAAATAATATCTGGGCTTGGATCACTGGGCTATATAATGCCAAGAGGCCCAGTCGGGGTCCGATACCCATTTACATCTGGGTCCAATTCCGCCCAAATTCAGATAATCCAACTTAACACCATTACATCATAAAAATTCAATAAACATTTACTAATCAGAGAATCTCCAGCAGAGTCCCTAAAACAAAGTGTTTAGCTGATTTAGGGATTTTAAAAAAAAAATGGCTCCAGCAGAGTCCCTATCTCACTCCCTACTCCCTACATAAATAATAAATTGAGGATGATATTCAAATATTTCACTTGAAATAAATTATAAAATATTTGAGATTTTTCAAAATAGAAAACACTGATGGAGTAAACTTTTTAAAAGTAATTTGCTAAAATAATTTTTTCAACTATTTTAATTATAAGTTAATTACCCTAACTCATCTGGCATTTCTAAAATTCAGCCCACCCGGCATAATCTAACCCCAAACACTATTGCACTATTGCTCAACCAAAAGAAAAAGAGAATACACGCATATGAGACGAAATTGAATTCTCTTCTATGTATTTGATCTCTGTTGATTCAACCAACACTCTCTGAAATATTCAATAGCTTGAATATAATGTATTAGCCGATGTTTTTATTAATTTGTTATCGTACGTTGATATCCTAACTAACTAAATGTTCTTTCGTTTTCCTTAAAAAACAAAAAAAGTAGGTCTACCAATTTTGTGATTGAGCTTTTGGAATACTTCCGAGTTTAATCTGAATACAAGTCAAAATTTGAACAAATCCGAATAACCCCACGATCACCTCGGAGATCAATTGGAATCCTAACTGTGAAACATAAGTTAGTGTTGAGTTTAACTTCCAATCCTAACTGTGAACAATCATATTTTAAGCTTGGTAGTTAGTTAGGTAATTATCTAGGGTTAATGTAGGAACAAGCTCTGCGAAATTTAGATATAGTTTTACGTACGTAGTTGATGTCATTTGCGTCACCTCAAGACATATAAAAAAAAATGGATAATATTTGCATTCCACCCTACTGTCACTTACTCATATTACCATTTCGATTTATCGAATTAGTTTTGTACGTATATTATAATCGGAACCGTTATTTCTCTAATGATCATCTTCTTAAAAAAATTAATAAAATTGAAGCTCTTTGGTCCTTCATATTTATGAAATAAATGAACGGTTTTAGTAACAATTAAGGTCATCATGACGACCGTCCATTTAGTTAATACATATGAATAAAAAAATGATCCCTAATTTTGTATATTTTTTGTTTGAATGATCTTGAAATGATTATTTAAGATTTAAACGATTTCGGTTATGGTATATGTATAACAACAATTAGATAAATCGAAAGAGTTATAAGAAGAGATACCACCAATGTGGACTGCAAGTATAATTTTAAAAAAATCATAATAGAAATACATATCATGTTTATTATGAAATTTAACGAAACTTAATAAATTGCGTATATACTAACTGAAATATGAAGAAAACTCGTGTCACGTTAAGCATTTGATTGTAGTCACAAATCATTTTAAAAGAAGAATATGCAACAACAAATTGTACTATTTTTTTTTCTTCCAAAATATCATATTTAATTAAGTTAATAATCGGGGAATATTGACCAGCACAGTCCAATCAGTGTATTATTTTTCTTTTTTATAGGATCATAACCAATCATGCAGCAAGACATATCCACCAAACTGACAAATTTTACACTTCCAACAATATCTTTCATTATTTTAAAGCTTATTACTTGAAATGCATCCAAAACAAGTCAGTCAGTCTCAAAATACATTCAAACTAAAATTTGTCTCATTTTGCACCGAGAACAGCCATTTTGTTACTTCCGTTGTACCATAAAAATTCACACCGTTACACCCTCCGTTTAGGAAGCTTACGTGGCACCAAGGAAGAAGATGATGATGAACTAACTGGGTTTCTCAACCCATCCCCAAACCTCCGAATCCAAACCCTCCAAGCCTTCCCCAACCCACCGAAAATAATAAAGCTTCGGGTACCTCTAGAGACACTCGTCTTGCATTGCAGAGAGGGCTTCGGCCAAAGGGTAGCTAATGACGATGCCCCAACCAGCAAAGCCATGAAGTGACTAAAGTAAGTGTTGGCAGAGTGACTCTCAGATGGGCCTCCCACATAAACCATCTCCGACGAGTCATATTTACCGAGCACATCAACGAGATTATTGACGTTGATAATGGTGTCGTCATCGGCCAAGAGGAACCACATGACATTGGGCAAACCGAGGCGGAAGCACTAGGAGACTATTCGGGAGATTCAGAGCCTCGACGGGTTGGTGTAGCAAAAACGTGAAATGTCCTTGGAAACCATGAACGGAGGCAAGGACTTATCGATTTCGCTTTATGGGAGCTTCTCTTCCAGCCAGACGTGGTCACGCATGTCATTCCGGCGCCACCATAGTCGTACGTACTCTTTCCGCTGCTTCAAGAGTTGGGCCGACCCGACAATGCCAAAAACGATATCGCTTAATTTCAACTCCCCGTGGTGCCTGGCTTCTTGGGAAAGTGAAGCGGTGCGATTTAGAGAGTGAGTGAGGGACTGGGGGTAAGGAACAGACTAAGGAGTGCTGGAGAAAACAAGGAAGAGCCAAGCAGTGGTGGAGATCAAAAGCTGCGCGACGGCAATGACGGCGGTGGCCACTTGGCTCTGATGGTGATGCCTGGTTTTGGGTGATCGGGCGGCGGCAGCGGTGGTGTCATGGACCTTGGGATTGGTGGTGTTGGGGTTTGTTGACATCGTGGCCATCACCCCCAACGTTCATTATGTGCACAAATAGCCACCAAACCAAAACTCCTATATTCTAATATGCTGGTGTTAATTCGATTTCAGATGTGAAGAGAGGAAGAAGAGGAAGGAGTGTGAGTTGCAGAGGTTGGTGGGTAATTAGGGTGGGTTGAGGAAGGCTTGGAGGGTTTAGATTCGGAGGTTTGGGAATGGGTTGAGAAACCCAGTTAGTTCATAATCTTCTTATTCATCTTTTTTTTTTTTTAATATTTAGTTTTAATAATTTGTTACAAAATGATTAAAACACACAATCTCTTGCTGCCATGTTAGCCTTCTAAACGGAGTGTTTAACGCTGTGAATTATTTGGTGCAACGGAGGTAACATAATACCTGTTCTGAGTGCAAAATGAGGCAAATTTCAGTTATGAGTACATTTTGAGATTTTGTTATGTATGCATTTCAAGTAATAAGCCTTCTTTTAATCACTTTGATAAAATACGTTAGGAAACTCATGAGTTGGCACACAAATGTACAACTTCTTCAACTAATATAATAACAACTTAACCATATTTGGTTGGCATATTATTCGTGTCGTTTATTGAGTTTTCATAAGTTGGAGATTCGATTTCATCTGATAGTATACTAAAGTGTAAATGAGAAGTTATGCCGATGAGTTAATACATTAGTTTTTCTGAAATTTTATCTGACACGAATAAATTCAATGCAATTCTACCTTAAAAATTACATATATACTTATACACTAATATAATATGATCATCACATAACATAATTAACTTAATTAATAGACATGACTGATATTTTAGCTGTATACTAATATCATATTTGTTGTCATTTAAATATGCTCAAGGAGATTATACTTTATATCGATTTCTTCCATGTGGCGGAAAAACGGGGATGACAAAAACAACACAAACAATGTCGTTCATGCATTCAACATGAAGAAAAACCAGCCAAAAACATCCACGGCAAGGCTTTCAGTCTTTATCTTCTCCAACATGCCAATGACTAAGCCTGCAGCAAAAATGGAAAATGTGTCTCCCCCAAGGAAGTCAAATCTTATTAAATATATACCAACATTTCCAAATCCAGAAAGAAAATAGTATGCATCTTATACAAGAAGACAATTAAATTAGATTTGTCTAAAAACGTAACGTAAATAATCAAATTAGACTTATCTAAAAACGTAACGTGTACTTTCATATATAATAAAATAAAAATAACATTAGATATTAACACGTGTGATCGTTCCAGAAGTTTTATATCTTTCTTTCTTTTTAAGTAATTAAAGTTCCTATAACCTTCCCTTACGTCAATAACTCTAGGAATTAGTCCTATAAATTATGTTGACCATGTATGTATAAGGTCAATAAGGAATACGCTATTTTGATTTTTGAACTTTGATCTTTGAGAGGATTATAAAACTTACGGATCATGACCGTCCATGCTACCGACTGAACTAACAAAGCCGATCTCAAAGATTTGGTGGTCCCACCCGCGTCCCCTATGTTGACACATGTCACTACACCATTTTTTTTTTAGTCAAAGTCACTACACCATTTAAAAGTGCCCATACCGTAAAATACAAAGCCCGCAGGAAATTGATATCTCAAAACGCGCAGTTTAATATTATATTGCCAGTTTGTGAGCCTCTATAGCGTGTCAAAATGCAAAGGCACTGTCCCTTGATTTTAATCAGGCGATAATCACCTACATTGCCCGTCTGATCTCCAACGGCCAGGGAACAGGGTTGATAAAACTGGGACCCACGAGACGATCCCGTAAACTGTCGCCGTTATTGCCGGCCACGAGGGCTTTCACATCAACGGTTCAATCGAGGATAATCTCGTATGTTCAAACGAGCAATCCAGTCAGAGTCCGCCACGTAAAGGCTAATGGAAATAAACCATGGTGAAGATAAGGAGAGGGCAGGTGGGTAGATCTTAGCCGTCCAGATGTTGGAGAACGGATGTCCTTTGGATAGTCCATCTTGGAGCAATGACGTGCTGGGATTTTCTTGCGGCCGCCCACAGCATATTTCTATGCATCATTCGCATAATTTCACTCTAGGTGTAGTATAATTTTATTTCATTAAATTACCAACTTACCTAAAATAGAAAATTTATCATATAAGTAAACATTTTTTGGGGAGTTTGGTGTTTGAATTTTCTTTTAAGTAACTTTTGTTCTAAGAATATATATATATATATATATATATATATTTATAGAATAGCGCTAAAAAATTAATTAGTATCAACTACTCGTTTGGATTCACTTCACGAAACAATATCATAATCTAACAATTCATTTTATAGCTCATTCTTAAAGATTATCCCTGCAAAAATTTATCAAAATTGAAAACCGAATGATCATTCGATTATTAGTAAGAAATTTTTTTGGTGTAATTTGGTGCTCTGTGTTGTCTATATATTTAGCAATTGTATTATAGGCCAAACAATTAGAGCATCCCCAGCAGAGTTCCTAATAAGGGTGGCAATTTTTGACACGACTAGAAACCCGCACGAAATTTATCAGGGTTAACTCGCACGATTAAAATTTCGGGTCATTTTTGGGTCAATCCGTTATAACACCTTTAATAAACGGGTGGATTTCGGATCAACCTGTTAACCCGTATAATGACCAATTAATCTGTTTAATAAACCGGTAGCTTTCAGGTCAACTTGTTAACCTGTATAATGATCTATATATTAACCCATTTAATAAACGTATCAATCACTAACTCATATATCTACTCATTTATCTACCTATATACCTATTAAATCTTATAGTTTAAATAGGTTAAACATGTTAAACAAGTTAATTGGGTTTCGAACACGACTTGTTTATTAAATGGATTACACGGGTTACCTGGTTCATTAACAAGTCGGATACGGATTGGACATTCTTGACACGATTATTAAACGGGATGGGTTCGAGTTGGGCATATTTGGGTAAAATAGAATTCATGACACGACACGACCCATTGCCAGCCATATTTCCTAAAACACATTTTTCAGTTGATTTAGGGATTTTCGGAGAAAAAAATGCTCTAGTAAAGTCGCTATCACATTCAATACTTTAGAATTTTTATATTTTTGAGTTTCTGGATCCCTAGATTTAGCAAATATTTGAGAGAAAGTAACAATTGTTATCTCCTTATTATTAGATGAACTTCATAAATAATAAAATGATAAATTGAGGATTCTATAAGGATTGAATAATAACGTTGTGTTCTCCTTTTCTCATTGCATGGACTATCTAATTTTTAGATCATAAGAGAAGTTCGGGAATTTTACTTTCAAAATTCTCCATTATTAATTGGTTCTAAAGTTTGTGTAAGTATGGCTCTAATGTTTGTGGAAGTATGGCCTAATTTGTTTGTTTTTTGTACTAAATCTAAGTCCTTCTCACCTCTTTTATTGATATCGATATACTTGCCAAAACATGAAAACCTTCTTTTTAAAGTCGGGATAGTCATATTGAAAACTTGAGTGTTGAGCACGTCCTTGTTCCAATACCCAATCTTCCTTATCAATATTCAATAGTATCATAATGTTATTCAACGACAGATTTGTAGAATGTCAAATGCTGAATCTTGAGGCAAACTGTCTCAATCCGGTTGTAAAGTTCTCGTGGATCTAGAATTATTATTGAGCAACATATTTGTCAAATGCCAAATGCTGAATTTGAAGACAAGTTGTCTCAATCCAATTGTAAAATTTTCGGTGAATTTACCATCATTATTACGACAAATTTGTAAAATGTCAACTACTGAATTTGGAGGCAAATTGTCTCAATCCAATTGTAAAATTCTCGTTGAATCTACCATCATTGTTACGACATATTTGTAGAATGCCAAACGCTGAACTTATAGGCCAAATGTCCCAATGCAATTGTAAAATTCTCGTTGGAGCTACAATCACGCATTTGTCAAAAGCCAAACGCTGAATTTGGAGGCAAATCTCAATCAAATTGCAAAATTCTCGTTGAATCTATAATCATTATTAATGACAGATTTGTAGAATGTTAAATGCTGAATTTGAAGGTAAGTTATTTAAATTCAATTGTGAAATTCTCGTTGACTCTAAAAGTCATCATCAAACGTCAAATTTATTCACAAGAAACACATGTTTTTGGATTTTGCGTAATGGGTCCCCATTTTATTTCAAATAATAATAACTTAAATGCTATTTCTTTTTGTTGGAAATGTGTAGTTTTTTACTTAGTCATGGATTTTAGTTAATCATGTCACACAATGAATTAATCATAATTAAGTAACAAACTCAATACAAATATAAATCCTCATCACAATCTACATGACTCGAACATGAGATCTCATACAAACTCAATACAAGTCTCACTTTCTATGTTTCACATCCTAATCTTCCTTTTTCACATTCAGTTTCTCTCTCATTTGAAGTTTTCATATTTATGGATAAACTTCCATTCTATGATGCATGCATCACCTGAACATCTGTGATCTTTCCAGATTAAACTTAAAAGAACGGAAAAATGGATATTTTGTAAATTCACACCTCTCCTAAATTATGATGTGATTAATATTTCTCTCTTTTTTTTTTTTTTTTTTTTTAAATTTTGGGAAAAAAGATAACCTTCTTTTAGCAGTGTGGTTGATGTCCCACGTGTGGGGTGGAGTACGTAGCTGATGCCAGTTGTGACGTTGGGATGACACGTGCGAATGGCTTCAAATTTATGGAGCGAGACCAACGTGAACAGTGAGATCAGCTAGCGATAAGCTGGCAGTTAGTCCTCCTCTAGTCTCACACGATAAATTCTAAGGAAAACCGGTAAACTCCACGTGAATTGATTGAATTAGAGAACTATTGACGGTTTTATTGGTATTTTTATTTATTGTGAAAAATGAAATTTTAGATGCCGGAGTAGTATATATAAATGGATCGATGGTCCACATGAGGTTAAATTCTTAATTGTTACAGATATCGTTAGTTTGTTTGATAGATATAAATGACTTAAATTTTTTTAATCTTATTAATTCATTATAGTTATGATTTTGAATGATGCTTTAGATAATATTTAATTCTAATTATGATGTATATATAAAGATAATTCAATCAGTAATTGAAAAAAAGTACAACGAGGAGATTCCTCCAACAAGTAATGCAAACAATATTCTTGAATGAACGAGAATTACGTAAATTAATTAATGATTGACAATCACTTATGGAATTCATTGAACGTGAAATGAAAACGGTAAAGGATATATTTCGAGGTATGAAGAAAAAAATGATTAGAAATAATGATGTGAGCATGGCCATGTGTTTGAAAGGTGGGTTCTTAGGAGCATAACATGGGGTTGTGTTTTGGGGTACGTGGAAAGGAAAGAATGACTTGTGAAGAAGTTGGAAGAGAAGATGAGAGAAAGTTTTGCCTAGAATGGCATAAGAAAGAAAAAGAGAGAAATAGAAACCCAGAAAACAAATTAAGAGGACTGCTAACCCGAGCTACAGCTACGACAGCGGGCCGAGGACTATATATATGTGGCCCGCAATTTGTACGGACCGATGGCTCAGTGGCGGGAACCAACCTGAGATTCTTACACGTACGAGGCCCCCACTTGCCTAAACAACATTTGTGGCTGCAACTTGGATAACCATACCAAAGCCAACTGAAAATTACAAGGAAGGTAAATACTTAATTGATATCGAATATAAATTTATAGTCTTTACTATAGCTCGTATTTTATAGACAGTGAAGTTGACATTGTATTACAAATGTACCGAATTTTCTGGTTGATATCATGGGTATTAAAAAAGAGAATTACACATGCGCATATTGAATATCTTTTATCAGAGCAGTCGAATCCGAAATCTCTTGTCACAAAGAAGAGGTGTGCCACATAATTGTAACATTGAGTGAGGGAGTGAGAGTACTCGGTGTCAGTTAATCAGATTTAATCATTTAAAAATGGAATTTTGTAGGGTGGGGGTAAAGGAAGGTGGGGATGACCCTAGAGGGAAAAAAAAGAAAGAAATTAAAAAAAAAAAAAAAGCTGGGAGAGGGAGCAAGGTGTTGCCATAAAACTAGCGACGTCTGTCCCAAACCTCCCCACTCTATTATAAAAACCAAGGCACCACTCCATTTATGCACCCTTCGATTCTTTCACTCACCCACTAGCCACTCAACGCCACCTCTTCATTCCTCTCTCATCACCATGCAACTTTTCCCCTCCTCCTCCACCTCCACCTCCTCCTCCTCGTCACCACCACCACAACCACCGCCACCTTTTTTACATTCTGATTTTGTTCTTGTTTTGATTCCCCTCCTTCTCCTCCTAGCCCTCGTCCTCCAATGGCGACGCCCGAAACACAAACGCCTGCCCCCCGGCTCAATGGGCTGGCCTTATATTGGAGAGACTCTCAAGCTTTATGCTGAAAACCCCAATTCATTCTTCTCCACCAGGCAAAAACGGTAATTCTTAAATATAACGAGTGCATATGTATGTAAAATCTCTGACCGGCCGTGTCGTCAGGTGGAGAGAGAGACTATGTATGTATATATATGTACAAACTATGTTTATATATGTTCAATTATTGTAGGTACGGAAATATATTCAAGACTCATGTGCTGGGTTGTCCTTGTGTGATGATTACAAGTCCAGAGGCAGCAAGAATGGTTCTTGTGAGCCGGGCTCATCTATTTAAACCGACCTATCCAAGAAGCAAAGAGAGAATGATAGGACCGGAGGCTATATTTTTTCACCAAGGGGCCTACCATTCGAGGCTCAAAAAGCTCGTTCAGACTTCTCTTTTGCCTTGTGCAATCAAAGGCTCGGTCTCAGAGATTGAGCAAATTGTCCTCAGCCTTCTCCCCACCTGGGAAACCAACACAACCATCAACACGTTGCAAGAGATGAAGAGGGTATATTTGGAACAAATATTTTTATCACCGCAACATGTTAGGGCGATCGCATTTTAGATTTTAGATTTTATATTCACTTTTGACAGTTTATACGGACGTATTTATGTGAATTAATTAATAAATTTACTAATTTTCAGTATATTAATTACTTTTAAGATAACGTGAATTAAAATATAATTAATCACAGTATGTATCAAAAAATAAATAAATATAATCACAGTAACATTGGTGGATTTTAACTTTTATTGCATATTTGCATGACTGATATATATATATATGAGGAATTGGAGTTATCTTAAAAGTTTGTTTGGTTTTGTTGGCTTGGCTTGGCCTGGCAGTATGCTTTTGATGTGGCAATGATTTCAGCCTTGGGCAACAAAAGGGACTTTGAGGTGGAAGAAATTAAACATCTGTATCAATGCCTTGAGAAGGGCTATAATTCTATGCCTCTTGATCTACCTGGAACTCCCTTTCACAAAGCCATGAAGGTATTTTCTTTTTCATTTTTTGTTCTTAATTTTTTTTTTTTCAATTTGTGGTCCGCCCAATTTTCCAAATTTGACCAGTATCATTGGACTTTAATTCATTCCTGTACATTGGTATACCTTAATTTAATTGATATTGACTCATACACCCGATGTTTGCGTCAATTTTGTGTGACCAAATACGTTTAATGACACAAATTAATTAAGGACTTTTGTTACATTGCACGACGTGTCCCTAGACAGGTTGGTATGAGACTAATTTTCGCCCTTATGGGACCGTGATGTCCACATGAAGTTGATATATATATATATAACGCCAAATACGTGTACCCCTGTTGCCTCCGGTGGCCACAAGAAAAAACGAGTGGATTCGAACACTAGGCATATATAGTAGCACATCAGAATAGTGCTTGAACCACTAGATCATCCATATGGTTGACGCAAATCAAGTGTTATGAAATGGTGTTCCCGTTGTAGTGCTACAACTTAAGATTGAATTTAATTTCTTGCTACTTATTCAATGTGTAGGCAAGGAAGCTTCTGAACGAGAGATTGAGGGGATTGATAGAGAAGAGAAGGAAGAGTGATGAGGAACAAAATGGTGGCTTGTTGAGAGTTTTGCTGCGAGCAAAAGACAATAAGACTAATTTGCATCTTAGTGATTCTCAAATTGCTGATAATATCATAGGTGTTATCTTTGCTGCTCATGACACCACAGCAAGTGTCCTAACTTGGCTCATCAAATATCTCCATGATAATGCCCATCTCCTTGAAGCTGTCACTGTAAATTGTTTGCTCTCTAATAATTCTTCCATCCCATTAATGAAAATAAATATGTACATAGACATGGACATTAGCGTCTTGATCGATGTGTTTCAGAGGGAACAAGAAGGCATTCGATTCAAATTATTCGATGAGAATCGCAGGCTTACGTGGGATGATACGAGACGCATGCCGTTAACTTCCCGGGTATGATCAATATGTAGGTATTAGTATATGTGTCTGAAAAATTCAAAGTGTGACAAGAGAATATTAATTTTCTGATCGATCTATCAGGTGATTCAAGAGACACTAAGAACAGCAAGTATACTGTCATTCACATTCAGAGAGGCAGTGGAAGACGTGGAGTTTGAGGGATATTTGATCCCCAAGGGTTGGAAGGTGCTGCCTCTATTCAGAAGCATTCATCATTGTGCCGATTTCTTCCCTCAGCCCGAAAAGTTTGACCCTTCAAGATTTGAGGTAAAACTACAGCCAAAGGAATTGTGATAAATGATGAATTATATTAATTAATAATTAAATATATAAAAAAGAAAAATTGAATCTTATCGGTCGATATATCTTCATCATCTGTGTGACGGGCCTGTAGTACACAGGTGATCTGTGTGACTGTTAGGGTAAGATTGAACAAGTGGGTCATGCAGGCCTGTTACATTTTATCTTGTTTTGGCAGAAACATAAGGTTATCAATGGCTTGATTGTATATCATCTTGGATTCTTGGTCATGTCATTTTCATTCTTATACAAATATTTATGTATGAATCTTCCTCCATTTACAGGGTCCATTTGAGTCATGAATATCTTTCAATGTATCAAGTCACGTGACCTTATTTTGTTTTTGTAAGCATATCCTAACAGTTACACTTACTCAAATAATAATCATTTTATATGGTGACATACGAGTTTGTTTGATTTCAAATTTCATGTATGACAATTAGAGTCTATTTGATTTCAAATTTCATGTACGATAATTAGAATTTAGTCACGGGCATGATTAATTTCCACCGATGATAATTTATTAGTAATTTTTGTGATGGTGCAGGTGCCACCAAGACCAAACACTTACCTGCCGTTTGGGAATGGCGTCCATTCTTGTCCAGGCAATGAGCTGGCCAAGCTCGAGATGCTCATCCTCCTCCACCACCTCACCACTGCTTACAGGTGACTCTCTCTCTCTCTCTCTCTCTAATTCTCTCCCCAAAGGCCAGAGGGCGGTGAGTGGCCGGAGAATGATTGGTGGTCCAAAAGGGGCCTTACTTACAGGCCGAGGAAGTGGTCCCGGTGAGTGGTGATACACTGAGAGTGGAGATTGGAGGCTTAATTAGTGAGTAGAAAACTCGCCACCATGGCATATACACCCAAAGAGATTCCTTCACTCTGCATGTTCACTTTAACACGTGGCATGCATGCACCTACCTTTAGTCAAACTTTGATCCTCACCTCTCAAACTTCGCCTACTTATCCTTTTCTCAGTGCGTTGAAAAATTTAAATTTCACTGGATAGACAACATAAAATTAAACAAGCTCTACACAAGAGAAGATTGTCATCGAAAACAATTTGTCAGGATACAAGCCATTAATTTTTTAGCAAAATAAATGTAGGACCTGCCTTTAACCCTAAGAAACTATTAGGACAGTCGACAGAGATCACCCTAGCTACGACGACCTTGACGATTTTAGGTTATGAGACATCTCCATTGCCCTTTTAAGTTTTAAGTATACTGTCCCAATCTCACTCTTCTTCCCAACTCTCAAACTAGCTAGCTTCTAGCCCTCTAATATTTGGCTGCATTGTGTAACGTTATACGTTAGACTGTTTGACGATAACAGAATATTTTCGTATATAGGATATTATTGAGACAATTCACACATAGCCAGCTATATATGTTGAGTCTCAGATGGAATGGCCAAGAAACAATATGGTCTGCCAGCTGTCTGATCTGCATGTTTTACACCACAACCTCATGCACAAGGTGTACGTATAGCCCCATCAAATATCTAACTACACCATCCATGCATGCATATATATATATATATATATATATACATCTCCATGATTAGGCACATCATTCTCATTAGCTTAGCTAGCTAGCTTTCACTGTACTTGTTGGCGGTTGCTGATTATGACGCTGATATTTAGCCATATATATATATACATGTTACCGACGCATTATATACATACTGTTAGCGTCAACTACTGAGAATTCTTGCTATGATACCGTTATTTTTATTTTGGCTAAGTTTTGTATGGCTGGAATCGGACAGGTGGCACGTGATAGGTGACGAGGACGGGATACAATATGGGCCTTTCCCGGTACCCAAACAAGGGTTACCTGTCAAAGTAGTCCCAAGGAAGAAGAATGCGACATGAACATGGAGCTAGCTAACTAGGGAGGGTTCTTGACGACGATCGAACCTTGTCCAATGGGGCCAAAAGCCAACAAGCATACCCCATTGCGCTTTTGTCTTCCCTTTTGATTCCTTCCATGTCGTGTTTTTATTTTTCAAATTTGTCGTTGAGAATCTTATATATGTATCTTCGACCCCTCTTGGGTACGTTGAATTTGTCCAGTTTGTTCATGAGCATAGGATGTGTCAGCGTCGATCTGTGAATTTAAAAATGTGTGATAGAAATGAGATGTATTGTGTGCAGAATAATAATGCAACCTCGAAACGAGAGTTTTCAGAATTTGGAAATTGTAAAATGAGTTCTTTTGAATGTGTGAATAGAAAACGATCTTCGGAAGATCTGTGTGGTTTTGGATTCAGTTTGGTTTTGGCATATGGATATGTGGATTGTGCACCCTAGAATTCCACGTAGGGCGTCTCAGAGCACAACAATGTGCCTACGTGGGTGATCGATTAGGGTTGGGATGAGGAGGAAATTAACTTGATCAAACATAAAGCCAAAATTAAATGTATCAAATTAAGGAAAACTAGGCTCCATTGGGAAATGATTGATTGTTGGAATGCAGTAAATTTGTGCCAAAAAAATACAAATTCGACCAACCCTCCAAATTAGTCACACCACAACGGTTTGGAATGTTTTAGATGCCAAGATATGTTAATGATTTAAACGATCATATTTGAGATAATAACAGCTTCATATTTCAATTTAAAATTTCGGAAATTTTGTGGGTTGTGGAATTTCTGATTTATATTTTTGGATGCATTAGCAATGACACGGTGGTGGTAGTAGAGTAGTGGTGGTGGCAACGAAAGCGAAGGTGGTGGTGGGAGTGATGAGAGGTTGTGACACATAGCAGAGGTTGTGGTGTGTTGGCAATGACTCGTAGGAAGGCGGTAGTGGCGGAGCGGTGGCAGTGACAATGACGGTGTTGGTGGAATCAAGGTAGTGCTGGTGATGGTGGCAAAGATATGGTTGCGATGTTAACATCTCAGTTTCTTTCAAAATTAATACCTATATGTTGTTACGAACTTTTGAATCTCTCACTGGACCCCAAATCCACTTTAAACTTTACTCCTCCAAAAGTACTTAAGACAATATCAAAACCAAATAGCTAATCTAGTTCAAATGATCGACATGTAAATAGAGCACTCACAGTAAGGATCAGAGAAGGGCTATCACTCATTTATGTCATAGTATGATGCTAATTACTCATTTTGAATTGACTTTATAGGATAAAATTACAATCTAAAAATCTGTAGATCCTCATTTAAAAATTACTTACGCAAAAATTCATCGAAAGTGGTAATGATTTGACTATCCAATACCCTAACCAGATACATAGATGAACGCAATGCGTTCCATAACAAATGATGCTCATGATAACAATTGAATAACTAAATGATTTTCAATTTTGGTGAATTTTTGTTAGGATAGTATTTAAATCAGGACCTACAATGGCAAGAAAATCACTCCTAAAGTTGAAGAGGAACCAGAACAACACAAGTTTGTTCCTAGTACGAACAAAATAGCATAATTCAATGACAAAGTAACACAAGTTGGTCAGACGATATTTTCATATGGTGGCATCATTCATTCAATTATCAAATCAAAGTATCAATCACACCAAAACAAAGTCTCGCAAAAGACCCACATAATGTTGGTTTTTCCGTTAGAAAAATGAGCCAAGAAATGCCAGAGGGTAGCTATCATCTTAACATATGAACACAATGGTTAGAGTCTAAATTAGAACCATTACCAGTTAGTTTTGTTTCCAGACCCTAAATAATGTCGTCTAACAATAAAAGTTTCTTGAACCTTAGTCAAAATTTGAAATTGATTCGACAAATAACAAGTCAAAATCAGATGTGTGAAATGAAAACAAATTTTCCTGGCCAGACCAAAAGCATGGACACAGATTCTTGATCTAAATAGATAAAATGACAAAAATTAAATTTACAACTAACATAACAAGAGAGACATGAGAGAAACATAATTCATGCAAACCGCCCCAAAAACATATAACTTTATAAGAAGAAAAGGCCGGGGAGAAAGAAAGAGGAAACTGGACAGTGTAAAAAAAAAACGTAAGAGCCAGAAAAGCTCCAAGATTCTTTTGTTCCAAGTGCATGAAGTTGGAATAAGATGGACAGGACGGAAAAGACAGTGATTTGTTTGATTTCCGACAGAACAAACAACCCATGTTTACTTGGGGGTTTTCTTGTGCACCTGAGAAAATCTGTGGTGCAAATGAAAGATAAGTTGATATATGATATATCTCACATCTGATGAGATGTACCTCATGTTCCTAAGTTTTGCTCATCGGAGGGTCACAAAGCCCGTGTGTGAATGGCACAAAACTAGCTTGGGTATGTGCTCTTCTAGAAAGTAAGTCCACACGTTGATGCCTTGGGGAAAACTAGCTTAAATATGATGCTTCTACAGATCAGCAATTGGAGATCTAACATGATAGTGCTGTACAAGTTTTCATATAGTTCACTTTATTCATGTGGTTGGCTTTTGTACAACTGAAAAGGTTGTAAATGGAATGAAGAAAACTGAAGGGTAACTGAATTTCTTAAAATGAAAATTCAGCCTCTTCAAATAGGAAACAAAGACATGACTTAGTCATAAGTTCCAGAGCAAATGTTTCAATTCAATCTAGATAGCATTCATGTTCTGTTTATCTAATTAATATGGATCAGAAGGCACCATTTGTATGGAAGAAAGCATGCCAAATAAGCAATCGATCATGACATTTGAAGCTCCAACAGTCAAATGGTATAAAGAACATGATTCAAGACAGCTGAGTAATATGGTGTCTCAACAAAACAGCAAGCTTCCTAATTACCAAGGTCCTGGCTTACAGATAAACATCAGGATATTATGTTACTAGATAAGTTCACATGCATGCACATGTCTAACAAATAATCTTAATTTCATTGTTGAAATTGGGTATTCCACTTGAAATAACCAATGAATTAATTCACAAGAATACGATCCAACTAACAAAACATATAGAGAAAGAAATTCTGAGTCAAAAAACGCTAAATAGGTCAAACAACGACTGAGTCAGACTTCAAAGGCCCACAGTGCTACGAAAAATGTGTGTGCAAAAGGAAGAAATTTACCAAATGGACAATAGACCAACATTCAATGAAGAGATGTTTAAGCACAATCTCAATGCTTTCTTTCTTAAAGTTACAGATTGAACTGGACATGGGGAACTATACCAAAAGAAGAGTTTACCTTCTCTCATGCCCTATAGCTGAACTAAATTAACCTGAAGTCATCTTCATGACAACCTTTGTTTTTTATGCCACTTGCTAAAACTGTTTCTAGTTTTCACGCGTGGATCCACTTCTACTAACATTTGTTTTAACACAAAGACCTCAAAGATCATTGTCCTACTTATTACCTTACTTGGCTTTGATACTAGTTTGTTAGAATTTCAAGATATTGCGGAGTCCAACCAAATGACCTTAGCATATATATGGAAATCAACTTGACTTAAGAGTTTAAATCTTCAGGTTTCAATTCATCCATGTTGTATTAATCCATAATTCCATGTTCACTTAACCATGGGAACAACCAAAGAATTCATAAAACAAATGCAAACAGTGCGCAATAAATTAATATGAAGGGCAATCTAGTCATCAAACATAAATGCTCAACTTGTCTATATAATCTAACATTCTCATATTGATTTCAACTCAAGTACCTAAGTACCACACATTATATCCTCAGAATACAGAATTAATAACCTTGTGACCAACTAATAGATAAAAGGAATGAACTTATACCTAACTTTGCTGGCATATTCCGTATACCTCTCCCCAAAAGTTTCAACCATCAAAGCCTCCTCAAGTTTTGCCTTCTGATCATAGTACGATGAACAAACTGCTACAATGAATAGCAAGCTCAAAGGTGCTCGAAGCGCAATGAAATACGTGGCAAACAGAAGCATTGTAGACGAATAAATTGGATGGCGTACCCACCGGTAAGGCCCAAACTGCACAACAGCAGTTGGCACCACCACCTTTTCAGAATACTTTGCAAGATACAATGTGGAGTTATACTGCATTAATAGAGTCACCAATATCAAGACCCAAATAGGTACATTGCTCCACCCGCCAGGAATCCGGTGAAGCTCTGGTCCTTCAAATGCAGCCAGCCAGTGACCAACAATGACCCCAGTACAGAATAAAAGGCGCAGCCACTTAGGTGGGCTCACATCCCACTTGGGGTCATGTGGGCGGGCATAGTAATCTCCATACAACCGTTTCCTCACACTAACATTGAAGAAAAAGAAATAATAGTACACAAAGAAGAACACGTAAGGCCAACCTTCAAGGAACCCATTGAAATGGGCAGGTGGCACAAGTGTGAGCCAAGAAAACACTGAGGTGACAATGGCAAGTTGCTCAAATATGCTAGCTTCACCATGTAAATGCTTGCGAAAGCAATATAACCCGTAAATCGCAACTGATACAGCCAGAAACCAAGGCCAAAACATCCATGTCCAGCTGAAGTACATCCAGAAGAAAGGGCTCAACAGCAAATTGACAGTCGCTTTTGTGGCTGCAATTGCAATGGATAAGATCCCAGACCACTTGACGACATCAAAAGGGGTTAATTTAAAAAGGGTAGCTTTCAATGAATCAAAGGAGAGGTCATTGAGGAGCTTTAGCAATGGGGTTTCAGATGCTGGGCTTGTGGTGCTGGAGTATGAGCATTTGTGCGGAGGCAACCAAGGGGAGCTTCTTCTTGCTATTGTTGGTGAAGAAAACAATGGGTTTTGTGAAAAACGGAAACTTGATGGGGTTTTGATGGGTTTAAGGCCATGGTGGAAGTGAGAGCTGTGGTTTATTGGAATGCCCCGTAGGTGTTTACTGAAATGCCTGAGAGAGAAGTTGGGTCTGTCTGTGAAAGAAGAGCAGAATGGGATTGTTTTGGAATGTAGGAACATTGACTTGGCTTCCATGGCTGATTGAGGGAAGAAAGCATCGACTTTCTTAGTGTACAACAATTTGGCTAATTCTTGCCAAGGTTGGTCAAAAGACTATCCGAAGAGACAGACATGGGAAAAAGAAGGAGCTCTTCTGTCGTTCTGTGTTTTCGTCGACATCAGACTCAGATAGAGCCGAGGGTCTTCTTATCTTAATGACTTTAGTTTATGGGTTAATTGCATATGGCCTGCTTCTGTAAGGACCCCAACCTGTTTCTCTATCAAATAAGGGCCCAAACTTAAACTCCTTGTTGTTCTACTCTACTATTCCAATTTTGTGATTGGGCCAAATAGCAGGGTGTTTTTTTTTTAATCTCTATCTTAAATTTATAATATTCACATATACTTTCAAATTTTATATAAACTAAAGAGAAATTCATTTTTACTCCCATGATTAAATATATAACACAATATAATCCAAACAACAAACCTTTTATTTCTAGAAGTAAATTTGTTTTGTAGATGTAAACATAAATTTACCTGGCCTAAATAACTAGGTAAATTCATTGTGAAAATTGAAGTGTAAAGCTGTGGGCGTGTATGTCTTGTTTGCCAAGCCATTCTTGGAATGAATAATAAATCAACGTAACGCACTTAATGACCTCAAAGCCCCTAAACCTAACTTTACTTATATATCACCATCAAATAGCCACAACCCAAACACTTTCTTATTTATATTTTTCATTGACAATAACAAAAAGAGAACCTTTTTCTTATTTTCTGATTTATTTTCTTATTTATCTCTCTGAGACTCAGCCTTCAATATTAACACACAGCTGAAAAAACGCACAATATTATCATTTAAGAAAAAAAGAGAGAAAAATTAATTTTTTCGTAATGGGTTCATAGAATCAGCTTTAAAATTAAGTTTCATTGGCTCTCAGCAATTCTCAGAAGCAAAATTTCAGTCTCATTTTCTGCCTGAGGTGTCAAAGTTATGATTTTTTCTCGGATTGCTCGCTCCGTTTCTCGATCTTCTCGCTCCAGAGTAAGTTTCCCATCTCCTTTTCCCCAAATTTTGATTTAATTTTTTCATCTAAGTTTCTGGGTTTTGTGTTGGTGGTAGAATTTGATATATGGAAGTGGGCGATCGGCGGCTTTGAGCGGGAATGAAGCGATTTCAGGTGTACCACGTCTTGGGTCGTATCTGGGTCGGGTAGATGGGGAGTTAGGGTTCTTGAGGTCTTATTTTGCTTCTTCAATAGCGGCCCACAAGGCCTGCCTTTCTGATTCCAGTTACATTCTCGCAAACCCTAAGCTTAGCAGACACTTTTCTAGTGAATCCCCAAAGAAAAAGAGTAAGCAAACTACACTTTTGTTCAATTTGTAAGTTATGGTTTTGTTGGTAATGGCTATTTCAGTTTAATGGATGCAATTATTGTTTTCCAATGTGAAAAAAAAAAAAAAGATTGGTTTGGTTAAGTATGTGCTTGGTGTTGCTATTGGTTTTGCAGATTATGAAAACTTCTATCCCAAAGAAAAGAAGGAAATTCCCAAAGGGGATGAGCAGAAATCGGAGTCCAAAGGTTAAATTGCTATCTTATCAGCTGCAAAAGTGCTTGTTTTCAATACTTTCTTCAGCATTGAACTAAATGTGATCATATCATGAATTGGCATTACTATGTTTTGGAATTGAATATTTATCATAGAAGTGGGAGAAGGATTTTTTCATTACTGATTGATGTAGGTTTAGTGTTTTTACTTTATCAGAACCTCATGATTTCTGGAATGTTTGAGGTTGGATTAGTTCAAGTTGCCAATTTCTGACCACATAACTCATGCTTTTGAGAAATTAATGGATGTGCTTTCTAAGTGCTGGAGATTGAAGTCGTGAAACTTTGTTTGTTGGTTTCATGTGGTATTTTCATGTTGATACATGGTTCTATTGGTTGAGCACTTACCCCAAACTCCAGACTCAGAGTTCGACTATCACTCTTCCTCCCCATTGGAATACCTAAAAAAGGAAATTATTTTGTTGCAAAGTGGACGATTTATATAGTGGGTGTCTGCACTTATATACATATATCTATATATATTATATATAATATTATATATATATATATATATATCTTAACATGATCATATAATACTCATGTAGGTGTGGTAAAATGTAGTTCCAAATTAAGAATTCTAGTTCCTGTGTTAGTGTTTATTTTTTATTTTTTTGGTCAAAGTTTGTTTATTTGATAATGAAAATTTGTTTGATTTAGAGCTGCCCGGTGTTCAGTATGATGGGGGTGAAAGGAGGTTTTACAGATATTAAGTCATCACCGGGGTTTATCAGGACTATGTAAGGAAACAAATTGTTTTACATGTACGTCAGGGCATGTATTAGGTTTTCTTTTCTAGAATAGGACTTTTGGGACTGATTATTTATTTTAACTTCATAATTATTTAGGTTTTTTTTTGGGGTAAAGAAGTTAATTATGTCTTTATTTAAACGCTTGCTATGATTTTAGTTTATTTATTTTATTATTATAATCTTATTATGGGTTGCATACGTTATAGGGTATTGGAGGTTTTGTCATATTGAGGAAGAATGGTGGTTCATCTTATTTTATCCTTCTTCCAGTTCTTCTCTTTCTCTCTCCTTTTCCTAGATCATATGCTGCTTCATTATCCCGAATCAGGAATAATCTTCTATATTGAATTCACCATTGAAAATCTCTTACATTTCTATTAACTTCAATTTCCTATCAATTTCAGATGGCTCAAAGACAGATGATCAGGGGAGTTTTCAGGAAACTTTCTTGAGGCAGTTTCAAAATTTTATCACCCCATTATTGGTCATTGGGCTATTTCTTTCCTCTTTCTCATTTGGTTCTTCTGACCAGCAACAGGTAATTGTATCCATAAGTATATGACATTCTTTCTCCTTTTTTTAGCATTTTTGGACAGGGTTTGTTGTGATATAAATCCGAGTCGTTTGTTGTGACATTCTTACACCTCACAAGTTTAAAATATGCACATATAACCTAAGGAAAAGGCTTTAGAGTCCGATTATTTACCCCGTCTTTCTGCTGTTCTATTACATAGGGTTGCTGGAGATCTCCTGCATGTGAGAGGAGAGAGTTGGGAAAGTAGTTTGGTTGTTTAATCCCTACCTAAAATAATTATTTAAAATCTCAGAGGGTTGTCCAATTTGATTCAGCTTAACTTTGGTATGGGTACCGTCCTTGATCTTTAGGATTCAACCTACATGCTTTGTGTCCCTTATAACTGAGAAAATGGCATTTCAATTCCCGATCAGTAGATTCATTGAAATGGATCATGTAACAGATCCTAGTCTTGTTCGTAATCCTTTAGGGTGCGTTTGGCTGGGGAACTTCAAAGTTCCATGAAATTTGGGTAAAATTAGTTAAAGATAAGGAACTTGAAAGTACCATGGAATTTGCAAATGATACAATTCAAGGCATATATATGAGATTTGTAAGTTACACCTATGGAGGTGTTACTTTGGAAAGTCCCTTGTTTAGTGGCTTGTTATGCTTACAATGCCCATATTTTTATTTTTTAGTGCTTAATCACCTACTTAAAATTCCCATATTTTTTGTTTTTTAGTGCATATCTTAGTAATATGGTATAAGCTACATGGAACTTTGAAGTTCCCCATCCAAACGCACCCTTATGGTGATATTTATCAAATAGATGTATTTGCATGATCAGCGTAAATTATTCTTTTCAATATCATTCTGTTTTATCTTTAAGGTAAGATCTCTATTAGAGTTTAACGTTAAAATGTTCTCTACTCATTTGTCTGCAATTTCATTTTTTGCAGATAAGTTTCCAAGAGTTTAAAAACAAACTTTTGGAACCAGGCTTAGTGGATCATATAGTTGTTTCTAATAAATCAGTTGCAAAAGTGTATGTGCGTAGCTCACCGCGCAGTCAAACAAGTGATGAAGTTGTCCAAGGGCCTATTAATGGTACCACCGCTCGTGCAAATGGGGGCCAGTACAAATACTATTTTAATATTGGAAGTGTTGAATCTTTTGAGGAGAAGTTGGAGGATGCCCAGGAAGCATTGGGAATCGACACTCATGATTACGTTCCTGTTACATATGTTTCTGAAATGCTTTGGTACCAAGAATTGATGAGATTTGCACCAACGCTGCTGCTTCTGGGAACCCTCTTGTTTATGGGGCGGAGAATGCAGGGTGGACTAGGTATTGGTGGTTCTGGTGGAAAAAGTGGCCGTGGAATCTTTAACATAGGGAAAGCCCATGTTACAAAAGTAGATAAGAATGCAAAGAACAAGGTTGGCTTCCTAATTCCCAAGTGAATACTGAATCTTTTTTTGTTTTCATGTTCATTTTCAAACTTGTGTTTTACGAATAGTTATAAGACCTTTTCTTAAGTACTGTGTTGCAATTTTTCAGCAATATCTTATATTTTTAATTGTTCCAGATCTATTTCAAAGATGTTGCCGGTTGCGATGAAGCGAAGCAGGAAATCATGGAATTTGTGCACTTCCTGAAGAGCCCTAAGAAATATGAGGATTTGGGAGCCAAAATTCCCAAAGGTGCTTTATTGGTAGGCCCTCCAGGCACTGGAAAGACTCTTCTAGCAAAAGCAACCGCAGGGGAATCTGGTGTTCCATTTCTATCTATATCTGGATCAGACTTCATGGAGATGTTTGTTGGTGTTGGACCGTCTAGAGTTAGAAACTTGTTTCAGGAAGCAAGGCAATGTGCTCCGAGTATTATATTTATTGATGAAATTGATGCAATTGGTCGAGCAAGGGGGCGTGGGGGATTCTCTGGTTCTAATGATGAGCGTGAAAGTACTCTAAATCAGTTGCTGGTAGAAATGGATGGCTTTGGAACAACTGCTGGAGTCGTTGTTCTTGCTGGCACCAATAGGCCTGATATTTTGGACAAAGCCTTATTAAGGCCAGGTCGATTTGATCGTCAAATTTCTATTGATAAACCTGATATTAAAGGTCGCGACCAGATATTTCAGATATACTTGAAAAAAATCAAACTTGATCATGAACCATCATATTACTCTCAAAGGCTTGCAGCCCTGACTCCAGGGTTTGCTGGAGCAGACATTGCAAATGTTTGCAATGAAGGCGCTCTAATTGCTGCAAGGAATGAAAGTGCACTGGTCACAATGCAGCATTTTGAGGCAGCTATAGATAGGATTATTGGTGGTTTGGAGAAGAAGAACAAGGTAACTCATTTCTGGCTGGCTCCTTGTTAATTTCATGGTATATGATAACTTTGTTTTGTGTCCAAGTATTTTTTACCATTCCCTACCCTCTCCCCATCTTCGAAGAAAGAAAAACTTTTTATGCATAACATGGGTTGGGACAACAGTGTCCAACCTAGTTACGAGTCGGGTCATTACTTTGATGGCTCTGATGATGTGCACTATGTCTAGGGAGTTGATTGGAGATAACCAGTATATACCTTGGAAGAAGAAAATAAACTCGCCTTGTCCATTATCCTAAAACTATATTATTGGGGTTGGAACTGTTATGCGGCTCTTTGGGTTCCCCTTATGTTGAGTTAAGCACATTCTTTCTATTGATTTAAACCTTGTAGGCTCATTTTGACCATTAGGCGGGTTGCACTTTTTAATTTAAGGTCCAGATCAAACTGTCAGGCAGCTAGAAGGGATTTATGGTTTAGAGGAAAACGTTGTCTTTTAACTTCTGCCTCTTTCTTTGTCTTTTCCTTATTAGAATGGGAATTTTTTGACGTTGTTGCTTGTTGAGCAGGTTATAAGCAAGCTTGAACGCCGTACTGTTGCCTACCATGAGTCTGGGCATGCTGTTACTGGGTGGTTCTTAGAACACGCGGAACCATTGTTAAAAGTGACCATTGTTCCTAGAGGTACCGCAGCACTTGGGTTTGCCCAGTATGTTCCAAACGAAAACCTCCTCATGACCAAGGAGCAGCTTTTCGATATGACCTGCATGACCCTTGGCGGTAGAGCAGCTGAACAGGTAGCTATGAAAGTTCCTTAGATTTATTCTCAAGTTCCTTGGAACTTCATTAGTCGTGTTATGATGTTGATGGTGAATGTATTCTGCGGTGCAGGTTCTGTTGGGAAAAATCTCAACAGGAGCCCAAAACGACTTGGAGAAAGTGACAAAGATGACCTATGCTCAAGTTGCAATCTATGGATTCAGTGACAAGGTGGGTCTCCTTTCTTTCCCTCAAAGAGAAGACGGGTTTGAGATGGCAAAGCCCTACAGCAGCAAGACCGGAGCCATTATTGACGGTGAAGTGCGAGAATGGGTGGGCAAGGCATATGTACGCACACTCGAAATCATAGAGGAACATAAAGAGCAAGTTGCTCAAATCGCAGAACTCCTGCTTGAAAAGGAAGTCCTTCACCAAGATGACCTTCTCAGTGTGCTGGGAGAGCGACCATTTAAGTCTAGCGAAGTCACCAACTACGATAGATTTAAGGAAGGTTTCGAAGATAAAAATGATGAGAAGACAGTGGAGACTCCGCTGGTCGGGTCAGAGGAAGACGGCTCTTCTCCCCTTGAGCCCCAGGTTCTGCCTACCTAGTTATATCTGCAAAGTCGTTTGTAATATTGTACATTGTAATTTTCTTTTACTTCCAACTTCTGTGCTGATTATTTCATCTCACACATTTCTTGTACGGGCAAAATCTGTATTATACTTTGGTTGCTATTTTATGACTACAGCAATTTTCTATGACTACTACATAAAAGTACCCCTTATTTTTCAACTTCTTAATTCAAAGTTTGATGTTGATTGATTCCTTTTTACCAAATACATTTTGTTGGTGACAAACAATGGGAAGACCACACGTTTTCCATATTTTCTATGTTATCTTGCATTCTTGCCTTGATCTCACATATTTGACCAACTAAACTACAATTTACATGCATTAACAAAAGCACTTAGGCATCATTTAGTGCCAATTTTTAAGTCAAGCATGCTCTCTCCCCTTAGTGGGACATGATATAGAAATCACACTTCAATGGTGGATAATTACTGTAAGGGAGGTGTAACGGAACTAATTGATGACATAGAAATTGCACTAGAAAATAGTGGATAATCAGCGAAAGGGAAAGTTGACAACATACCTTCTAGGGAGGTTTGTTTGATAGTGGGGTGAATCATAAAAGTGTGTTAAGTTCGATATTAGTATCATCTAGAAAGTTTGAAGATTGAAGATTTATCTAACTAAAAAGAATTCTAATTTCAGAATTTCGTGTGCAGATCTTCGCCGATAATGCGAATATTACTATACGTCTACATTTGTTTCTACAAAACTAAAGTTAAAAAATAAAAAAACAAATTTCTTAATATATTACTAAAGCTAGAAGCTGTTAACCGACAGTGATACATGTACGTTGGTGGCTTGAAAACATATATACACCTGGAAATGCTTATTCAGGTCATATAATATTAGGGTTGTTGACGTTTTCATGTTTCCCATGTTTTTTTCAAAGAATAGAAAGTCAATTGACCAAAAAAAAAACAAGTAAAAAAAATATATAGCTAGTGTTCGTGCTCCTTTATTTTAGCTGCTAAAGTTTGAAACTTTGAATCGTGTGGGAGGTGCCTTACATTATAATCAAATCTCATTTTTTTTGGTATCGCCGCTCTTCTTCATCCCTTCTATTTCTCCAATACTTTTTACGTAGCTCTTACAAAAAATGAAAATTCAAAATAAAAAATAAAATAGTTATCAAATGGATGATAATTGTACCAAGTTTTGGTACTGGATTTTATAGAAAGTGTGATATGATCGTTTTTCTTCTGGCTCAAATAAATAACAAATTAAATACTATCACATCACACTTAATATTTGGCACGAAAACTTATTACCTCTGTCATTGTATGAAACGGCGCCTGAGCAATTAAGTGTCCAAATATATATGTTTCTAGACGATGACTTTGAACCACCATTGTCAACACAGGGTGGCAACTCTGACCCTTCCTTTCGAGTTTGCACATCCCCAATCCCCATTATAAATAAATGCTTAAACTCTCCATTCATTTCTCAATTTAAACCTCTCTCTCTCTCTCTCTCGAGCACTCATTTCTTCTCTTAATTTGAAGCTTTCATTTTTGAATTGTAATGGAGTTTCAAAGCCAGTACCAGCTGCAGGCTGATCAAATGCCGAAATTCGAGTGCCTTCTCTTTGGTAATTACTCTCTTTTTCATCCTTCTTCAACACCTAAACTTCACACCAATATTAAAAAAATAATCAACAATTTGTTTTTGCTGCAGATTTGGATGATACCCTTTATCCATTGAGTTCTGGAATGTCCAAACAATGCACTAAAAATATTGAAGGTATACTAATAATATCATGCAAAAGCTTTTCATCAATATTATCTAATTACAATATCGAATATATACTAATTAATCTGATTATCATGATCTTACTTTAATTATTATATATCACTTCCCAGAATACATGGTTCAAAGATTAGGCATACAGAACACGAAGATCGCCGAGGTTAATCAAGTTTTATACAGAAATTATGGTACATCAATGGCTGGTCTAAAGGTATATATATTTTTATATATGTTTCTCTAAATTTACTATATATAATGCATGATTTATTACTAATATAAGCAGTATATGATTTTCTTCCAATATTTTCCATGTCCAGGCCATTGGTTATAACTTTGACAATGATGACTACCACAGGTACCAAAATTTTCCATCTCCTTTTACCTATATTTTGTTAATCATTTTATATATGATCTTATTACTCGTATATCAAGAAATTAGTATATATGCAAGTATATTATCTCAATAAATGACTCCCATTTTACAGTTTTGTTCATGGAAGATTGCCCTATGAGGTACTAAAATCTGACCATGTCCTAAGGACTCTGCTGTTGAGCCTGCCGTATCGAAAACTTGTAAGCTGCAAATCAAATTTAGAGAAAAATTAATGATAGTTTTTAAGTAACTAGTAATTATTAGATTCAAGCTTTAATATTTCTGATGAATATATTGAAGGTTTTATAATTTTAATTTATGTATGTAATGCGCTGCACAGATTTTCTCAAATGGGGATAAAGTCCATGTGGCCAAAACTCTTAGCAAGCTTGGATTGAAAGACTGCTTTGAAGGAGTTATATGCTTTGAGACTTTGAATCCCAATAATGATGATGTTCATCAAGACTCAAAGTTGAGAGAATGCAGCAGAAGCTTTTTCGAGATCAATTCTTGTTTATCCGGTGCCGGAATATCAGAGCTTCCGGCGACTCCTATTGTTTGCAAGCCATTTGCAAATGCTTATGAACAAGCCTTCAAGACAGCCAACATTAACCCTCAAACAACTGTAAGCCTAATTAATTTGCCTTCCTTCTTTTTAATTTGATGTGAACTTCTTGTTGGAATTTGGTGGCTTAGCTTAAAGTCAAAATTGAGTTCGACATCAGAAGTGAGAAGTGTCATCGACGAGGCCTTTTAATAAAACCTCATATCAGTCCATCATCTTCCCGATGACTAAGTAAGGGGCCCTAGAATGCCCATTTTCAATAAGTTCTTAACATGCATTAATAATTTATCCAAGTGCTTCTAGTAATTTTAAAAACAATATGTCAACTATGCCTCGGATAAATTTATAAAAAGCTCACGAGTTTTATAAAGAAAACATCATTTATAATGCGTTTCTTAGTGCATTTTTAAGAAATACTTGAGTTTTTAGTAAATTTTTGTTGTGCCTCTCACTTACGTACGCACTTTCACTTTCAACAATGTTTAACGGTGAGTTATCATTTCGGCAGCTCTTCTTTGATGATAGCATTCGAAACATACAGGCTGGGAAGGAAATGGGTCTCCATACTGTATTGGTAAATTTTATAAGTCATATTATTTGCATATATACAAAAGAACACATTTAAACTGAAATTCTATCGAATATATAACTGCACCGTTTAGTTGGTAATTAATTATACCGTATTTTCTTAACAAAAAGCAAAATTGAAGAAATGTTACAATGATTATATATATATATGTAGGTTGGGAGTTCCCAGAGAAGAAATGGCGTGGATTATGCAATAGAGAGCATCCACAATCTGAGAGAAGCACTTCCAGAGCTGTGGGATTCAGTCATCAACAATAACAAGACAGACATGATCACCAGAAGCATTAGTCCAACCAATAGCCTCGCAATGGAGACATCAGTCACTGCCTAGCCTTCAATGCCCACGAACTCATCTATCCCTAATAAAATGTATTATCAATTATTATATATATAGATCAATTATCTTTTTAATTTTTGATGATCCATGAATGACACCTCAACCACCTTATCTCTTCAGTTAATTAAAAGAAAATCAACACATCAAAAGATTGGCGACGATACACTATAAATCTTTCGCAATGATGTAGAACGAATGCGATATTAAGATATATAGTTTCCTCGTTGTTACTTATATATATATATATATATATATATATTTTTTTTTTTTTTCTGTTAGAAGAGATGTTTTATTTAAAAATATTTTACGATAGTATATGGATAGACATTAGATCCATCAAGAATCCAACCATGAACATCAGGGATAATAACACGACTTGTAAAAGATATGTGGTCTGATTAGGTTCACGGGCCGGGAACTAAAAATAAAATAAAAATACGCTTGTGTTCCACATATGATGTAATTACAAAGAAAACATCAACATAGAGTTCAACAACCGGGTGGAACTTGTGAAATACGCATAATGCTACATCGTTAAAAAATCTTTCTCAGAAAAACCCAATGGAAAAAAATCAAGACAAAAGAAAAAAAGTGCAGTGTGTTTGCTACAATACGGGGAGACTGAACATCCTTAAAGTAGACTCGGCTCGAATGAGAGGAATCTTGATGACCTTCCTCCTCAAGATAAAATGACCAGTCAAAGGAAAATAGGGCAATCCGCATGAGTTGTAATTGAAGAAGAACTATACTACTTATACTTGAACAACGTTGTTGTGACATAGTGAATGTAGGACTCCTTTATTTGATAGGATTAGAGGAGTGGATTGGATTCCTAATCCTAGCTCAATGTTTGGCAGCCCAAAAGCACGTTGGATTGGATAAAGTCAATGGACTCACAATCGAGCAACTTAATTATAGGATTAGGCAACACGCTTAATGTGACATTTTATTTGCTAAAAAATATATATTTGCTAAAATAAATATATAGAATGCGACAATCAATGAATTATGACATTCAATATTGAGCAAAGATGTTGATGACGAAATTGTACGTAATGAATGAGAGAAAGTTGTGGAAGCAAAGGCGATGGAAGAGGCTGTGAGAGATTAGAGGAAATTGACTTAGGTGAGAGATTCCAAAATCGAAATTAGAGCATTGGTGAATTTTGCCACCAGAAATGATCTCTTCTTTCTGACCATTTTTTTTTTGAACATTTAAATTAATACCAAATTATGTGGCGCATGTACATTGCCAGATAGTCGATGAAACCTGCACACAGTTCAACTACCACATCAACGCCTTAATCAAAGAGAGAAATATTAAGTGTACCAAGTTTTCGTGCCAAATTCTATACTATGGGCATGGTTTACTCCCATAAAATGGGGAAGTAGGTAATTAGAGAAAGGGTAATCGGGGAAGTAAGTAATCATTTCATTGAAGAGTTTTTTTTTTTTTTCTGCTTGAATTTAATTGATGTGTACGTTCATATAGAATTAGAAAATTAATGAAGTACGTACAATAATATCATTGTATTTGTTAACTTTCCCGAAAAAGAAATTTCTAGATCCGCATTGCCATGTACTACTATTATATTTTCGGAAACGAAAAGCTCATTTTCGTTTACCAAAATTCCATTGGCCAACAACTCAAACACATACTTAGCAATGAAAATAAATTTTTTACTGAGAGTATTAAATTTCGTTCCATCCACCGAAATCTTCCCTCGGGTAAGTCGTTGACACACGACAATATAAGCGAGCACCGATTGTTCAAGTAGTAGATTTTTCATGTCCGATGCAAACAGTGGTAATGAAATGTGTCTGTATTTGAAGGGAATTGCAGTTCGAGTAAAAGAGAAAGATCATAATACATTTGACCTCCAAGCAATTTACTCGCATTCGTAGGGATAAGAGCGACCTCACATTTCTTATTGTTGAGTGGGCAGACCAGCTGAAAACCTGAATTTCCACATAGAAAAAATTCTATGCCGATAACAACAAAGTCGTTACCGTATAAAAGCATTCCCACCGTCTTTACGCCATTAAGCGAAGGTGGGTTTCTAGGAACGTTGGTGATTGTTATCTTGTGTACGATGCGCCTAAAGTGCGAAGCTTTTACTGAAATGTAGGATGGGATGTCATAGGCTCAGTGTGGTGTCACATGGTAGAGCAAGAGCTCCATAGTCGGATTCTTCAATCTTGACTCTGGCGCTGCGAGAACGGTGAGCAAGGACAGTCCTGCCAGCTCTTTAATTGGCATTTATCAGAATTTGTATTCAAGAATACTTTTATATTTAATTCTTCTCCAAATAGGAGGTATAAGTAGTGTTACAATAGAAAACTTCTTCATAACCGATCAATCTAATCCACTTAATAACTACCCATAACTACCCAATCTTATCTTCCTATTAACTACAAAAAATTAATTACAATCAGTTAGACAATAATACCAATGAGAGAGCAATAACTATACAGCTCGTTGACACTCCCCCTCAAGTTGGAGTATAGATGTCAATCATGCCCAACTTGTCGCGAATTATTGAATACTCGTCCTGATACAGCCTTTGTGAGAACATCTGCGAGCTGATCTTCAGATGGAACGAAAGGAAATTGAATAATCTTTCAATCAAGATTCTCTTTAATGAAATGACGATCAACCTCTACATGTTTAGTCCGATCGTGCTGAACAGGATTATGAGAAATCTCGATAGCTGTTTTATTATCACAATGCAAGTCCATGGACTTTCGAAATTTGAAACCCAAATCCTTCATAATATTTTTGATCCACAGTAACTCGCATACACCGTGGGCCATACCTCGAAATTCCGCTTCTGCACTAGATCGAGCCACGACCTTTTGCTTCTTGCTTCATCACGTAACAAGGTTACCTCCAACAAAGGTAAAGTACCCAGATGTTGATCTTCTATCAGTCTGATCCCCTGCCCAGTCAGCATCAGTGTAACCTACAACTTCCAACTCACTCCTTTTAGCAAATAGTAAACCTCTACCTGGAGATGTCTTCAGATACCTGAGTATTCGATTCACAGCTTCCATGTGTTCTTTACTTGGAAAATGCATAAATTGACTGACAACATATGCTCTATCAGGTCTAGTATGAGAAAGATAAATTAGTCTCCCAACTAGACGTTTATATCTGCTTTTATCCGTTGGAACTTGATTTGGATAAATTCCCAACTTATGGTTCATCTCCATAGGTGTCTCAATTGGTTTACAGTCAAGCATTCCAGTTTCAGCTAATAAATCCAAGACATACTTCCTTTGGGATAAAGAAATACCTGCCTTTGACCTTGCAACTTCAATACCCAGAAAATACTTTAGCTGACCCAGGTCCTTCATCTTGAACTCACTTGATAAGTATCTTTGCAAAGCCTCCATCTCTTTGGGATCATCTCCAGTGACTACCATGTCATCCACATACACTATCAAGGCTGTAATTTTATTACTCTTACGTTTAATGAACAATGTATGGTCAAAATTACTCTGTCGATATCCAAATGCCTTCATCGATCTTGTGAATCTTCCAAACCATGCTCGAGGTGATTGCTTCAATCCATACAACGACTTCCTTAATTTGCACACCTTTCCAACATCAGAAAGCTTAAACTTTGTTCCTAGAGGCACATCCATATAAACTTCCTCTTCCAGGTCTCCATTGAGAAAAGCATTTTTAACATCAAATTGATGTAAAGGCCAATCTCTGTTAGCTGCTAAAGAAATGAGGATCTGGATTGTGTTAATCTTTGCCACAAGAGCAAAGGTTTCTTGATAGTCCACTCCGTATCGCTGTGTAGCCCTTTGCAACCAACCTTGCCTTGTATCTGTCAACACTCCCATCTGCATTGAGCTTTACTATGAACACCCAATGACACCCCACAATTTTCTTTCCAGGTGGCATAGGAGCAAGTTCCCAAGTAGAATTCTTTTGTAAGGCTTCCATCTCTTCGTTCATTGCTTTTGTCCACTTGGGATCCGCCAAAGCATCCTGTACATTACTAGGAATAGATACATAAGATAATTGATTGATACTAAGAGCATATGACTCAGACAATCTATGGGTGGACATAAAATTAGCAATCTGATATTTGGCTTTAGCTTTGAGTTCTGGTTCATACAATTTCTTTTGGATACCCTTGGTAACTCTTTGTGATTTTCTAGGTTCTACATTCTCTGACTCATAAGGTTGAATGCGTGTAGGGTTTAGGCTTACCTCAGGTAGGACATTCTGAGCAGACTCTTCAGTTGATGGTATAGAGAAGGGGAAATCTTCAGCTTCAGCAACTTTTTCAGAAATATCTTCAGCATGTGCATGGTCGATGGTCGAGGTTCATCATAAATATCTTCAGCATGTGCATGGTCGATTGATAAGACATGATCAGTAACATCTGTTTCGATTTCGACCAGTTGAGAAGTATCGTCGACTACCGGTCGACTGTACGTCTCCTTATTGATATCAACTGGTTGAGACTTATCATCTATTCTGTCGACTGGGCTGTTGAACCTTGCTTCCAAATTTCTATGTCCTCAAACTTTGAAATATGTAAGAGAGAAGAAGGATTCCCTTCACAACCTTTCTCCCCCTGAAGGGAAGACTCAGTGACTCCCCCTGAGTAGTATGGCTCCGATTCACGGAAAGACACATCAAGGGAAACATATACGGTGTCCGTAATGGGATCATAACATCGGTACCCCTTCTGGAACTCAACATAACCAATGAAAACACATTTTCGGGCACATGGGTCAAGCTTGCTACGTTGATGTTTTTGAATATGAACATAAGTTATGCAGCCAAACACTCTAGGCTCCAGATTAGGTAAGGAAGGAACGGACATGAGTGTTTGGAGTTTCTATTGTGGAGTCTGAAAGTCAAGAACACTTGAGGGAGTCCGATTAATAAGATATGCAGCAAACTTCACAGCTTCCCCCCAGTAAGAACGGGGCATATGCATGCCAAAAAGAGATACACGTACCACTTCAAGTAACTATCGATTCTTACGCTCAGCCAATCCATTTTGTTGAGGTGTGTAGGAACAAGAAGTCTGATGGCGAATGCCATGAGTAGTGAGAAACTCTGTCATTTGTCCATTTATGTACTCTCCACCATTATCAGACTGAAGGACCCGAATGGATTGTTGATACTGGGTCGTGATCATACCATGAAATTCTTTAAAGACGGAAAACACATTACTCTTGTTTTTAAGTAAAGAAATCCAAATCATTCTAGTACAGTCATCAATAAAAGTGACAAAATACCGAGCTCCAGAAAATGAAGGAACCTTTGCAGGGCCCCAAACATCTGAGTGAACTTTCATAAACGGAATTGTACTTTTATTCATACTAGGATAATATGAAATACGATGGTTCTTAGCCAGTTCACATACATCACAATGGAAATCCGAATCACTGACAACTGCAAAAAAATGTGGGTGTAGTTTCCTAAGAGAACTGAAAGACAAATGCCCAAGACGACGATGCCATAGCCAAACAGTGGCCATGGCATTTTCCACTCCACCAGTCTGATTTGCCTGACCCAATTTCTGTGTTCCACAATCTGTCAGGTCCAAGTAGTAGAGTTTTCCCTTTCTAACACCATAACCAAGAATCCTCCAGGTTAGAATGTCCTGAAACACACAGAAAGAAGGCCAAAAAGTCACAATACATGCAAGAATCATGGTAAGCCGACTTATAGATAAAAGATTATGGGACAAAGAAGGAACCACAAGAACATAATCAAGTGTGAGAGATTCAGATAAGACTACAGAACCCTCTCCGATAACCGAAGTTAGATTACCATCAGCTGTAGAGATAACTGCATGAGAGGAGGGTTTAAGGGTTTGCACACTTATAGGGTTTTTAGTCATATGATTTGTTGCACCCGTATCAATTATCCAAGTATCATTTGTAGATAATGTAGAGAAAACAGATGCCTTACCAACCATACCTAACTGTGCCACATTAGCAGATGCTTCTTGTGAGGGTTGCTCTTCCTCAGTAGTAGCAACTGAAGCTTTTCCAATCTTCTTCCGAGGCTTCTTGGAGAAATCCCACCAATCAGGGTAGCCAATGAGTTCATAGCACCGAGCTTTGGAGTGACCAGATTCGCCACAGTGAGTACATGAGTAAACATTTGAGCCACCAGGCTTGTTGGCAGCACGGTAAGAATGAGGGTTAGAGAAACACTGAGGAGGACCTTGTCTTCGATGAGTGGCCAAGGCAGAGGATTCGACAGAGCTCCCCATGACTTGTCGCTCAGATTGTACCTTCCGGACATAAGCATAGCTTTGGTCCAAATCATACTTTGGTTCCTTACGTAAAATTTCACCACGTATTTGATCATACTCTGAGTCGAGTCCACAGAGAAACATGTGAACCCTCATTCGAGTCATATAAGAAGTCATGTAGACCACACCTTCAACAGTGTCGACTTGAGAGGCGGTTCGTTGATCAATTTCTTGAAACATGGTCACCAGTTCGTTGTAGTAGACCGGAAGGGACCAGCCATTCTGCTTCGCTCCAAAACACTTCTTGTTCAGTTCGAAGATTCGAGTTTCATCATAATCATCATAGAAGGTCTTGGCAACCGCATCCCATACATCTTTAGCTGTGGAAAGATGTAACAACCCGGAATTTCAATTATTGGATTTAAGTAAATTATTTATGTAAAATGACGATTTTACCCTTGGTCGGTAAAGGGCATGGAAGTCAAATTTTGTTTCGAAACCTTTTGGTGGTATTTTGGATACCGTTGCGTAGGTCTCCAACTCACGAGTTGGTAGACAGGCGGCACGCGGAAAACGGAGTTCGTGGACGGAAGTTATGGGTCTAGATGTGCAAGGGCATTTTGGTAATTTTTGACTTGGGGTAGATATTTTTAACCCCCAAATCAGACTTACCTGATCCATGTCATCTTCATTTCATCTTTATCACTCATTCTCTCTCACTGTGATAAACACAAAACCACTTCGAACCGAAACCGTGCCAAAACAACCAAGAGAAAAACCATAAGTCAACGTTGGATTCAAGGCTTTAACTTCCCATTTTGATCAACTAATCATATTCTAGTCCTTCCCACGATCACAACCGTACCAACCATCGAAGGAGAGGACCACGGAGGAAGCCGAACCGAGGATAGGAAGTTTCGGACCTTCCAATCGATTTTTCGGTTAGCACAGGTACGTGTTTGTGGTTTTGAGGTCATATTTGGATTCCTGGGTTCGAGTAGATAGATTTAGACATAAAATTTGTGAAAAATGATTGAATTTTGAGGAAGTTAGGAAAGCTTGAAGTTTCGGCTGGAAATGGTAGATTCCGGCGGAAACCAGACGGCGGCGCCGGCAGCCGGTCGTCTTCTCCGGCGAGTTGCCGGTGACCGGTCAGGTCGAGGTGACCAGTCGGGTCGGGTGACCGGTCGGGTCGAGTTGAACCGGTCGGGTCGAGTTGGACCTGGTCAGGCCGAGTTGAACCGGGTTGGACCGGTCCAGGCGCGTGGGTATTGTAGCAGGCGCGTGACCGGCGCGTGAGGCGCGTGGCGGCGCGTGGGCGCGTGTTCCAACCTTCCGTCGGCGCGTGGCGCGCGTGGGCCGAGTCTGAGGTCACGGTGGCGCGTGACAAGTAGTTTTTGACGTTTCGGACCTGTTGGCGCAGGTTTCGAGTCGATCGGATGTCGTTTAGGGGTTGTTTCGGACAATTTAAAGTTTCTGCGTTTTCTAGGCCAGCATAGGCAGACCTCCCGGGGTTTAGGGGGTTTATATTTAAGGTTCTTATTATTAGCTGGTAATCTCGATTATTAATTTGGACATGCGATACTGCTCCAGGAACTTCAGGGGAGCGTACAGTTCGGGATTGAGCTTGCTTGAACAGGTTTGTGAGTGGACTTTGATTTATAAACTGTAATGCATGCATAAATGTATCTTTGATTTAAATACTGTGATGTATGGGTGCAATGAATTTCTGGATTTTAGAAATGTTGCTGGACACATGTTTTCCAATATTTCAGTGAAAGTGTGTTTTGAGAAATGGCCTGGTTTTTGTACTTGATTTTGATATCGTTTTGAAGTGGTAACTATTTGAGTATGTGATTTGGGGTTTAGACCCATAATTATGATTTATTGATTTTGGCCATAGAATGATATTGCAAAGAATTTGGCTTAGGCCGAGAAACAAAGATTTCGAAGTATGGATTTGATTCACTGGTTCCCGTCCCGATAATTATTGTTGCTCTGACTGGTGTTGAGGGGCCTTGCTCTGCCGGTTGTTGAGGGTTCGGACCTTAGGTGTTGAGGGGCCTTGCTCCGCCGGGTCCTATCTATGCATAGTACAGATTGTACAGATAGTACAGATTGTACAGATAGTACAGATGGTACACAGAGTTGTACAGATTTTAACACATCTCAAGGGATACCCTGGTGTGTTGTGGATATGTCGGGAACAGTGAATTTGAGATATTATGTGTCGGATTGAACGAAATGATTTGAATTTGAGATACTTTGTGTCCAGATTAAATTAAATGATTTTAAACTCCTTTGAAGAGAGTTTTCAAACCAAATTGTGGATCACGAGGTATTTTTATTATACAGATTTTATGTGAGTCCAACTAAGTGGTTTTAAAGAGAAATAGAATTTTTGGTGATTTACATATGATGTTTTAGTATGATAAATTGTTTTATGTTATGCATGCATGATTTTATAAATGGAGCGGAAGAAACGTATTTTCTCGAAAAGGAATTTATAAATGATTATTTTTGTCCACTCATAACTTTTGTGTTTAAACCCCCTTCAGGCAGTTGAGTAGAGTTTACGCGAACACTGATCTCGAGGCAGAGACATTAATACTTCGACTGCGCTGTGTAGTATATTTGAGTAGGATATCTAAATTTTACTCTTGATCCTACTTAGACGCTCTGATATTATATTGTATTTGATTGGTCATTAATTACGGGAATTATTGAGTGCTTGAATCCCTTGTCTGACAAGTGGAAGTATTTATTGTTATTATATTTTGTAAGGATTGAAGGGTATTTTGGGAACCTTTTCTTAGGTTGTCAGACGGGATCAGGGTTCTTCCCGAGTTTCGAGGGGAAATTCGGGACGGGTCCTGACAAAAGACATATGTAGCGGTTCATGAGAGATGGCGTCATAGAATCAATGAGCTAGCTCTTCACCTTGTCGTTGTCGGTTACCCAACCTTCATATTCGGTGGAGGTAAGGGCAGGTTGAGTCTTCTCTCCAGTGAGATATCCAACCTTTCCCCGTGCTCCAATTCGCATTCGCATAAGAGGAGCCCAAATTGTATAGTTGGACTCATTCAGGGGCGTTCCAGTGGGGAATGTAGAGTTATCTTGGGTGGTGGTGTGGTAGTGGTGATTGATGATTTGTGGTTGTGGAACCTCACTCGCTGAAGGACTGGTGGTGGGAATGACTTGTTGATCTTCGTCACTTTCCATGTGGGAAGTGATTAAAAAATTCGGAGTTTTTCGGAATTTTGAGATTTTTGGGATTCAAGAGATTCGAAAGAACAAGTTCCTAGGATTGAACTAGGCTTTGATATGATATTAGAATTTGTATTCAAGAATACTTCTATATTTAATTCTTCTCCAAATAGGAGGTATAAATAGTGTTACAATAGAAAACTTCTTCATAACCGCTCAATCTAATCCACTTAATAACTACCCATAACTACCCAATCTTATCTTTCTATTAACTACAAAAAATTAATTACAATCAGTTAGACAATAATACCAATGAGAGAAAACAATAACTATACAGCTCGTTGACAGTATTGAGTTCTGATGCGAGGCTTATGCCATTATATCCAGCGTTTCCCTAAAATTCAGATGCTTCCGTTCCGCCAGAGTCTGCTACGACAGACCCGTCGCTGAACAAGCAGAGAATACTAGGAATATGACAAGGGTTATGTAAATCGCCATTTGGCGAGGGCTTCGGTCAAAGGCTCTGTGAACTCAGAATCTTGGGTGCAGCCGTATAGGTTCGTCAAATCGGATTGTTAAGGGAGAGACGGGTCATCCAAGGAATATCCTGACTCAGTGAGCGTCTAACAACACTCAGCTAGCGTTGGCGTTGTGCCTCAACAATACTCGTCTCGACCCTAGTATCATCCTGCGATGAGGCTCCCTACAAAATCTACCACGTTGAGGAGGCATGACAGTTGTAGGATATATAGAAACACAATGTAACAGTATGTCGTCGAAATTTGTTCTTTCTTTATTAGTCATGATCCATTGAAGATTTTTCCTGCCACATCAAATACTCAAAAGCGAATTATATTATATTTTTCCCACATCTCTCTTTTCAAGGGATGTGGCTAACATGCAACGAGAGCAAAGAACGAAAGAAAACCAAACAAAAATAAAAGGAAATATAGACCGCAGATTCTTGGTGAAAGCGACACCTGTCCGGTTAAATTTGATTTTCTAGCCGACATTCATGTAACCCCGGCACGTGTCAGGGTTCAATAGGGCCACGTAAATGAGGTAAAAAAGTAAGTGTGCCTGATGCTTCATTTTGAAATTTGATTGAATGCCTTGGAAACCAGTACTGAAAAGACGGGTGTGTGTCTATTTAAACACTCCCACGCTTCCAATTTTCTCTCTTTCCTTTTCTCCTCCCTCTCAACGTCGGCATTTGGATCTGGTAAGCTTTTTTTTCTTTCATACTTTGGATGTTATTTTTTTCTTTGTTTTTTCAATTTCAATGTTTAATTTTGGAGAAATTAAATAGTTTTTTTTTGGGGGTTTGTTTCGTTTTGACAATGTTGCATTGCTTTCTCGCCTTCAATGGTTAATGTTGTAAAATCAAATGTTTCCATTGTAACATTTCTTCCATTTATGTACTTCATAGGCTTCGATTGATTTTCTTGCTTATTAATTGGGTGTAAGTTTTTTTTTGGGATTTTTTATTGTGATTTAATGGATTTTCTCTAGCCAATGTGACTATATCGTGATTTGAGGCCTTTTAGCCTTAGATTTTTTTGATCTTTTGATGACAAAAGATTGAACCTTTTGTGTCTGTTTGCATCAAAATGAATTTTAGTTGTTAATATCGGAAGTTTCACTTTTGTTTTTGTGATTGTAATTGTTTTTGTTTTTGTTGAACATAGATCAAGATGGAAAATAAGGACTTTCAGCAATTTGAGTGCCTTTTATTTGGTAAGCCTTTATATACATTTGTTGGTTTCATTCAAATTTATAATTCTTGAAGGCAAAAATAACAATTGGTTGTTTTGGTGTCCAGATCTAGATGACACCCTTTACCCTTTAAGTTCTGGAATTTCAGTACAAATCACTAAGAATATTCAAGGTGAGGCATGCTTTATGATTTTGGCTTCTAAACTTCTATGTCAAATGTTACATTGTTTGAGTAAAATTTCTTTGAATTTTCGCGGTAGAATATATGATTCAAAAGCTTGGCATGGAAGAAAGTACAGTTCCTGAATTGTGTATCTCCTTGTACAAGGATTACGGGACAACAATGGCCGGTCTTAAGGTATGTCGATTATGACCCATTAACCCGTTGTTTTTTGTTTTCGAAATAATTCAAGGCACGTAAGGTTGATAAATGAATTTGGTTTTGTGTTATGTTTTCAAATGTCCAGGCTCAGGGCTATAAGTTTGAGTATGATGACTTTCATAGGTACCAAATGCTTAACCCTAATTCATGTCTCTGAAATTTGTATTGATCATTTCCTCTCGGTTGCTCACAGTAATCGTTTATGCAGTTTTGTTCACGGTAGTCTGCCCTACGATTTGCTTAAACCCGACCCTGTTCTCAGAGGTCTCTTACTTAGTGTGCCTATTCGGAAAGTTGTAAGTTTCATTTTTCAATATTTACTCAAATCATGTCTTTTGTTCAAGATTAAGATATAGGGATGCTTTTACTTCAGAGAAAACTACACTGAATGACACAATTAGAACCAAACTTACCTAGAATGATAATCAACTTATTTTTTTGACTACCACGGTTAAACCCATTTTTTCAACTGTTTTTAGTTAATTACCCTTTAATCAACCAAAGAGTGTTACTTACTAAGTTCAAACCTAAAATTTTAGAACTATGCTTTCACTTTTTTGCTCTTGACGGAATCAAGGGTGTTGCTTCAGGTTTATCGTTTAGGATTTAGGGGTTTAAAAGTCTTGGGGAGGTGGAAGGGGTGGTGGTGGGACGGTTTATGACTTAATTTATAAGTGATGACTCAATATTTTTTTTATTTAATAGTATTGTTGAGATTTCAAATTTTGTATATAAAGGTTTTTTTGTTCTTTGTTGGACTTTTTGTTTTTATTTGCGAAATTTTAGACTAGGTTGTTCTTATTCTCAAATAGAAGGTAAAAAACAAGGCTGTTAGGACCTATACCTCATCAACTCCTTACATCAATCATCATTGCTTTCTTCTTATGTTATGTTTGGTGATTTTTGATTGTTGTATAGATCTTTACAAATTCGGATAAGGCACATGCCGGTACTGTTCTCCGCAGACTTGGAATAGAGGATTGCTTTGAGTCGATTATATGCTTTGAGACTCTGAATAATCTCACCAACAATGCTGCTGCTGCTGATTCTGATTCTGTTGGTGCAGAAGACACTGCAAAAGTTGAGCAACCAAACACTGGCGCGGTTATTCCGAAAAGCCCGGTTGTCTGCAAACCCTTCGAAAATTCATATGAAGAAGCTTTTAAGATAGCACACATCAACCCTCAAAGAACGGTAACATCATTTATTTTTATATCGAGTCAATGAACACTACCTCCCCTCACATGAAACTGATTTTTTGATTTCAATTTTGTTTCTTATTTGTAGTTATTCTTTGATGATAGCATTCGCAATATTCAATCTGCGAAACAGTTGGGCCTTCATACAGTTCTGGTAAGTTAGTAATGCTCAGTTTGTGCAATCGATTTTTTTTTCTTTTTTTTTTTGCAGTTAGTGAATGATTATGTTGGGAATTGGTTGTAGGTGGGCAAATCCCAAAGAACAAAAGGGGCGGATTATGCACTTGAGAGCATCCATAACATCAAGGAAGCATTGCCGGAGCTCTGGGAAACCGCCGATCAGCCTGAAAATGTTCAATATGCACAGATTGCAATTGAGCAATCGGTGGAAGCTTAGCCTAGCCTTGCTTGGAACTCAAGTCATCTGAAATGTTGACAACCGCTGCGAATATTTTTACATTCAAACCATGTATGGATTAAGCATGGAAAGGAAATAGCTTGTAGCGGAGCGCAGGACACAAAAAGATCCATGTATTTTTATCTCCTCATTATTATAAAACTACTCCTACGATATTATTTCTTGAAGAAGCACTTTAACTAAACATTTTATTTCAAAGCACTTTTAACTCTGTCAAAGTGAGTCCAAATACACTAAATTTACACTTTTTCATGATAAATTTTGGAACTATTTTTAGCATTTGGCATACTGGAATTCAATTCAAGAAAAGAAAATTTATATGAACAAAAAACTCCATTGAATCTGTACGACATGGGAATTGAAGGCATGCTTCAACGCATATACCAACATTTGGTTCATATGGACATTTACATAATCGCGAAAAGCACTAATAGCGTGATTTTTTGGCTGGGTTGGACCTTCCCATTGCCAAAGTTTCTTGAATGTTTCATCTCTCCAAAAGAATTGATGAAAGCAATTCCTTTTTTGCTTTCTATCCACGAAGGATGCGCCTTTGGCTTTCACCCTTTCAGTGAATACTTCTTCCCAGTGAATGCTTGGAACTTAGGCTCTTCTTCCTTCTTAGAGGGTTCTTCTGTCTTCTTAGAGGTCTTTTCTGCCTTCTTAGAGGGCTCTTGCCTGGTGTTCTTTGGGGGGACCTGGGTTTACAAGTACAAATCAAACCATAAGCACCGTGTCAAGTTAATGTTTACAGATAACCACAGTGGTAAGTTAATAAGTACAGATAAGCACCGGCTATTTCATTTAAATTAGAGAAGAGGGGCATACTTTTGAGGTATCATTTTTGGGCTGGTTGCTACTTGAACCAAACACAAGCTTTCCAGAATGTTTACGGGCAGCACAAGCTGTTGACTTAGCATTCAAGGCTCCATTTTCATTCTCCGGTTGGTGCTGCTTTAGTATGGGAGTGGAAACTGGTGCAACAGATTGTGTCAAGGGTTTTCCATCCAATCGTTTTGATGAACCAGTAAAGGGATTGAATTTTGCTAGCTTTTCAGGTGGCTCTTCTTCAGCTGAAAGGTACATATCAAAAACAGAAAAGCAATATCAACTGTTAGAAAGGAATTCTATGTCTTACATGCACAAAATAAAGGTCACTGCTTAGAATTTCAAATCATTTTTCAAGATTACTTTCAGGAGCATCATAAATACCTTCTAGTGGTCTCTTCTTTGGCGAAGTAGTTGGTGCAGCTTTTTCAGGTTCCACATAATCAAGAGGAGGGGCAAAATCAACCTCACAGTCCGTCTCAATTATACTGATTGCAGAAGACGGCTTTGTTTCAACTATGTTAATATAATACTTCTTATTGTTATAAGGAACCATGATAGTGTCACCAGTGGTTAAACAAGAGTAGCTCCTCAATGTAGTCTCCAAACTGCAAAAGGATGAAATTGAAAATATTAATATTTCTATCGTTATACTCGAAGTCCAATGCAATTACGAAAATGAAGATATCAACTTGATTAACTAACATGGCTTTGGGGTTTGAGATATCAAGAAAATCTTTAGTGTGGGGCTGCAACTTCACGTACGTTCCCTTTACAAGGCTTTTGTTTTTCACTTGACAAATGTCTCCCTCTTGAAGGAGCATGTTCTCCATCATCTACAAAGATAACAAAAGAACAGAAATGAGTAAGAAGTATCACCATATCCAGAATACTACTGAAACAAATTCTGAGGGAAAGATGCGTACCCAGTATGGTAAATAAATTAGGCCCTCATCAGCAACAAATTCCAGGACCCCACAATGAGTAACCCGTTCAACAGTAGGATTGTTAAGTTCAAACAACATAGGGTAGTCGATCTGTAAAGATGCTGTAGAAGAAAAGTTCATGGTTAGTTAAACATCGTCATATATCAAAATAGGTTACACAAATTGAAATCCAATTTGCAACGGCAGGACAAAGTAGAGATAGAAGTATCATTTACCAAGGCGATCAAGAGCTGAGGGAGGCATTATAACTGGAAGGACACAGAAAGCGAAACAAATAATTAGAGAAGCATTCAATAGTATCGTGGCCTAAGAAAGAAATATACATAGAGGATGGCCTGAATAGTTTAACAGAACTAGTCAAGCAGATAAACATACTTTTATCACCCTTTTCCAGATGTTGCTGCAAAAATCAAGAGTGAGGAATCAGCATAAACAATTAGGAACGGCCAAAGAATAAATTCACTTATAACCATACACAACTCTGATTAATCACAGAACTCAAATAGTTGAAGATGTTTGCCCACTCTTTGAGAGGTCCAAAGATGGAGTTCAGCGTGTTGCCTTCACTTATAAAGGGTATACGGAAAACTTCAACTTAATTAGCGAAGTTTAATTTTCCAGGTTCAGAATTCAAACCTTGTCAATGAAGGAGACGGGGTAACAACGATAACTCTGCTCAAAGGCTGAAACGCTGCCATAAGCCTTTAACACAAAAATAAGCAGAACAGTGAATTAAATTATCAGAAAAAACAAATTGGAAAAAAAATAGAGGAATGACTAAAATGTGAAATAGCAGCAACACTCAAATCTAAAAAGATTTTGGTAAGGGAATCTAACTCATTAACTGGTAGCTACCACTATTTCAAACAGTAGGATGGTCGAATTCTGATCCCAAGTTGTTACCCAAATCAAATAAACATATTATCACAAACTAAAACCTCCTTTATCCAACAAACATACATTGAATCATTCCTCCTTATTCCATTGTTTGCATTCATGCTAATCAACATCAATAATAGAGGTTGTTATAATCAAAACAATCAAAATAAATTCCTCATCTTTATTCTGAATTCCAATTTAAGAAAACACAAACTACTAGGAATATAAAGAATGGGTCATTCAACATACCATATTCACTGGGTCCAAGAGCTTTCCACTGACCAGAAGATTACTAATTGCCAGAAAAATAAGAAAACAAAGAGAAAACACAAAAAAGAGAAAACCCCAAATTATCAATCTGAATCCAAACTCAGAATACCAGTCAAACCATATAGATTTCAGATACAAAATTACAAACAAAACAAAACCCACTATCAGCCTGTTCAAAGAAACAAGAAACAGGGGGAAGAAGAAGAAGAAGAAATCCACTATCTGACTACCACCAAAAACTCGAAGAATAGAAACCCAGAAAAAATAGGCACAAAAGGGACTGTATATGATGCTTTGGATATAGAAAGTTTGGATTTTGATGAAGAGCTTGGCACCTTTTTGTTTGTAAATGTAATGGATGATTGAGGCACTGGGTTTTCTTGCTGGCTAAGGTCCAAGGAGACCTAGCTGGGTCTGAGACTCTGGAAGTGCAGTGATCTTTGAGAGATGGTGGGTTCCGACTTTTTATAGGTTAAGAGTTGAGACTTGGAAAAGAGAGAGCCTTTGGATTCGGACGGACGCTTAAGAGGTGCGGTTCAATTTTCTTTTATTTTTTATTGCCCTTTTCTGGTATTTCCCCTTTATTTTCAACTTGTAATTTTTGAAGTATCAACCTTGTTAGAACTCGAGATCTTCTCCTGTAAAATAGGTACGAATACTACTAGTTAGTAGCTCTAGTGGCAAAAATATTTACTTTTGCATAAAATTGTTTGATTATCTTAGCTATATTTATCTTTATTTATAAATATAAGACATTTTATGTTCAAATTTGCTAACAATAATTATATGTGTGCGTGGAATTTGCACATAATTGTAAATTGATGTGTAATTTGAAAAATTAGTAAATAAAAAAAAAGGTTAATGGGCCAACAAACTATTAATGCTCTATCCACACAAGTTTGAAACTTATTCTGGGCCTTTTCGATCCAGACCTAGGCCGATAAATTATGGTAAGCTAATTGGCCCAAGGAGATTAGGAAGGGTCAAATTTGTCTTTTTGTTTGGTAATTTGCCTCGTCCCCAAAGGAAAGCCCTTGGTACCTCCTCTTCGTCCCATCCTGCAGTTGCAGAAGAAATAAAGAAAGTTTCTTTCCTTCACAACAGAGCCTCCATACACAAATCAAGCTTTAAGCTTTAGCTGTCAATTGGGTTTCGGAGCAAAAACCCGGAAGCTAAAATGGCGAAGCAGCTTTCCAGCACTCTAAGGAACTTAAAGGTAAAAAAAATTAACAGCTAGACAGAATCAAATCTTCTTCTTGCCTTTTCTATTAATGTCAGTATTAGTTTTTTGTTGTAAGTATTGTTTTGATAAACCCAGTTGGAATTTGATCCGGGTTTTGCCTAAATTGATCTTTGAGTTCTTCAATTTTGAATTTCATAACTTTCTGGTGCACCCATGATTAGCTTTTTAAATACACTTTAACGTAAGGGTTGTGTTTTATTTTTATTTTTTTGTGTGGTTGTTATCGTAGTTCATGCAAAGAGCAACTCAGAGAGAGGAGAAGAAAGAAGAAGAGGCCAAACCTGCTGCGGATTTTACTTTCCCTGCCAGCCAGATAAGGAAGTGGTAGCTTTCTTTCTTCTTATTCCTTGTTCTAATATGTCTCCAAGTATTTGATATGTTTTGCTTCATGAGTTACATTCATAAAAGAATATGTAATTTTAAGGTTCATATATGGATTATTAGAATCAATATAGTTTGTAGCATATATTGGCTAAATTTATTTTGAGACCTAAAGTAGGTGTAGTACTAGAATCTGAAGAGTGAAGAAATTCTGGTTTATTGGTAGTGCAAAATTGCTGGATTCTGATTGATGATTCTTAGGAGAATCAGTTTGTAGCACCTAAATAAGCTACAACTTTGAAGGACATTATAACCTAGCTTTCGTAATGTTAACCCCTTCCCGGGATCCCAATAGATGTCCGATGGCCTCAGTTAAGATAACTAACTCCATCTTTGAACCAGAGATGATTGTGACTACCTGCTCTAGTTAGTCATTAGTTACATTACTTCAGCAACGTTTGATCTAATCTTACTTGGACGGCTGTGCAGTATGGTCATAATGGAAGGTGACCCCCATCCTGGAGCAATTAAAGGGCGGATGTCGTTTCAAAGTTTCAATCCGTCGATTGATGTGAGTATAAATAGACTAAGGGACCTTACGATTTCCAATATTAATCTCTTGGGTACATCTTGATTGGTTTAGATTCACCTCACCTAAAAGTTTTTCATGGTAGAAACTGAATGAAGCATCTGAAAACGGTTGTCAGCCAGCTGCCTCTGCCACTTCTTCTGGCATCCAAAATGAAAGAGTGTCATTTAGGTGGGTGTTTTGACATTTCATTATTTTAATTTGTTTATTAAGTTTATAGGAATTTATTGTCTCTGCTAGATTTTTTTGCTCCAATGGTTGGAAACTAAGAAATATATGCTGGAAAAATTTGTACCAAACTTTGCTTCTGCTCTCCTATCTTTTTTCTCCTCTTTGCATTTCACAGAGAAAATGGGTCCTCAATGGATGAAGCAGAGTGCTCAAAAGGAGACCATAAAAGGAAACAATCTGAAGTAGTTTCTGAAAAACAATTTCCAAACAAGTCGCCCAAAGGTAATCAAGTTGATCATCAGCCATCACCAAGCAAAAGTAGAGGCTCCTTCAAGAAACCAAAGGGTGAAAACCTGAACTGGAATGTTCTTAGACCGAAAAAGAATCAAAACAAAAGAAGCTGAGCTTACGTGATTCACTTACAGTTGTGTGTACTTCATATTTCAATTGCTTTCAGGTCCTATCATTTGTAACTGTAATCTTTTTGTCAAGTTATTAATGCCCAGTTCTCATAACAACCATCCAAATTTGTTAGCTTTTAAGCCCAACTGGTTTCTCTCTCCCACCTTCAAAACTCCATCTTCAGAATATTTCACTTCATAAAGAGATCATACTCTAAGGTGTAATTATGAATTTATTCCTCTTTTCAGATTCCTCATTATATTTTGAACAATACTGCAATTTATGTTCGTATTTGATTTCTAGCTAGTGATGTTAGGATAATTCAGATGCTGGAAATTTGTGTTTGTTTGTTACCCTCCAGTATTAAAGGCTGTTTTTTCCTAGCCTCTCCCGTGTGCCTGATATGTTAATTGCAAATAGTTGTACTAGTTTTTCATTATTTATTACAGTCAAGCTTGCATTGATCACGTTATTGTGAGCTGCACTTTTTGCATCCAATGATAATTTTGAACCTCTAGTTCTCTTTGGTTCCTGAAGAGTCCACTGAATTATGTGCCTTTCTGGGTTATCTTATAATCAGAAGGGATTTTCATGATGTCTTAGTGGTAATTATAGGCATGGTTTACATCTAAAATATGTGGCCCTCACCCGGCACTCTTCCTCTGCATCATTGTTAGAATAAGGATTGCACAGTACTTTTATCTGTTAGTGTTTGGAATTGTGAAAATTGTTTGGCTGTGAGTTACTCGTAAAGATTTGGTATGTTTTGCTTTGTGGTATATGATCTATGGTTATTTTATGTTTCCCATTCCTAATTGGTCTGGGTATAAGACATATATCATGCAGTTGATTGATCACTCATCCCCTATTATTTTCGTTCGTTCTTCTTTCCAACCCGTCTATGATAATTGGCCTTGGTATAAGACATATGCATCATGCAGTTGATCGATCTCTCATCCCTTATCATTTTTCGTTCCTTCTTCTTTCCAACCCATTTATGATACTTTATCTTGGTATAAGATTCCTTGCAAGGTTCAAATACGTGCTTGGATGTTTACACTTAGAAAAGTTAATAGCTGTGCTGTTATTCAGATGACTAGGGTGAATATAGCGTATCACCTCAATAATGCATCATGCATAAATTTGCAGTTGAAAGTATTGTCCTCTTTTTTTTCCACTGCCCCATTGCTCTGAGGCTTTGGTATATGTTGCTCTGGAAAGCGAGATTGTGTTGGCCTTGTGCAACGGTTACGGAATGTGGTGCTTTTGGAGAAGGGAAAGAAGCTAATTTTGTCATCTGTTTTAAAGATGATTTTGTTCTGTTAATGTGGATTTCAGAAACTCTAGGGTTCGTTTGTTTAGGTAGAGATTTGGATTTGATAACAAGGCTAAACTTGCTACAAAAACTAGAAAACACTAGATTCAATGCATTTGAAATAACTGTATGTACCAAGTCATTTTAAACCCATTTGTTTTCTTCAGTTTCTTCATACTCAAATCTAGGCCTTGTTATCAAATCCAAATCCCTACCTAAACAAATGAACCCTTATATTTAAAAAATGTAGAGTTTATAACTAGTGAATACTCGTTTCAGTTTATCCTGGTAAGAAAGAATGTTATTCTTCATCTCAATAATTCTTTGTCCCAATTAGAGAAGTGGTTAACAATTAGGCTATCAAGTTGTGAGAGTTGTGCCACAGTCTAGGTGAGATTCAAAGGAGGGTTGTGAAAACACTGGTGAAGTACTGAGTATGATTTCAAAGTCCAGGTTACAAGAACTTGGATTTGATGTATTACACTAGTATTCCTTGTTGATTTTGTCATCGCATCGGCCACACAAGAAAAGGTTCTGTGAACCGTGCAAAGTATTGTGCTCTCTTGTAATTGTATATGCAATCTATTTTGATTTTAAATCTCCAGAGTGGATGCATTATTAAACAAACTTAGCACTGGTTTTGGAGGTAAATGGTAGAGTTAGTGAGAAAGCATTCACAAGATGCTGAGAGGTGCGGCCATGCCTAGGGCAGCAACATACTAGGTAAGCAGTTGTAGTGTGATGTCCAATTATCACTACTTGCAGTTGCAGAAGTCTAGATTCATCAAGATTTTTGTCATTTGGGAAAGTACTTGCCGTTGACGTCCTTAAGGACGTTCTGGGTTCATCCACGTAGTGGATTGTTCTTCGATAAGCATGTGTGTCTGTGAATCGTTCTGGGTGGAGTATGTGGTACTTGGTTTTACTTGCAGATATTTGAGGAAGATGACTAATCTGCATTTGAGATGAAGTATTTGCACTTCTTAAAAGAGACATGAGTGGATAGAATTTTTATTTTATTTTTAAAAACAAACGATACACTAGTTTAATTTTATCTGTCTAAACTACGGGGAGATGATACAAACTCGAATGAAGAGCGGGAGAATTAAAAATGGAACTCTCAAACAGGTTTCCAGAAAGAAATAGCATGGATGATTCTGCCTTTCCATCCCTGCAAAACCCACATCCCATCCTCATCAACGACGAAATCTTTATGGTAATCAGACTTCACCATAATTCTAACTTTCTTCAAGACCTCCTGGTTTAATGGCAACTGCTTGAATCCAGCTCTCTTGTTTCTATTCTGCCACTGCTTATATGTCTCAGGTCTTTCAACTCTCCTTGAACCCTCACAAGCGATTACATTGATGACATCTCTACCAAACCCCTCCTTCTCAAACAGCAGTCTCTGCTCATCTTCCCGGGGCAGCGTCTCCTCAAACATGTCGAACAGCGAAGAGAAGTGGAAGAGCGCCTCCTTGAAGCGCGTGTCGAAGAAGGGCGCATTGTAGGATCCATTGACAACTCCATGGATGAACATATCTGGGTTAATTCTCCTGATCAATTTCAGGACTCTATCTCTTGGACTGTCTGTCACTGTTTCGTCAGGTAAATTCTTTAGCCTGTACAAGCAGTTAACAACAATCAACTCATTATCTCTGTCGATTTTGATATCTTCATATTGTATATCTTCCCAGTTCTTTGCTATCACATTGTACTCAAATGGGACTCCAAATCTCATGCAGTAATTTGATAACCGCCTCCCAGTCTCCTCAACCCTTTCTGATGGCCGGAACCCTGGTTGGGGAAACTCAATTCCTGTGATCCGAAGCATGGGAGGCCCGCCGTGTCTCTGGGAGAGGCCTTGGATGAGGCAAGGCCATTGGTAGCCATAAAGAACACCAAAATCAATGATGTGAAGCCTTGTTGCTTTCTCTGCAAGCTTTGCAATTGTTCTGTTGGCATATATATTTGACATCTTCTGAAAAGGGCAAGCTGTGATGTAAGTCTGGTAAGCTTTCAAGATATCAGCAGCTGACTTGCTGTTGCTTGGAAGTGAATTATACAATGGAACCCCTGCAGCCAGACGAAGCTCGAGGCCATTGGCTAGGTAATGAGCTAGTCTCTGGGTTCCATCGCCGTAGGGTGACGAATTCTGCCTTATCTGTTTGAGTTGCTCATTTGCAGTCCGTATGTCATAGCTTGCAACAGCTTGTGCACACTGAGTTAGCAATGTCCATAAGTCCACTCCTCCTGTATTGTCATCGGGTTTTTTCTTCCGGGGTTTTTTGCCTTTGGATCCTCTTGATGACTTTCCATAGAGCTGAGGTTGTCCCTGAGGAGGAGAACATGATTGAGAGTCTTGCCTTTCGCCTTGGCAGAGCAGCACCTTATCAAACAGCTCGGCGGCCTCAGATTCATCGGCGTAGACAGCTGATTGCTTGCTGCTCCTCCTTTCATCAAGATAATCATCATCATCTTCACGTTGACGATTTTTCTTGCTCCTTGATCCAATTGGTGAGTTGCTGCTCCCTTCCTTTCCCTCCTCTCTTGACTCTATGAGAAATGATGAGTTTCCATCCGAAAGAAAAGGATTTGAAACTAAGGTGATATCCACCGGAGAATCAATACCAGAATTTGGAACATCTTCAACACAATCCCAGTCTGAGCCGGCCCAATTGCTGCTGCCGGAGGGATGCTCGGAAACTAGGACATCATGCAAGGATTTTTCAGCGGCTTTGAGGGCCAAGCAGTCCTGCAACATGCAGGGCCTGTTCTCCAACTCTTCCTCCATAAGCATCTCACTGATGAACTTGAGAAATGCATTGGAGGTGTCATTGCTGTCTGGAGAATCCACCTCTGAGCTCAGGCCCGGGGACGAAGATAAATCACTAGAAGGGTAGGGATTGACTTGGAGGAAACTGTGGTCTCTGAATTCATCACGGTCGGCTTCAAAATCGTCGAAAAGACTCTGATTTTGGTCGAATATGAAGTTGTTCATGGTGTCCATTAGAAATCTCAGGGACTGAAGAAGGAAGGGAAGTGTATGAAATGGCTATATATTGAAGAGCAGCCAAGTTAGAATATTTGAGGGCTTAAAAACCAGTCGAGTTTTGACTCAAGTCATGGTGATGATTTTGATGAACAGAACAACTTGATCCACAAGTATAACCGACTGAAATCTCACCTTCCAGGAAATGAGAAATGAGAATTCCTGCCTTATTATAATGTGGCATATCACAGTGGATCAATTTTGTTGGAGGAACATAACATAACCAAAACCTGAATAATTGTGTAATATTGTAAATATAAAATGAATTTAATTGTGAGATGAGTTGAATCTGCCTCATAAGTCAGCTTAATTATTGTGGACTTTACTCATTAGATTAATTTAAGGACTAATACAAAGAGGATTGCTTTAATTATTGTGGTATGTCTTGATTGTCATTACTGGAGACCAGAGCCTTAATTTGATTGGAGGAATCTTAAGCCTCCATTGTTAATGTTAATTTATAGCTAAATGGATCAATAATGTGGTCTTTACTCTTTATCATGATGAGCATAGTGAGGTTATAATAGTAAACAATGAACAAGAAGAATCTTAGAGATATTTTCACTCCTTGGGGGGACCAAAGACACCACTTGGTCTTTGGAGCACCGCATCCATCTGAATGTGAAATCAATAAGACAAAAAGGACTGAAGTTTCTATGACACTTCTTTTTTGTTCAAGGGAGCCTTAAATGGAGAGAATCGAAAAAACAACCTGATGACAAGCAATTAATAAACAATGTGATATCTATATATATATATGTTGAAACAAAATGCTCCTTTTTTTTCTTAGAAGAAGAAAATGTCGAGAAATTTTCACTTATTTTCTTTTTTCAATTTATTCTACTTGAGTTTCATTTGTTGACAAGATTAATTATTTAGAAAATCTCGTTTATGTTCAACTTTGATCTCATTTGTTAATAAGATTGATTCAAAATCTAAAATAAGAGATTAACTGTGATTAAAAATTTTAAACTGAAGCTTTAAATGGTAATTCTACATTCTAAATAATCAATTAATAACTATATGTCAATCGGTAAAATTAAGGATAAATTACATTTTACTACCTTGTGGTTTACACCTTATAACATATTCATATAGGACATTTCAAATGTTGCAATTGACCCCATAAATTCTTCAAAATGTTACACTATGGCCCCTCTGTTAATTATTCCGTTAAAATTTCTGTTAAATATTTAAGTAGGCAAAATGTGACATACCGTTTCATTTAAATTAATGACAACTAAGCGCCACGTGTCAAAAATAATAATTAATTAATTAAAATATATTTTTTTGATACAAGGATATTGAGAGAGGGATATTACATTATATAAACATTTGGTGTCGACCTCACCCGACGAGAGTTGAACTCGAGACCTCTCACATAACAAGTGGAGAGGAATACCACATATCATAGTACTAAGTAGCAACTAATTAAAATAATTAATTTAAAACTAAAATTTAAAAAAATAATAATAATAATAATAATATCTTTCTCTCTCCTATTTCTCGAATCCCCCCAAATCAACCCCAGCCCAGATTTTGTGGTTGAAGTTGTTTCTCTTTTCTTTCAAGATTCTGAGAAACTTGTCAACAATATGGCCAAGGCTCTGAGTTTTTTCGTTGCCTTAACCTTATATAAGTGTTACAATTTTGAGTTGCTAAATTTTGGAGAGTACTTTTTTTTGCAGAGAACAAAATCTTGAGCCCCATGCGCCGCCGAAGGACTAAACCATCGGCAAGGGTGGGGGTTGATTTGGGGGGCTTCGAGAAATAGGGGAGAGAGAGAGATATTATTTTCTTTTTTTAAATTTTAGTTTTTAATTAATTATTATTAATTAAATTATTTTAATTAGTTAATTATTATTTTTAGTATGTGGCGCTTAGTTGTTACTAATTTAAATTAAACAGTGAATCTCATTTTATCCACTTAAATATATTTAACAGAAATTTTAACGAAATAATTAATATGTGTAACATTTTAAAAAATTTATGAGAATTTAAAAATTTAAATATGAATCTATTACAAAATATATATTACGCGATACACTTTATAGCCCACAGTTTATTCAACCAGAAGAACACCAATATTCAAAGGGGAATCAACTTTGTTTGACATTTTAGTAATATGGGTCAGATTCAGGCAATTTGATTTGAACATATACTTACAAATGGATTATTTGACCCACAGTTTTATATATCATTTATCAATATGATATGGTGGGGTTTTCCACCAAAACTATTTGATTCTCCCAAAAAAAGCTCTGACTTTTGATTGTTTCCTCAGCTGCTTTGACTAATGCATGGAGTTTTCTTATGTCACACACAAAAAAAATCACTCTAAAATACAATAGTGCTATCTTAAGTTTTAAAAATTTTAAAATTAAAATTATTTTATTATAAAATTTAGTGTATCGATACAGAGTATTTATATAATGGTGTTATTTTCTTCTATGATTTCTTTGTTGGCCAAAAGTCAAAAGTCACGTTTGGTTATGTAGTTATTCAATATTTCACTTTAGTCTAGTTAGTTTTAATTTGATTAAATTGAATTTTGTAATTTCATATTTATAGCAATTTAAGGATATATTCAAATTTTTATCTAATTATTTAACGGAGTATTCTTATACTCCACTTAACAAATGATATTTTCTTCAGATTAAAATTACAAAAGAGAAAATCAGATACATGACAACAAGAGAAGGAAAACAAACATTACAGAAGAGAAAATCAGACAAGAATCTTGGAAGCATTGCCGCAGCACACCAAGAATGACCTAATTGCTAGGGTTTGACCGAGTCCAGTCCACCTTGTTCCTCATGCATATGAGAGCATATCTAACCCACACCTTTTGGACCAGGCAAGGCTCATATCGGCCCTTTGCCCTTGCCGTTTTACTTCTAACCCACACAAAATGGACCAGGCTTGGGCAAGCCAAGAGACAAGAATTGCCTCTCTTCCTACCCGGGCTGGGCTCAAGGCCCACAAGCTATTCACTTTGACCACCCACGTGCAGAGCACACTCCCAATGGCTAGAAGCAAGCGGCCAATAGGAAGCTGCCATGTGTCATGGTCTTAAAAAAAAAAAAAAATTCTAGCCATTTTATATTTTTTTTAAAAGACAAAAAGTGCCTTGCCGTTTGAACTTCATTGTTTATTTTTTTAAAAATTGATGTTGCCGTTTGAATTTAATTTTTTTTTTTTAACTTAATATTTACTCCTATAAATACTCATCATTTATCACACATTTTATTCTCTCCAATTCAAACCCAAATTGTGGATTAAAAAAATCAAATAAGATAAAGTATAATTAAATAGTATTTCGGATATATTATATAAGATTTATACATTATTATTTTTAAGAAAATAATTCATAAAAAATTTGAATTCTTGCCCCTTGCCTCTCTCCATTAGAACAACAACAAAAAAGTATTGGGCAAAATGCATGAACAATGCCATTTGAGAGGTAAAACCTTGCCTCTAGCCCCTTGCTCTTGTCTTTACCACTAAATATGCTCGATATATAGATATAGCCCACATTCCAGCCTCTTCTATTCTTTTCTCTCTTGAATTAAATGCATTCAAATATTAGGTTCAAATTGCAGCAATTGTGATGTAAGAACACTTCTAATGTCGGGCATATGGACCAGGCAAGGCAAGAATTGGCCCATTGCCGTTGCCTTTTTGCTTCTAACCCAACACAAATGGACCAGGTTTTGGTAAGCCTTGAGGCAAGGCTGACCTCTCTTGTGGCCTGGGCGGGGGTCATGGCCCGCATCCTTGTTTTCTTCTCAGCCCACGTGCATCTCACGTCTTCCAAAGGCTCTTTGGTTGCAGCCAATTGGATAGTGCCACATGGCACATCCTTTTACAATTCTAACCGTTGTGGTTTTTTCTCTTTTTTTTTTAAAAAAAAATAATAATAATAACAGCTTTTAACTTAGAAAAGTGGCATACCTAAAAATACTCATTCTAGCCGTTGGAGTATGGCTACCGTTGGATTTTTTTTTTAAACTTAGTATTTTTTTCCTATAAATATTCATCATTTAATTATCCCATATCACACATTTTATCCTCTCCAATTCAAACCCAAATTCTTCATACTAATATTTTTTACATTTTGCTCAAACTTGTTATTCTCAAATTTGGCACCAAACCAAAAATGGTCAAATGATGAAGAAGTGTTATTGTGCAAAGCTTGGGCAGCCGTCACTTCGGATGCAATTGAAGGAGCCGATCAAACAAACAACGCATTTTGGGTACATGTTCGAAACCACTATGTCAAAAATTAGGAGGGTCTTGTAAAAGATATTCGAACCGTTCATGGGTTTTCAAATAGGTGGAAAAAATAGACTTGCACTATTTTCTATGTAATTTAAATCTGATAAAATAAAACTTCTTTATTGTCATAATGTTTAATTATTATTTTTTATAACCATATAAGATAAAGTGGATAAAAAATAAAATAAGATAAAGTGGAATTAAATAGTTATTCGGAGATATTATATAAAATTTATATATTATTATCTTTAAGAAAATAATTCATAAAATATTTGAATTTTTGCCCCTATTCGGAGATATTATATAAAATTTCTATATTATTATCTTTAAGAAAATAATTCATAAAATATTTGAATTTTTGCCCCTGGTCTTTCTCCATTAGAACAACAAAAAAACAGCCTTGATCAAAATGCATGAACAGTGTCATTTGAGGGGCAAAATTTTGCCTCTAGTCCCTTGTCCTTGCCTTTACCATTAGAGTTGCTCTAACATCATAATATAGTTGTTGGTCCATATTGTAAGCTTTTGTATACTATTAGTGAACTATCAAACTATATTGCGATATTTCAGTCAACACAATCGGAATTGTATATGATTGGACTTTGAGATTGAATTAGATAAAAAAATCACTGCATTATAAATCTTAGGGTCACTAAATGAGCATTTCGGGATGGAAACAAGGTAAACTTCCGGTTAATATAATTTGAATCATCAAAATAACGGAGAAATACTGCATTGTGAATCTTGGGATAACTAAATAAGCATTTCAAGATGGAAACAAGGCAAAGTTGGTATTTTGTTTACCTTGTTTCCATAGTTTACAGTTTCTTTCACTGCGTCAAGATTCGAGTAATTTTACTCTTCAATAGTTCAATTCACTGCATAATGTTACCATCAAGTTTATTCCGTACTTCCTATGCAATTTCTGCGTTACAAGTTAAATTTGGAACATAATCAGCAGAGGGTTTCTACAAGCCAAGTTCTTTTTACTGCATTTCAATTAACGAAATCTTTGTTTGCCAAGAAGCAAACATTAAGAAATGCAGATTAACAATGAACTCATCAACCATAGCTATACATAGAGATACAGTACAGATGACTCAAATACACAATAACAAAGAAGACATGACCCTAAGCTAAGCAGGCTTCCAAAAAGCAAGACCCATGTGGATTCTTCCTTTCCATTCCTGCAGCATCCACTCACCGCCTTCGTGGATTCTAAAATCATTATGATAATTCATCACCTTCAACATCTTCTTCGATCTCTTCAAGAGCTCCTGGTCTAACGGAACCTGCTTGAACCCGGCCCTCTGATACCTGACCTGCCATTGCTTGTATGTCTCAGGCCTTTCAACTCTTTCCAGTCCCTCACACGCTACAACGTTTAATATGTCTCTACCATATATAGCTTTCTCAAACAACAGACGCTGTTCATCTTCGCGGTTAATTGTGGCCTCAAACATGTCAAACAGTGAAGAGAAGTGGAAGAGTGCCTCTCTGAAGCGTGTGAGGAAGAAGGGTGAATTGTATGTCCCATTGACCACCCCATGAATGAAAAGGTCTGGATTGATCTTCCTGATCAACTTCAGGACGGTGTCTCTTGGACTGCTCACAATCACAGTCTCATCCGGTATGTGCTTCAACCGGTGCATACAGTTAACAATAGTCAGCTCATTTCTGTCAATTTTCAGATCCTCAAGTTGGATAGTTTCCCATTTCCGAGCAATGACATTGCACTCAAATGGGACATTGAATCTCTGAGCATATTTCTCCAATCGCCGCCCTGTCTCTTCCACCCTTTCTGCAGGTCGAAAACCAGGTTGGGGAAGCTCAATTGCTGTCATACGAAGCTTAGGAGGTCCACCCGAACTCTGAGATAGCCGTTGGATGAGGCAGGGCCATTGGAAACCATAAGAAATGCCAAAATCAATAATGTGAAGACTTGTTGCCTTTTCTGCTAGTTTCATAATTGTTCTGTTGGAAACGAAGTGTAGCATCTTCTTGAAAGGGCATGAAGTAATATAAACCTGGTGAGCTTTTAAGATTTCAGTAGCTGATGTCTGCATACTCACAAGAGGAGCATATGATGGGGTTCTGGCGCCAGCCAAGCGCGCCTCTAGGCCTTCAGCAAAGTAATGAGCTAATCTTTCAGTTGCATCACCATAAGGGGAAGAGTGCTTTCTTATCTGCTTGAGCAGCTCACTTGCCGTTCGTTGATCATAGCTTGCCACAGCTTGTGCACATTGAGTTAGCAGAGTGCTAAAATCTACCACTTCCCTTTTGTTATTTTTCTTCTTCGAACGAGTTTTTTTAGACCCTTTTGGCGGCTTTTGGAGCTGCAATTTCCCACTTTCTTCACTTTTCGAAGCTTCATGATGAGCATACCACTCAGCCTCTTGATTTGGTTTACAAAGTAAGACCTCATCAAACATTTCCTGTGGCTCAGAGTCGTCAGCAGAAGCAGCAGCTGGCTGTTTGTTAATTCTCCCTTCTTCTTCTTCTGCATAATCACTGTCCGCTCTTTGATGAGTTTTCCTTCCCTTTGATCTTATTGCGTTGTTAACTTCATTTTCTAGCAACAATGTGTTTGGAACGGGAGGTATTACTTGGTACCTCGTCAAGTCAATGACACCAAATTTTCCCTTTGGAATCCCTCCAAAATTACAAGAAAATGTATCTGAAGCCAAAAGAGTATCCGATCGAGACTCAACAAGAGCAGATTGGGCATGAGAGGTTCCTGAAGAATCATCATCAGAGTTCTCAAAGCTTTGGTGCTCAGAGAGAGGGGGCTGGTCTGGTGAAGGAGGGTCCTTCTGATTAAGGACATCATAGAAAGACCTTTCAGCAGCTTGGAGGGCCAAACAGTCTTGCAACATACAGGGCTTACCCTCCAAGTCTTCCTCCAGTAGAATATCACTGATGTACTTAAGAACAGGATGACTGCAATCACTCGTGTCAAAAGAATCTCCATCTGAACCGGAGCTCGAAGACGAAGATGAATCAACTGGATTGGCCAAGTTGGGTCGAAGAAAATGTGGGTTGCTGGGTTCATGATTCACTTGATTTTGATTAGGACCATGGCCAAAATTCAATTTTTCCATGGAAACAGCATATCTTCTAAGAAGGGTATCCATAAAAGCAGTCAATCTAGCAATACCTGCCCAGATTTAACTCTGAGATTGGAATTGTGAGCTGATGAACAAGAAGAAGCTTAGGGTAAAAGGAAAGTGAAATAAAAATTTGAACTTTATACTATAATTCACAAACCCTAATACGACTGATGCCAATTTACAAGTTGGGTAAAGTAAAAAACAAAAAACAAACCCAAAAGAAGAACTAGTAGAGAATTCTCTGTGCGGAATATCAGCAAACAGATTATGTGCAGAAATAAATACTGAATGAAACTATGAATAAACTAAATAAAGGAAGGAAAAAATTAAGAAATATTGCAGAGAGTACCTGACACCTGAGGAAAAATATTATGACCAGACTGAGTGAGTGAAGAATATATAAATAATAAAATTATATATGTGCAGATGATTCCATTGGATGCTGCTTTTTTTCTTCAATAAAAAAAAAATATCTGGAGAGTCTCTATGTTCATGGTCTAATGAAATGAAACGCTTCCTTCTGGGAAGGTGTTGACTCATAAAGAGCAGGACAAAGAAAGCCGCCCCGTCGAGTAATGGATGTAGGGTAGGCTGGTTTCCAATCAGTTTTGGCCATCTGCATCTTACTGTGTGAATGAGTGCAGAGGACCATAAACATAGAGATGAAACTGACCAAGAAATCAAGATGATTAGCACATGTGATAGTTAAGCAATAAGGTTTCTAATCCATACGTGATTATTATTGCTTTTCATGGCTGACTTTTCCAACTTTTGGCAAAGATTGACCATTAACAAAAGAATTAAAGATTTTTCTTATTGAAATGGTTTTAAAAATGTTCGTGATCATTTGAATTACTCGTTTTTTGAAATAGTATTAGGAATGAAAATCGAACACAATGCTCTAAGAAGTAAATATTTTTAATTATTTTTTGTCAATAAATATTTTTAATTATTTGAGTTATGAGCTTCTGAAATAATATTAAAAGGCAAGATAATCGAACACAAAATTGTAACTGACAACCCTAAAAAAGTAACTATACAACAAATGTTCTTAATTATTTGACATGTTTTCTTTGTAATTAAGAGAAAAATTATATCCAAATACATAAGAAAATAAATTAAGGAGTTAATTTTCACACTCTATTTTTTTGCTGGGCTCCATTTTTCAAAGATAAAATTAGAAATTAAGTGCACCAAGTAAAAAATGAAGTGTAAAAATCAGCTCTTAACAATTAATGACAAGACAATCCTAATGTTGTTCATCTCCTAAATCAAACTAGCACTATTAGGTATTGAAAGTAAAGCATCACATTTAAGCCATCTTCTTGTACTTTCCTCTTTGAAATGTGTTGTGTTTTCTTTCTTTAATCTTTTGTTTTTGCTAAGGTTCGTTGACTTCTATGTAACATGAACTTTTGAATTATTTAATGGCCTCACATATTAGGTTGCAGTCGGTTTATTTATCTGAAATTTAAATTTAATCGCAAAATTAAATGTGATAAATAACTAAAAAAATAATATTAACACGTATTCAAAATAATTAGAGGTAATAATTAGATGAAGAGCTTTTGAAATGAATTTGAATAATCATATGCACAAAGTCATTTAAATCCAAATTTTCACAGACAACTAGTTAGATTTGAGCTAGAAATTAATGAAAATTAGGTTCAACCATTCTTCATTGCTCAAATAATTTAGGAGTTTAATTTCCTCATCTGCTATTTAATTTTGATTGCTTGATTCAAAAGAAACATATCTTAGATCAAGCTCTCATTGCAGAGATGGATAAATGAAACTCAAGACTCAAAAAAACTACATAATTATTGAAGATCAAAGAGAGAATAAAAATTGTATATAGACAACATGACCCTTCTGCAGTTAAGCATCATGACATTATGAAACTTATTCTATGCAGGCTTCAAAGCAGTAAGAGCTATAATTATTCTTCCTTTCCATCCCTGCAACATCCACTGCCCATCATCTTCAATTCTGAAATCATTATGATACCCCATCATCTTCGACATTGTTTTCACCTTCTTCAACAGCTCCTGGTCCAGCGGGAGCTGCTTAAACCCGGCCCTCACATACCTTGCCTGCCACTGCTTGTATGTCTCCGGCCTCTCAACTCTCTCCAGCCCTTCACACGACACAACATTCACAATGTCCCTCCCAAAAATGGCTCTTTCAAACAGCATCCGGTGTTCATCTTCGCGGGGGACAGTGGCCTCATACATGTCAAACAGTGCAAAGAAATGGAAGAGTGCCTGTTTGAACCGTGTCACGAAGGCAGGTGCATTGTATGCCCCATTGACAACCCCATGCATGAAAAGGTCTGGATTAATCTTCCTTATCAAATTCAAGACAGCGTCTCTCGGATTGTTCAACATCAGAGTCTCATCAGGTAGCTGCTTTAACCGGTGCATACAGTTAACCACAGTTACCTCATTTCTGTTGATTTGAACATCCTCCAATTGGATGGTTTCCCATTTCTTTGCAATTATATTGTACTCAAATGGGACATTGTACCTGTCGCAATATTTAGCTAAGCGATGCACTGTCTCTTCAATTCTTGCTGCTGGTCGAAAACCTGGGTGGGGAACCTCAATTGCTGTGATACGAAGATTAGGAGGCCCACCAGCTTGCTCTGAGAGCCTTTGGATGAGGCAGGGCCACTGGAAGCCATAAGATATACCGAAATCAATAATGTGAAGCCTTGCTGCCTTTCCTGCTGTTTTCATAATTTTTCTGTTGGCAAAGAAGTGTAACATCTTCTTGAAAGGGCATGCAGCAACATACACTTGGTAAGCCTTCAAGATTTCGGTAGCTGATATATGTGTCATGATAGTAGGCGAACCAAATGGGATTTTGTCACCAGCCAAGCGTGCCTCTAGGCCATTCGCAAAGTAATGAGCTATTCTCTGAGTTGCATCACCATAGGGGGAAGCGTGTTCCCTTATCTCCTTGAGTAGCTCGGTTGCAGATTGTTGGTCAAAGCTTGCCACGGCTTGTGCACATTCAGTTAGCAGTTTGCACAAGTCTACTACTTTCTGGCTGCCATTCTGTTTCTTTGAACGCGTTGTTTTAGTTCCTTTTGACTGTTTGTTATGCTGCAACTTCCTACTTTCCTCAGCTTTTACAGATTGATCATCATGTAAACAAGACTCAGATTCGGGATTCGAAACCTGAGTGAGTACCTTGTCATACATTTCTTGCACACCGGAGTCATCAGAAGAAGCAGCCGGCTGCTTGTTGGTTCTCCCTTCATCTGAGTAATGGCAATCATCCTCCCTTTGATTCTTCTTCTTTCCTTTTGATCTATTTGCTGAGCTGTAGCCATGGTTCTCTGCCTCGGATGCCACATTCCCAACCAATGAGTTAGGACCTGGTAGCCACTGATCAAAACCTGGAGGCATACAATTTAAGTTCTTGAGGTCAATGAGTTCAATTTCTTCCCCTAGACCTCTAAAATTCCCAAGACTTTGCACCTCGGCACTTGAATTTAAAACTGTCATGGTATCTGATACAGACTCAACCTGGGAAGTTTGCACCTGAGAAGCTTTTGAAAAATCCCAAACAACAGAGCTATTTTTGCTTCGAAAACCAGAAAGAGAGCCGTTACTGCTATAACAAGCTCCATCTGAGTTCTCAATTTTTTGGTTCAATAAAAAGGGCGGTTGGACTGGTTGGCTGGGTAAAGGAGGGTCCTTCTGATTAAGAGCATCATAGAAAGATTTTTCAGCAACTTGGAGGGCATAATAGTCCTGCAACAAGCAGGGCTTACCCTCCAGGTCTTCTTCCAGAAGAATATCACTTATGTACTTAAGCACAGGTAAATTGCAGTCACTTGTGTCAATAGTATCTGTGTCTGAACCCGAGCTCAAAGATAAAGTTGAATCATTAGGATGGTCTAAATTGGATGGAAAGAAAACTGGGGAGGTGGTTTCATGATTGTCTTGGAACCCAACTACAAGATTTTGATTAGAACAGACTGAATCGGAGCCATAGGACAAATTAAATCCTTTCATGGAATCTGAAAATTCATCATGAAAGGTATCCATGAAACAACCTATCTACGAAATTTATGAACTCGTGATCAATAAGCTTTGGGAAAAGAAAGTTAAATGAATATTCACTCACCAGGTAGAGATTGCAAGATTCAGATTTCTGCAAAAAAAAAAAAGAGCAGAAAAACTGGCTAAAGGCAGGAAGAAGATTGAACAAAAAGAAGTGAAGAACAGATGAAATCCTAGAAATATTGGAGCGTACCTGATACTTGTGGAACGTTAAAATAATCAGACAGATGCTTTTTTCTTAAGCAAATGAACCGTCTGGGAAGGTCTGAACTCGAAAGTGGGACAAAGTCAGTCCACTTCAAAGAATACTACTGTAGCAGTCCATATAGGGAGGCAATCAATTTTTTATTAGTGTCTTCTTGTGTCGAAGTCAAAACTCAAGTGGGGCATAAACAAACAAAAGGGATTACACAATGACTAATCAGCAAATTTCCTTAATACATGCTTTATCATTTTTAAAAGAATGACTTATTACTCAAAATCCTCATCGAAGAGGACATTAAATCTCAATTTGCTCTTCAAACGCGAAATCGTAACAATGTGCACCCAGAACGCTCCTTCTGTCTGTAACAACCCGTACCAGAAATTAAATTATTTTGAGAATTAGACGATTTTGCCATCGATTTTGGACGGATTCGAGAGTCACTTTTTGACTGGCAGTACTTTTGGGAGTTTTTCTTGGGTCGTTGCGTAGGTCTCGAACTCACGAGTTCGTAGACAGGCGACACGAGAAAAACGGAGACCCGGTGAGTTCGTTACGGGTCTTGAAGCTTCAGGGGTAGTTTGGTAATTTTGGAAAAGTTGAAACTTTATATCAGATTTTTTTTCTCTCCTCGGGGAAGGGGGGAAGGTCCATTTTTTTTTCAGTCTCTCTCTCTCTCTCCTACCCGTTTCTTCCCGTGAGAACACCAAAACCCATTTTCATCTTATGAATTTCAGTCTGATTTGACCGAAACTAAGGCCGGGTGGGTCTTCCCCGCGACCCCACGAGCTTTTTGGTGTAATCATCGGAGCAGGAGCCCCACCGCAGGCGACGAACAGAGGATGGAGGTGGACCGAATCTTCTCGATCGTTTTTCGGCAAAACCAGGTACGATCTCGAGACTTTGACCCTATATTTGGATTCCTGGTGAAAAGTAGATGAATTTATATGTGTGGATCGTGAAAAACGGTCAAGAAATGAAGAAGTTAGAAAACCTTGAAAAGCGACCGGAAATGGCAATTTCCGGCGAAACCAGACGGCGGCGACGGCGGCTGCCGGTCATCTTCTCAGGCCAGACTTCGGCGACGTTGCCGGCAGCCGATCGTCTTCTCCGGTGACCAGTCGGGTCGAGTTGAATCGGTCAGGTTGAGTGAATTGATCGGGTTGAGTGAACCGGTCGGGTCGAGTTGAACCGATCGGGTCGAGTTGAACCGGTCGGGTTGAGTCGAGTTGGACCGGGTCATGTCGAGCCGAGCCGGGTTGGACCGGTCCAAGCACTTGAACACTGTAGCAGGCGCGTGACCGGCGCGTGAGGGCGCGTGGTGGCGCGTGGTGGCGCGTGAACCCGTGTTCTGACCTTCCGGTGGCGCGTGGTGGCGAATGGGACTGTTCCCGATGTCACGGCGGCGCGTGACTAGGGTTTTGGGACGTCCCGGATCTGATTTTGTTGGTTTCGAGGCCATAGGATTTCGTTTAGAGCCCGGTTAGGCAATCCCAGCGGTAATGGTTGACAGTGAAATGGGTTTTGAGCTCGGAAAGTCAAGGTAGTAGGGTCATTATTGTGCTTGTGTTCCTTGGGGCTAGAGTGTCCATGAATTTTGGGTTGGATGATATGTATGAATGGACTTTTGATATATAAATTGAATGCATGCATCAAGGTATCTTTGTTTAAATACTGTTATGGATTGTTGCATTAAATTTTCGGAATTTATAAATGATTGCTGGACATTTGTTTTCCAATATTTCAGTGGAAGTGTACTGTGAGAAATGGCATGGTTGTTGGATTCGGTTTTGATATTGTTTTGACGTGGTAATTAATTGAGCCCATGATTTTGAGTTGAAACCGTAGTTGTGATTATAAGATACTTGATTTTGGAAACAATACCGATTTGAAGGGGGGCCAGGATCCGGGGCTAGGATCCGCTGAGACGGTGAACCCGGTGAACCTCCAAAATAAACAATACCGATTGGGGGGGGGGGGGGGGGGGGGGGGGGGGGGGGGCAGGATCCGGGGCTAGGATCCGCTGAGACGGTGAACCCGGTGAACCTCCAAAATAAACAATACCGATTTGAGGGGGGGCAAGATCTGGGGCTAGGATCCGCTGAGACGGTGAACCCGGTGAACCTCCAAAATAAACAATACCGATTTGAGGGGGGGCCAGGATCCGGGGCTAGGATCCGCTGAGATGGTAAACCCGGTGAACCTCTAAAATAAACAATACCGATTTGAGGGGGGGCCAAGATCCGGGGCTAGGATCCGCTGAGACGGTGAACCCGGTGAACCTCTAATATAAAAGGTGATTTTGTAGAGAGTTGTGATACAGGACTAGCACACCCCAAGGGATACCCTGGTGGCTAGGGATATGCCGACTGATGTGATATGATAGCCGAATGTTATTCCGGCAGAGGATACGATATGATAGCCGAGGATATTTCCGACTCTAATATGGTTTGACGACGATTGTCATGTGAGTAATCAACCTATGAAAATACTTCGTCATCTGGGTCTGTGGGTTGGTGTGGGCGGTGACCGAGAGTGACGAATTATTGTTGGTTCACAAGTATCTGACTAATCAGTTGTCTTGTGGTATTCCAGTAGAGATGTTAGCAGTGTATGACCTACTGACATTTGGTGTCAGAGGGTGTTCCTATTTGGACCACCACTATTCCAAGGTCTTGGCTTTGACCTGTATACTATCCTGCGTCTGACAGGTAGGAGTGGTCCATAAGTACAGAGGTTCTGTCGTGAACCCTGTAAGGTTTACTAAAAATTATTTAAGGATAAAGGGTATTTCTGGTATTTAAATTTTGAGGTAAAAGAGCTGTCAGACGGGATAAGGGTTCTTTCCGGGTTTCGAAGGAAAATTCGGGAAGGGTCCTTACACTGTCAGCCCCGTTACACCAAAAGTTATAGTCCGTTATTAACGTCGTTAAAAATGCTGATGTGGCATATTACAAAATTTATAAGGGTAATTAAGACATTTGCTAACTTTTATATTAAAAATCTTTTTAAAAAATTGAAACAAATCTAAAAATACCCAACACGTCATCTTCCCCTTCCTCCCTTCTCTGCGATCAGCGTCCACTTCCCAATCCTCTCCACCAAAACTGCCACCTCCCTCCCTCTCCAATCCCTCAAACACCCAACCCCCCGCTCTGACTTCCAAGAAAAAGTCATCTACCTCGACTCCATCGGCCTCGACTTCTTCTCCCTAATCAACCACCACCCTTCGATCCTCTCCTCCATTCTCCCCCAAATCAAATCCACCGTCCAATTCCTCATCACCTCCCCCGAGTTTTCTCCCGAGTCTCTGAACTCATCCCCATCCTCACCTTCCTCATCCGCGAAGCACGCATCAACGGCTCCGATCTTCGTCACGTCCACAACTTCCGCCTCAGGCTGCTCCGAAATTCAATTACTTAGTGGTGGAAATGGGAAGAGAGTTGAGGGAGATGAAGAGGGAGTCGGAGACGGAGTGGCTGCTCCGATTTCCTCCCTCAAGGATTTTCTCTCTCTTGAGCACGACCAAAACCACCAAAACAGAGTAAATCGGTCGCCATCGCCACCCTCGATTCACGGCCACCCAACCCTCAACATCACCACCATCTTGCTCGCCTCGACTGTAACGATCGGCCCCGGATCCCCAGTAACGACCGTCGTTAGTGGGTCCTCCCCACCCGGAATCTTCCAACCCGTGACCAAGCCTTTTTATTCCCCTTGGAGAGAACCCGCGAACCCAACCCTGACGACCATCACCGTCGAAGATCGCCGTGGCGGGAGAATCGATGAGATTCGACGAATTTATATAAGTTTCCAATAATTTGTCTTCACCTTTGAATTCATGATGTTGAGGTCTTCCTTGTGAACTAATTGCATGGTGGTTTCTGCTTAGGAATGACGGCGTCGAACTCACCGGATCGTTAAAATTGGTGAAATTTGGGCGAAGATGAGGAAGATGAGGTGTTGGTGTTGGTGTTGCGGATGTCGGAGAGAGGAAGATGAGGGCGGAAGAGAAACCCAGATGGGCGGTGGGTTGTGGGCAGTGGGCGGAGGTCCAAAGAGGGAGACGATGGTGTGGTGGTCGACGAAGCCAACCCTAACCTTCGTTCATCATTTTTTTTTTTAAATATTTAGTTTTAATATTAAAACTTCTAATCTCTTGCTGCCACGTAAGTCTCCTAAACGGAGTGTGTAATGATGTGAGTTATTTGGTGTAACGAGGCTGATAGAAGGGGCGTTCTGGGTGTACATTGTTACGATTTCGCGTTCGATGAGCAAATTAAGATTCAATATCCTGTTCGGGGAGCATTTTGTGTAATAAGCCTAAAAGAATAAAAGCAATAATAAACCTAATATCACTACCAACCGGTCATCTCCTAAATCAAAGTACTAAAGTAATTGTTTTGATTTGGAGTTCACATTTGCATTTTTGGTTAATTTTTTTTAAGTCCTTAAATCTCTTAAGGCATGACAAGAATCGTAAGAAGCTAACATCAAGTAGTACCATGCTCAAGCAGGTTCAAAAGATTACAAATCCTAGAACAAGTTCCCATTGACAGAGATGAATAAATGAAATTCAACAATGAACTCATTTAAACATGACCAGAACAGTAGACACAAATTTATTCCGAGATGGAAGATTGCAGAAAAAAAAAATCAAAGAAAAAATTGAAGAACAAAGAGAATAAAGATTTTAACAATCAGCTAGGCTCGTTTCCAGAAAGAAAGAGCCATTAGAGTTCTTCCTTTCCAACCCTGCAGCATCCAGTGTCCATCTTCATCGATCCTAAAATCATCATGGTACTTCATAAACTTGGACAATCTCCTTGCCTTCTTCAAGACCTCTTGGTCTATTGGGAGCTGCTTGAACCCAGCCCTCAAATTCCTAATCTGCCACTGCTTGTATGTCTCAGGCCTTTCAACTCTTTCCAGTCCCTCACAGGCTATGACATTCACTATGTCTCTACCATACACTGCTTTTTCGAACATCAGTCGGTGTTCATCTTCACGAGGAATACCAGTGGCCTCAAACACATCAAACTGTGCTGAGTAGTGGAAGAGTGCCTCTCTGAACCGTGTGAGAAAGAATGGTGCATTGTATGTCCCATTGACAACCCCATGAATGAAAATATCTGGATTAATTTTCCTGATCAACTTTAAGACAACGTCTCTTGGACTGTTCGCCATCACGGTCTCATCAGGTATGTGCCTTAAGCGGTGCATACTGTTGACCACAATCAGCTCATTTCTATCAATTTTAAGATCATCAAAACGGATCGTTTCCCATTTCTGAGCAATAACATTGCACTCAAATGGGACATTAAATCTCTGGGCATATTTCTCCAAGCGACGTGCTGTCTCTTCAACCCTTTCTTTAGGTCGAAAACCTGGTTGGGGAAGCTCAATTGCTGTGATACGAAGCTTAGGAGGTCCACCAGGTCTGTCCGCGAGATTTTGGATAAGGCAGGGCCATTGGAAACCGTAGGAAATACCAAAATCAATAATGTGAAGCCTTGTTGCTTTTTCCGACAGCTTCATAATTGTTCTGTTGGCCAAGAAATTTGACATATTCTTGAATGGGGATGATTTAACAAATACCTGATATGCTTTCAAGATATCAGCAGCTGATGTCTGCATACCTTCAAGAAAAGAGTATGACGGGGTTTTGGCCCCAGCCAAGCGTGCCTCTAGGCCATTAGCAAAGTAATGAGCCAATCTCTGGGTAGCATCACCATAGGGGGAAGAATGCTGCCTTATCTTCTTGAGCAGCTCACTTGCATTTCGTTGGTCAAAGCTTGCCACAGCTTGTGCACATTGAATTAGCAGTGTGCTCAAATCAACCAGTTCCTTGTTGTTATCCCGCTTCTTGGAACCGTTTTTTTTAGACCCTTTTGATTGCTTGCTACGCTGCAACTTCGTACTTCCCTCACTCTTCAAGGATTCATCAGAAGAACCATACTCAAACTCAGGATGTCCATGACAGAGTAACACCTCGTCAAACATTTCTTGTGGCTCAGAATCGTCAGCAAAAGCAACTGACTGCTTGTTGCTTCTCCCTTCTTCTAGATAATCACCATCCTCCCTCTGACGATGTTTCTTTCCCTTTCTTCTATTCGCTGCGCTGTAGCCATCATCGTCCAGTGTCCTCATCAGCATGTTAGTACCTGGAGGCCACTGATCAGGACCTGGAGGCAATAACTGGTACCTCTCCAGGTCAACAGTTTCAAGTTTTTCATTTGGGAAGAACATGCTTGCTTCCCCTAACCCTCCAAAATGCCTAAGACTTTGCATGTCAGAAAGTGAATCTGAAACCAACCGAGATTCAACAAGAGAAGATTGGACATGAGAGGTTTCTGAATAATCAAAAAGCCAATCTATCTTAGCAGCAAAAGAGGAGCCATTACTGCTATGTGGGGAATCATCATCTGAATTATCCAAGCTTAGGTGCTCAGAGAGAGGGGGCTGGTTGGGTGAAGGAGGGTCCTTCTGATTAAGGACATCATAGAAAGATTTCTCAGCAGCTTGGAGGGCCAAACAGTCCTGCATCATGCAGGGCTTACCCTCCAAGTCTTCTTCCAGAAGAATATCACTTATGTACTTGATCACAGGATAATTATAGTCACTAAATTCACCACTAACTCCCTCTGAACTAGGGCTCAAAGAAGTACTAGAATCACTAGAACGGTCCAAGTTTGTTGGAACGAAAATTGGGCTGGTGGTGGAGGATTCATGATTAGCTCTAAACCCATTCACAAGATTTCGATTGGCACTAATTGAAACTGAGCCATACCCAAAATTCAATCTTTCCATGGAATCAGAATATCTTTCAAAAAGGGTATCCATAAAACAATCAATCTACCAACACCTGGTCAGATTATTTATTTCAAGAAACCCAAGAAGCTACGGAGGAAAGAAGTGAAAAAAAAAATTCAACCTCACTCAACCCAACAAGTGAGAGATAACCCAGAAAGAGAGAGCAAGATTCTGATTTGGGCAAATCAACAAACAGGTTACGAGCATGCAAAAGAGAAGGAAAAAAAAACAGGTTATGAGCATGAAAAAGCGAAGGAAAAAAATCTGAAACTTCTGGAATGAATTAAGAAATATAGCAGAGTAGCTCACACCTGAGGAAAATCGTAATGTGCAGGCAGGTTGACTGGACTCTGGAGGCTGGACGTGTATATATAAAGGTGAGAATATGCTATTTCTCTTTAAAAATTTGAATCTTTGAGATCCATCTTCATACCAAATGAACCTTCTGGGAAACCCCTCGCTGAAAGTCCGACAATGTCAGCCGCCAGTTTCTAAATTATAAATAATAAGATATTTTGTTTACAAGATAATGGATAATAATAAAAGATAAAAGCCTGGCGTAAGATAATTCGTATATAATTTGTGCGATTATAATTTCACAAAATAGGAAATACCTGTTATTAAGATTACATCTGGTTTCTTTTACTCTGGGTTATCTTTTTTTTCTTCAAAAATAATCGTATTCTTTTACTCTGGGTTATCTTTTTTTTCTTCAAAAATAATCGTATAAATAGGACAATTATTTTCGAAAACAGCAAATGTCGCAACTCTGTCCAATCAGCTTTGAGCATGAGGATCTTCTAGTGTGGTAGAGTCAAAGAGGACCATGCATTGATTGAAGATGTGTGTGCCACAACTGCAAACCGACGAAGTTTTTTAACTCCATGCGTGATGAACTCACTACTAATTTTCTGCGTTCCCATTATAGATTGACTGTTATGTTTGTTTTTAGGATTTTTAATGTAACAATAGATGGAGTACGTTAATTATTTTAAGGTAACAATAGAATTGAAGTTGTTTATGTCGAATGCAAATTTACCCGTCCACAACTTCATGCTTATCTCCTAAGAGTAAAACACAACATGTTTGTATCTTTTGATTTTCTTTGATTTTTATTATTTTTGTTCAGACAAACTCATGAATATTCTTCTATACGACAAGTCTATTTGACTATAGTTACCTAACGTGTTGGCATTAATGTCAAAGTGATCATCGTATATTTGAAATAATACAAGGTTTAAAAAAAAACTTATATCGAGACAGAGAGTCATAAATTTTACTTTTCAAAGATTAAAATAAGAGGATAAAATTATCCATTAAAAAGTGAGACAAAACGGTAATTTAGAATGCCTAGAAAATCCGAATGCATGAATGGAAAAATCTGGAAGGGAGAGGCATCATGCTATACAACTGAAAATGATAACAACCCTAAATTGGCTAGTTTGTCAGCTACTGCATTTCCTTCTCGGAAAATATGAGAACAACGAAAAGTCATATGCTTTAAAAGAAATAGACAATTCGCTCAACGAATTAAAAGAGGCCACGAAGGAGAAAAAGAAAGCTAAAGTAAAACAAGAAATCACATTGGAAGAATCACTTTCAAGCCAGAGCGTATGCCACTCCCTAGCATGAGCAAACTCCACAACAAGGATGATAGCATAAAGCTCTGCATGGAAATAAGTATGATGAACAAGGTTAAAACTTATACTAATGGATTGTAACAACCCGGAATTTCAATTATTGGATTTACGTAAATTATTTATGTAAAATGACGATTTTACCCTTGGTCGGTAAAGGGCATGGAAGTCAAATTTTATTTCGAGACACTTTTGGTGGTGTTTTAGATACCGTTGCGTAGGTCTCGAACTCACGAGTTCGTAGACAGGCGGCACGCGGAAAACGGAGTTCGTGGACGAAAGTTACGGGTCTAGATTGATATGGGTATTTTGGTAATTTTTGACTTGGGGTATAAATTTTAACCCAACCATTGTCTCATCTTCATTTCATTTTCATCTTCATCTCCTTTAACAGTCCTCACTCTCTCTGAAACATACACAAACCATCGAACCCGAAACCGTGCGAAAACTAACCCAAAAACCCATAAATTCCAAGTTTGATTCAAGGCTCCAACTTTCAGTTTTGATCAACTAATCGTATTCTACTCCTTCCCACGATCACAACCGTACCAACCATCGAAGGAGAGGACCACGGGGGAAGCCGAACCGAGTGTAGGAAGTTTCGGATCTTCCGATCGATTTTTCGGCTAGCACATGTACGTGTTTGTGGTTTTTAGGTCATATTTGGATTCATGGGTTCGAGTAGATAGATTTAGACATAAAACTTGTGAAAAATGGTTGAGTTTTGAGGAAGTTAGGAAAGCTTGAAGTTTCGGCCGGAAATGGAGGATTCCGGCAGAAACCAGACGGCGGCGCCGGCAGCCGGTCGTCTTCTCCGGCGAGTCGCCGGTGATCGGTCGGGTCGAGTGAACCGATCGGGTTGAGTGAACCGGTCGGGTCGAGTTGGACCGGGTCAGGCCGAGTTGGACCGGGTTGGACCGGTCCAGGCGCGTGGGTACTGTAGCAGGCGCATGACCGGCGCGTGAGGCGCATGGCGCACGTGGGCGCGTGTTCCGACCTTCCGTCGGCGCGTGGGGCCGAGTCTGAGGTCACGGTGACGCGGGACAAGTAGTTTTTGACGTTTCGGACATGTTGGCGCAGGTTTCGAGTCGATCAGATGTCGTTTAGGGGTTGTTTCGGACGTTTTAAAGTTTCTGCGTTTTCTAGGCCAGCATAGGCAGACCTCCCGGGGTTTAGGAGGTTTATATTTAAGGTTCTTATTATTAGCTGGTAATCCCGATTATTAATTTGGACAGGCGATACTGCTCTAGGAACTTCAGGGGAGCGTACAGTTCGGGATTGAGCTTGCTTCGACAGGTTTGTGAGTGGACTTTTGGTTTATAAACTATAATGCATGCATAAATGTATCTTTGATTTTAATACTGTCATGTATGGGTGCAATGAATTTCTGAATTTTAGAAATGATGCTGGACACATGTTTTCCAATATTTCAGTGAAAGTGTATTTTGAGAAATGGCCTGGTTTTTGTACTCGATTTTGATATCGTTTTGAAGTGGTAACTATTTGAGCATGTGATTTGGGTTTAGACCCATAATTATGATTTATTGATTTTGGCCATAAAATGATATTCCAAAGAATTTGGCTTAGGCCGAGAAACAAAGATTTCGAAGTATGGATTTGGTTCACTGGTTTCTGTCCCGATGGTTACTGTTGCTCTGACCGGTGTTGAGGGGTCTTGCTCGGCTGGTTGTTGAGGGTTCGGACCTTGGTGTTGAGGGGCCTTGCTCCGCCAGGTTGCGAAACTGTCTATGCATAGTACAGATAGTACAGAGAATTGTTGTACAGATTATTGTTGTACAGATTTTAACACATCTCAAGGGATACCCTGGTGTGTTGTTGTGGATATGTCGGGAACAGTGAATTTGAGATATTATGTGTCCATATTGAATTGTGAATTTGAGATATTATGTGTCCAGATTGATTTAAATGATTTTAAACTCTTTTGAAGAGAGTTTTCAAACCAAACTTTGGATCACGAGGTATTTTCATTATACAGATTTTATGTGAGTCCAATTAAGTGGTTTTAAAGAGAAATGGGAATTTTTGGTGATCTTTATATAATGTTTTAGTATCATAAATTATTTTATGTTATGCATGCATGACTTTATAAATGGAGGGGAAGAAAGGTATTTCTTGGAAAACAATTTATAAATGATTATTTTTGTCCACTCACAACTTTTGTGTTTAAACCCCCTTCAGGCAGTTGAGTAGAGTTGACGCGAACACTGATCTCGAGGCAGAGGCATTAGTACTTCGACTGCGCTGTGTAATTATATTTGAGTAGGATATCTAAATTTTACTCTTGGTCCTACTTAGACGCTCTGATATTATATTATATTTGATTGGTCATTAATTACGGGAATTATTGAGTGCTTGAATCCCTTGTCTGACAAGTGGAAGTATTTATTATTATTATATTTTGTAAGGATTGAAGGGTATTTTGGGAACCTTTTCTTAGGTTGTCAGACGGGATCAGGGTTCTTCCCGGGTTTCGAGGGGAAATTCGGGACGGGTCCTGACAATTGGTATCAGAGCACTAGGTTAAATTCCTGTAGACTGTATACTACGTGTACAATTATTTTGGTATTGATGAGTTATAGTTCTTTTCAGCGTAATGCCTCCGAGACGCGAGTTCCGTCAACAGTCGGAAAATATTGGGGACACACCTGAACCTGCAGTGGAGCCTGATATGAGGCAAACACTGGAACAATTGGGTCACACTTTGACTTATGTACTTCAGAGTAGGACTGCTACTTAAGGTTCAGACATTGAGAGAGCCCAGAGATTAGGGGCTACAATATATATGGGCGAGTCTAGCCCAGAGGATGTAGAGAATTGTCTCTGATTGGTTGGGACATGGGTATTAGTACTCCTACTGGGAATATGTTAGTGGCGAATCTCGTGATTCGTAGTTGTCCAGTGTTAGTGGAAGGTCATGCATTAGAGGCAGATTTAATCCCCTTAGATATTTTTGATTTTGATGTGATTCTGGGGATGGATTGGTTGACTATGCACCATGCCTCTATTGATTGTTATGACAAGAGAGTGGATTTTCGAAGTCCAGGTTTACCGGAACTTACATTCAGGGGAGATCGTAGGGTACTACCCTGTGGAGTGATATCAGCTTTGACCGCTAAGAAATTGCTGAGGAAAGGTTGTGAGGGTTATTTGGCTCATGTGTTTGATTCTCGGGATACTCTGATGAGAGTGGAGGATATTCCAGTGGTGAGTGAGTTCTCTGATGTGTTTCCAGATGATCTTCCGGGATTGCCACCTCACCGGGAGATTGAGTTCACCATAGAGCTTTTACCAGGTACTCAACCTATCTCACAGGCACCGTATAGAATGGCACCGGCAGAATTGCGAGAGTTGAAGACTCAGTTGCAGGATTTGGTGAATATGGGATTTATTCGCCCAAGTGTTTCACCTTGGGTGCACCAATGTTATTTGTGAGGAAAAATGATGGTGGTCTGAGATTGTGTATTGACTACCGGAAGCTAAACAGGGCTACGGTGCGGAATAAGTATCCTTTGCCAATGATAGATTATTTGTTTGATCAACTTAAGGGGGCAAGATATTTTTCGAAAATTGACCTTCGATCCGGGTACCATCAGTTGAGGATCAGAGAAGGGGATGTTCAGAAAACAGTTTTCAGGACTCGTTATGGTCATTATGAGTTCCTGGTGATGCCCTTCGGGTTGACTAATGCCCTAGCAGCATTTATGGATTTGATGAACAGGGTGTTCCAAAAGTATTTGGATCGATTTGTGATTGTGTTCATCGATGACATCTTGGTGTATTCGAGGAGTGCTAAGGCACATGAGAAACACTTAAGGTTGGTGCTGAATATGCTTAGGAAAAAGCATTTGTTTGCCAAGTTCAGTAAATGCCAGTTTTGGTTGACCGAAGTTGGATTCTTAGGTCATGTGATTTCGGCTGAGGGTATCATCGTAGATCCCCAAAAGGTTGAGGCAGTGGCAAACTGGGAGCAACCGAGGACAATCCAGGTTTTGGAAGATATGATGAGAGCTTGTGTACTACAGTTTAAAGGGAACTGGGATTCACACCTGGCTCTGATGGAATTTGCTTATAATAATAGTTATCAGTCGAGTATTGGGATGTCTCCTTTCGAGGCACTGTATGGGAGGCAGTGCAGGACACCGTTATGCTGGAACGAAGTGGGTGAAAGGAAACTGTTAACACCAGAGTTGGTTGATACGACTGAGGAAAAGATAAGGATCATCAGAGAAAGGTTGAAGACAGCTCAGGATCGCCAGAAGAACTATGCAGACCGTAGAACCAGAGACCTTGAGTTTAAGGTAGGTGATTGGGTGTTCTTGAAACTATCTCCTTGGAAGGGAGTGGTACGTTTTGGTAGACGAGGAAAACTGAGTCCTCGCTACATTGGTCCGTATGAGATTTTGGAGAGGATAGGATCAGTGGCATATCGTCTTGCTTTACCATCGGAATTATCCAGAGTTCATAATGTTTTTCATGTATCTTTGCTCCGGAAATATCTGTTTGATGAATCTCACGTATTGGGAGAGCAGCCACTTGAGCTGAAGGATGATTTGACCTTTGAGGAGCAACCGGTGCAAATTTTGGATTGGAAAGAGAAGGTATTGCGCAGAAAGAGTATTCCTCTAGTTAAAGTGTTATGGAGGAATCATAACGTGGAGGAAGCCACGTGGGAAACCGAGGAACTAATGTGGGCGCAGTATCCTTATTTGTTCCAAGGGTAGAGTTGAATTTCGAGGACGAAATTTCTTAAGGGGGGGTAGATTGTAACAACCCGGAATTTCAATTATTGGATTTACGTAAATTATTTATGTAAAATGACGATTTTACCCTTGGTCGGTAAAGGGCATGGAAGTCAAATTTTGTTTCGAGACACTTTTGGTGGTGTTTTGGATACCGTTGCGTAGGTCTCGAACTCACGAGTTCGTAGACAGACGGCATGCGGAAAACGGAGTTCGTGGACGAAAGTTACGGGTCTAGATTGATAGGGGTATTTTGGTAATTTTTGACTTTGGGTAGATATTTTAACCCAACCATTGTCTCATCTTCATTTCATTTTCATTTTCATCTTCATCTCCTTTAACAGTCCTCACTCTCTCTGAAACATACACAAACCATCGAACCCGAAACCGTGCAAAAACTAACCCAAAAACCCATAAATTCCAAGTTTGATTCAAGGCTCCAACTTCCAGTTTTGATCAACTAATCGTATTCTACTCCTTCCCACGATCACAACCATACCAACCATCGAAGGAGAGGACCACGGGGGAAGCCGAACCGAGTGTAAGAAGTTTCGGATCTTCCGATCAATTTTTCGGCTAGCACATGTACATGTTTGTGGTTTTAAGGTCATATTTGGATTCCTGGGTTCGAGTAGATAGATTTAGACATAACATTTGTGAAAAATGGTTGAGTTTTGAGGAAGTTAGGAAAGCTTGAAGTTTCGGCCGGAAATGGAGGATTCCGGCAGAAACCAGACAGCGGCGTCGGCAGCCGGTCGTCTTCTCCGGCGAGTCGTCGGTGATCGATCGGGTCGAGTGAACCAGTCAGGTCGAGTGAACTGGTCGGGTCGAGTTGGACCGGGTCAGGCCGAGTTGGACCGGGTTGGACCGGTCCAGGCGCGTGGGTACTGTAGCAGGCGCATGACCGGCGCGTGAGGCGCGTGACCGGCGCGTGAGGCGCGTGACCGGCGCGTGAGGCGCGTGACCGGCGCATGAGGCGCGTGGCGCGCGTGGGCGCATGTTCCGACCTTCCGTCGGCGCTTGGCGGCGCGTGGGGCCGAGTCTGAGGTCACGGTGGCGCGTGACAGGTAGTTTTTGACGTTTCGGACCTGTTGGCGCAGGTTTCGAGTCGATCAGATGTCGTTTAGGGGTTGTTTTGGGCGTTTTAAAGTTGCTGCGTTTTCTAGGCCAGCATAGTTAGACTCCCGGGGTTTATGAGGTTTATAATTAAGGTTTTTATTATTAGCTGGTAATCCCGATTATTAATTTGGACAGGCGATACTGCTCCAGGAACTTGAGGGGAGCGTACAGTTCGGGATTGAGCTTGCTTCGACAGGTTTGTGAGTGGACTTTTGGTTTATAAACTGTAATGCATGCATAAATGTATCTTTGATTTTAATACTGTCATGTATGGGTGCAATGAATTTCTGGATTTTAGAAATGATGTTGGACACATGTTTTCCAATATTTCAGTGAAAGTGTGTTTTGAGAAATGGCCTGGTTTTTGTACTCGATTTTGATATCGTTTTGAAGTGGTAACTATTTGAGCATGTGATTTGGGTTTAGACCCATAATTATGATTTATTGATTTTGGCCATAAAATGATATTGCAAAGAATTTGGCTTAGGCCGAGAAACAAAGATTTCGAAGTATGGATTTGGTTCACTGGTTTCTGTCCCGATGGTTACTGTTGCTCTGACCGGTGTTGAGGGGTCTTGCTCCGCTGGTTGTTGAGGGTTCGGACCTTGGTGTTGAGGGGCCTTGCTCCGCCAGGTTGCGAAGCTGTCTATGCATAGTACAGATAGTACAGAGAATTGTTGTACAGATTATTGTTGTACAGATTTTAACACATCTCAAGGGATGCCCTGGTGTGTTGTTGTGGATATGTCGAGAACAGTGAATTTGAGATATTATGTGTCCATATTGAATTGTGAATTTGAGATATTATGTGTCTAGATTGATTTAAATGATTTTAAACTCTTTTGAAGAGAGTTTTCAAACCAAACTTTGGATCACGTGGTATTTTCATTATACAGATTTTATTTGAGTCCAATTAAGTGATTTTAAAGAGAAATGGGAATTTTTGGTGATCTTTATATAATGTTTTAGTATCATAAATTGTTTTATGTTATGCATGCATGACTTTATAAATGGAGGGGAAGAAAGGTATTTCTTGGAAAACAATTTATAAATGATTATTTTTGTCCATTCACAACTTTTGTGTTTAAACCCCCTTCAGGCAGTTGAGTAGAGTTGACGCGAACACTGATCTCGAGGCAGAGGCATTAGTACTTCGACTGCGCTGTGTAATTATATTTGAGTAGGATATCTAAATTTTACTCTTGATCCTACTTAGACGCTCTGATATTATATTGTATTTGATTGGTCATTAATTACGGGAATTATTGAGTACTTGAATCCCTTGTCTGATAAGTGGAAGTATTTATTATTATTATATTTTGTAAGGATTGAAGGGTATTTTGGGAATCTTTTCTTAGGTTGTCAGACGGGATCAGGGTTCTTCCCGGATTTCGAGGGGAAATTCGGGACGGGTCCTGACATGGATAGCTGAAAGTATAGACAAAATTTTAACTAAGTCACATAATGCATATGTTTGTTTGTTTGTCATTATCAATGAGTTCGTCCTACTTACTCATGTGGGTTGTCTTTAACAGAATTGTCTTTATTTTAAATTATAGATTCATATGATAATCATTTGATTTTTTGTTTATGATTTTCACTATTGTGTATGAAATACGAGTAAAGGAAGGATGATGGTATCCCTCCTTTCTCTTATATATATCTCAAGAATAAAATGTAAAAAATTATATACCAAAAATTAAACGGTCATTTAATAACGATTCATTTTTAGTTTTCATTTTTTATGCTTGAAATACGAGGATGACTTGGTGAATGAAAAATAATAGATGAAGGATATGTAAAAGAGATGGGAGTATAGATGTGGAAGAAAAAGTAGCAAAAAAAGCTTATTTTTTGTGGGCTTTACCTTTGGATATTTTTTTTTGGTTCATTTCGTTATTTTTTCCTCATCATTTCTATTTTGATTATGCAAAAAAGAAACTTATTTTCAATCACTTATTTTTTTCGTATGCAAAAAAGAAACTTGTTAGAATAATGAATCGCATATACATAGTAAATAATGGTACGTAGATGGATGGGCATACAGAAATCCAGTATTCTACTTAACGAGATTGTGACAGTAACCAATTATCTTTGAACTTGTATACAGAGAGGATGATGATTGACCTTCTGAAAGCGCAACCACCCAATAAACATTAACAGGCACCACTTTCTTTGCTTGCACCGAAAGAAACTATGACCCTTTCAGTTCTCGAAGGACAAGGACAGAAACAGAAGCAGCTCGATGATTGTAATAAAACCAAGCTCCTCAAATCAAGTTTAATAATATTCTGATTAATTTGTGATAGGTATTAACCTTTGCAGAAGGAAAAACATATATATATGTATATAAGTAGAGCGATAATTATTTAGTATTATAGTACGAAATTAATCACTTGCTAAGTATACTTTACAAAATAATATCATAATTTAATTATACATTTTATAAGTCGTTATTCAAAAATCCTCAATGAGTAAGTACAAAATAAACGATAATATTGTGATATAATTTTGTGAGATCAAATAAACTAACTGATTGATCGACCCTAGAGCGTAATTATTGTGTCGGGATAGTGAGTGGCGGCTGTAAGTAGTCAAAAGTGACCACACTAAACTATGAAACTAAAACGTTAAATTACATAAAAAAACAACAGAAGATTCCATGTTGCTGGAGAATTGTCTTGTGATCGACTAGATTCATCCAACTTTACAATTTTAAACAACAGAAGTGGTTTCCCCACCACAACATTGAAAAATGTAAGTGTCTAATGATCCCATATTCTATATTTTGATTACGTCAGTGATTATAGGATTGATGGATGTCACGTTCAGCATTTTGTTATATTTTGAACACAATTATGTTCGTGACTATAGTCTCGATGGATGTTACTTTCAGAATTTTGTTATATTTTAAACAATATGTTCATTATTACGTGATTGACGGATGTTAGCTTTCATATGCAATGGATCTGAACATAGTTTGAATTAAGTATTGAAAGAAGAAAGATTTGTGATGTTAGTTTTCAGGTGGGTACGGTTTAGATCGATATGGATATCATCTAAATTTAAATTTAAACCGTTTAAATTTAAACGGTTCGATACGATTTGGATTTTAAAAACAAAGAATTGAAACCGCTCCAATCCAAATTGTTACTAACAATTTGATTTGGATCGATTTGGACGGTTTGGATATCAAATTTTTATGTAATTTATTTACTAAAAAGACTCATGCATAACATATTTTTCATTCATTCGCATTAAGATTTCTTTCATTAACATGAAGATTTATTTCATACACATCGACAAATTAAAAATTTAAACATTTTAAACTTCGAATATGGTGTCTTATGTTTAAATATAATTTAAATTATAAAGTAGTACAAAATGAATAAGAATTAAGTGAGGTAGGGTATGTGATGAACACTTGTGTTAACATATTATTGGGTGAAAATATTAAATAATAAATAATATAAATTATAGAACCTTAACGGTTTGGTTTAGATTCTAACTGTTTTCAAAATGAAAATTCAAAACCAAACTATTACTAGCGGAACGATTTGAATTTTCAAACTATTTGACTTTTATTTGGTCAAATACAAACCAAAGTGCCAATGATGATTTGGATCGAATCGATTTCCGAATTCAACGTATTTATGCCCACTTCTATTAGTTGCTACAGCTTAGGGAAGAAATAAAATTTATAGTTCGGTCAGCGTCTACTGAAGCTGTAAGTCCTTTGCGGTTTCTTCTGCCGGAATTGCTAAACATATTCAACAAACTCTTACAGTCTTACCAATGATACATCAGAACAAAGTCAGTCGAAAATCAGAAATACAATCCAGATTCCAGAGTCATTCAATCTGTTTGTGATGAATTTTAAAGGAGAATGAGAAGTAGAGTGACAAAGTTACCGGTTAACAGTAGCCCACCACGAATTTTGACAGAATTACTGATATTTTTAGTCACGTTTAGTGCCTAAGATTGGATTAGATACAGTAATTCAGAAAGTAATTCTATGCAATAGCCTGTAAACAATAAATGAAAACTTGTGAACATCTAAACAACTGATTGATCAATGAACCTGGAAAAATGCAGGCAACATAGACAACGAATTTGAAACTCCATTTCTTGATACATCTGATATAGTAAATACAAACCCTCAAGAGCCCAAACCCAAAGATTTTACAAAGATTCAGAACAGAAAACCCCCCCAAAATGCAACTACTGATGAAAAACAAATCAAGAAAACAGACACCCAACAAGCATTCCAGCAAGCAGTGTCAGTGTAAAACTTCTATTCCTACAACAGAAGTACATAGTTTGTTCATCTTTATTCTGAGTCGTTCAATGTCTATAGTTCTGCTTCTGCATCTACACAAACTATGTACATCATACCAGCACCAATAAGCCTTCAATCACCGTTGGTTATGACCGGGAAGCCTCCAACCCATCATATGTATCCATCAAGCCTGAAAAATATACTGCAGGAAATATTTAATGAAAATCACCATTCCTCCTTATGGTTCTTCTACAAGAAAGGTATTTGCTTCAAATGACCTGAAAACATGAAAGAAATATGAATGAGCTTCTTTTTTCACTAGCTTCAATGATTCAAATTTAACCCTAACATGGATGTAATATTCAAATGCGAAAGGAAATAGTACCTCTGCCCAGTTTGTCGGACATCCTTCCCATCGCAATTCTCAGAAAAATTCCTACAAACATCCTTTACAAGATTCCTATGCTGGCACCCAACAAGAAGAAGCATAGGCAATTCGACCCTTCCATCCTTGAAGCATCCAGTCACTATCTTGATCAATTACAAAGTCTTTGTGGTACCATGCCTTTACCTTCTCCTTAAGCATCTTCACTAGCTCTTCGTCCAATGGCAATGGCTGTAAACCAGCCCTTATACACCGAACCTGCCACTGCTTGTACGTCTCAGGCCTCTCCACCCTCTCTAAGCCCTCGCATGCGATTACATTCATAGCCTCCCGGCCATAGAACTCTCTCTCAAACATCAACCTCTCTTCATTGTCACGGGCTATATTAACATCAAACGCATCATACAAGGCAGAGAAGTGGAAAAGAGCCTCCCGAAATCGAGTGACAAAGAAAGGGGCGTTGTAGGAACCATTGATAACAGTGTGGACAAAAACATCTGGTTTCATCCTCCTGATTAGATTTAGAACAGAATCCCTTGGACAGTTCACCTCAACTGTCTCATCAAGTAGGTTCTTAAACCGTAACATACAATTCACAGCAAGAAATTCATTCCTTTCAGTCTTGAGGTCCTCTAGTTGGATAGATTCCCAATTCTGTGATGCTATGGCATTATATTCAAAAGGTACTTTAAAACGCTCACAATACTTTGCCAAGCGCCGTCCAGTCTCTTCAATCCAATCTGCTGGACGAAACCCAGGTTGAGGAATCTCTATCCCCGTAATGCGTAGCTTGGGAGGTCCACCGCGTCTCTTTGAAAGATGCTGGATAAGAATTGGCCACTGAAAACCATAAAGGATACCAAAATCTACAATATGAAGGGTTGACGCATTCTCAGACATCTTCAAAATCATTTTATTTTTATAGCCAATTGAAATTCTCTTGAAAGGGCAAGCTGAAAGGTGAACTTGGTAAGATTTTAAAATATCAACAACTGATGACCTTTTGGAAGCAAGGTTAGTGTAAAAAATTTGGGTTCCGGTGCCAGTACCAGCCATACGAGCCTCAAGACCATTGGCAAAGAAATGAGCCAACCGTTGAGATCCATCACCATTCGGAGAAGAGTGCTGCCTAACCTGCTTTAGTAGTTCACTAGTGGTCCTAACATCATTGGTAGAAACAGCTTGTGCACATAAAATCAGAAGATTCCTTAAATCCACAGTTTCCTTCTTCATTCCCTGTTTCTTAACACGACCCTTCCCACCATTACCATTAGACCCTTGTGGCTGTCCATTGGGCTGCAAAGTCTTGCTTGCTTCGTTCTTAAAAGCAACATTGAAACATGGAGACTCATTATTTCCACCAGTACAAAGCAACACCCTGTCAAACATTTCAGATAACTCGCTCTCTTGCATATAAACTGCAGACTGCTTGCTACTCCTCTCTTCTTCGGGATCAACATCTTCTCGCTCATGATTCTTCCTTCCCCTTGAACCATTAGGTGAGTTCTTCCGCTCAATCTTTTCTTTCTTGACAATAACTTTTGGAGCAAGTGCTTTCACTTCTGGAGATACTGGGTTGTTTTCCAGATCAACAACCAACTGAGTACTTTTCGGAAGGAATTTACTAGCTTCCTCTAACCCCCTCTGGAACTGCAAGATAGATTCACTATCTGTAAATATGTTCTGTGCCAGAAACTGATTTACAGAAGATCCTTGCAGCCCATCATCAACACGCAGCCTGTCTCCAACACTAGTCAGGCCATTTTTCAGAGGAACAGACAACTGTGAATTGGGATGTGAATTAAACTGGAAAGTGTAGTCATTGGCAAGGGGAGCTTGTGATAAAGAGAGTTTTTGCTCTCCAAAATCACCGATCCATTGAGGATCTGTCTGGTTGCTAGTACCAGGACTAGCACTACTATTACTACCACTAGCATCACTACAGTTCCCAGAAAAATTACCCTCAGGACTCTCAACATTTTGATCAATATGAAGGGGCTGTTGATTCCCCGAAAAATTACCATTTTGATCTATATAAAGGGGGTGCTGATTCCCGGACAAATTATCATCAGGACTCTCAACATACTGATCAATATAAGGGGGCTGCTGATTGGGAGAAAAGGGGTAACTTTGACCAAGAGCATCGTAGAACGATTTCTCAGTCACACGAAGACCTAATGGATCGTAGAACATACAGGGTTTTTTCTCTATGTTTTCTTCCATAAGAATCTGGCTTACGTACTTGTAAGTAGTTTCAGAAAAATCAATGTCATCAGAGGAAGACTCTCCTCCAGGGCTCACAGCCAAAGGTAGAGAAAATGAACCCCCATCTGGACTCAAACTAGTAGATGGAACAAATGACCCTCCATCTGAACCCGCAGTATCTGAAGGAGCAAAATTACCATGCTCTATATTTGGAATTGAAAAATGATTATCCAAAAAGTTAAGATCTGGAGAGAGCTGGTCAAATTGGTATTCATTTGAGAGATTTGGGAATTGAGGTGAATTGGGCAAAAAGGGGTGAACATCAACATTGAAACCATTCATGTAATCAGAAACTCCATTGAAACCTGGATCCATAATCACCCAAAACTAATATCTGGGTACAACTAAAGTCTAAAACCCCCCAAAATTAATCAAAAACAAAAATACAATCTCACAGACAGCATCAAAAGGAACCCATGAAGGAACAGATTATGCTAGACAAGAATAAATCAAACTAAATTGAACAACATCAAAAACCCATCAGATTTTTCAGCTCAGGAACAAAGGGTTTAACTCCAAAGGCCCTAAATTTAAGCAAAGAACGAACCTTTTTCAGTGGATAGGAAGAAAGGGTGGCGTAGCTTCAAGAAAAGCGTTGAGATTTGAGAGCGAAAAGGGTCAATCTTTGGGGGAACAAAACTACAACCGTGCAGGGTGAGCTCTGGGGATCATATTTATAGGCTTAAAAATCCCATTTGGGGAGGCGTCAGGAAGTTTCTTGGAACGCCGGTTTAGCTTTTGGGGTATGTGTCAGTGAGGAGAGATAGGACGGGAGAGCCGTGAAGTCGTTTTGCTACCGGGTAAACCAGTCTGCGATGGTCATGCACATGTTTGACTCTGTATTCCTGGAAAATGCTAATCGCTCCAGAATCGTAGTTCATATTACATTGGCAAACAAAACAGAAAATTTTAGTTGACACTACATTCCGAAAAAAATATTAATATTTCATGCGTGGGCTCAAGTGGATACTCAAATTGAGTTGATTTTGACATTTCATAAATTATTTAGTAACTCCATTTTATGGATCAAACTTCCAGATTTAACTGTCTTTCTTTTAAATTGAATATATATATATATTTATGTAAAATATTTGCATTTTTTTTTTCTCGAAAAATTCTACTCTCCTTTTTTTATTTTCACAATTATAAGTAATATACTTATGTCATTAAAGTATAATGACATGTGTAGACTGCTTGAATTATATGGACATTTTATTGCATATGTGCATGATCAAAAAAATTTGGTGCAGTACGATGGAAAAATGCATAGGCGGCAATAAATAGTAATGTTTGGTAATGGTTTATGTTAGGCTATTAAATTATTATAAATTTTTAAATTTTTGTAAAATAAAGTAAATTAAGAGATAATGGATAAGTTTGGAAGTTTGATTTATAATTAAAAATAAAAAAAACATTAAAATAAAAAAGTGAGGTGCATCAAGTAATTTATGAAGTGCCAAAATCAATTCCCAACTTAAATGAAGAGGTGACCGACAATTTGATAATTAAGTGAATGTGACACAAAGAAAATTCATTTCCGTAAAATGGGATTCGTTACAAATAAAAGTTCAATTATTCGTCGTACAATAAAACGAAGGTAAAGAAGCTTTTGAAAATTTAACATGAGAAACAATAAGAAAGATGTATGGGCGATCAAGTGTGGTGATCGGCCAAAACAAACGACCAGCAGTAAATAATAAGATCCTGGACTCATATACAGATTTTAATTATCCTTGTAGGGTAAGTTTCTTTCTTGTAGCATCACGAATGGAAGGACCAATAAGAGCTAGAGTTTGACTTCCCTACCATTTAGTCTTTGACATGGTCAAATTGGGGAAAGCTTACCGCCGGTCATCTGAAAGCCCACCGGTTGCACAAACTTTATCTTGCTAACCAAGCCAATGTCGTGAAGAGCAAGAATTTTCTTTTATTAATTCAGGTTTTTAATTAATTACCTAACTAAACTAATCCATTTTTCTAATCACTTTCACCTAATGATACTGTAAATAACATTAAAATTCAAACTACTGGATGCTTATGAGCTAACCCAGTGGAAATTAGAGATGGATAATAATTTTAAAAAGTGTAGTATGCGTCGTATGTACATTTATATTAAATGTGATTACTCAATTTGCCTCCTAATTTTGTATTTAATTAGTTCATTTCTCTCTTGAACTTTTATTACTAGTCACTATCATATTTGCTCACGTTTCATACAATATTTTGTCTAAAAAAATCACATAGTTGTCATTAATAATAAAATTTGTTATGAGTAATTTTTCTTTTGTTTTTTTATGAAAGTAATTTTCTTTTATTAATTTTATTTTATCCATTTTCTTGCTTAAAATGTGACAAATTAAACAAAATGTAAGCATAGAGGGGGATTGGCCATAATAATATTTCATAAGTGAAAATTGACTGAAATAAATGTTGATATGAGAAATATTTGGTAAGTGAATACAAATTCATGAAGTAAATTGGCTAAACAGCTTTATGTCAAACAGCATTGAGTGATTTTTTTTTTTATATCGTAAGTCATAAGTCTTTTTTTTTTTTTTTTTTTTTTTGAGGAAAGTATATAATACATTGAAAGAGGGGGAACTGTACAGAGGATGCGGTGTCTTTGTGGCCTTATTAAAATCTTGATAGGGTTTCCAACCCAATTAAGGAAAAAGAGTACCACACACCATTATAATAAAGAGATTAAATAGTTTAACTATCCACTTCTAGAACATCCAATAAAAAGTCAGACGGTTCTTCAAACCAATACCTAACATCTCCTTAGCCCTCACCATTTGGCCCAGAAGCCCATGGGCTTGTCAGGGCCCGCTTGGCCCGATGAAGAAAAGTCTGGCCCGACCCGATATGGGTCGTGGGCCGGCCCATTCCAAAATTTTGTGGGCTAACCTGGCCCAAAATTTCATGGGATGGGCTTGGACTTAGGTGTTTAAACTCGAAATGGCCTGATAGACCTAGCCCGATAAAATCCAGCCCGATCTGTCCATATAAGCTCGACCCGTCCATATAAGCCCGGCCCGTAAACCCGAATATATAAAACCTATTATATATTAATTAGCCAATTAAGTACCAGCCCATTTTGTTCAACCCATAACCCATTTAAAAGTCCAGCTTTCTTTCAGCCCAAACCCAAAGCTCCAAGCCCTAACACTAACTAGTTGCATTAATATAAAAAGACTCTCTTATCTTAACTCTTTGCAGCCGAAAGTTCCTGAAACCTCTCACCTCTCGCTCACTCTGCTCTCTCGCACAACTGCTTCGGTTTCTTCCACACTAGTTTTTCACGGTCACAGCGGCACGCAGCACTGCTACACAACCCACATTTCTCCTCACTCTCCGTCTTCTTCTCGTCCGAGTTCCAAACATAGCACATCCGTTTTTATTGCAAGGTAATAATCTCCCAATTGCACAACCATCTTTATCTATGAAAATTGTTTCTATACTTTTAATGTGAGGGATATTATTTCTGAGTTTACTTGGTGCATCTTCAGAGAATGTATGATGAGGCCAAAATGTGGGAGAAGATTGATGATATGCACACCCATGCAACATGCATAGAGGAAGTGAAGGCTATTTACCTCTTCACTGGCGTTGAACCTCCTGCATCATTAAATGACAAACCTGATATTACACAAGTGAACGACAAACTTCGATTTCTCATGTCAATAGTTGGAGTTAAAATGGACTGAGCTGAATTGATGATCAGGGCTTATTGTACTCTACTTATAGTTCTACATCTTTTGTTATCTGTTTCCACTTAAAGGCCATGGTTTAACATAGAAATTAGAGTGTGTGTATTATTAGTTGGCATTTAGTTAAATTAGTAATTTTAAAAAGCCCAATTGAGACGGGCTTGAGTGGGCTTATTTGGCCCGGCCCGTGAAGCCCGATAAAAGTCCAGCCCGACAAAGTGCTTGGGCTTTTATATATGTGACTAAGCCCACCCGACCCGATCCGGCCCAGTACTTTTTAAAATATGACACAAATCCGAAATAACCCGGCTCTACCCCAAATGGTTTGTCCGACCCGACTCAATGATGAGGCCTACATCTGTGGCAAGCAGGCCTATGAGCGACACCGTTAGATTGATGTCAAATATAGATAAATAAGACTCTAGTGATATGAGATATCAAAATTTTGATATCTTCGTACGTAAGAAGTCTTAAATGCGACATAAATACAAATGTGTGTGTATATATATATATATATATATATATATAGTTCGGCACTTAGTGTTCAACTCATTCTGCACAAAGTCTCTCAAATTCTGCGCGCTCTCAATAATCAATATCCTTATAACAAAAGAATTAATAGACAATTTGACTTAATATTGGTCAAATGAAAAGTCAACATGTGCAGCTCTCATCATTTGCTGCTTCGCCCTCAAGAATAGACGAAAATCAATCTGGGCCCCTTGAGTTAATTTTCAAATAAACAGGGAACTTGATGACCCAAAAGATAGTATAAATAGAACATGTGGTTTCTAATTTCTTCTTAGCAATTAAACAAAGAAATAACATGGTGGACCAAAACCCTAGGAAATTGTAGTGCATATTTTGGATGTAACATCGTACGATTATGGAGAACTTAATATTGGTCAAAGACTCAAAGGTCAAGAAATAAAATTAGATTTTAGGTTTGTCTTGACATTGCTAAGATGATTGAGTTATTTAAAGCGGATGTGTTTCTTTTTCTACGCTCATTTTATGCACTTTGAATTAAATTTAAAGTATAGAGTATTACTTATATAAAATATAATATAAATATAGGTTTATTATTCAAAATGCACCCCGAACAGGACATTAAGTCTCAATTTGCTCATCGAAGACGAAATCGTAACAATGTACTCCTAGAACCCCCGTTATGTCAGCTCCGTTGCACCAAAAGTTAATAGCGTTACAAACTCTGTTTGGCATGCTTACGTGGCAGCAAGGGATTTGATGTTTTATTCATTTTGTAGCAAAATATTAAAACTAAATATTAGAAAAAACAAAAACAAAAGATGAAGAAGAAGATGATGAACACCATCTGGGTTTCTCAACCCATTCCTATGCCCACCGCCCGCCCACCCAATATTTTCTGCAAATACACCCACTCCTCCACCTTACTCTCATCCTCCTCTCTCCTCCTCACTTTCCGCCGCCATATGGTGTTCATCATCATCTTCTTCAATTTTCGATGATTCTAGCTTGGATTCAACAAACCCAACTCTACCAAAACTGGACCTCCCAAAATTTGAGGGACAAAAACAGCGAAATCCCACACCCAAATTAACCCCAAATTAGTCATTAAAAGCTTAAATTAGAACATACTGAGCTTGAATTGGACAATTGCAGACCAGAGAGTAGACAAAGCAAGTGGTAAGCTTTATTTACAAACTCAAAGACAATGTAATTCAAAATTAGGAACTTGAAATGAATGCAATTGAAAAAGAGCTAAAGAAAACCCATTTCCGCGGTGGAGGACTCTAATCCATCCCAAGAGGCAGCGGCGAAGTCTCATCGTGTCGGTGCTTCGGAGGATTCAATCTCTGCATTTTTCGATCTTTCTACAACTCGTGCACTCTCTCTCTCTACAATTCACTTATTTTCTCACTCTAAAAATTGAAACCGATCCTCTTCTACCTGAAATGCGCAAAAATGACTGGAAGCCTTTGAACACTGTCGAGCTTCAACGCTCGATTCGCAAGCTACGAGTGGAAGGTCTCTGGTTTGACTATCGTAAATGGAGAGACTGATGCTCAATTAATATGCATATTGTAACTCCCCTTCACCAATATCATTGTATCCAAAAAAATTTGAAAGTGTATATTAAAATTTATGATTTTGAGATTTATCTCGGAAATGTTTTAGAATAATCGAAATTGATAGCATTTAGCACTTAAACTTAAAAGCACTTAGGGTTTATAAAATGGCTTTCTAGTAATGTTCTAAAAGGGTAATGCTAGAAAGATCATATTTATAGATCGCATTATAAATCATATGTTAATATAGATAGATTCTACTAATACAAGTACGATTTGTCTGTATTAGACATGCAAATTTGGTCTAAAAATATGGTCTTCCTAATTTTACCTGTTTCGAGAACATAAACTTATATATATCAGGTATTCAGGTTTTAAATTTTACTTGAATTAATGAGAGCTTTCATTTTACTTCTAACAAAGGAACATTTTCGTGAAAGCATTTATGAATAGAAATATTTCTATAATCGTATAATACTAAGAAATTTTTTAAATTTAAAGACTTTTCAAACACAGTGAAAATGTCAAAGGAAAAAAAAAGAATTGTTTCGGTAAACGAAGTGATCATATTAGATATTATTTTACTTGGTTATGGGAAAAGAAAAGAAAAGAACGATCATGTCATGAATTTGGTATGTAGTGAAATGAAGTGAATGATTTGGACCTCCAAATCCACCACAAGTTGGAGTTTGCAAAGGAGGGGACCGCATCCTTCTAGACCCACCCTCCACAAATATTTTCCAGTTTCTTCTTCTCACACTCACATGCAGTCGCTCTCCGCTCTCCGCTCTCCTTCGGGACTGCTTCCTTCTAGACTGTACACAAATTTTTTCCAGTTTCTTCTTATCACACTCTCATGCAGTCGCTCTCCTTCTCTCGTCGCATCCTCCATCTTTGTCAACACTTGATGCATATCAGATGCCTCATGATGGGACCTTCACGCCAAACCATCATCGTCGACATCTCTCGTATATATCCGATTTCTCAACAGATGAATATTATCAATAAACGTAAAAATAAAAAAAACAATATATTTTTTAGAAGGTGTCCAATTGTCGTCTGTAACATAATTCTATATTTTATTAGAAATAAATGAGACTTACAAATTGCATTGAATCGGCTGACTGACGAAGATGTCATTTGATGAACAAATTTGGTTACCCAATGTTGAAGGAAGATATTTGTAGCGTCACGGGCTCACAGAGCTAGACAGCAGCCCTTACTGAATACGTCAATGCCCTTATTTGAGGTGCAGGGGGGCCTCTAGAAGGATGGTCTCCTTATCGTAGACACGACGAGTCGTTTTTTAGTGGTATGCATGCACATACTCCGGGCTGTATGTTGCCCACCCTTTGTTTTCTTACATCTCATCGATCAGTTGTCCTGTGTGTGTATTGATCAGTCGTTGTTGCTTTATTTAGTGCGAATTTTTCTGTGCTTATCCATGTGATGTGATGAGACAAAAATATACTTGTATTTCCCATATATTTAATTAGTTATTATTATTATTTTAGGAGAAATTGATACACGAATTTATTATATTGACATATTTATTCTAGAAGGAGTTTTTGGAGCAAAAGAATGAAGTATATCAATGAAATCCCAATTCAAGTAGGAGAAGGCATATGCTTGCCTATTTCTGTTCAAATTAGGAATTAGATTTTCTTATTTTTATTTTACTCATTTTCAAAGTAGGATTAGAAATCTTTCCTTATAAATATCCAAGCTTGGCTTAGATTTAAGGAGACCAGATTTCAGATTACCATGTCTGTATGAAATTTTAATTAGCTGGCACGGTGTATTATAGAATTATATTAGTGGTGTTGTATTTACTTATGTATCTATTTTTATATCGATTTCTAATCTTTATCGATATATGTATTACATCAGTATCAGTATGCATAATTAATGTATTACATAATTAATGTCGTATCTATTTCAATTACGAATTATTTATATACTACTCATAATCACTCGAGCACGCATGTCAAATAGCACACATGGATGATTGTTATTACCTACACTATTTCGATGAGGTGACCAATATGAGATTATTTATCTCATCAGCAATTTAGTCTTTATATGTACATTGGTCTAAGATATGCATATTTTGTGCTCTACTATGAGTGACTGAGTCAATCTTCTTGGAAAGTTAAAAACTTCAAAGAGCTACCTTCATCCTATGTTATTATCTTTGTCCCTGGAAGACATGGGAGCTGACCGATATACAAACAAACACTGCCAATTTTACATCACCCATCTCCTACTCTTTCTTTTTTCTTTCTTCAAGTAGATAAAGCTGGCATTGCAAAGTTTGAATTCATTTTGAAGAGAAAACTAAAAGATTAGGGCCTTTTTGATACAAATTTGTTTTTTGTTTTCAATTTTTACTTTTTTTTGTTTGAAATATAAAGAAAGTATAAGAAAAAAAAAAGGATATTGAAAAGTGATGGTTCGAAAAAGAAGAATTTAAGAAATAATGAATAATAAAAACATAATCTAGAAAGTGAAACTCACAAAAGAGTTTTTCGTTTTTAATATTCATTTTGTCTCTTCTTCTTTTACATTTCTTATCCATCCTATCATTTTGTCTCTTTTTCTTTTACATTTCTTATCCATCCTATCCTCTGCCGCTTTTGTTCATCCCTCACTTCATCATGTCTCAAACATAAAAAATCAAAGTTGAAAATTAAAAACAAAATGGTTATCATACAAGCCCGGAACATTACAATAGTTCATAAACCATCTTTGCACAGAAAGTTAAGCAATTCTAGCTAATGCATACTATATTGCATACCCCGTTGGAATCCTTCTTCCAGTAATTTAGAATGAATTAAAGCAGAATATCGGTCATATTATAGAAATGCAGTTGTAGCTCATTACATCAGTCTTGTTTTCATCATTAAGCTACATAGAAGCACCTGCTGATCTACCACAGGTGGCCTATATACAGGGGAAACAGACTAGAATGTACCAACAATAGCCACCACAGTTGGTGCAAAATACAGTACTATCAACATATCTAAATAGAACTACTGCAGTTACATTTCGTTCATTCAAGAGCCGGAGCATAGTTACCTGCCTATTTGTGTAGGTCGTCAGTTCTAAAAAATATGCATTTCAAGTCCTAGCCGGTACCCAACAAGAGGAACAATATAGAATCCTGCCCTTCCATCCTTGCAGCATCCAGTTTCCATCTTCATCAACCATAAAATCGCGGTGGTACCCCACCTTCACTTTAGTCCTTAATTTGTTCATGAGCTCCCGGTCCAATGCCAGTTGTTTGAACCCAGCCCTCATGTTCCGAACCTGCCACTGCTTATAGGTCTCCGGCCGCACAACTCTCTCAGAGCCCTCGCAAGCTATTGTGTTCACAACCTCCCGTCCAATGAACTCTTCCTCGAACATCATTCTCATTTGATCTTCGCGAGGTAAATTGGTATCAAACACATCAAACATTGCAGAGAAGTGGAATAGGGCCTCCCTGAAGCGCGTCACGAAGAAAGGGGCATTGTAGGTTCCGTTCACAATGCCATGGACAAAAATATCAGGGTTCACCCTCCTGATTAAATTTAGAACTGCGTCCCTTGGATTGTTTACCACAACTGTCTCATCAAGCAGGTTCTTAAACCGAAACAGACAATTCACAGCAAGTACCTCATCTCTTTTAACTTTGAGGTCCTCAATTTGGATTGTTTCCCACTTTTTTGCTATGGCATTGTACTCAAAAGGAACATTATATCGCCCACAATACTTTGCCAACCGATGCCCTGTCTCTTGGACTCTTTCTTCTGGCCGAAAACCACTTTGGGGAAGCTCTATCCCCGTAATGCGCAGCTTTGGAGGCCCACCAGCTCTTCTTGAGAGGCAATGGATGAGAGCAGGCCATTGAAAACCATAAAGGATGCCCAAATCTATAATATGAAGGGTTTCTGCTTTCTCAGCATATTTGAAAATCATATTGTTTGCAAAGACTATCGCAATTTTCATGAAGGGACAGGCTGCAACATAAGCTTGGTAAGCCTTCAGCATATCAGCAGCTGAAGTTCTTCTAGTAGATAGAGCAGTATATATCTGAGTTCCAGTGCCAGCTAACCGTGCTTCAAGACCATTCGCAAAGCAATGAGCCAATCTCTGAGAGCCATCACCAAATGGAGAAGAATGCTGCCTAATCTGCTTTAGTAGCTCATTCGCAGTCCTACGATCATCAGCGGAAACAGCTTGGGCACATAAAATCAGAAGTGTTCTCAAATCAACCACTTCCTTCCTATCTCCTTTTTTCTTTAAACGAGTCTCCCCATTGCCAGTTCCAACATTTTGCTCATTCTGCTGAAGGGCCTTGTTTTCTTCATCCTCACAGACTTCTTCACTTGCACGAACCAAAGGCTCAGGCTTCCCCCCATTGCAAAGCAGCACCTTGTCAAAGATCTCCGATAGCTCAGCCTCCGTATCCTCCATATAAACCGCTGATTGCTTGTTACTCCTGCCAACATCCTCCAAATCGGTATCCTCCCTCTCATGACTCTTCTTTCCTCTCAAAGTAGTATGCAAATGATCACTCGCATCCTTCTCTATCTTAACCACAACATTTCCAGTGTTTCCATTGGCCAATGTGTATGGCTTATTATTCTCCACATCAACAATCAATTGACCTCTAGGAAGAAACTTACTAGCCTCCTCTACCCCTCTGTTAAATTGCAACATCAATTCACTCTCACTAAACAAATTAGAACCCATAAGCTCACTCATATAAGAACCCACCAACCCATTCCCATTCCCCGAGGATTGAGATCTAGCCTTCGAAGTGGACTGGAAAACAAAGTTTTCAGGAATTGGGTTTTGCAATATAGAGGGCTTATTCTCAGCAACGTCAACATTATTACTCCAACATGAATCGACGGAATGGCTAGCACTAGAGCTAGAACTAGAACTGCTATTGGCACTATAATCACTTAAAGAAGCTGAAAAATGACAATCTGGGCTCTCAACATTAGGAGGGTGTTGGTTTGGGAGAGGTGGGTAATTTTCACCAAGAACCTCATAAAGAGATTTCTCAGCGGCTTGGACAGACAAAGGGTCATGAAACATACAGGGCTTTGTCTCCATGTCCTCCTCCATAAGCACCTGGTTTATGTACTTGAGCAAACTGTCAGAATAGTCACTGTCATCTCCCTCAGGGCTCAAACTCGACGGCAGAGAAGAGTTACTAGGGTTTTGGTCCAAGAAACTAAGATCTATAAAAGGGTCACTACTTGGGTATTCATTGAAATTGGGTGCACGGACCGGGTCATCTAAGCTGGAACTGAAACTGGAATTGGGTAATTGAGAAAAACGTCGATCCATGACAATCAAATTGAGAAATTGATAAAAACCCAGTTCGAGTTTGGTGAAAATTGGGGAAATAAAGAGTAAAGATTGAAACTTTGGGGGATTTGAGATGAAGAATATGCTTACCTGGTGAGGAAGAGAGAACCCCTATCCCATTAATGGGTAAAGGGACCTCAGAAACGAGTGGCGGAGGAGAGTGGTGGACCAAAGTAAGCAGAGACTATGCGGAGGATATGGAATTCAGAAGTAGGAGAAGATTTTTTTGTTGGTCAATCAGTAAACAGAAGCAGGTGATGATAAGTAACGACACCACTGCGTGCTTTCATTTCAATTTTTTGTGTATTTTCAGAGATTACGCAGCTTGGCCAATTAGTAGCTATGGAAGTGTCCAATTTTGGCAATGATTTTTAACGCACATCCTCTTAAAGGAACAAAAAAAAAAAAGGAATGGTGATAGCCAATGATATTTAACCAAGTGCCACGGTCCCTGATTTTCATAAAAAAAGATTCTTATATTGGTTGGGTACATTATCAATTCAATAAATATCTTTACAATTTGGATTTGAATAAACTTTTCCAATTTTGAATCGTTTATTCCATTTCGATTAAGAACATGCACAAATGTGGTATTCTATTAATAAATGTCGTGACTTTCAGTAGGAATATCTTTTATGAAAAATTAAATTTACTTCACTTGAATATTGGTATTCCCAATGGATCTATGGAGCATGTAGACACAAATTCGTTCTATCCATTATGCTACTTAAAGGAAAAGGAAATCACATTATACACATTAGGTATCGACTTAATTTTTTACAAGTCGAACCTGATACCTTCTAGCACACAACTAAAGAAGAAAAATATCATTAAATCATACTACTAAGTCACATCCTTTTGAATGAATTTATAATTTAAAAACCTTTTACGAAGGAACCCTTTAAAAGTAGAGTCACATAGACCTCCCCTTATTAGGTAAAATTTTAGGGCTACGTTTAGTACGCCGTATAAGGAACTAGATATGATAAGATAGTACGAAATCGATATTTGGTACCGCTCGTATTAATAAATAACAATAATATACATAATTAATATTTATGATATATATATTTCTTATCAACTAGGATAATATAATTCGCATTTTTATCTGGTAAAGCTCCAAACGCATTCATAATCAGTTTATACAATGGACAGATTAGTCTATCCGACTGAAATAGTCAGTACAATACGGTGTACTAAACGAGGTCTAGGAGGATTAGCGCAATAACACATTGACACGTCATTCCACTTAAATCTTGGTATGATCGCAGGAAAATCAAGCACACGATATATGGTATAATAGTTTGAAATTTGACATGAGTCACAACAAAAAGTATTATCCTCAATTACAATAAGTTTTCCTTATATAACTATTTTTGATAATATTTTCTTTTACTCTCCCTTGTCAAATCAGATTAATGTTTTCCTTGAATTCCTAAAACAGTATATAGTCACCAATTGATAAAGATTTTCTAACTTACGGCAAATTTCCATTAATATTAACATACTAACAAAGTCAACCTGAAATTATATTCAAATTTGATAATTAATGCCAATATCTTGCCCATTTTGAATAATAGAGACACAATTATAATAAAAATTAAAACAAAATAAACAAATATAAGTCGTCAAATCAAACAAACAAGTTGAAAAAAAAAATCAAACAAACAAGAATCCACACCGTAAACCAAAGTTGGGGTTGAGTCTTACGACCTAAGTAATTATCTATTATTTAATTTTGTCCATCCAAAAATTGTGAAGTTATATATACTTTGTTCTTTAAGAGATTGTGAAGTTATATATACTTTGTTCTTTACGAGAGTCTAACTTGATATCACCCTCGTTCTTTATGATGATCGAATTTGATATCACCAACTATACAATGAAGAGAAATACTATTAAAATAATAGCAATAGGAGCTCTAAAATATTGGTTTTAATTTTACTAAAGATTGACTTAAAACTTTTAATTCATTAAGAAAATGTGTGGTTCAAATTTAAGACATGTTCCAAACAACCAAAAAATGAAATACTAATTGAATAATACTACAGGTATCACCTACAATCCCACTTTTTGTATCCCCCACATGTGGCACATGATGCGGCAAATTCCACGTCATCCCTTTTTTTTTTAAACAGTCCAATCACTGTTATGTACCACGTCATCCCTTTTTAATTACATATCTCAACAGAAAAAATAAAATAAAAATAAAATTGAACATAAAAAAAATCAAAAATAGAAAATAAATAAAACAAAAAAGTTATTTACTTATTGTTTCATAAATTCTAAGAATTTCATTTTACATCAAATTGTCTCCTTCCCAAAAAAATATAAACTCTAAGAATTTCATTATGCATATGATCATCTCATTCCTCAAAAACGTAAACCCTAAGAATTCAACTGTTATTCTCCTCCTTTGAAGACTGAAAGTCATGGTGATCAACATCACTTAATTATTTCCAAGTCTGCTCTGTTTCAAAGAACTGAAATTTTTTTTTATCTTTGATTTTAATTTTAATTTTGTTTTTATTTTGAGATAGATAATTAAAAAATGTTGACGTAGGATTGCCACATCATGCGCCACATGCGGTGGAATACAAAAGTGGAATTTTAGATGGTACCCGTAGCGTTACTCATACGGATCGCCCAAGAGGCAAGATCGAGTTGGTAAAAATTTGACAAAAAAACAAACGTGTGTTGAAAAAATATAACTCAAACTCTGATTCAATAACCTCAATATATAGAAACACTATAATGATTTATTTTATTTTTTAAAATATTATGCAAATGACAATTGAATTGCGAGGTGGATGGAGGAACAATAGAAAGGACAAAATGAAGTGTTTGAGTAAGTGTGAACTTTTGAGTTTTTCCAAGTAGTAAAGTACCGGGCAGTTTCCTCGATCGTTGAAGATATCTATCTATGTAGATATATGTTAATTGAATACTATTAACCTTAGTCTAGCAAGTATTAAGCTTAGTTGATTTACCTTAATGAAGACCCACCTTAATTTTGTCTGCATTTTTCTGTTTGGGACTTTGACTTTAGCCTTTTAGGTCATTAATGTCCACAAGTTATCTCCACTTAATTACCAATTAAGTTTTCAATACATATATTATATATAGCTGAAGTAGAATACAGACATGGTTTTCAACATATTAACATCATGTTCAGTTCGTGTTAATGTACAATGTTGATGGAATCAATATGAACGCTTACACCATAAGTAATTAACAATTTGTCCACATTTTATAAAACGACAGAATGATATTTCTTATCTCCTCTAAAATTCGTAATATAAAACACAGAATATATACAAAACAAAACTTAAATGTTTTAATTAAGGAAGAAAGAAACAATATATCTTGCATGCATGCACCACCACGAACTATAATACCACGGTTGCCTCCACCGCCACTCCACCACCATCATCGTCGGTGCTCACAATATACTATCCATATAAATATCGAATATCATACTTCAGATACGGAGAATATGTTCAAGGTTCAAACTTCAAAGCTAACTAGGTCATATATATATATATATATATAGATACTGTTGAGTTGAGATCGATGGTCAACTGGTCAAGCAGTGGAGAATCTTGAAGATTTTCGTCCCATGTGCTGTGCAGTGTGCACCAGAGGCAGAGGACATTATGGATAACAAGCAAAACATCACAAATGAAGCTGCTGTCGTATGCTGGATTGCTGGGATTGGTGGATCGATAGTCATAATAAGCGGCATGTCGTGTACTAAGCTTCTAACATCATCAACCTGCAGTATGCAATGCATCATCAATATTCATTTCCAATATATACCATCTATTGCATCGTGGGTTAGGTTAATATATATATATATATCAGGTACAAAAGTTTCATAACTTATCAAGTGTTTATAAGGAGTTTGATTTCTCCCCCCATTTTCAATTGATTTTGGGGTGGAACCTCAACTTCCTTCATGGTATTAGAGAACATTATCTCATGTGTAAAGCTTAACCGCCACACCTGCTCAACCGAATATGAGTTATCCACCTGTTAGGCTTGAAAATTCACCACACATGAGGGAATTAAGCCTTACACGTGCTCCACGTCACTGAATATGAATTATCTACGTGTTAGGCTTAAAAATTTGTCACACATGAGGGGGCGTTTGAGAATGTGAATATATAAAAGTCTCACATTGAAAAGTTACACAACCTTACAAAGATTTATAAAAAATTGAGCATCTCCCCTAAAGGTATATGGGTTTTGCATGTTTGAATATTGGTGGCAATATCTCTAAGCAACCTTCATGTTATGTTGAGTTCCCAAGCTCTCCGTCTACCAGATTCAAATATTACTTTACACTTCATGAGAACTTTCTCAACAACTTTCGTCTACCCAATATAATTAACGAATTTTTATTATACATATCTCATAATTATTATTATTTAGAGATCATTTTAAAAAAATTAGGAATTATTTATCATGTAACCAAAAGTGTCGATTTATTAATGAACATATATAGATACAGGTCCGTTCCAAATATTTGAAGGTCTAGGGCAAGAATATAAAATGTTCCCTCAATTCACACATAATCATTAAAAATATATATTTTCATAAACTGATTGTTTTATTTTTATACTATGAGACCTTGTTAAAAACTTCAATCTTTCTCATGAAAGGTGAAAATCAAAACCGATGTCACGCTTGAAATTCTGATCATTATTGAATTGATACCTTCTTTGCCACTTTTTTCTTTTTCTTTAAAGCCTTATTTGGGTTCTATGTCAGTCTATACGTTAAACACGAATGCTTTAATTTTTTTTAACAATTATGACATAATATATTTTATTCGGACCTTATATTGTTTTGGGTCAAAAACAGGCGCCCCTCTTGCCTTAGCTAATGATCGCCTCTGTATAGATACTAAAACAATCTATATAAATTTTAACCGGTAAAATGATCTATATAATTTTTTTCCTAATTTAAGGGGAATTTTGATAACATTAATTTGAACATGATGCAAGAAGAAGATTCAAAACCAGCGATTTTACTGGTTGGTTCTTATTTGATACAAAATTGAAAAAGTGACATATTGCATTCTAAAAATAATAAGCAATATCACGCGGTTAGAGAGTATGTTAGGATGTGATAATCTAATTCAAAACTTTCAAAAGGGATTTTTAGCCCTTTCATAACTCTCTCAAACAAGCACTTAACTCTTTATGAAGAAATTTAAATCCATTGCCACCTGTTATTTGAAGGGCAATGCAGACAAAAATAATGAATTACATGATCCCAAATTCAACTCCCAACCTTTTAACTTCATGTTGTAATTTATTGGCTTTTTACTTCAAATACCCATTGACTCGTAATTCAATCTCAGTTTCCCCCTTTAAATTAAATTTTGTCTTAATTAACCCCTTGAATAAGGCTTCTATTAGTTAAATTATCCCCTTGAATTAAATTTTGTCTCAATTAACCCCTTGAAAAGGGCTTCCATTAGTTAAGTTACCCCATTTCCGTCAAACACTCATAACTTCGGTTAGATTTGCTGATGTGATGCAACATGGTCCACTTTTATTAATTAAAAAATGTGGAACATGTAGATAAAAATTAAAATTAAAATTAAAATAATTAACAGAAAATTAAAGAAAAAAAACATGTTAAACAGAAAAAAATAAATAAAAATCTCTCTCTCCCCACCCAAGCTCACCATCAGATCCAAATCTCACATGCAAAGAAAAATAATTCATAGATTTTGTGTGCCATAACGAAAAAATGGAAGCAGACCGGAGTGTTCATCATGTTCCTCTGCTTCCTCACCTCTTGAAACGATCGCGACGAACCACATCCCGGTTCACCCGAGTCCGGGCCGTGTCCATCAAAGGCAAACCGCGATTTGCTAATCGCAACCACGTGTACCCTGATCATCTCCACCGAAGACGATCGCGAGCTGACGCTCCACCTTCATCTGACGCTCGTTCATCTCCATTCAAGTCGGTAGAAGACAATGAGGCATTTCACAGTGAGGCAGTTCACGTTGGAGAAGGAGTGGATCAGCGCCACCTGGTCGGACCTAATCCGGTCCAACAATCCCAAGATCACTTACTCTTTCTGCATCTCCTTCAAGTCCAGTAACGGCCTCGCCTTCGAGTCGGATTAGGCAATGGGGAAACTCAAGTTCTCTGACGAATCCTCTAGGTGGTATGGTCGTATCAGACCAAGAAGTGGATACAGATCCACCGCTGCTCGGATTTTTCACCATCAAATCGATGGCTTTCAACCATCGCATCGTAGAGTCGACGATGAAAACATGTTCGCGACCTCTGCTCCACAAACCCAGTAGAGCTCGCCGCGTTCGACTTGGAGGCTCGCTGCCGAGTCACCAACAAAAATTGCAGCGGCTCCCATGCTCCACAACTGACGCTCGGCTGGTCTCCTCACGACACCGTTATTGCCATTGGCAGCGGGGGACTCCGATATGTCCAACCCCTTACCGCGGCCACCTCCACGTCTTCGAGCACGCACCAGTTGGACTCCGTCGTACTCAGCATCGAGAAAGATTTTTATTTATTTTTTTCTGTTTAAAATGTTTTTTTTTCCTTCAATTTTCTACTAATTATTTTAATTTTAATTTTTATCTGCATGCTCCACAATTTTTAATTAATAAAAATGGGCCATGTTGCGCCACATCAACAAATCTAACACAAGTTAAGAGTATTTAACGGAAATGAGGTAACTTAGTTAACGAAAATACTGTTTAAGTGGTTAATTAAGATAAAATATAATTTAAGAAAAAAATTAAAATTAAATAGCGAATTCAACGAGTATTTGAAGTAAAAAGCCTAATTTCTTGACTGAGACGGCCTCTGATTACGTGAATGGAAAATTGAAATATCAAAGACCCAATTCAAATCCTTCTAGGACCTTTTCTCGTACCCTCTCTTTCCATAATTGATGAATTTTCGCAAAAGCAGGCTATGAATATGAATAATACTCTTTTCAAACCCTACTTTTATCAGTCCATTGAATGTAATCAAAACTCGTCCCTTCACTTTCTATCACCATCACCTTTAATTTGTCTTTTTCCAATCACATTTTCTTTCCTTCTTGATTTTTTTTATTTTTTATTTTTTTAATTTGAAAGCGTGTTTATTTAGGAGTAATGTGAATCAAATCAAATGCAATGATTCCCATTACGGAGTACTTCTGCATTTACTTGTACAATTATATTTTTTTAACAAGTGGACTCCACTTGAAATTATTAATGCCATTATCCCAAAATGGGTAATGGGATTAACTAGGAAGGAGGTGTTAATGATTCTCATTACCTATTTTAATTTTTTGATGTACCGAAATTGCCCTACAATTTTTACAGTAATTACAACCTTTAGTCACAATAAATTTACGCGTACCCTAATTTTTTTTTCTGAATACTTCGATACTCTGACGGCTTAACCCTTCAATTCTCCAAACTCTATTCTTGCTCTAGAAGTTTTTTTTGCTCCAAAGTAGATAATTATGTTATTTTCATTTTTATTCTTCTACTTTCCTTCACACGTCACCATAGTTGAGGTTAATTTATTTTTGTATTTAAAATATGGGCGGTGTATTCTTTTGTGGCTGATGGGCTTGGTGTGTGTTCAGAGAATGATCAGACAAGAGAACGAGATGATGAAAAGGGTGAGAAAAAGAAAGGGCATTTTAATAATCAATTAAATTTTATTATGATTCATAACGGTTAGTAAACAATAACAATGAAAATCAATCTCATTACTATTTTAATTCTATGTAGTTAGTAAACAACTCAATGGGAATGATTACTCCCTTCTCCGATTACCCATTATTCTCATTCATGATAAGTAAACGTGACCCCTGAATGTTTTGATTTTTCCCTTTTTCCTTACTAAAACAACAACTCATTCTAATTTCTAAACATCTTTTATTTACAATTTATTTTTTAATTTTAAAATAAACTCTCGGTATATTTTACTTATTTTAGTTACAATTAAGCACGAGGCGGCTTCAACCAATGCCTATTAGAAAGTGAGCTCAATTAATTGAGTCTAATGTAATGAGGACATAGTCATACGCAATTACACACCTGAAGCTTCTCCTAATCCATTTGAGAATATAGGTCCTCCCTTTCTTTCCTTTAGTCAAATTATAATATCAAATTGTTATCTTGTTGACGTTATCTTATGCCAACAAAAATTGTGTAATTTGACCTTTATGTGAAAGTGAAACAACATGACAAAACACAAAAGATAGTTGAATATTATGCTCAATAAAAAGTTGACTCCTTCCCTTGGGTTTGATAGCTTTGTCTACATGGTCAAAGAGGCCTTAACCTTCAAATTAGCTTGGGCTAAAACACACCAAGCCTACCAAATAAAAGGAAGGCCATGGCACTTAGATATCATTGGGCTCTTATCTATAAGCCCTTAGGTATATAGCACATGACTACAAACATGCCACTCAAGTAATGGTCTTTTCCTCGGGAAAAAACAAGATGCAAGTACTGGCCTTTTCCTAAGAAAATGGGCCTCGTTTGGTGAGCGGGTGAAGACACGACCAATCTTATTCTTATAGTTTCATAGTGAGTCAGCGATAAGGATGACTATTTGAGTATGAATATTGATATCTCATATATATAACATGTATATATTTGCATTATAAGTACTAAATTTATGGGTGCTCATACTCATACACGGGCCATTCCTAATCAACGAAAAAATAAAAACATATTGGTAGGCATTTTCCTAAGGCGAAATCTACTAGTTCCTTTTATTTGACCCGAAATTGAACTCAGTCGAGTTTTATGTTGAATCTGCCTTTTATTTTTTATTTTTTTATGAATCGAGTTTTATGTATAAAAGAGAAAAGTTTTAAGTTCGACTTAGTACACATGGCGAATACCATCTATATTCATGTTGAAGACAATGACTAAGTAATGTTACCTAACTAAGTGTTTTACCTCAAATCCTCATGTATAATGTTTGAAATGAGAATTGTGCACAGAGAGACAGCCCATTTATTAGTAACCACAAGTCCACTTCATGAATATTATCCATGTTGCCCCATTTTCAATCAAGGGACTTTACAGGGAAGGGATTGATAGATTATAGATAGGTATGGCATTGGCATGACTATGGACATAACAATGAGATTGACATATCAAAATTTATAATGGAGGAGTGACTTGTGAGTGAGGGACCATTCATTCATTCATTCACTCATCCATGCTCCCTCCCAATGGCTTTGAATGACACATGAAATCATCAATTTCCAACTCACTCATCCATGCTCCCTCCCAATGGCTTTGAATGACACATGAAATCAACAACTTCCAACTCACTCATCCATGCTCCCAATGGCTTGAATGACACATGAAATCAACAACTTCCAACTCCCCAATGTGCCATTAGCATATTATATGAACCAACTATACTCTCATATTCTACTCCTTGCCTTGCCTTGCCTTGCCCAATCTGTTAAGTCTTGTCATTCTATCTTTCGCTTTCTACAAGAAAATACACACCACTCATATTAAAATTGTCATTCTATCTTTCGCTTTCTACAAGAAAATACACACCACTCATATTAAAATTGAATTGCAAAAATTCGGTAACTGTAAATTGTGGTTTATCAGATTTAAACTCATTATTTTGATTGAAAAAAAGTAGTTTTTGCAATTTTTATTTTATTTTTTGTATCCTATAACTAAAGTATAAATTGACAAAGAGATCAATTTTAAAATTTCTCAATTGTAAAATGAGAAAAATACTTTTTTTTTTTTTTTTTTTTTAAATTAGCATGAAGGGAGGATATTTGGTCACAAGTCACTTGGACAACCCCACACCCTACAAAAAAAAAAACAAATGAAAATAAAAATAAGTCCCACCTTCAAATTAAAAAAAGAAAAAGATTTGCTATTATTAAATCAAATCAGATGAAGGTGGTCGGCTAAAAAATCAAAATCAAGAATGGATTGAAGGATTGAAAGAATCCTCATGCTACAAAAAGGTTGTTGCAAATTAAAAAATGGAGGAGTTTTAATCATTGTTGTGCAGATTAGCAGACTCCAATCTCAACCCTATAATATTATAAGTACATATATCATATGCTTCATTATCCCCAATTGATTCCAATCTGACTGCCACTCTATTATATGTTATACATGTGGATCTATCTAATCACATAAGAATTGAAAGGGTATTTTCGTCCATCTTTATCTAACCCATAAGTCATAACCATAATCACATTAATTAGAACAGTCATATACAATCTTATGTAATTTTTTTTTTTTATGAAACTAATCCCTACTCGAATTCGAAGAGATTAAAGACGTTTTTATATATTCAAGTTCGAGCTTCATTAAAATTAATTTAAAATAATGGGATATATATACGCCCAAATTCAAATTTAAAATTAATTTAAAGTGAAGTATGGCCAATACTATTCAGAGTATGAAAATAAAGAGTTGGACAATAAATTTTGAATTGATGAAGGCCAGATTGGCCATGAGATCTTACAAGAATTGCATTAGCAATAACGGTAAAAGTTGAACTAAATGAAACATTACATGAACTAAGAGAGCTTCAATTTCCCTATCTTCTTCACCATAAACCCAAAACATAAATGAACAGAAACAAAAGATCAGGAAACACCATTAACAACTTGGGTTTCAAAAGAATTCAGTTAGCCATCTCTCTTCTTATTGAGTCAACCATTTACAACCCGCGGCCTCTCCAAGCTCGGAAAGTACCACGGCAAGAGCGACAACGGACCCGAAATTACATAAACTTTCTTGTCATACTTTCTTTACATCATTAACAAAGATACAAAAGGGGCAAAAATTAATCAGACATCTAGACATACCCCCCTCTCCAAAACCAATCATTCTAACTTCTGTTCAAACGAGAAGACAAGCCTCGGGGTGTTTGAGCTGCTGCTTGGCCTGTTGCTGGGACCAATATGCATGAGCTGTTAAGACCCTGTCTAGGAGATCTTGGGGCACAGGCTCTCCCCTCCTTTGTTGAGGAGATATTCGTGCCGTGTGCACTAGGGTTTTCCACTTATCCTACATACCCGAAAAAACAAAACCATCAACGACCAAACCAGCATCACATGCCTCACTTCTTAAGCAGCCTTCAAACAGAGAACAAAAAAAAGCATAGCAGCAAAAGTAGAAGATAAGGCAACGGTGGGCAGGGGCAATATAGGGCATTGTGAAAATGTGTTGAAGGGCAGTTTAGATTTAGAAGAAGCGTGAAAACTTTGAAAATAAAGAGATGCCTTGAGACAGTTGTATTTCAACAGATAAAGTTATGCAGACTTAACAAAGTTATAAAAACTGCCTAATCATTTGCCTCTAATACAAGCAAACTGTTTGACAGAAAACTTCCAACTAAGTACACCCTCACGTGGGCCGTATCCAAAAAAAGGACTTTCAAAACATAATGACAATGAAACACTCAAACAACCAGGCAAAAGATGTCTTGTGAAAATTTGAAATTTCAAAACTTTTTACCACCACTAATTTTAAATGTGTGATGAGATTCAAAACGTCTGTCCACATAAAAGCAATATTGTACTTGAATTTTATCATTGGCACTAATTTGCAAGCTAGACTCCTTACCTTCAAATCCACATATGTTCGGTGCTTAGCATTATCGAAAGCTCGGAGTTTAACATCACGCCACCTGTAAATAACAAAACTATTAATAAAAACTGCAAAATCTTAGATCAGCTGACACAAAACCACAACCATCACCCACAAAGCAAGGTTATGGGCTCGATGATCAGAGTATAAGCTTATCTGAGCGTCAGAAATTAAGTTCATGCGTCATTAAAATACCTTCCGGTACCAAGTTTCTCAACCGCTTGGACAAGTGCTTCGACTTCGGAAACAGAGAAGGGTCGACGGATTCGGCGCTGCCCAATATCAAAACGCTTTGATTTCCTGTGCCCAGGAACCACAGCTAGTGCATCTACATGCCTTTCTGGCACAGCAACCAGTGCTTTAGAATCTGTTGTGCTTTTCTCAACTGACGTATCAGTTGGAGAGGGTGCTGAATCATGATCACTTTCGATAAAGTTCACTAAACTGGCTATATGAGGCTCAGGTGAGGCTTCACTAGTAGGACCGGATGGATACCTGGTGTAAAATCATTAAGAGCTCAATGAAAACCTACTCTCTAGTATTTTCTCTGAAATTGAGACCACACTAACATGCATAATCGGATTCTTACATTTTAAAATATCTTGATTTGAAATAATCCACCATTCAGAAAAAAGAAAAAAGAAACAGCACAGGAAAGAAGAAGCACCTCCATGTGTGATTAACTGATTAGTGACCAGGCAGAGCATATAGTGCATTACCTTGTTAAAGGCTGAAGTACATCACAAGGAAGCATGCAGGGAGACTCCCCAGAACATAGCGGTGGAGGGGTACGGGAAGGGTTAGGTTCCAACGTAAAACCCAAAGAATCTAGCTGGTTATCATGAGAAATTCCTGTCTGCAGTAAAGTTTTACTGTCGTCTCTCACTTTCTTTCCCTGAAGAAGCACACCAACACATAATCCACCTCCAAGTACTGCTGTCACTGCTTCCATAACTGTCTTCTGCAGAAACAAATCAACAATCACTCAGCATCAGGGTCCAAACTAAGACCATATGAATATGGTAGGTAAGACGGACTATTGTTTCAGGTAAGTTGCAACAGCGAGTGCTTGCTTTGAGTAAGAAAAGAATATGAAGGCTCATGCATATGCAATATCAAAAGAAGTTCCAAAATACCTTCAATGAAGCAACAGTTGCAGTCTCCGGAATCTCAATAAATAGCTCTGGCACCTTAAAAGACTTGATCCTAAGCTTCACTGAGTAAAAGGAACCTCTTGAATGTTAGACACCAAGCAAGCTTAAAATGTGTATATGAATCACTCTGTGAAAGTTTCTCATACCGTGAGAATTCCTTGATTGGAAAGATGAGTGTTGGCCTGCTAGCGAAGACATCACAGTGGCTGCATAATTTTTTCAGACTATTTAGTTAAAAACTGAAGAGCATACATCTCAAAACAGTTGAGATAATCAAATTCAGATCGGATAGAATGTGGTTTGGAAAATGACCTCCTTGCATCTTTGAACATGAACCAGAAGCATCTCCAGTGATTCCTTTTTCACGTGAGTCAAAGAAGCCCTCTCTACTAATACCTTCATCAGCATTCAGAACTGCGCTACGGTCAAAAAGCTTCCTCTTCTTAAAAGGAATATTCATTTGAGATCTTTGACGTTTGTAACAATTCTTCCGAGTGTGGTAATTTGGTCTCTGATCCCGATCTAAAGATTCAAAAACAAAAACTATTAGAAAACAGATCACCAAAACTATACAGCATTGCTAAAGAAACTTTACAAGAAGCTTGAGAAACTCACACATTCTTTTAGAACAAGTCAGCCACTTACAGGAATTAGAATTCATATCATCCTTCAACTTTGGAGCTACTTTCCAATATTTTGAAGCCAATATTTTCCTTATTCTTCGGTCTCCAATACGTGAAGGAGCTGGCCTTGAATACTTAATTGCGGTACTAGGGTGAGTACACCCAGAGGAGTTTTCGTCATCATCTCTACTAACTAATTTTATATCATCCCGGCTAGCGGGGAAAGATCCCTGCGGAATATGATCTACATACATAGGCACCTTGGTACTACTATCTGAACTAACTAATGCAGGAGGCTCCCCTTCCCAGACCACTGGATCCCCTAAACTGCACATATCAGTCCCGGAACCAATTAGCACCTTCCCACTCTTGTTAGTCTCATCTTTAACTAATATTTTATTATCACCATCTAATTTACATTCAACAGAGTCCCTGTACACAGAAGAGCCTGCTTCTATTTTGCTAGTAAAACTTCCCATTTCATTCTTGCATTTTCCAGTCACCAACATATCAGAAACAAACCTCTCTGAGCAATTAGAAGTTGTCATACCAGAATGACGTTCATTCTGATGAACCGGAGAATCCTTGGAGCACGAACTTTGATTGTGACCTTGTGAGATATGATCAGATACCACAGCTTTCCTATCACAGCTGCCTTGATCACAAGGTTCTACTTTTAAAGGTTTTTCTCCATCCGGACAATTTTCCTTCATACCTGAAAACTGATCTTTTCCGATTGACGTATGACTGGAAGCGGGAGAACTTTCTCCCTCGAGCAATAACTTGCCAGCCACGGTGGCCAACAACTCAAATGCGCCCATTGGATTGTCTTCAAATTTCTTTCTAATTGGACCTCTCCTCTGAAAATCATAGTGAAAGGCATTAGGCATATTGATCACAAATATAAAATGAAAACGATAGAGGGTGTTGGATAAATATATATACCCTTGCTGATCTGGTAGCTCGAGGAGTGGCAGGCACCTGATAGCCATTAAATCCATAGTCCAACCTCTTCTGCAACACCATATCTCAAAAATCATACCACGAAGATTGCATAAAGCACAAAGAACCAAGACCCTCAGTAGTTCCTTTCAACAAATATACACTTCACAATTTTCCAGCTCTCAGAATCCAAAGTAAGAATTGCTGAAAACAGATGAATGTAAGGAATGAGTTTCATAGAAACAAACTATGTGTTGTCGATTCACATAAATGGCAATTTAGATAATCCACCCAATCATGCAACATTAGCGAGAAAACATATCAATCCTTGAATTGTCTATCAAGGGACGGAGCAATTGAATTGGGGAACATTTCAGAAGCATTATTAATCTAATAGCCATTGCATTTGGTATGAAGGAAACCAAACCAATACTGGCAAACAAAAGCTACCAAATGTAAGATTAGTTTCAAACTAAGAGCACAAATTCGTATCCCATAACTCCCATCAGATCCACTTATCTGACAACAGTAACATAAAAATTAGCAAACCCAAGACTGGCAAATGAAGGACAGATAAAATCTCAGAAATGAACTGAAAAATAGAAACTTTATCACATTTAAATCAACTTTAACTTATAAACGATCAATCAAAAAATGAACCCATCATACACCTTCTCCACAGCTTCTGTAAATTCAGACACGACCAACAAAATTTTCCATTTTCGACGGAGTAAAAGAGAAGCGGGAAAAAGGGTAAAAAAAGGGAGGAAAAAAAAAAGGCTTAAACCACAGCAAAACCTTGATTCAAAACCCAGGAGGTAGATCTACAAATAAAATCCAGCCATCAAAAAGGAAAATTAGAAACAATTCATACAATTTGATCCTCAGAGATTTAGCCCAAAAAAAACTTCCAAAAAAGAGGCATAAGAGAATTATCCTAAAACCCTCGCTCAAGATCGAGGTTGCACAACACATAATTCAAATTGGGTGTCCTCAACAGACGAACAAACAGAAAACTTCATTTCTCAAAGTTCCGAGGGAGAATTTGAGATTTTTGACGAGAGTTTCGATGGAAATAATGAATTACCAACGGAAAAATCAGATCGCATCCATCGAACCCAAAATTTGGTTAAAACAGATCATCAATGAAAATCAACGAAAAAAATCAGCCCACGATTTTTGAAGGCACGTTTGATTGCTCAGAATTTACGAGCAGGAAAAGCCATAATTCAGGGTTTTGGGGTTGAATTCCACGTGAAAACCCAAACAATTATCCCCCCTTTCCCACACTTTCTCAGCAACCAAACATGCTGTTTGGGAAAGGCTCATCGAAACCGTAAAACCCACATCAAAAACCCATGAAAACAAAACATGCTCACCTCTGAAGAATGATTTTTCGCTCAAGTTGTAATCTTTACACCGAGAAATTGAAATTCTGGACAACTTTCAGGCGAATGTAAGATCGGCCAATTGTCTGAGAATTCAAACAAGAATATAGAATTTTATCTTTCCAATCACTATATCCACACTTTTTTCTCACCCATTTTCTCTCTATCCCATATTTTCCCGGAATTCACAGATTTTTTTCCCTTTTGCTTCAAACAAAACCCATTTTCTCTCTCACAAAACAAAACCAAAAAACTCGTCTTTCTCTCTCCCTCTGATCGCAAAAACCCTCTGAAAACCACCAACCATTGCTTAAACCCCCAACTCTTATACCATTGACCCCTCTTACCGAACCAACCGTTAATCCCCATGGGCTTACCGGCTATAGTAGGTGTGTGGAAACCACCTAAAGGACCGGTTCTTCGCGTTTGGGTGACCACTATCCATGCTCCTTGTGATCGTGCCACGTGGAGGGCTCGGAGATCATGTGGCTCCTTGTGGTCCGACTGATCGAGAAAAACGTTGGGTCACGAAGAAAATGAGTTTATATTATATATTTTTCCTTTTGGGTTTATAATTTTGGTAGGCAGGGATTCCATTATATGGAGTTATTTTGGTTATCTCACCTGACAATTGAACGGATGGTGTTTGGTAACCAAGAACACAACATACAAAATGGTGTAAAAAACAATGGCATGATTCCACTTTTTTGTTTCTAATTTTATTTTTCAAATGGGTTACTACTTACTAAATTTAGGAAGACTAGCAAAAATAAATACATTTGCGAAAAAGAACGAATATAGTTTTGGAAGAGAGCATTACGGAGAAGAACGAAATTATGCAATTAAACCGTAACTTATCCAAAGGGTTTCCGCACATATCATATCAGTTTCGGTTATTGCCATTATCAGATTAGTGTGGCCTTTTCGATAAAAGGTAGGGATGCGATTGGTACAAAATCAGGCCTGATGTAACGACCCGGACCAGAAATAAAAGTAATTTGGGAATTTAATTAGGAAAATGACGGTTTTACTCTCGGTTTCGGAGGGGTTCGAAAGTCACTTTTCGTTCGGAGATATTTTTGGAAAATTTTCTTCAACGGTTGTGTAGGTCTCGACGAGTTCGTAGACAAGCGGCATACGAAAAACGGAGCCCGAATGAGGGAGATATGAGTCTAGAAGCTTCAGGGGCATTTTGATAATTTATGTGGGTCATATATTTTTTAACCCACATTTATCCATAATTTTCTCCATTAGTCTCTCTCTTTTTCCAGCAAAGAAATCGAACCTCTGCCCCTGTGGTCTACGTTCACGGCCAAACCGAGACAAACAACCACCACCATCGTCTTCCTCACCTCCTTCCGAGCACCACCTTACCAACCACGAGGGTTAATACCGCTGGGAGAAGGAGGAACGACGATGAACAGTAACTCCGCATATTTCCGGCCAATTTACGGCCACCACAAGTGAGGTTTCTCAATTTGGACTTCGTATTTGAATTCCTTGGATCAATTAGATGAATTTCCATTATTAAAACATTGAATTTCGTTGAGAATTGAAAGAGTTATGGAGCTTTGAATTTTCAGGTGGTTATGGAGGATTTTTCTGCGATGAACAGTAACCGCAGCTCTCGTAAGGGGCGAGTACCACGCTGCAGTCGCGTGTGGGGAGGGTGTTCCCGGCCGTCTACCGGTGCGTGGAGCTTCCCCTCGGGTTCCGGAAAACACGCGTTTTCATGGTTTCGACGTTCCAAACCTGTTGACTCAGGTTTCCGGTCAATCAGACATCGTTTAGGGGTAATTTTGGGCTTCCGAAGTGGTTGTGTTTCTAGTTAGGACGCGTGTGTACCTCCCGGGGTTTAGGGGGTTGGATTTTAGGTTTATAATTGTAATTTAATAATGCCACGTATCGTTTTGAAAAGCATGGTGGCTCCGAAGGTCACGAGGGACCGATTAGCTGAAAACTAGGCTCGTTTGGGCCTCGAGGTGAAGGGACTTTACTTCCTATAGGGAAATGTATGCATATTATTATGTTTTTAGTAGTCTTATGAGTTCCGGGAATTTAATAAAATCATTATTAGTGTTTATTTTCGTTTTAAGCACTGGGAACAATGAATAATGCTTTTTACTTGATTATCCACTAATTTTGGAGTTAGTATTAATTATGGATTCGATAATGTTTTGGGAAACTATTTGACAGTGGACTTGGGCTTAGGCCCGGGAAAGTGATTTTATGAATTCCGGCGTATGGATTTTAGGCTGAAGCCCGGGGTGATGTATGTGGGCTTAGGCCTAGGTATTTGATGGTTTGGGGGTTTGGCCCAGGAATGTTGGTTAGGCTTTGGCCTGGTGGGTGGGCTGGTGGGACATTGCGGGTAATTGATGGGGTATGTCAGGGAGGATTCCCTCATACGCCCAAGGAGATATAAGGTATGTTATGGAGGATTCCATCTTACTCTCGGGATGAGCCGGGATATTGAGCTACGGCTGGGGATGAGCCGGGATATCAAGTTACGGCTCGGGATGAGTCAGGATATTGAGCTACGGCTGTGGATGAGCCGGGATATCGATTTACGGCTCAAAATGAGTCGGAATATTGAGCTACTACTAGGGATGAGCCGAGACATCGGGCTCTGGCTCGGGATGATGGCTACGACTCAGGATGACGGCTACGATCGAGATATCGAGGTATGGCTTGGGATTAAATTTACGGTCGGGATATCAAGCTATGGCTCGGGATGGTGTTTTTGGCCTGGTTACTGATATTACGGGCATAGGTAAAGATAGTGTGGGTTCCACCGAGGTATTTTATTTACTTATATATCCAGATATTGATGCATGTAAGGTTTGATAAAGAGGTGGAATACGATAGCCGAGAGTCAAGCCGGCTGATAGGAGTTGACGATGACTTTCACGGGAGTTGATAGGTGATCGATGCACCTGTGAGCGAATGCTCGTTACCGTGGTCAGTGGGTTGGTACGGGTGGTGACTCGAATTGACGAGTTATGATTGGTTCGCACGAGTATGACATTTCAGTTATTTAATGTCGTCTTAAGAGACGAAGTTACAGTTGCGGATATACGAGGCTGAATGTAACACTGTTTTATTTATTTTTTATTTTATATCATTCGTCTGACAGGTGGAAGACGGTTCAACCAAAGTATAAGGGAGATTCTGCCGGATTTTTGGTAGAATGCTCGTAAAGTGTTTATAAGACAGTAAATGTATTTTAGGAATTATTTTGGGTTGTCAGACGGGAGGAGAACTTTTCTCGAATTTCAAGGGGAATTCGGAAAAGGTCCTTTCTCAAAAAGTTTTTTTTGATTGGAGGATTCGGAAAAGGGATTCGATTGGTACAAAATCGCGCTGGTCCATTTCTCGACATCAAACTGAATTCGCCAATTGTCAATGGTTGCGTAAATCGGCGCATCAGCCATTTGCAAATTCTTCATACTCTAAAACGCATACTTGCATCCCTCGACCGTTTTGTGATAATAACAAATTCATCAAAATAAACAAATATTCAATGAAAACGAACCGTATTCCATAGATTATCCTCAATGTGAATAACTTACCGCAATATACAATAAGCTAAAGGGATAAGTATCCATCTCCATATAAATATATACCGATTCTTTCGGTTCATGAGAAGTGAATCTGAAATCTTTTATTTATAATTGAAGAAAAATCAGTACCATTAAGTCGTATTATTATTTAATACTTCACTTTTTTTTAATCAAAATTTAATATTTTACTTATTTTTATTAAAATAGAATGAAATTCGTATCTTCTAAAAAAAAAAAAGAATACTCCTTGCATATAATAAATTCACCAAAATGATTAATTATTGAAATTGATAAATGAAATCAGCAGGAGTAATTGTTGTGAGTGAGTGATTAATTACCAAATATGGAGAGGAAAAAAAGAAAAGAACAGAAAAAAGAGAAAAGGGTAGATGCAGTTAGGCAGTTACGTAGGAAAGTGAAGTATATAATAAGAACGTGGGGTGGAGCGTAGAGGAATAGAGGATTAGAGGGAGAGAGATCTAGTCGTCTAGGACTCTTCAGTTTAGGAATTAGGACACAATCCCGCAATATTTTATGCCTTGCTTGCTTCTCCTCCTTCCTTCCCTTTCCCTCCCTCCTTTTCAGTTTCATTCAGATCTAAAAATAGATTTTTCTGCGACACGGATCCGATCAAGGTCAATTTCGTCATTTCATGCCTACGTCAATTGATCAGTTTCAAGGCCTACAATAAAAGATGTGTTGTTCATTTTTGTTGTATCCGTCCCAGCAGTCATCCCGATAAGCATGTTGCGCACCTTTTTCAGCGTTACTAAAATTAAATAATGGATCTTGACCCCAAAAAAAACAATTAAAATTAGATTTAAATAATTGATAAATAAATAAAAGTATTATGGATATCACATAGTTATCACTAGTAGTATAATGAAAACTTTTAAGCTATTATTAATTAACTCTGTGTTTTTTTTTCCATTTTTTTTATTACCATAATATTGAGAAGAAGATATGTATATACATTATGTATGGATCTTGACTTTTGATAACCGATTTGAGAATTTCGGTAAATAGTGGAGTAGTTAAGTGAGACTACTATTAGACTAATAGTATTAATAGTTTCAATTGTGTGACTTAAATCAAAATCCACGTTGCTGGCACCGTTGCTTGATGGCTGAAAAGCAAATTTTCAAAATACCATCAATTCGGTAATGTGATTGATAGTGTTTCTTTTTATAATTAGGTGATTGAACGAATTTAGGGTTAGTTGACCAAAAAAAAAACCGAATTCAGGGTTAGGAAATTGTAGGAAAAAATGATGTTGGAGTGTAACTTGAAATATCCATAAGGCATCATAGGAGATAAGTTTGAGCGCTTGTTTTCATCATTATCTTCACGTAAAGTTTATTTACTCTTTTAAGTCGTTCTAATTATTAAACAATATTTTATTTATTTTATTAAGAAGGGAATTGCTCCCTAGAGAAAGTCAGTCAAACTTAGGAAGACTTCCTAACATACCAACTCGCTATTAAGCTATTTCACTTAAATTTTAGCTTTGATTTAAAGATGAATCAAACTCATGATCGATGAAGCAATTTATGGGTGCAAGTCCACCCCATTTATTAAAATGATTTTGATTATCAAGTAACATTATTAAACGGTAGAAAGAGATGTTTTTCTTTTTTTATAAGAAGATATTTAAAAAAGACGATATATACCATGAGTATCAACTTTATTATTTACGAACATAAAATTCGAGACTTTGAACTTCTCTCATTACATAAAAAAATAAGAATATTATTAAATTATAGTTTTAATATCAATGATAGAGTTGTTAGTATTTTTGTTATTTATTTATCTAATTTGTACTTTTTGTTTTTGGATTTAAGCCGGTGTGACGTAAGATGGAGATCGGAATCCAGCGTGGCAAAAAGGAGGGTACCAATTGGTCGCTTTTTGGTGAGATTTATTATCTCCATCGTAGGACGACGACAGAAGCATATGCTATCAAATTCTTAAAAAATTGAAACGGATGGGGCCCGGTGCGGCGTGGGTCTGTGGGACGTGCCCGACGGAGAAGAATCTCCGTTAGAAATAACGGGGACGTGGCAGGCGGAGAGCCAGGGTAGCAAACGCCGTTGAATTCGGGGGATAAGGGAGTGGCGGGAGTGGGCTCCGGTGGATATGTTTTTTCTCCTTTTTTTAGTTTTATTTATTTTTAGGATTTTTAAAATTGAAAGAGAAACCAGTGGGAAGGAGGAGTTTGAAGTTTTGATGATTGATAAGAAGTCGTGTGGAGTTGACGCGTGTCAGGCGAAAACACCGGGTTGCCAAGTAAGAGTGTTTTTTTTTATGGACATTGACAAGCTCCAGCTCCATCGCTTGTGTTTTGTTTTGTATGGGAACGTGGGGCTTATCGTTACACGTGGCTGTGGGGAGCGGCTACAACTTACTCGAAGAGAGAAACAAGGTCGTCTTCTATTCACTCGGTTCTTTGTTTAGAAAGGGGTAGTTAGGCAAACTAGATGAGAAGAGGGTCTGGTTGCAATTTTTCAAAGATGGTAATTTGTTTTTCTAATTTTTCCCCTTTTTATAGAGTATATAAAGGAGGAGAAATGATACATTTGAATCAATTATGAAATAAACGCAACCTGAAAGCGGACATTTAATGCAGTCTCGGTGGGTTCCCTTAACCAAGCCACTACCTATGAGTCGTGAAATTATAGAAGATCCCCTTTAAGATCAAACAATTTCATGAAATTGAGTATGATTGTATGTGTGATAGCATCTACTATATCAAGAATATCAATGAACCCAGTTATTGAAATGGTTCAGGATACAGTTTTTAAAGTTAATTTCAAATAATAATTTGCGTTGATTTTTTTGTACAATAACAATGATTATGATAGAACTGATCTAACCATCATGCAAAGCCAATATCAGTTGTATCCGACACTCCTTCATTCGAAACTAAAAGAAAAAGGAGTCTTGCTTCTAAGTTTTGAAGCGTTTGGAAAATATTGGTAGGTGAATTAAGTAATGAGTACGTTGATAGAATAAATATAGTAAAAATTAGACCACTGACATATACACTAATTCGTTGCATCCTAACTGCCTTAACGTTACTCTCATCCAGCTGGGCGGCCTCCTTAATCGTGGTTGCCCACCCTTTCCCCTCCCTTCGTCTGTCAACCCTCATCCTCGCAATGCCATGGCAATGGAAGCTTGTGCGGCCGTGGAAAGGCAACCTTATGTATTATTGTGGATAAGAGATAGGTTGAAAATGAGGAAGAATTGTAGAGGTGATGCAAAGCAAGAAACATCACCTTCTAGCTAGGGTTTTGGACCATATATAGAAGAATACGGGGTCATATGAGGTTACCAAAAAAGGCAAACAAGTATATGTATATTTTGTTTGGCCTTGTGTAGTTGCGTGCATATCACTCCCAATTGCAAAACACAAATTCTTCCTAGGCCTAGCTACCATGTGTAAAATGGGACTTTAGAGTAGTAATTTTGATATCTTTGCATTATCATCACGTGATATTATTATTTTACTCATATCATATATAACATGTATTATTTTTTAATCAAAGTAAAATATGACAAGAGTATAAACACAATAAATGGTGGGTTGATAAAATGATCATCGCGTTTGGCAGAATGCCAACTACTTTATAATGATTAGAGCAAAGTATTGAATTGCTACGTTAATTTTCTAAAAATTCATCGGTAAAAAATAAACATGTACTTATTTAGGTTAAAAAATCAAAATTTAATCGGGTACACCGATAATTACCAAATTACTTTTGGAGTGATTGGTTATTTTTATAAGCTACAGGTAGCAAAACGAAAGACATCATGACTCGTGAGAGTATTGTGCGTTAATGATAGGCACATGACAAGTTAGATGGTTTTGGCAGCTAGCTACTTAGCTAAGCTGGCCCATGCGTGCATGAAAGAGAGGGCTTTCAATTTTAAAATTTAAATAAGCAAGCAAGCCCCCAACAAAGCTGGAAAAAGTGCAACAAATTGTTCTTGTTTATTATTGGATATATCTGGCTACATCTCCAATCAGGTCCTTCATTTTAAAATACTTTTTAAAAGCTCATGAAAAAAGCATCAACTAGTATTACGATCTGATAATATTTTTTTACTCTATATATTATGTGAGAAATTTTGAATTCGATTATCGTAAATAATAACGAGATGAATAGTTAAAGTACCATCGACATGCTGACATGCTGATGATATAGTATGTATATATAAATATATGTATATACCCTAAAAATGGTCCACATTGTTGTCAGCTGCCTTGTTCAAGTGCCAGCTGATTTTGATTGGAAATTTGGGAAATCCCAATAATGGGACCACTACATGCTTAATTAGTTCCCTTGTATATACCAAATTTCTTTATTATTATCCTGGTTTTAGTTGATCACAAGCTTGCTAGTAATTTGTTATCAACAAAACCCTGACCTTATTTTAGCTTTCTTAGCATTTTGTTGTCATTATATATTTGACACAACCCGATTCAGAAAGTCCAACAAAAATAACGTAATCGAGGCATGCTGATTGTGTCTAAGTGTCAGCCAACATGTCTCGATTACGATATCCTTTTGAACTTTTCGGATCGGAGTGTGTCCATATGAATGAGCTACATTATAGTTCATTAATTATTCATCATTTAAAAATTGCACTCACTTATGCAAATGTGAACAAATAATGCAAACAATTATCGATTAATAAACAGAGGATAACTCCTATATGTTTGATTACGAATAAAAAAAGAGAGTAAATTATAGTTCTATCATAAGTATTTTGTTATGAAAATGGGTAGAGAAAAGAAAAGTGTTGTTTTATATTTATATGTTTGTTTTTAAAACCGATCGTTTGGAGGAGACTTAAGTTGAATTGAAGTTCACGTAAGATAATGAAGATTTCTTGACGTAAAAGTAACAAGCAATCTCCATCACATATTCAGATTCAGATCTCACCCATTCACCATCCAGTGGGTGAGAAAATTTCTCTAACTCTGTTGCTGCCTTTCTGCTCCCTGGAGCCTTTCAAACACAGACTTTGTAACCCAACAACAACAACCAGCTAGAAACTCCCGTTACCATGGCACGAGAGGTTTCAGATTCGATTTTTCATAAACTTTCAATAATAGAAAAAATGAATAAAGGGAAAAACTAAGTTAGTGTTAATTGTTTATGCTCTTATATTAATTGGAATCTGATTCTTATTCGTCAACAGCAAATCAGAAGAATATCATAAAAGATTAAATTCATTTGGTTGGGTTTACACGTTATGTACTCATTTTAAACTGCTGTCTTATTAATATCATCATAGTTGACTTCACCTTGGATTTTTTATGACAAAATTATAACCAAATTACTAAGGTAAAACAGGTTTAATTATTCCACGATGTGATACGAGGCAATAAAGGTACATTTATAAATGATTTTAACCATTTAAGTTATAAGTTCCGTAACAATTTAAGTTATAAGTTCTGTAACAATTTAAGTTATAAATTCCGTAACCATTTAAGTTATAAGTTCCGTAACCATTTAAGTTATAAGTTCCGTAACCATTTAAGTTATAAGTTCCGTAACCATTTAAGTTATAAGTTCCGTACAATCGTTATACTATTAGATAAGATTGTGACGGAGGGATTGACCAAATCAAAAGAAAGAGGTTTAAAAGAAAATGAACTAGACAAAGACCATATGGAATCTTGTTAGAGAGAGAGTTGAATAAACAATCTGGTTTTATGACCTTTCTAATTTGAAATTTAAACAGTTTAATTAGGAGGTAATTAATTTCCCCAATCAAACCAAGCATGGCAGAACATGATTGACTGTGATATGTTATTATTGACCCAATGACTCATCCAGCCCAGGAATAATGGAAGATTCAAAACTGTATTTATTTTAAATTTAAAAATTGAAAATGATTTCAAAAATTAATTAGCTAGCCCCAATAGTTTTTTTTTTTGGGTCAGTGCCCCACTAATTATTCGCCAACCCATATTGAAAATGGAGAACATATTCGGATTAGTTGATGATTAACATTTGGTTCTCAACAGAATGCACTACCATTAAAAAGGCAGGAGATCATTTGCAGTGGAGGTGGAGAAAGTAAGACCCAAGTTGCCTAAGGAAACAGATCACATAGAACTTGAAGGAAATTTTAAAGTCTAATTGTAACGCGGTGAAAAAATGATCGCATCTAATTGTAATATCATGATATATTTATCAGTTCATTTAATAATATTGGAATTTAAAGTTCAATTCATTTAACAATATTGGAATTTAAAGTTCAATTCATTTAACAATATTGGAATTTAAAGTTTATTATAAATAATCCGACATCTCACATATTGTTACCGTGTCACACTGATAATAACTTGAAATGCATTTGAAATATGATAAGTAGGACCTCCCACCCAACCTAGCCGTATTCTAAATTAAGTTGCGAGAGAAGATTCGAATTCAAATGAACAGCTAATTGCTAAATGCTGTTTTCTTCATGTTCATAGGATGAAGAGAAATCGAACACAAGACCGGAAAGAGGAAGTGTAAAGTTAGAATGGCAAGCAAGTAAAGTGCAAGTAGGTAAAAGTGCAAGTGCACTTTGAAATGAAAAGGACCCACCCCATCCCAATTCAGTAATTCAATTGTTTTAAGAAGAAAAGAATCTGGTAAGGTATATCCAGGACTAGATCCACTCCAATTTTAGGAATTTCAAGTTTTAAAATTCAAAGAGGGAAAAGCTATTGATCATCATCAAGCCAAGCCAAGGCAACCAGCCATCAAATTTGTTAAAATTGGGATTGGGAGGGGAATCTCTTCACCCTGCTAAATAATGATAGTGACTACTCTTAACTCATGGCCATTGATTTGAAATGAATGTGGGGATCAAAGGTAATAGCCTTGAGAACATGGGCCCAACCTGCCATTCCTATTGCATATCCACAACTTTTGACATTTGAGGAATAGAAGTTTGCATGGTGCCTCTCCAATAGATGATTTGATGCACATCAATGACTCGAGTCACACACTCGCATGTGAGCAACTTTGAAACTCAAATGTCAAATGCTTTTTAGTGAATAAAAACCACATAATAGCACATGCATCAACAACTGAAAGGTGTCACAACAAAGGGCAACCTGTCATACCGAAGATGCAAAGCAGCCTTCTTATCCCGATTCCAAGTAAGTAAACATGTCATTAGAATATAATGTGAAGTAAAAGAAAATCCATATTTTGTACAAAGAGACTACTTTGTTCTCTTATCCCAGGTCTGGCACCCGTAAAGAGGTATACATCAACCTAATAACCAGAGAAGAAACTTGTCCTTTCCTATACGGGTGAAACCAAACCAGTAAGGTAATATGTCATCATCAGATGGGAGAGCAGCAATGTTGCCCAAGCACATATCTTTTCTACCGCACTTTAAAGGATCCGACAAGGCTTCACCCAAATATCATAATACTAACCAAAGAGACTCAGCATAACCTTTCTTCAATTTCTTTGCTTCTCTATTTCATACACTAGATGAGATCAGTAACAAACAGGAAAGAAAACCAGAATAGGATCATGGAATACGGGATAAGATGAACACATGCCAACAGCTAACAGACTGCTTCTACAATCCAACAAGGTAGAAATAAGGTAGGTGTACCTCATTCTGCAGACAAATTACCATACTGCCATGGATTGAATTCGATTGATTTAACATCAACCTCATCAATGGAGTCAGAGCTATCAATTGCGGCTCGGTGCTCACTGTATTTGTTGTTATATTGATAGACTTCCAAGTCACCCCAAGGTGTAGGTGTAACTTCTTCAGTCAAGTCAAACCATCTTGGTGCAAACTGATGATGCTTGGCCTCTCGTTCTCTCTTTTCAGCTCTCTGCCTCTCCTCCAGTCTGAAAGAGAGAAGGAAAGGATAGTTGAAACCTTTGTGAGGGAGCAAAGACTCGATGTAAGAATGTACTTGATGTTTCTGAGACAGCTAAGAAACATCTTTGTGTGCAACGATCCTCATAATAACATCAAACCACAAAAAAAACAACTATCTAAAAAAAAAATTCAAAATGATTTAAGCCCGTTAAAAATGTTCCAACTTGGAAATAATACCTGCTCTTTTCTGCCCCGGATTTGGATAGATCGCCTTTCTCAAGTGCATATCTATCAGGCCGCAAACGAGAGTCTGATGCCAACAACCTTTTAGGAGCAGTGTCAAAGCTATTTAAGTTATGAGCAAAATATGTGTACTGAAACTTGTCATTCTTTGGATAATCAGCAACATGCCAAACCTGCAGAAAAAAGTTAAATGTCAGAAGCTAGACTAATCAGTAAATTTTCCCAGAAAATATAATTGAAATCATACACGGTATGATCCAGTTCAAACAATGTGGTAGAAACAGAGAAATTTGCAAATTAAGTACTTATCATGTTCTTGAAACTTTTGTTTCTGTAACAAAGAATGCAGCTGAAACCTGACGCAAATACTAGTGAAGACTTTAACTAAGAAGGAATAAGTAACAAGCCTTTACCACACAGGTGGGATACTAATTGTCTTTAATTAATCATACATCAGACCAGGTCCCGAAGAAAATAATTGTATCAAAACTCTCTTAATTGCAATCATATATACGTGATTTCACTCCAAGAAATTAAATGAACATATTGCGGATTAAACTTAACTGACTCTATCAATAACAGAGTCAAACCCACTGATTTCACCCTTTTCATATCGTCGACTAGAAATACTGAGCACCATTTCAATAACAGAGAAAGTTATACAACAAACACAGATTCTATGAGTAACCTCTTTTAATTCTGTGCCTGCAAGGGGTTCGCCTTCCATGTCACATGGTTGATAACTCATTGACTCATTCCATTTTCCCGTCATCAATATCTGAGGTTCCTCAGCAGCATTATAAACATATCCATCCACTTCATATCGGCCAGCTCTGCAACCAAATATAACTTTTAATTGGACACCACTAGCAGGTGGCACGGGGCACAAAAGAACACATACAACTACTAAGATGGTTGCAGAAACTAAATTTGGGAACTATTAATGGAAGTGATGACAGAGTAACAAATAGTTTAAAAAATCAGTTCATTGCACAGTTGTACTGAAAGAGTGTGCCTGCAGAAATGAAGCAGCCTTCTTGGATTTTTTTTATAGGGGCATTCAAAGCCATAAATTAAGAGAAAAGACGGTTCAAATATATATTTAACGTAGATGCAATGAGATAAAAAAAAGTGCAGAAAGTTCGAATCTCACTATACCACAAAAACCACTGGTAACAAATAACAAGGCTACAAAACAATTGAATAATTCATATTCAAAAGAGCAGATGTTTCATGAAAGTCAAATAAGAAGAAAATATACCCAAACCATCCACATGGCTGAAAATATAGCACAGCTTTGTCCCCAGTCGTCAGATTGGTCATGATCATCTCCCCTGGTGAATCAACCCATGTCCGACCGAATATTAAGTTGTTTACCTTTGTGGGAGGTGGGACTAAATCTAAGACTACACCATCTCTTTTAAGAGTCACACGGGTTCTGCAAACAAATGAATAGTACATAAACATAAATATTCTTTCCAAGATTTCAATCTTTTTTGAAAGGAAAGAACATGAAAAGAAAAACACGATGCTAGTAAATGAAACTGCACTTCTTAGTATTAAATTTCCAAAAAGCCAAACCAACTCCATCAACAAAAGACGAAATCAATAAAGTTGAACCAAGGTAACAAATATAAATATAGTTCATCACATTTGTTAAAATATGAGTTGCCATATAGAAATGCGACTCTTATAAAAATGAAGCTAAAGAAGGTCAACCCTCACAAACAATTAGCTGTAAAAACTACTCAACAACAGAAGAAAAAAAGTGGGGTAAAGAAATAAACCCTTATTCACACAAGCTAATGGCATCCTGAATACAAACTATAACTTCGGGAGAACATAAAATAGATCCAGAATTAAATATGTGATTAAAAAAACAAGTAAACTGTGAACTACCTTCCAACAGGGTAAACATCAAGAGAGTTCCCTAAAAATTTAGTTTTCAGCTTTGATGTCACATCATAAGCAAAATGCTCATTTTCAGCATGCCCAGCACTCATTGGGGGATGATGACTCACCTGAATGATATAAGATGAATCATTGAAGATCACTCACAATTTTTAAAAGGATGAAGAAGAATATAAAAGAAAATCTAACGAAGCACTTGAAATACAACAAAAGATTACTAGACGTAAAAATAGCTTTAGGGTCGGTCCATTTTGAGAAGTTCTCTGAGAAAGGGTCTTCTTGGAGAAGCTTCAAAATCAAGCTTATCCAAGCAGATGGTACTTTTGCTTATTAAGTGGGACAAAAGGTCTATCAACCACAAAGTTGTGACAAGTATTTTCCGTCTGAAAAAGATCTTCATAGCTGTCCGGAAGCAGTCCCAAATGAACCCTCAGTAGTGCAAAGTCACCAGAAATAAAAAACAACTCAAAGGGTTTTTCTGGAACACCAGGAGGGGTAATCCCTCTCAAAAGCCCATACTTGGGACAGGGCGCATACTTAGGAAAGTCATAGTCCTCAAAAGCTCACCTGCTCTGCAATAAATGTAACCCCAGAGTGATTAGCCATTTCATAAGTCTCCCCTAGGATAGGATTGAATGGCTTCCATGTTCGCTGGTAGGCATAGTAGACAGATATAGCCCATGATGCTGCAACGAATAACAAGCAATCTGAGATCAAACAAATGATACTTGCACACGCATCACAAAAAAAATATAAGGAAAGACATACTTACTGGCATACACCAACTGCATATAAGGATCCTCACATTCATCTGCGCGATCCAACAAGTGGGCATACTCCATTAACTGTCACAGATATTGCAAAATTTATACAATATTCGAGCATATGATTCAGGAATTACAACACTGAAAAGGTCTTAAGTAGCACAAACCTCAGCCATTTTCTGCAGCATTGTCATTGGCTCAAAAATAAGTACAGGAAGAGTCACCATTGATGTTACATCTGAGCCTATATACTTCTGCATCATCCTCCAGTAACTATCTCGTTCCTTAAGCAGTGAAATGCAAAGATCTCAATACGTCAGGAGGTATAAGCAATGGAGGTCAAAAATGAAAAATAGGATTTGCATTTGAATACACAGAAGCTGATGCATCTTATGAGTTAATGTTAGGATGCCCATCCCAAAGGCAAGACCACCTTAGTTTCCATAAGTATTGCACTTTAATTGATGAAATAAAACATTTAGAATGGAATATTATAACATCTGAGCATATATGAATTGAATACATAAAAAAGAAGGTGTCTTTTTGAACAGATTGCCAACCCTTCATATAAAAACACACACTTGAAGCACTAAACTAGATCAAGACAATACTCTTACTCCTAATAGCCATCTTATAATCAAGAAAATGATAGATAAAAGCAATACATCCCTTGAGAGATAAAATGTAGAAATAACAAAGCAGCATACCTCCTGCTTCCATCTTCCTCTATGAGCTTCCTCCTCTGCATCTTCTTTGCCTCCTTCTGGATTTATTACTTCCACCCCTTCATAACCAAGCAACCTACAAGAAACAGGAGAGCCAGAATCTCAATTGACAGTACTCTCTCCTTAGTAACTTATCTTAAGGACCAGGACACTTTTCTCAATTACTGTGGTACACAAGCAAATGAATGTAATGCAAGAAAAGTACGCCAAAAGTACCCATAACATAAGGAAGACAATAACACAGAGCATGCAAGTTATACAGAAATCTAATTAATGGCTCAAGCAGAGATTCAGAAGACATGAAATCACCTCCCAGAACAGAACCAAGCTATTAATATGACGTTTAATTTCTGGGATTGTCTGAAAATTATTTTTAATTTTAAAATTCTAAACAAATTTGAAGCAAGGCTGAGTACACCAGTACACATAATAAATTAAGAATTTCATTCCAAGTCATAGGCCTGCCCTACAAATTACTGGAGTGCTATCCAAGGAACCATTGGGAAGCAAGTAAAAATACATCTTTGTTCAGAGAGCTTTATGCAAGAGATCCAAATTTATGATCATGACATGGCAAGAACCATCGAATCAGACAATCAATTTTCCATTTAAATGACCGAAATTTTCTATTCAAATCTAAACTGGCAGGACCACTTTGATCTTGGTGAAGCACAAATACACGAAATAAGAGTCCTCATTATAAACGCCAACAAAAGCCACCTTGCCAGCTGAATAAAGCACTGACTCAAGCTAAAAATCTAACTGATATCATAATTCAGGAACTGATATCATAATTCAGGAACTGATATCATCAATGCCACATTGTCTTTATAATTAACCTAATAATCCTAAAACCCTTCCAAACCAAAATTCGCATCATTCATTATCAATAATCAAACAACACAAACCCAGAACAGAGCACACTCCATTCCACAACTTATACAATAAGTTGCTCACATATAACCCCGAGAAACAAAATATCAGTCATCAATGCCGTAAAGAAACGTGTAAGAAACATACACATTTCCAGATAAAAGAATCTGATAGAAACCTATTTCAAGCAGGATTAAAATTTCACAGCTCAAGGCGAAAGCCATATTAACACCTGATTAAGAGTATATCTATAGAGAAAGAAAGCAATGCGGGTTCGAATTTGATGACACCAAGAGTTAACCTCTAAAAGAAGGAATAATTTGAAGTGCAATATCAGATTTAGAAAAACAAAGAAAAAGCTAACCCTCCAACAGATCGGTGCATGGCGTTGCTGAAGACGGAGAGGCCAGAACTCATGGCTGCGAAAAAGCCCGTGCTCTGTTCCTTCTTTGGGGTACCCATCTCTCTCTCAGGAGTCTCTGTGAAAAGTTTAAAACCCTAAATTTGATAATTTCAAGATCAACCTAAAAAGAAAAAAAAGAGGAAAAACAGAGGAAAAAGCGTTTTGCCAATTGGCACGAAATATGAAATGAAGAATCCAGACGAGAAGAGGAGAGAATATTTAAAAACGGAGTGAGGGGCAAGGCTTGTAATTTCAGCTAATAGAGAGGACATCACGTGGAATTCGTTGGCGGTTAGTTTTTGGCCCTCCGTTTTTAGGTGCGTGAGCTAGCGCTTAAATTGTAGTGAGCATCTCAAGTAGAATCTCTAAATTTGAGATCTCACATATTAACTTGAGATATTCAATATAACATGTGAATAAAAATATCACTAAATTATAGTGGGCATTTCAAGCAATGTTTACTCCATCAATATTTTTTATTTTGACAAATTTCAGATATTTTATTATTTATTTTAAGTTAAATATTTGAATATCTTTAATTTATTATTTTATTATTTATGAAATTCATTCAAAATTGAAAAATATAAATCCTTACTTTCTCTCTCCCATTTGTTAAATTTAGAGATCCAAAACCCCCAAAATAACAAAAATCTAAAGTATGAAGTGAGATAGGGACTCTGCTGGAGTCATTTTTTCTTTGAAAATTCCTAAATTAACTAAACATGTGTTTTAGGGACTCTGCTGGAAATGCTCTTGACAAATCTTTTTTTGTTAAGTTGAAAAAGAGTACATCTCTTTGTTAACTTTTCCTTAAACTTGATACTTAGGCTACGTTTGGTACGCCGTATAAGGAACTTGATAGAATAATATAATACAAAATCGATGTTTCGTACCACTCGTATTAATTAGCCACCGAATAAGTTAATACGTTTGAATACTTTTATACGGTTCACACCTGCTAAAATAATACCCTCAAAATTGTTCGTATTAAATAGTCGGATGACTAGCAATCTTGAAAAATAGTATTAATAATAATAATAATAAGGATAAACTACATAAAAATACTAAAACTATAGGGGTCATTTCAAGTTCATACCCTAACTATGAAAATTTTCATCTAGGTACCTGAACTATCAAAACACAACTAGGTACCCACCATTAGCAATCCGTTAAAAAAATTTGTTAAGTGCCCAAGTGGCATTTGTAGGGCCATTTTTTATGCTGAAATAGATGCCATGTAGAAAAAAAAATTGAATATTATTAAAAGTAATTATTTTTATTATTTATTTAATTTTTTTTACTCTCTCTCCTCCTAGCCACTCTCTCTCCCCGACTCATCTTCTTCCCTCTCTCCCCGACAACGACAACAATCATCAACACCGCCCTCGATTCCAACCACGGCCAGCCTCACCACCACTCTTAAATGCCTCCCCTCGTCGAGACGAACCCGTCCCTGCCACCCATCATCGTCGAAGCTCACAGTAGAAGACGAATCGCAGCCGAGAAACCTCGAACTGCCCCACCTCCATTCTCCAGCTCCACCGATGACCCACGACCTACCTTAGGCAAATGATTTATTCTTCCTGCACAACATCCACACCCACGTCCAAATTTGAACAGCCACCCAAAAAACACCCACCATTTAAAAACCCAGAATATCATCAACCTAATGAAAAATCCAGAATATCATCAGTACATAGTGTACAAAATTGACCAAAAACACAAAAAAAAATAAACAAAAAAAACCAAATTTCAAAATCCCCAAATCAACGATTGGGGAGTTCTCAAAATTTGAATCCAAACCAAATTCCAAAATCCAAAATCCAAATCCAAAACTGACCAATGTCTTCTTCCTCAAAATCCAAATCGCGACTGGCATTTCCAAAACCAACGATGGTAGAGCTCCTCCGAGCCCTAGCCTCCGCCATTAACTGAACAATCATCTTCAAATTGGACTATGACGAACGAGAAAGAGAAGAAGAATTGGAATGAAGAAGAGTATTGACTTGGGTATGAGAGAAAAACATGACCATGGCGAACGAGAAAGAGAAGAAGAATCAGAATGAAGAAGAAGAAGACCCCAAAATCCCAGTGGCTGACGCGGCATTTATCAACCAAATTTTCAGAGTAATCCCATCGAACGGTTCACACAGCATCGCATCAAATCTTCTCGAGCTTCTCGGCTATCACCAACGGGTTGCTTCTGGCGATCTCTGCTCTCCTAAGCATCTTGAAATCGAACGAGCACGCGTGCTTCTCTTGTTTGTACGAGCTTATAAATCTCTGCAACGATCAACCATGGCCAAACCCAAGGCTCCCAGACGAACACTCGACTCTTACACTGTCAAGCCCATCAACAAACCCATCAGAGGTAGAATTACTCACATTGTAAAGACCCACCCGGACCCTCCAAGCCATTGGATGGACATCGTTAGTGGTATATTCCCAACCACCCGGCCAACACCGGCACAAAGGTATTGTTAGCATGGCCCCCCTGCGAAATCCCCCAGCTGTAGCCTCATGAGGATTTGAACCCTGGACCAAGCCCTTTTATTCCTCTTAGAGGGGACACCTTTCACCAACTAAGCTGTAAGGTTCGAATCCTCATGATGCTGCAGCTGTGGGATTTCGAAGGGGGGCTAGGCTAACAATACCTTTGTGCCGGTAGGAGGTGGACTCCTATAACGATGCCACCAGGGGCGGGTCGTTACACACATTCAAACTCAATTCGCTCAAATTTCAATGTAAATTTGATTTCTCACTAGCTTGAACAACTGGGGACTGCGTGCTGATGCGGCCGTCGGAGCCTAGGAAGCCATCGTATGTGGCCACATTTGAGCATATTGAGGCGGACAGCCGCAACTTCAATGTGATCCCAGTCAACCCGACCCATTACCTGCAAATATTTCACCGGTTCGGCTGCGATACTCAAACAACATCTCCGTCGATCTCTGGCAAGGTCAACGCTGGAGGTGGAGGTTGGCAGAGAGTCTGGATCACGAGGAAGGTGAAGATGGAATGATGCTGAAGAAGAAGAAGAAGAGGTGGTGGGTCTGGTTTGCAAAATTGGTGTGGGTTTGAGAGAGAGAGAATGAGATGGAGAGGAAGGGAGAGAGGCGGTGGTGATGGTTGTCAAAGATGGAGAACAATGTTTTTATCTTTTTTTTTGTCTTCCTTTTTTTTTCTTTTTTTTGTTTTCATAAAAAAGGGGCTCCACAAATGCCACTTGGGCATTTGACAGATTTTTTTAATAGTTGCTAACGGTGGGTACCTAGATATTGTGTTTTGATAATTTAAGTATTTAGATGAAAATTTTGATAATTGGGGTATGAACTTAAAATGACACATATAGTTTGGGTACTTTTATGTAGTTTATCCTAATAATAATAATAATAATAATAATAATAATAATAAAATAGTAATAATAATAAAAAATAATAATATTTATTTAATAATAATTAAATAAATAGTAATAATAATAATAATATAAATAATTAATTATAATTAAATTAAAATAAATAAAGAATAATAATATACATAAGTAATATTTATGATATATAAATATTTCTTATCAACTAGTATAATATAATTCGGCCAATATAATATAGTCGACATTTTAATCCGGTAGAGTACCAAACGTCCGACTAAATAATCAGTCTATCCAATGGACAAATTCATCTATCCGACTGAAATAGTCAGTACAATAAGGCGTACCAAACGAGGTCAGTGCTATAGCCTAGTGGTATTTCTCTTCACACTTTATGTGGGAGGTCTCTAGTTCGACTCTCGTAAAGGACAATCTCTAGTTCGACTCTCGTAAATGACGGTTTCTTGTTCGACTCTCATAAAAAACGAGTCGATACCGATGTATATAATATAATTCCATTCCCCATTATCATTGTACAAAAAAAAAAAATTCTCCCTTTTGAAAATGATCGAAGCACAAACAAAGGTTCATTTATTAAAATTCTTTTGTGAACTATTCTTTTGTTTTTCTTACTTACCTTTGTGTCCCTAAAGAATAATCTATGAGTTTTGACGGATTTTTATTTTCTTTATGGCATCAATAATGACGTGTCACTTTTTATTTCTATCCCAAAATTCCAAAATCTTGAATATTTACCCCATGAAGCTAAAAACCAAAATCCACAAAAATTACAACCGAATCTCATAAAGTAAGAAATTGAATGTCGTGTAATCTTTTTCCCGACACCAATCAACCAATCTCCCCAAGTGTCGTACGTATAACGAATGGAAAGTTAGAGTTCATTACCTCTATAATTTACCCCAAATAACATAAGTACATGTCATAGGTATACATATACTTTCAAATATTTCAATTTACACCCTTAAGTTTTTTAATTTTATTTCAATCTTCAACCTAGTTAACATTGTCAGCTAAAATATCCGTTAAGTGTAATTTATTTGAAATGGAAGAACAAAGTTATACATGTGCTTTCAAATATTACAATTTACTCCTTTAAATTTTATAATTTATTTCAATCTTTACTCTAGTTATATTTTCAACTAAAATTTCCGTTAAGTGCTAAATTATCTGAAATGATGGCACTTTAACATTTCACCATCCATAAAAATTAATTATGATACTTCTCACTTACAAACGAAGAGAACTATCACTAGATTGATATTGCTATTCGCAATTATTCACATCCTTCTTGATTCAAAAAAAAAAAAATTGGAAAAGAAAAAGGGCTACAAATTAAGACAAAAACGAAAAAGGATACCCAGCCCAGTAGAGGAGCCCATGTAGTTCCAGCAAGACGACGTCGTAGGAATCCACTTGGTTTTGGTGTTTATGTAGGAGGCTGACTTCATCACGTGCAGTCGACTGAGAAATCAGCAGCAAATACTTACAACTAATACACTCAGAGTCACAACCAAACCCAATCGTCTCAGATCTGCAGCGAAGATCTTTCAATTTTCTATTCAAATTTTCATTTTTACTTCTCTTCCTTTTATGAAAGTTTACTTTAATTTAATTTAATTCAATTACTCTCAACCCTCTCTATTTCTCTCCGCCCAATCCGGAAACCCTAACGAGCCTCTGATCGCAACAGCCACCAACCACCAGGCCTGTTCAAGTTCGGAATCCCACTGAATTTCCCGGAGATTTGCGTCGATTGTTATCATTTTGAATAAAGTTTCGTGATTTTTCAAAGCATGAAAGAAGGGAAATCAGTGAAATTGAACGGTCAACTGCAGCCGCAACAGCACCAGAACGGGAATGGTCACTTGTCTCCTTTCAAATTCGCCAAGTTGTTGGATCCTGAAGCTTCATGGGACAAGGTACTCATCCAAATTTGATCACTATGATTCTAGAGTTGCTTTCCTTTTTATGCTGCATTGGAAGTTATAATGGAGTGTTGAGATTTTGAAACGGTCATATTTATTCAGTATTAAGAGGAGTACATAATAGCTTCAGCTTGGTTCATAAACCCTTTCTTCACTCAGTTTATATTTAGTTTCTAGTAATTTGGATTTACTTTAATGGTAGGATCAATTGGGAGATGTCTTGCATTGGATTCGACAAGCTATGGCCCTTGTATGCGGGTTACTATGGGGAGCGATACCGTTGGTCGGAGGCATATGGTTCGTCATGTAAGTTGATGGTTGACTACCCTTCTTCATTGCTTGATACAGTTGCATTTTCTCTGAACCATCATTGTTTAGTGTTGCTAATCTCTAATCACCCGTTTTAGTGAATCTTCGTCGTAAATGCGGCTATGTAGGCATAAATTATCCTTATTTTTGTTGTCAATGCTCAAAGGTCTAACGCCGGAGTTTTTAAGTGCCTTAGTCCGTATTTCTTTTTCTGAAATCAGACCCAAAGCTGTGTTACTAATGATACCTCTAGTGTCATTTGAATTGTTGAGGAATTTGCTTGATGCTTTTTCTTATGTAGAATTTCCGTGTGGAAGTGAGTCCGAATATGATTCTAGTTCAAAGTAGAGTTGGGAGGAGAATACTATATATGGGCATGATCTTTAATATGGACCTTTCGAAGATCTTCTGGAAAGTTATTAAATATGTGAACCAAAGAGTTTATGAATTTGAATAGAAATTGAAAAGAACAGTTAGAAGAGCGTAGGAATCAACCTCATTTGGATGGCAGGGGATTTTCACGAGCCAATTTTCATGTATCAAAGCATAGAAGGCATGTTTTTGAAAATCAACATAAAAGAATCTATCAAAGAAGGATAAGATAAAGCAAAAGGACTTTCCGGAATAGAGTTGTTATTATTAGCTAGTCTTAAGAAATTAGTAGTAGTGGGCCCCAAAGCTCGTTTGGGGCTGCCCTGTCTTTGGATTGTCAACTATATCTGAAATTATTCAGAAACTTAGATTCTTTAGGTTCTAGGTGCAACTTTCAAAACAGATAACAATTCATCCAGGAATGCTGTTTAATCACAGGCGTGTTGAATCTCAGTTTATGACTCCCTAGAATCTTAGTTGTATTAGTATATATAAACACTAGTATTTCATATTTGCTAAAGTTACGTTACATGTTAAGCGAGAAACTAGCGAATGCGGATCTACGTGTTAAAAGAACTAGTGAACTCTTTAAGTCTTGCACATAATGTCAGAACAGTTACAGCTGCTACCGTGCTGAAATAAATGCTAGCAGTGTTGCCCAGTTAAACTTAAGTTTTAATTGAAAAATACGTTTCTTGACTTAGAATTGACCTCAGCGAGCTCAACTGTAGAGATGGATCATTCATCAAGTTTCTTCTGCGATCTCTAATAAAAGTGGATACATCAACTTCACAAGGACTTAGTCCGGACAGTTTTCAATTCACTGTTACCAACACAACCTCTTTTTGCGGTCATGTGATGCCATTTGGATTCATCATTCATGTGGCCAACGTATGTGGAGTTTCAGGCCAAGAAAAAAGGACTTATGCCTGAGTTGGGCGCCTTACGTGCCACAACTTGCTTTTAGAAGTATTATTTGACGGTTTCAAATTTTCACTAATGTACCATATGCTTCCACTTTCATGTGATAACATTTTGTTAATCTTAGAAATAATGTCAAATATTTTATTCACTATGCGGTGGACTTTGCTCTCAGTTTTCTAGTGATGTCCACTGGAATTATATATGGGTACTACGCAATGGTACTAAAGGTTGATGAAGAAGACTTTGGTGGCCATGGAGCTCTCCTCCAAGAGGGGCTTTTCGCTTCGATAACTCTTTTTCTGGTAGTTTTACATCTTATTTCCTCTTCTCCCCATAGAAATTACCTTGTTGTTTAAATTAAGAATATTGGGGTTTATTTTGGTATCTACCTTATTCTCATTACACTCCTTTTTCTGTTTTTCAGCTCGCCTGGATTCTAGTATACAGCTTGGGACACTTCTGATTGGCTATTTATTCAATTTCGCTATGATTTTGGTCTTCTGTGGTGTTCAGCAATAGGACTTGGTTACATGAAGAATGAGATTACCTTGGATACAATGGAAAGTTTCCTTACAAGTCATTACTGTTTGCTCTTTTCTTTATGATTAAGCAACATTATGAATATGAGCATGAACGTTCTAGAATCAGATTATGGTGAATAGATGTTTCAGTGAATGTTCTTTCATAAACATCCACGCAACGCAATGTAGCAATGTATGGCCTGCAAAGCATTATTCTTGTAGACTTAGCTGACAATAATTTTTGGTTGACATTCAAACATATTCTGTTTTCCCAACAAATAACGAGTGGCATTTCCCAAATTTGAAGTTCGAAAGTCAGTCAGGTTAGAAATTCAGGGTTTGTGAAAATTTTCGGCCACACGTTTTGATCAATACTTCAGATCGACAATTAGGGCTTGTATCAAAGTGATATATTTTCATAAAATAGAACTCCATACTATGATATATGTTAAACATCTTTGTGATGAGCGACAAATGACAATACCTTGTAAAAAAATACATTTCCTTGAAAGAGGGGCAATCTATAGAACTGATTCTAATCTTGTTAAGATTGAACTAGTTTTATTACGCTATGATTTGGAAAAAGGAGGACTGGAAAGAATCGTCCTACTGTACATAAGCTTCGAAATGCGTTTGTGTTGGACTTGGGAGGCATATCATAGCCTTCTTTGAAGTCGGCTTCGGCCTTTTCGTGAAACGAGATATATACGACCATATACCCATCTTCTACCTAGTGGTGAAATGGATTTCTGCACAAAAATTACTCCAATGTGAAGGAAAATATGTACTCGAAAAGATTATATTCTATAAATAGCAATGGGGCATGTATTATGTATATGTAGTTTTGTTAATGTGGTAATATTCGTTTCTAGATCCTTGTGCAGTTGGGGATTGTTTTAAAACATATGGATCTTATGTTGTGACAGAGAGAAAACATTACCTCCGCCATGGTACGGAACTCTAACAAGCATTCGCATACATGACAATCTGCTCTATGCGGGGAGTCATTAGGCTGATCGGATTTCACAAATGCAAACACCTGCAGAAATATCCTATTGAAATCAATAAAAATGGATGCCACATAAGTTAGAAAATAACAGCTCTTAGTACTGAGACTGACACAATCCTGTCATGTGCAACTGACCTCTTCCCCGCAATTTGGGCATGCCCCTTTCAGTGCCACCAAGTCATTCCTCCAAAGGCCTTTAAGTACTTTAACTGTGAGAAAGGAAACTTATGTAATTGCTGACGTTTGAATAAAGTATAAAAACAATGAAAGTTATGTGTTTTCCTACTGGTGATTTTCAATTTCAGAAGCGTAACATGGAGAGCCCAACATAACACAAGAACTTGACATTGTATCGAAATTTCCATTTGGAAAAGACAAAAAAGGAAAGAATGGATACAGGTTAACTTACCAGAAGCTGATGCGATTGGGTAACCGATGGCAGAACCCAATGTCATGAAGAGAAAGGAATTTAGCATGGAAAGAGCAGAAGCTTGGTTTATATATGAAAGCCCTGGATTGAAAGCATCTTGATAAGCTAGGCCAACAGTGTAAGCTATGGGCACAAGACACGCTGAACTGCCAAAAGCAAGAAGGAGGATCCATATGCTAGCTAATGCAAAAACCTGTGAAAAGTCTTCCTGCCCTACATCCATGTCACTCAATATTCAAGCAGAGAAAGAAAGAAGGAAACCACCTTTCCTATTCACGAAATAGCATGATAGATGGTACATTGAATAAACCATTCTGGTTTAGAAACTAGCATGCTAAATGGCGAAGCTAGCAATAGTTCAAATGCATGAACGAACAATTATCAACCACTGATGTATGCAGGTTACACAGGGAGTCCCATTGACATAAATCAACATCGACAATTATCGAGAGTGATACACAAAGAAAAGCTCAACTATTATAAAACTCAAAGAAAGAAAACCACCGAAAAACATAACATTTAAGCACCCCATATGCCATAACAAGTTAGTAGCTAGCATATTGTATGCTTATTTAACCAAATGATTAGCAAACCCAATACCGCAAGAATCGATAGAGAGCATAGTTTTAGTTTCACTACCTCAATATTTCCTTATTTTAAAGCAAAATGCATGAATCGTGATATGGATTTTAATGGGAAACTCATAACATAGGGTAAAGCAAAACTTAGAGATGACACTAAAAAGTCAATAAGAACCAATTACCTCAGCATCAGCATAAGTTGATTGTCTCCTAAGACTACAGCGAGGGTATTTCACAACGCATTTCGAACCGTACCATCTCAGCTTCAACTGTTTTACAAAGAACCGCAAGATTAATACAAAAACTTGAAAAATCCAAACTTTCTAAGAACTTATGAGTGGCACTGGCACATACCTCTACTCTGTCAAACATATCATCAACTATCAAAGGGTCACCACTGTAATAGGAATCACGTGCCTGCCACACGCACCACCAACCAATCAATTTTCAAAATTTTATCCAAAAAGGAACAATTTTTATTTTTATTTTGCAGAAAGAAAATACACGACTTACTTGACGGTAGAGCGCTTCAAGGGTTTCTTTACTGGCGGTTTCAATTGGGCCGACGTAGATACAGTACGGGCCGGCGGCGAGGTCATCGCGAGTTGGAGGGTAGTTATTGCTGGAAGAGATCCGAACGGAGAATGGAGCTCCGGCTCTAGGGTTTCTGGAAAGTTCGGGTACAGCGGACCCGATTAAGTGCGGAGTGAAGGAGGCGCTCGTGGCCGCCATGAAATTGAGGCGTGAATGGTAAAAGCTCAAGTAAGCGGTTGAGAAAGAGAGAACAAGAGGCAGAGAGTTGCGGCCACGGAAATAGTTTTGGCGCGTAAATATCTGGTTTGTTTGATTGGCTGTGGATCAATGGATCTTCAGGTCGGAATCAGGGAGAGGATACTTTTCTATGAAGACAAGCGACATCGTTTTCACAAAAGACCAAAACAAAGTGGGAAGTTAAAAAATGAAAAACGACATGCGTCTGCCGGGAGTCGAACCCGGGTCTATTGCTTGGAAGGCAATTATCCTAACCGTTGGACTACAAACGCTTGCTTGACAGGCTATTTTCATTATCAATTCATAATCGATATTTAACTTGAGTTAGTTAATCAATGATCGTTTGATAACCATTTGATTTAAAGTGTGGTTCTGCTTTTCATTGTCAAAACGTGAATTGAAATTCGATCGCTAGTATAAATTCTCGGATTCCTCAGAAAAAAACTTCCTTGAAACTCCTCCTAGTAAAAAAAACTTAAAACACTATTAATGAGAAGAAGAAGAAACCTCGCAATCCAACTATTATTGCACCAATTATTCGTTAATAGGTGATGAGTTTCGTCGTTCTTTTTTTTATTCGGAGTGATTCGTGGAATGTTTCTCATTAATATTAATTGTTGTCATAGGTACTACACCAATTAAATGTGGGATAAGTCTTGATAGAAGTTCAAAAATTTAAATATATAGTTATCCACTCGCCTTATTTGCTCCTATGTAAATGAAGATGGAGGGCTTTGCAATATGATTCAACAATGAGGTGTCAAAAATACAGGTAGAGTTATTATGCTCATTATAAGATCGGTAATTTTGAATGTTGCTTCATTTTGGAATGTCCTATTGATGTAATCTTCCAAGATTCCGGGTTTTGAGGCTTTGATGCCTCTGTATTCCCTGGTTCCCAGATCACCTTCTTGGAATAACTTCTTAATTATTCAAAAAAAAAAAATCGGTAACTTTGTAAGCATATTATTCTTGTAGAAAAAAAGTTGGAAAACGTCCAAAGTTCGAATCCTTCTTCAACCCTTAATCAAACCCAAGAAGAAGAAAAACACTTCTTGTCACCCTATTCATTTGCAATGTTAATGAACAAGCAAATCATGCAAGAAAAAACTAGTTTAATTTTAATTACCTTTTCATTTTTGATCTGGTAAAAACTACAGAGTTAATCTGTGTTGTCTAGGCAATTTACATGTGTCCTCTCTCAAAGAAACTATCCCATTCATGTTCTTCTACAGTCCCAAACAAATTATACTTCCAGCTCACCTTCTCTGCATAATCAAAACTCGTATTCTTCCCCTCTCGCATGTCTCTTCTGATTGTCTCCACTCTCTCAAGCACCCCTTTCACCGCGATATCAAACGCGTCATCCAATGTCTCCAATCTCGAACTCGGATCAGCATAAATCACTCTCGGAATCAGCTTTATAACCTCTTCTCGCATCTCCTCAACTCGCTGCCTCGAGATTCTACTCAAAGTCCTCTCAATGCTTGCCTTCCCGGCTTTGATCTCAAACGCTGATATTAAAACAGAGTATTTCGTGTACTCCTTTGGCAGGTGCCACACATACTGCACATAAGCTGACCCCGGATGGAAGAACACCGGAATGCAACCCGCCAAGATTGAATCGAAGATTGATCTTCGTGTCAATGAATCCCCGGGAGGTTGTAGGCAAAAGACAGAGCCTTGAAACATTTTCATCACGAAAACGGGCTTGTGACACTTGTCAGGGCCGGAGGTACACTCCAGCAACTGGCATTTCCTCTTCGCAGCTCTGCATTGATCAATGATTTCGTTGCGGATTGAGTTCTGGAGGTTCGGCCTCGGGCCTCCGGCGAATGAAAACAATATCCGCCTCTTCTGATTCCTCATCCGCTGCTGCCATTGAAACACCTCCTCATCTTTTGAAGGGTGAAAATATGTCGGATATGGAATTGCGAAATCATTGCTGTTCCAAGGACTTGATTCAATCGCCAACATTGTCATGTTTTTCGACTCCGGCAAAAGCATCAACTTGTTCCCCCACTCAGAATCTAAATCTGTCCACCGGCGAAAATCCCACGTGATTCTCCCGGCCACCATGAAATGATCTCTCCCCCACATTTTCTTCCACTCTGGTTTACGTCTCAGCCACTTTGTAATTTCATGTGAACCCCAATCCCTCACGGAAATGTTGGACCCCCAGAGGAACCGGGCCACGTCTAGACCGGCATAGTACGGGACAAATATTGCTGAGGCCAAGGATGAGTCTTTTGTCAAGCAATTGTATTGCCTCATTCTGCTGTGGAAAATTACCTCTAACAAGAACTGATTTGTTGCAAACCAGCCTGTGTTTGAGTAGACTCGTTCGAAATTCGGAAGATGTGGACCTAAACCATGGTTCGATGCAAGCTCACACATGTCGGTCCAATTGCTAAGTGAACCACATTTGGCCAACAAGTCCTTGTGAAACATTCTGGGGATTTCATGGATATAAATGTATCTTCCTAAGCATGAATCGGAATCGGAATTGGAATCGGAACTAGAACTGGACCGAACCGGTTTATCCACATGTTCTTCTGGATCAGATTGAGTTTCATTTTCAATGGAATCACCACGCACTTTAGGCTCTGGTTCTTTCTTGGAAAGATGGCTGAATTTTTCGATTCCATGTTCTTCGATTCCGAAAACATCTTGGGTTCTCAAATTGAAATCTCCACCACTTCTATCATTGAACACAATATTAACATGATCATCATCTCTTAATTTGGTGGGTCTACTTTCATGTTTTTGCTCAGACAGAGTAACCGAATTAACAGAATGAACCGCGGAATCAACGGCGTTGTTAGCGACATTGAAAGAAATGTCGAGGTTTTGATTGCCTAACAAGGCAGTGAGGCTCTTGCCTACCATGAACTGTGAGTGATAGATACAAAGAAATAAAAACCACAATAAAATTGAGGCACATACAAACCAGGATTGGTTGCGGCAGGCTGCGATCGTCAAAAAAGGCCTTCCCATGTTGTCACGAAAGGCCTTTATTCGCAACCGTTTTCGTTGCGTCGTCGCAATTGTGTACGTTTGGGTTTCTCAATCTTGGATCTATGACGATTGATAAACCTCAAGAGAAGATTTGATGTAGATTTTGACGGGAGACGATGAATATATTTATTATGGAATTAAATTACATGGGATTGGAATATTTGTGCATGGCTTGAGCTGGAGAAGAAATTATTGTCTGGATTGGACATTGTTGGGAAGAGAGAAACAGAAATGAAGGACTTTTTCTTTGGTCATCATAGCAAGAGTAAATAGCTGGCCGTTGGATCAAAACCTTGAAACTGAGTTGTTACTGTCTGAGCGAAAACATTGTTTGGGGTGTCGAATAATAATCTACAGTAAATATATATATAGTCCATATTGTATAATATTTGGTCTATAGTCAGTAAATTTGTGCTTAAAACTACAAATCCCTCATAATTTTGGTTTTTGTGGATGAAGGATGATATGGCCTATCCAATCGTCGATTAGTATAATTATCGATACATTACGAATTTTATATTTATTATGGGACAAATTATTTTAATTAACGCAGTCAATATGATTATTAAATATCAACTTTATTTTTATAAGTAACGAATTGAAAATCTAAATATTAAAATAAGACGGCTAGATATCAACAATTATGTTACTTCATGATTAGACATTACAGATTGGACTCCTATGCTATAGGTGGCTTAGGTGCATACTACAAAGCACAAATAAATCGTCACCATAATATCAATTGTTCAATGGGTAATAGTGAAGCTAGAAACTATTTGAGGAGATGAATGAGAGACGTCGATTGTGTAATTAGTTTTCAAATTCCTAAAAATATGATAGAGTAATTATCTTCATAGCCGATTATTCAAACAATAATTATGATATCGAAAATAATTATATACTCTAAATTTTCAAACTGATATCTTTTGGGTATTTTCTAGTTTGCATCAAAAATTAGGAAGGTAAGTATGCATGGTAGTTGGATCAGATGAGTAGTATGCAAACTTACATTACAATCAACATGTCATTGTAATAGTACAAGGATCAACTGTCAAACTTCAACCCACAGTGAAATTGAAAATGTAAAGAAATTGTCTTCTACAAACCCAAATGCTTAATCTGCAGGCATGATTAAAAAAAAAATGTTCGTATTCAATATATGTTGCTAGTGTAGTAATTTTGTTGAAGGAGTATATTTATTTTGAATAAATAATTTACACAGCTCTTAAATAGCCAAGGGGCAACGATAATTTGTAGCATATGACATTTGACAAAAGTGACAAAGTGACAAAAGTGGCGGTGCAATTAACAAAGAAAGAAAACAGACAAAGAAAGAAAACAAACAAAGAAAACAAAAGAAAAGAACAAAGAAAAGGAAAAGGAAAAAAGAAGAACCATATACGGCAGGTGCAGATGTCACAAAGAAGACTACACAAAACTTCAATCCAAAGCAGATCCCACACTTTCCAGATAATCTTGAAATCAAAGCTAAATCCTTTATTGTGACTTGAAAGAGCAACCAAACCAACTCAACCATAAAGCAATCACATTCCCCTCCAACTGTCCGACCAAGAAAAATATAAACAGCGCGGCAGAAAAAAGAAAAAAAAATTCAAAACCCCTAGGCTTCAAAAGTTTTGCCACATTTTGATTCTATTCTGCTCAAAGCCCAAATGGGTTTTCTGGTTCAGAATCAAAATCGTTGATTGAAGAGAAAAAAGCAAAAAAGGCGAGATTTTTATGGCGAGAGACCAAATTGCTGAGGCAAATGACAACTTAGAGATAAAGGTGGTCCGTCCACGGCGGAACGACAGCGTTTTGAACCCGGCGGACCCAGCTCCGAAGACGACGCGGAGACTGTCGTTCAAGGATCCGTTCAAGAGGTGGGTCTCATGGCTGGTCCCGTCCATTGTGGTAGTCAACATTATCGTTTTTATGGTCACCATGTTCGTGAACAATTGCCCAGAGAGTTCGGACGCTTGCATTGGTCGGTTCCTTGGCCGCCTCTCTTTTCAGCCCTTTAAAGAAAACCCACTTCTGGGGCCATCTTCATCCACGTAAAGCTTCACTCTTTTATTTGTTTATTTAAATTTATTCTCTCATGTTTGAATTTTTGCATATATTGGTATTTTCAGTTTGGAATGAAAAAGGTGTGTTTGCATGTCGAAACTTTGAGAATTTTACCTGTCAATGGGGTAAGCTGCATTGTTGTGTATTTGGTGAAATTATGATGGGGAAGCTTTGTTAGTTGTATTATGTCACTACAAATTCTTGTCAAAACTTTTGACTGGGAGACTTGCAATTTTGAATATAATAGATAAATTGAACGTAAAAAGCTTTTGATTCGGAGCTTGAATCGTATGAAGTTTGTTGTAATTCTGCTTTTAATCAATGATGAAATTAGGAAATTGATGAATAATTAAATTAAATTGAAATAGCTGGGCTGGTGCTGTTGATGGTTTTATATGTTTACTGGTTGATGTCTATTTAATGTTGTTGAGCTTATTTTCTTCTGATGTCGGCATATAGGAAATAATTGAACAAAGTAAAAGGAGCTAGAAAAGCTTCAACTAGTGACCTACCTGGATTGATTTGATTGTTAAGTTAATCAAAATATCAATTGCTGACAGAGTTAAAGTTTTAGATTATTGTATCTTTCAACAACTTAGCTTCAAAGCTTTCATCCGTCTTTCCTTGCACTGTGAGGCAAATGACAGAATGATTATCATTTCTCAGTCTTTCTTGTAAGAGGAGTATGCATTCTTCAAGGATTTGTGCGTGATTTGTCTTAAGCTGTTTAATGTGCTCATTCTAATATGCATCATCCAAAGTCTATACTTGCTCATTCTGTTTGGATATAAGAGCTATTGATATGGCCTGTAAGGGTCAACAGGTCTGTCTTGTATCCATTAGAGAATCGTGCATATCTATAACTTCTTTCCCTTTCATTTTCATCTTTCAGGTTAATAAAGTTGGGTGCTCTAGATGTACAGAGAATGGTTCATAAGCACCAGGCATGGCGGCTGATTTCATGTATGTGGTTACATGCTGGAGTTTTCCATGTGCTGGCTAATATGCTGAGTCTTGTATTCATTGGAATTCGGCTTGAGCAAGAATTTGGATTTGGTAATGCATCTGTCTTTTCTGCTTCATGTCTGTTGTCATGCATGTTTACATTCACAAGGATTTCTAGAAAAATAGAAAGCACAACACAGAAATTGCTATTAAAAAAGAGTAAAAATGTAAAAATTAGTTACAAAGTCAAAAACTTTTTTAAAAACCAGAAGACAAACACTTTTTGTATGTCTTTAGCCACCTTGAGATTAATCTGTATAGGAGTTCTTTCTCTATGCATGAATTTATTGAATTGTAATCCTAGAGTACTGGTCATGTAGTGCTAGTTGCATTAAAACTTACACCAGTGTTGATATGCTTGCAAGGAAATAAGGGGAAGTTTTATTCAGCAGTGCACAAAGAAGAGAGTTGATACACCTAAGACGGGGTTCAGGAAAAACTCTTTAAAAACAGTGGCTTTTCAGGCTATTCAAACTTAAGTTTAGATATTCCATTTTACAGAATAAACGGTTGAAATTAAACTGAGAGGTTTTTAAGTGTTTCTATCACTTATATGGGGACATGGAATGCTTTACTAGCCTGTACACGTGATGCCTCAATATTTCAAAACGTTTCAAGATACCTCCTGTTTGAAAAATTGAAAGAAGTAAAAGTGAATGGAAGAAGAGGGACAATCATAAACATTATGTACAATTGTATTAATGAACATTTTCTTTAACTTTTCGGTTTGAAATGTAATTCTTATCTGACATATTCTTCTACAGTTCGAATTGGTTTGCTCTATGTCCTGTCTGGTTTTGGTGGGAGTTTGCTTTCAGCTCTTTTTATTCAATATGGTATTTCTGTTGGTGCTTCTGGTGCACTTTTTGGTTTACTAGGAAGCATGCTTTCAGAGCTCATAGCAAATTGGACAATGTATGCAAACAAGGTAAAAAAGGGTTTCTCTATACTCAATGATGCACCTCTTTATAGTATATTGCCCCCTACCCTTTGATCTTACAGGTTCAGATTTTTGTGTGCAGTTAGCAGCATTGCTTACTCTTCTTTTGATCGTCATAGTAAATTTGTCATTCGGAGTCCTCCCACATGTAGACAACTTTGCTCATATTGGAGGATTTGTTTCCGGATTTCTTCTTGGATTTGTGTTTTTGGTCCGCCCCCAGTTTAAATGGCTTATCCAAAGGAATGTTCCCCCTGGACATGTTACAAGTCCAGTTAAATCTAAACACAAGCCTTATCAATATGTATTCTGGATTCTCTCTATGATACTATTGATTGTTGGGTAAGCTCCTTTTCGATCCCTGAAATTAAATTATTTGACTTCATATACCTAATTGATTACCCACTTGAGAATTTTGGAGGCACACTTGAGGAATGTGTATTTATGATTAAATATGGGTACTTGATTTTGTCCAGATACGTAGTAGATATTGTATGTATCGTAATCTGCCTTCGTCACTGTCATGGTGAATAATCCCTAGATCTGCTTGTTTGTGATCAGAATGGTGTGAAGAAGGCAATTGTGTTATTGCATTCTGTGTGTAATACTAATTGGTCAGTTTGGTGATAGAACTATATAATAGCATGTTCTTCTTCTTTGTTGTTCTGTTATTGAAAATGGAAATTCATTTTCCTATTATGTGGGTAGCATCAGTAAATGCGGAATTCTCTGACAGAAGTCTTATGTTTTTGACAGTTATACTCTTGGCCTGATTATTCTCCTTCGAGGGGTTGATCTGAATAAGTACTGTTCCTGGTGCCATTATTTGAGCTGTGTCCCTACCTCAAAATGGAGTTGCAAGTCACAACAAGTTTATTGTCTGGTAATTCATGTTTATCTTCTTTTTCAGCGCTTATTACCTTCCAACTTGGTATTTAATAGATAGAAGTACTTACTTGTTAATGTGATCGGCCAATATGGTGGTAAAATCTTATAGTTTCTGTATCTGTTCTAAGCTAATGCTTGAGAGAACTTAATTAATATATGAACTCACAAAATTCTCAGTACTCTTGTGTCTGTTTTACGAAAATTATGATGAGATATGTCGGCTGCATGTAGCCAAACTGCATCTCTCAATTGGAATTTTTGCTCCATCCCATCATCCATTATGAGTTCTTAAATTGTTTTATGAATTGACAATCAGGGCATATCGGAGAGTGGGAAATTATTTATATACTATACTCTGTTAGTACTGTAAATTGGTTTTGTACTGATAAGTTGTTCTCTATATGCATGTACGCCTTGCAGTCGAGCGAGTGGGGGAATCAACTGAACTTGACGTGTGTAAGCAACGGGAGAAATGGAACTTATTTATTGCCAGATGCCAACTCCTCCCGGGCTCAGCAGCTATGTACTGACCTTTGTAGTTGATATACATGTACATATGCAAGAGATGATAGAATATTGATAGATATAATTCATTCTTATATCTGTAGAAAGTATTCTTTATTCTTTTTTTTTCTGGTAACAAAATTCTTCTGTATTCACCAAGCAATGTGTAGTACTACCATTACTCTTTTCATTCTTTTATTGCCTCTTTACTCTTATTTTACCAGCTGAAAGAGAGTTGTAGGATACAACTGCCTGTGCTACTTTCCTTTCTTTTTACCTGCAGCAGAACATTGAAAAAGAAAAAAGAAACCCAATGTAATACCTTATTTAGTATCTTCCACTCAGCTCTTTCGAATTGGGGCTGGGGCTATTCCACTCAGCTCATCATGCATAGCTGACCTTTCAAGAGATACCCTTTGTACATATTGATTTCTTGTACCGCTTTCAGTGATTTTGGAGTTTACATCATTTGTGTGGTTAGTGGAAGAACACAGTGCAGGTTAAAAGTCCATGGCAGCAGCACGGTTATTGGCAGCACTGTTACCAGTAGCAGAAGTTGACGTTGGTGGTAGTGGAAGATATTGGTGTCGTGCTGTAACTACCAATAACAGAGGTTGACGGTGGTACTGGAAGCAAGTGAAGTCCCCTTTGGAAAGCAAGTCATCAACAGCGGTGGTCGCTTACTTGGCTCCTTCCTTCTCATATTTGAAGTTTCAAGAGAGTGCTACAGGTTCTTCCTATCCTATCTATCTTTAATTCATTTTTCATGCCTCAAATGGGACTTATCACTTTCACAACCCATCAATGCACCAATAGCGATAAAAAAAATCAAGGAGTGCTCGAGTGTGATATTTACAATTTGACTAGAGTGTTCGTTTGAATCCCCAAGAGATTGAAAGAAATTTAGTCGAACATTTTGCGGAACTTTGTTTTGGTACTGGATTGCATATTATCGCCTAAATTAGTATTTATATACTGTAATTTATTTGTTAGTACAGTAAATTAGTTAGTTACTGATATATTGTTCTGTGCACGCACAAATCTTGCAGTCAGAAATGAACAGCTATATTACATCTGTCCCAGGCTATGATTATCGGTATTCTTTTCATTCTTCTACTTCCCCTGTAATCTTATTTTTTACTAGGTGAGTATTCTTATTATTATTGAAGTGTGGATATGAGTTGCCAGGGTGGCGGCATGGCCTCAGCTTTATTTTCGATTGCTTTATTTCTTTAGGGTCTCATTATATTGATGGTGGGTATCTAGCTTTGCCATGGATGCTAAATCAGCCTATTGGATCTTTCTGGAGTCAACATTTTGCTACCATTATTGGGATTTCAATAGATTGCATTGACTTCTTATACTGCTTTTGGAATAGAATTATTGGAGTTAATAATGGCAGTTGTGTGGTTAAGTGTGAAATTCCCCCAGCTGCACAGTGTTCAATGGCAGCCGGCTAGCAGCACCGTACCGGCCCCAAAGAAGAAGAAGACGGTATCGTGCAAATGCTATAACTATACAGCAATGGTAATGTCTAATCTATAAATTTGCTCTTCATGCCTCCAACGGAACTTAACAATCTCTCTCTCTTTCTCTCACATATACAATGGGGGTTTCGTTTATGACATTTGGATTAATAAACTTAATTTGTTATGCAGTATTTTTCGTCCGCTGTTTGAGCTCCATGCAAATGGGGCTGGCAGGGAACGAGACTGACAGGCTGGCCCTTTTAGCCATCAAAGCTCAAATAAAGCAAGATCCCCATAATGTAACCAGCTCCTGGAATGAATCCATTCACTTCTGCATGTGGGAAGGTGTGACCTGCACTCTACGACCTCACCAAAGGGTCACAAAGTTGGAGCTACGATCTCAAATGCCAGCAGGGCCCCTCTCCCCCCACATAGGAAATCTGAGTTTCCTAAGGGAACTACGGCTACAAAACAACAGCTTGGCTCATGAAATCCCTCCGCAAATTGAGCATTTTCGCAGATTGAAGGTACTATTTCTCCTCCATAACTCCTTTACTGGCTCAATTCCACGCAATATACCTCATTGCTTTGACCTCATCAATATGGATTTCGGTTACAACGAGCTGGTGGGTAAAATTCCTTCTGAAATTGGCTCCTTGTCAAAGCTTAAAGTGCTAGTTTTACAACGTAATAGTTTAGTGGGAAAAATCCCTCCTTCCTTGGGGAACCTTTCGTCTCTCAAGGTACTTGCTGCTTCTAGTAATAAGTTATTGGGAAGCATCCCTAGTTCCCTAGGGCAATTGAAAAACTTAACATTTTTGTCATTTGGCTTAAATAACTTGGTCTGGTACCATCCCTCCATCAATCTTCAACCTCTCTGCTCTTTATACCTTTTCCATACAGGGTAACCATATTGAAGGGAGTATTCCTTCAGACATGGGCAAAACTCTTCCTAATCTCAAAACATTTACCATTGCCCGTAATCAACTTACCAGTTCCATTCCTTTCTCATTATCCAATTCCACAAGGCTAGAGGTATTTCATGTTGGACGTAACAAGCTAAGCGGACAAGTCCCAAATTTGCAAAAGCTTCATAAGCTCTTACAGTTCAACCTTAATGGTAATAATCTTGGAAGTGGCAAATACGGTGATGACTTGCGTTTTCTCTCAGACTTAACCAATGCCACATCCTTAAGGATTTTGAGTGTTGGGTTTAACAATTTTGGAGGCACTCTGCCCACATCAATATCCAATCTCTCAACCAAGCTTGAATCACTTTGGTGTGGTAGAAACCAAATACATGGGAGCATCTCTGCTGGCATAGGGAACCTAGTCAACCTGAAATCATTGTACATGGCTGATAACATATTCACAGGTAATATCCCCAATAGCATTGGAATGCATATGAAGCTTCGGAGGTTAGACCTTTCCAATAGCGGATTATCAGGCAGCATCCCATCATTTCTAGGGAACTTATCCAACTTATACACACTTGCATTGCAAGGAAATAATCTTCAAGGCAACATCCTTTCAAGCATAGGGAAATGCTGCATGCTGCAAACATTGCATGTTTATTTTAATAACCTTAGTGGCAAGATACCCCAATAAATTTTTGGCCTCCTATCCTTTCCAATTTATTTGGGCTTGTCTAATAACCACTTTACAGGTTCCCTTCCCTGGGAGGTTGGGAACTTGAATGGTCTAAGTGAACTGTACATTTCTGATAACATGTTATCCGGTGAGCTTCCCAGTAGCCTTGGTTGTTGTAAGAGTTTAGAAGTCCTATACTTGCAAGGTAACTTCTTTAGTGGTCCCATTCCTTCCTCTATGAGTTTGTTGAGAGGGATTCACGATTTAGACCTTTCCCGCAACAATTTGTCAGGTGAAATTCCAAAATTTTTGGAGACCTTTGGTTTGTTGGAGAATCTGAATCTATCGTTCAATGGTTTTTGGGGAGAGGTACCCACCGAAGGTGTTTTCAGAATTGCAAGTGCCATTTCAATTCGCGGAAACTCTAGGCTGTGCGGAAGTATTGCAAATGGGGAATTGCCTAAATGCCACAAGTCCAAGAGAGGAGGATCATCTGGCTGCTTGAAATTGATTATCCATCTATTAGCCGGGTTTGCTCTTCTTTGAGTAGCTGTGGCGGTGCTTTCTTATTTCTTTCTTCTTTCACCAAGAAAGAAAAAGAAAGAAATTTCGTTGAACCTTTTGGGGAATTTTGTTTTGCAAGTTTCATATGCTACTCTCTCCAAAGCTACTGATGGTTCTCTTCAGATAATTTGATTGTTGGGGGTAGTTTTGGGTCGGTGTACAAAGGGGTTCTTGATGGTGTTGATAAAGCATAACTTGTTGCTGTCAAGGTGTTTAACCTGTCATGCCAGGGAGCTGCTAAGAGTTTCATAGCTGAATGTGAGGCATTGAGAAATATCAAGCATTGAAATCTTGACAAGATTATAACTGCATGCCCAAGTATTGATTTTCTTGGAAATGATTTCAAGGCTTTGGTTTATGAGTTCATGTCAAATGGAAGCCTTGAGGAGTGGCTGCATACAACTATTGGGATCCAGAGTTTGGATCTTCCTCAGAGGTTAGATATTGCCATTGGTGTTGCTTGTGCGTTGGATTATCTGCATAATCACTGTGAAACACCGATAGTACATTGTGATCTCAAGCCAAGTAATATTCTATTGGACAACGAGTTGACTGGACATGTATCCGACTTTGGATTAGCAAGATTTCTCTCTGAATTATCCAGTAACGTGTCAGAAAGTCATCAAACAAGTTCCATTGGTGTAAAAGGAACAATTGGTTATGCTGCTCCAGGTATTCACAGTTTCCTTTATTTTTTATTTTGTTTATACGCTCCACCCAAAGCTATTAAATTTGTTTACAATTGTACTGATAATCTGCAATGCTTGTGCTGTAGAGTATGGCATGAGAAGTGAGGTCTCAACCTATGGAGATGTCTACAGCTTTGGTATTCTCTTGCTGGAGATGTTTACTGGGAAGAGACCCACTGACAACATATTCATTGGAGGATTGAGTGTTCATAGTTTTGTGGAGATGGCTTTACCTGATCGTGTTACAGAGGTTGCAGATTCTTTACTTCTTCCGGTTGGCAGGGAAAGAGATCAAAAAATCATGGAGTGTTTTAGTTTGATACTTAAAATTGGAGTAGCGTGTTCTGCTGAATCCCCAAGAGATCGAAAGGATATGAGTGGTGTTGCATCTGAATTGCATTCAATTAGGCGCCTGCTTCTTGGATAGAGTTTTTCTCGTATTTAGTATTGGGATTTTTTGGTCAACTATATTTTGTATCTCAAGAAGAGGATAATTGGGTCGAGGCCTCCTGTTTAAGACTTCGGTCTTTGTTCTTTTCTAGTCTGTTTCATTTTCATTTTCATTTTCTGTCTGCTGTGCAGTCTTATTATGTGAGATGCATTGCTAGTGTGTTTGAGCTTTGAGCTCTGTAATAATATTAATAAAAAGAAAAGAGCAGTACAGCATTTAATATGAAAACATTTGTTGCGCATTGTTGGTGGGATTCCAGTTTGTTGCGCGGCAAAACTACATTGTGGCCATTAAATTTAATGTGCTTTTGGAAAATCGACAGAGTGTTTGAGATAGCATTTGATTTCTTAGTTGTGTCAAGGTTTGAAGTTCCTCTCATATGAACACGTCTTCATTGTTTCATGTTTGAACAAGTTATTTTTTTACTCATTTCTTATGAAATGCTAATTTTCCAGGCATCTTCAATTTTCATTCTATTGGAATTTGGTGTTAAAACATGACCAGCTCTTAGCAGCCACCATTGGACGATGGCAATCTTCTTCGTAGGTTTTCTGCCCTGCACGGGTGAATTGCTCCAGCAGCAAGAGAGAGCCATCAAATTATGCAGAAACCAGTGTATTGGAATGTTAGAGGTGAGACCACTTAAGGATGTGTGCCTAGGCAAGAATATATGCATATTTATATCATTTGACGTTTAAAATGTTTAATTGTTTTTAAGATAAATGGTGGTCTTACTCATTGATGCTTAGGATACGTTTACTTATCAGAAATGAGAATAGTGGGTAATAGGAGAAGTGGGTAATCGGAGAAGGGGGTAATTATTCCCATTGAGTTGTTTACTAACTATATAGAATTACAATAGTAATGAGATTGATTTTCGTTGTTATATATTGTTTACTAACCGCCATGAATCAGAATAAAAATTAATTGATTACTAAAATGTCCTTTCTTTTTCTCAGCTTTTTCAGCATCTCGTTCTCTTATTTGATCATTCTCTGAACACACACCAACCCTAGTAGCCACAAAAGAATACACCGACAATATTTTAAATACAAAAATAAATTAACCTCAACCTTGGTGAGATGTGAAGGAGAGTAGAAGAAGAAAAACTAAAAATAATGTACTTACCTACTTTGAAGCAAAAATAGCGTCTGGAGCAAGAAGAGCATATAGAGAATTGAAGGATTAAGTCGTCGGAGTATTGAAGTATTCAAAAGAAAATTAGAATACGCGTAAATTTATTGTAACTAAAGACTGTAATTATTATAAAAATTGTAGAACAATATATTTTAGTACATCAAAAAATTAAAATAGGTAATGAGAATCATTAACACCTCTCAGCTAGTTAATCCTATTAACCATTTTAGGGTAATGACATTAAGGATTTCAAGTGGATCCACCTTTTAAAAAAATCTAATTGTGGACTTTTGCTCTATTCCATCATCATAGTTTCTAACATGCTTTATGAATTTATTTTTTGACGGTACTGGTACAGGACTACGTAATGCATTGCCTAAATAAATTATTTACTTACTGTAATTTGTTAGTAGTCTAGTATGTTCAGTTTACATAGATAGTCTAGATACGCAAGTTAGAGATTATTGGTATTGTTTTCATTCTTCTACTTCCCCTGTAATCTTATTTTTTCACAGGTGAGTATGCTTAAATATTATTGAAGTGTGGATATGAGTTTCAGGGTGGCGGCGTGGCCTCGGGTTTTTTTTCAATAATATTTCTTCAGGTGTCTCTCGCTTTGCGGTGGATGCTAGGTCAGCCTGTTGGATCTTTCTGGAGTTAATATTTTGATTTTGCTACCATTATTGGGATTTCAATAGATTGCATTGACTTCTTATTCTGATTTTTGGAATAGAATTATTGGAGTTAATAATGGCATTTGTGTGGTTAAGTATGAAGTTCCCCCAGCTTAATAGTGTTCAAAGGCAGCCGGCTAGCAACACCGTACCGGCCCCAAAGAAGAAGAAGACGGTGTCGTGCAAATGCTGTAACTACACACCAATGGCAATGTGTAAGCTATAAATTTGCTCTTCATGCCTCCAATGGAACCTAACAATCTCTTTCTCTTTCTCTCACATATAAAATGGGGGTTTCGTTTATGACATTTGTTTTAATAAACTTAATTTGTAATGCAGTATTTCTCGTCCACTGTTGGAGCTCCATGCAAATGGGGCTGGCAGGAAACGAGGCTGAGAGGCTGGCCATAACGTTAGCCATCAAAGCTCAAATAAAGCAAGATCCCCATAACGTAATCAGCTCCTGGAGTGAATCCATTCACTTCTACATGTGGGAAGGTGTGACCTGCAGTCGACGACATCACCAAAGGGTCACAAAGTTGGAGCTACGATCTCAAATGCTTGCAGGGTCCCTCTCCCCCCGTATACGAAATCTGAGTTTCCTAAGGGAACTACGGTTACAAAACAACAGTTTCGGTCATGAAATCCCTCCACAAATTAGGCATTTGCGCAGATTGAAGGTACTATTTCTCCACAATAACTCCTTTACTGGCTCAATTCCACGCAATATATCTCATTGCTTTGACCTCATCAATATGGATTTCGGTTACAACGAGCTGGTGGGTAAAATTCCTTCTGAAATTGGCTCCTTGTCAAAGCTTAAAGTACTTGTTTTACAGCTTAATAGTTTAGTGGGAAATATCCCTTCTTCCTTGGGGAACCTTTCGTCTCTCAAGGTACTTGCTGCTTCTAATAATAAGTTATTGGGAAGCATCCCTACTTCAATAGGCCAAATAACTTAAGATTTTTGTCATTGGGCTCAAATAACTTGTCTGGTACTGTCCCTCCCTCCATCTATAACCTCTCTGCTCTCGATATGTTTTCCATACATAATAGCCATATTGAAGGGAGTATTCCTTCAGACATTGGCAGAACTCTTCCTAATCTCAGAATATTTTTTATTTGCTCAAATCAATTTACGGGTTCCATTCCTTTCTCATTATCCAATTCCACAAGTCTCGAGAGATTTGGTGTTGGACTTAACAATCTAACTGGACAAGTTCCAAACTTGCAAAAGCTTGATAAGCTCTTTCAGTCGGTCCTTAATGGTAATTTCCTTAGAAGCGGAAAATACGGTGATGACTTGCATTTTCTCTCTGACTTAACCAATGCCACAGACTAATCTGTTTTGATTTTTGGGTTTAACAATTTTGGAGGCAATCTGCCCACATCAATATCCAATCTCTCAACCAAACTTGAAGCACTTTGGGCTGGTGGAAACCAAATTCATGGAAGCATCCCTGCGGGCATAGGGAACCTAGTCAACTTGGAATCATGGTACATGGGGGATAACATATTCACAGGTAGTATCCCCAATCGCATTGGGAAGCTTATGAGGCTTCAGGATTTACAACTTCACAATAACGAATTATCAGGGTGCATTGCGTCATTTCTAGGAAATTTATCCAAGTTATACACACTTGCATTGCAAGGAAATAATCTTCAAGGCAACATCCCTTCAAGCATAGGGGAATGCCTTCAGCTGCGAGCAGTAAGTGTTTCTTATAATAACCTCAGTGGCAAGATACCCCCACAAGTTTTTGGCCTCCCATCCTTGTCAATTTATTTGGGCTTGTCTAATAACCACTTTACAAGTTCCCTTCCCTGGGAGGTTGGGAGCTTGAATGGTCTAGGTGAACTGTAAATTTCTGATAACATGTTATCCGGTGAGAGTCCCAGTAGCCTTGTTGTTTGTAAGAGTTTAGAAGTCCTATACTTGCAAGGCAACTTCTTTAGTGGTCCCATTCCTTCCTCTATGAGTTCGTTGAGAGGGATTCACGATTTAGGCCTTTCATGCAACAATTTGTCAGGTGAAATTCCAAAATTTTAGAGACCTTTGGTTTGTTGGAGAATCTGAATCTATCGTTCAATGGTTTTTGGGGTGAGGTACCAACCGAAGGTGTTTTCAGAAATGCAACTGCCGTTTCAATCCACGGAAACTCTAGGCTATGCGGAAGTATTGCAAATGTGAAATTGCCTAAATGCCACAAGTCCAAGAGAGGAGGATCATCCAGCCACTTGAAATTGATTATCCCTCTAGTAGCCGGGTTTGTTCTTTTTGGAGTAGCTGTGGCGGTGCTTTCTTATTTCTTTCTTCTTTCGCCAAGAAAGAAAAAGAAAGAAATTTCGTTGAACCTTTTGGGGAATTTTGTTTTGCAAGTGTCATATCTTAGACAATCTGCGTCCATCAAGTCTGATATCTCAATCAACTCTAGTCAATCTAGTTCTAATCTCCCTTTATCCTCTAGGATCCCAATATCAAGGTAATTGCCACTAATTGGCAATCCTTGCTGCAATACTTTAGGTAGTTTGCTAATTGATTGATTAGTTGTCAATTCCTATACTTTAGCTCCAAGCCATACGGCTGTACATGTTGTGTATATAAGGACAAATTCATATCAATGAAAAGTAAGCTTGAAAGCATATCAGTTATATAATCTTACATGGTATCAAAGCCCCTTGCTAGCCCTCCCTTGTCTTCTTCTTCGATCCTTCTTTCCTTGCTCCTGCTCCTTTTTTTTTTTTTCCTTCTCACTATGTCTTCCTCTGATGCTCTATCAGTTGAGTCTGCTTTGCCCAATGTCTCCCATGTCCTCATTGTCAAACTCGATCGAACTAACTATCCTCTTTGGTTGGCCTAAATCTTGCCTGTCCTTCGCAGCCGTCGTCTGCTCTGCTTTTTCAATGGCTCATCTTCCTGCCCGCCTCAATTCCTTGCCGATGACACAGACACTGACAAATACACCTCTGTGGAACATCCTGATTATGCCGTTTGGATCCAACGTGATAAGTTGGTGATTTCTTGAATTAACGGCTCTCTTTATCACACCGTTCTTCTATTGTCACTAATCTCTCTACCGCTCGAGCAACATGGTTGGCCCTTGAGCGTCGGTTTGGTTCTCGCAATCAGAATCGCTTGTTGCAGCTTTGTAGTGAGCTCTTCCATACTCTTCGTGGTGATCTCTCTATTGCTAATTATCTTGACAAGGTTAATTCAATTGCCAACTCTTTGGCTCTCTCCGGTTCTCCTATTTCTGAATCTGATCTCATCACTGTCATCATGTCCAATGTTGGCCCTATGTATGAGAATACTATGGCCACTGCTCAAGCACGTGACACGCGAATCTCCTATGCCGACTTGGAGGCCCTTCTTCTCAATGCCGAGCAGCGATTGCAGCCTCATGCTCGTTCTGGCGCTGACTCCACGGTCACTGCCCTTGCTGCTTCTCGTGGCTGTGGTTTTTCACGTGGTGGTTCAAATGGTTCTCGTGGCTCTCGTGGTGGTGCTCGTGGATTTTCTGGTGGGTACGGCACCAGCTTCGACGGCAAGGGTTCCTTGCGCAGTCCTCGCGGCGACGGTCTCCTGGGTTTAGCTCCTCATGGTGGCGCCGATAGTGGTGCTCCTCACGCTGGCTCTGGTGGTCCGGGTTCTCAGTCCTCCTACTCTGGGCAACGTGTGCGTTGCCAAATTTGCGGTCGTCTCGGCCATTCTGCCATTGATTGCTACAATCGTCTCAACCTAGCTTTTGAAGGACGGGTCCCTCATTCGCGTCTTACTGCTTTGGCTACCCAGCATGACAGGACCCTTCCCAAATTTCATCTCGAAATTCACGAAAAGCCCTGCTTCCGTCTGACAGCTTTTAACCACAAAAGTTCATACCTGAAATACCTTTAAACTTTGGAACCATCAAATAAACTTTACAGGGGTTCCAACAGAACCTCCTCTGTACCTGACTGACTTCATCTACCTGTCAGACGAAGGTTAGACTAGTAGTTCACAAACTACCTCGGAGGACCTCCTCTGTAATCAAACAAGACAACTGACGTGTCATCCTCATGTGAAACGTCACCAACTCGTCCATATGGGTCACTAACCATACCACCCACTGACCCTGATGACGAAGGTACCCGACTTGGTTGAATTGAGTCTCACTGGCTTACCCCGAGTCGTAACTCGATATCCCGACTCATCCTGAGCACCCCGAGTCGTAACTCGATATCCCGGCTCATCCTGAGCACCCCGAGTCGTAACTCGATATTTCGGCTCATCCTGAGCACCCCGAGTCGTAACTCGATATCCAGGCTCATCCTGAGCACCCCGAGTCGTAACTCAATATCCCGGTTCATCCTGAGCACCCCGAGAGTATGATGGAATCCTCTATAACATACCTCATAGCATCCCGAGAGTATGATGGAATCCTCCATAACATACCTCATAGTATCCTGAGAGTATGATGGAATCCTCCATAACATACCTTACACCAATCACTAGGGTCAAAACCCTAATCAACGATGTGGCGGAGAAATACCTTCCAACACCAGTTGGAGAAACCTCAACGATGTGGTGGAGAAATACCCTCCAACGCTAGTTGGAGAAACCTCAACGATGTGGCGGAGAATTACCCTCCAACACCAACATCAGAGAACCCCTTTGTATAACATAATACATAGAAGTACGCATGCCACGAAATCCCGGAAACCCAGTCCGTTCACAGTACATCCAAATTACTAACTCAAGGAAACCCTAGCCCCAAGGAATCCTTTGACATCCCAATAACCAAACTCTCTTGACCTCCCGAGCCAAAACCCGCTCCGTGGTCGTCCATTACCATTGGGATTACTCAAACGGGGCTCTAAACGGACTCCAACAGCCTCAAAACCACCAAAATCCGATCTGGAATGTTCCAAAACTCTAGACACGCGCCGCCACGTGCATGTAGAAGGCCGAACCACGTTCCACGCTCCGCCACATGCGCCCACGCGCGTCTGTACTGTTCACGGTGGAATATTCCGTCGAACCTGACGGAATATCCAGAAGGAATCGAAATATTATGTCCAAACTAATGGCATTAAGGTTCCGTCATAACGTCGTTACCTTTTGACGAAATATGCTAATGTCGTCAAATCCTGACGGAGTTAGTTGACCTAACGGTCAACTAACTGCTGACTGGACGCTGATTGTGTTTCCACGTGGCTCCACATGGCAGTTGAGTCAGCTACTGACTGGTCACCACGTGGCTGCCACCTGGCATGCCACGTCAGGCACCGCAGTTCGAACCAGTCATCAGAGCTTGTCGGTGAGGATGATTGGACCGCCGTCGTCGTCGCTGTCTCCGGTGGCCAGAAATCGCCATTTTCGATGAGCTTCAAACTTTTCCCAAACTTCATCGATTTCTACGATCCATACCTGTAGATTCATCTACGTAACACCAGGAACTCAAAAATGAAGTCGGGAGTTTGAGATCATACCTAGTTCGGTCGGAATCTGGCCGAGAAGTTTCGGTCCACCTCTCCTCCTCCATTCGCCGACTACGACGACGCTCCCACCTCAAAAATGACACCAGACCGCTCATGAAGTCGAGGGGAAGACTTCCCCAACCTTGGATTTGGTCAAATTGGTCCCAAAATGGGACGATGAAGGTGAGGTTTGTGCGGTGATCGCACGAGCAGAGAGAGACTGGTCGAGGGAGGAGAGAGAGAGATTCTGGGCTGGTCTGAGTAGAGTCTCCGGAGAGAGAAAAATATCCCCCTAATTTTGGACTTTTCCAAAATGACCAAACTACCCCTGATGCTTTGAGACCCACAACGTTCTCACCGGGTCTCCGTTTTTCGCGTGTCGCCTGTCTATGAACTCGTGAGTTCGAGACCTACGCAACGACTCAAGAAAAACTTCCAAAAGTACTGCCAGACAAAAAGTGACTCTCGAACCCTTCCGAAATCGAGGGTAAAATTATCTTTTCCTTAATTAAATTTTCAAATAAATTTAATTTCTGGTCCGGTTCGTTACACAGCAGGCCCAATTGGCCCCCTCCCCTAGTTCTTCGCATTGGGTTATTGACTCTGGAGCTAATGCTCATATCACGAATGAGTTGGGCTCTTTAACTCGTACCAGTGAGTATCATGGCTCCGATTCGGTGGGCGGTCTTGTTGGTGGCACAGGTTTGCCTATCCATCATATTGGTTCTTCTTCCTTTTCTTTTCGCAATCTCCCTTTTTCTCTCAATAATGTCCTTCTTTGTCATACTGCCTCTCATTCCCTTCTTTCTGTTAATAAATTTTCCTGTGATAATCATTGTTCATTTACCTTCTTTCCTGATTCTTTTTTTGTCTAGGATCTGGCATCGGAGAAGATCCTTTTTCGGGGAACGAGTGATGATGGTCTCTATTTCTTTCCTAGTTCTTCTACTCCGCCTCTTTCTGCTCGTGTTGCTCTCCATGGTGTTCACGTTGCTGATAATGTCTGGCACTCGCGTCTCAGTCATCCATCCTCTTCTATTTTTCGTTCTTTGTTTTCCCGGAATCTTCTACCCGTCACTCGCTCTTTGGCTTCTAGTCAGTTTGTGTGTCATTCGTGCCCTCTAGGCAAGCTAGGTTGTCTTTTATGTCTTCCGATTCAATTAGTACTTTTCCTCTTGAACTTATTCACACCGATGTGTGGAGTTCTTCCAATAATTCCGTTTCTGGTTTCAAATATTATGTTTTGTTTGTTGATGATTTTTCCCGTTACACTTGGATCTATCCTATGCATTTAAAGTCCGAGGTTTATTCTCATGTTCAATTTAAATCATTGGTTGAAAATCTATTCTCGTCCCGTATTAAATCTCTCCAATCTGACGGGGGTGGGGAATACACTAGCACCCTCTTCAAAGCGTTTTTGTCTTCCCATGGCATCATTCATCATTTTTCTTGTCCCCATCATCCCGAGCAAAACGGTCTTGCTGAACGCAAGCATCGTCATATTGTTGACACTGGCCTCACTTTGCTTGCTCACGCATCTATGCCTTCGGCTTATTGGGCCGAAGCCATGCATACGGCGGTTTATTTAATCAATCGTCTTCCTTCCCGCGTGTTGGGTTCTCTTTCTCCCTATCAAAAATTATTTCATCGGTCTCCCCAATATGATTATTTCAAGGTTTTTGGGTGTGCTTGTTTTCCGTATTTACGCCCTTATAATAATAATAAATTACAATTACGTTCCATTAAATGTGTCTTTTTGGGTTATTCTTTGAATCATCAAGGTTATCGTTGCTTGGATCTTTCCTCTAATCGTGTTTTCTTATCTCGTCATGTTATCTTTGTTGAATCTTTTTTTCCTTTTGAGACCAGGATTGCTCGTCCCCCGGGAAGGTCTTCACTGCCTTCAGATCCCCCTCTCATCATAATTGGGCCCCTTGATCTGCCCCTACCCACGCCACTCTCTCTGTTGCTTCCAGCCCAGTCGTCTGTGGCCCATCATGACCAGCCCACCTCTACCCCTATTTTGAGCCCAGCCCCCTCTCCCTTAAACTCACAGACCTGCCTTCCTGTCTTTGCTCCAGCGCCTCCTCCCGATCCTCCTACCCTTGTGTATAAGCATCGCCCTAAATCAAGCTCCACCACACCCACCGCTCCTCCCTTCCTTGTCTACCAGCGTCGCCCAACTTCGACCACCACCCTCCCCATCCTAGCCGAGCCTAGCCAGCTGCCTCTGCTGCCTTCCTCATCGCTGCCTACATCTCTGGCACCGGTCTCCGAGCATCCTATGCTCACTCGTGGTAAGAGTGGTCTTCGCAAACCTAATCCTAAATTTGCTAATGCTGCTATGCTTTTATCTCATGCTCATGTTGTGCTTACTTGCTTTACTCAGGCGAACAAATCTGAGCACTGGTGTCTTGCTATGGCCGGGGAATTTAATGCCCTTCAGCGGGCTGGTACGTGGTCTCTTGTTCCTCGCACAACTGCGATGAATGTGCTTCCTAACAAGTGGGTGTTTCGCATTAAACAGTACTATGACGGTTCAATTCAGCGGTATAAGGCCCGCCTCGTTGCCAATGGTTTTCATCAGCAACTGGGTCTTGATTTCGGTGAAACTTTCAGCGCCGTGGTTAATCACTCCACCATCCGTCACATTTTGGCTCTATCCGTCCAATTCTGATGGCTGATCCGTCAACTTGATGTTCAAAATGCCTTTCTCCACGGCTTTCTCGATGAGGAGGTTTATATGCACCAGCCTGCCGGCTTCATTGATACCCAGTTCCCTGACCATGTGTGCAGACTTCGACGTTCATTGTATGGCCTTAAGCAGGTTCTCCGTGCCTGGTTCCACTGCTTTTCCTCTCATCTTGAGGATTTGGGTTTTACATTCTCCAAAGCCGATTACTCTCTGTTCACCTACTTTCACGGTGTTATTCGAGTGTATCTCTTGATTTACGTTGATGACATCCTGATTACCGATAATGATTATGCTCTTATTGCTAATTTGGGTCGTTTGTTCTCTATGAAAGATCTTGGTCATGTACATTATTTTTTGGGCATGGAAGTTCAGTCTACCTCTGCTGGTCTCTCTCTCACTCAGCACAAATACCTTTGTGATTTGCTCCGTCGGTCCCATATGTTTGACACTAAGCCGGTTTCCACCCCTGCTGTTGCCGGTTGCCGTCTCAGCCTTCATGACGATGTCCCTTTATCTGATGCTACGGATGTCAGGACCCGTCCCGAATTTCACCTTGAAACCCGGGAAGAACCCTGATCCCGTCTGACAACCTAAGGAAAGGTTCCCAAAATACCCTTAAATCCTTACAAATTATAATAATTATAAATACTTCCACTTGTCAGACAAGGGATTCAAGCACTCAATAATTTCCGTAATTAATGACCAACCAAATACAATATAATATTAGAGCGTCTAAGTAGGGTCAAGAGTAAAATTTAGATATCTCACTCAAATATAACTACACAGCGCAGCCGAAAGTATTAATGTCTCTGCCTCGAGATAAGTGTCCGCGTCAACTCAACTCAACAGCCTGAAGGGGGTTTAAACACAAAAGTTGTGAGTGGACAAAAATAATCATTTATAAATTCTTTTTCCAAGGAAATATTACCTTTTTCCCCCATCATTTATAAAACCATGCATGCATCACATAAAACAGTTTATAATATAAAAACATCATATGTAAATCACCAAAATTTCCATTTCTCTTTAAAACCACTTAGTTGTAATCACATAAAATCTGTATAATGAAAATACCTCGTGATCCACAATTTGGTTTGAAAACTCTCTTCAAAGGAGTTAAAAATCATTTAATTCAATCTGGACACATAATATCTCAAATTCATTGTTCCCGACATATCCACAACACACTAGGGTATCCCTTGAGATGTGTTAAAATCTGTACAACAACTCTCTATACTATCTGTACTATGCATAGACAGTCTCGCGACCCGGCGGAGCAAGGCCCCTCAACACCAAAGTCCGAGCCCTCAACAACCAGCGGAGCAAGACCCCTCAACACCAGTCAGAGCAACTGTAACCATCGGGACAGAAAACCAGTGAACCAAATCCGTATTTCGAAATCTTTGTTTCTTGGCCTAAGCCAAATTCTTTGAAATATCATTTACGGCCAAAATCGGTAAAATCATAATTACGGGTCTAAACCCAAATCACAGACTCAATTAGTTACCACTTCAAAACGATATCAAAATCAAGTACAAAAACCAGGCCATTTCTCAAAACACACTTTCACTGAAATATTGGAAAACATGTGTCCAACATCATTTCTACTCACAAACCTATCCAAGCAAGCTCAATCCCGAATTGTACGCTCCCCTGAAGTTCCTGGAGCAGTATCGCCTGTCCAAATTAATAATCGGGATTACTAGCTAATAATAAGAACCTTAAATATAAACCCCCTAAACCCTGGGAGGTGTAACTATGCTGGCCTAGAAAACGCAGCAACTTTAAAATGCCCAAAACAACCCCTAAACAATGTCCGATCGACTCAAAACCTGTGCCAACAGGTCCGAAACGTCAAACACTAGCTGTCACGCGCCACCGTGACCTCAGACTCGGCCCCACGCGCCGCCACGCGCCGACGGAAGGTCGGCCCACGCGCCGCCACGCGCCCTCTCGCGCCGGTCACGCGCCTGCTACAGTACCCATGCGCCTGGACCGGTCCAACCCGGCCCAACTCGGCCTGACCCGGTCCAACTTGACCCGATCGGTTCACTACCGATTCACTTAACCCGACCGGTTCACTCGACCCGATCGGTTCACTCGACCCGACCGGTTCACTCGACCCGACCGATTCACTCGACCCGATCGGTTCACTCGACCCGACCGGTTCAACTCGACCCGACCGGTCACTCGACCCGATCGGTCACCGACGACTCGCCGGAGAAGACGACCGGCTACCGGCGCCGCCGTCTGGTTTCCGTCGGAATCCCCCATTTCCGGACGAAACTTCAAGCTTTACAACTTCCTCAAAACTCAACCATTTTTCACAAATTTTACGTCCAAATCTATCTACTCGAACCCAGGAATCCAAATATGACCTCAAAACATCAAACACGTACCTGTGCTAGCCGGAAAATCGATCGGAAGATTTGAAACTTCCTATACTCGGTTCGGCTTCCTCCGTGGTCCTCTCCTTCGATGATTGGTACGGTTGTGATCGTGGGAAGGAGTAGAATACGATTATTTGATCAAAAATGGAAGTTAGAGCCTTGAATCAAAAGTTGAATTTGTGGGTTTTTGAGTGTTTTTTTTTTTCGCACGGGTTCGATGGTTTTGGGATAAAATGGGTGGTCTATGTGATTCAGAGATAAAGATGAGAATGAGATGATGATCTGAAGATGAAACAATGATTTGGGGTTAAAAATATCTACCCCAAGGCAAAAATTACCAAAATACCCCTAACAATCTAGACCCGTAACTTTCGTCCACGAACTCCGTTTTCTGCGTGCCGCCTGTCTACGAAATCGTGAGTTCACCACCTACGCAACGGTATCCAAAACACCACCAAAAATGTCTCGAAACAAAATTTGACTTTCACGCCGCTTAACAAGCAAGGGTAAAATCGTCATTTTACATAAATAATTTACTTAAATCCAATAATTGAAATTCCGGGTTGTTACAATCTACCCCCCTTAAGAAATTTCGTCCTCGAAATTCAACTCTACCCTTGGAACAAATGAGGATACTGCGCCCGCATTAGTTCCTCGGTTTCCCACGTGGCCTCCTCCACGTTATAATTCCTCCACAACACTTTAACTAGAGGAATACTCTTTCTGCGCAGTACCTTCTCCTTCCAATCCAAAATTTGCACCGGTTGCTCCTCAAAGGTCAAATCATCCTTCAGCTCAAGTGGCTGCTCTTCCAATACGTGAGACTCATCAAACAGATATTTCCGGAGCGAAGATACATGGAAAACATTATGAACTCTGGATAATTCTGATGGTAAAGCAAGACGATATGCCACTGGTCCTATCCTCTCCAAAATCTCATACGGACCAATGTAACGAGGACTCAGGTTTCCTCGTCTACCAAAAAGTACCACTCCCTTCCAAGGAGATAGTTTCAAGAACACCCAGTCACCTACCTCAAACTCAAGATCTCTGGTTCTACGGTCTGCATAGCTCTTCTGGCGATCATGAGCTGTCTTCAACCTTTCTCTGATGATTCTTATCTTTTCCTCAGTCGTATCCACCAACTCTGGTGTTAACAGTTTCCTTTCACCCACTTCGTTCCAGCATAACGGTGTCCTGCACTGCCTCCCATACAGTGCCTCGAAAGGAGACATCCCAATACTCGACTGATAACTATTATTATAAGCAAATTCCATCAGAGCCAGGTATGAATCCCAGTTCCCTTTAAACTGAAATACACAAGCTCTCATCATATCCTCCAAAACCTGGATTGTCCTCTCAGACTGACCATCCGTCTGAGGATGAAAAATTGTACTAAAATGCAAGGTAGTGCCAAAAGCCTTATGCAAACTCCGCCAAAATCTGGAGGTAAATCTAGGATCCCTGTCCGAAACAATTGACTCTGGAGTCCCATGTAGCCGTATGATCTCATCAACGAACAATTTGGCATACCGACTCATCCGAAAATCTTTCCGCACTGGCAAGAAATGTGCAGACTCTATTGAAATCCGAATAATGGTAGCAAAGTGTTGACTCCAGAAAGATCCAACAAGCTGACATAGCATCCACGGCAAAGCTAGAGACACCTAAAGAAATATTATTGAAAAAAACCTGAGTCCACGCCGCCACCCTGGAAACTCATATTCACACTTCAATAATATCTAAGAACACTCACCTGTAAAAAAATAAGATTACAGGGGAAGTAGAAAAATAAAAGAATACCTATAATCATAGCCCGGGGCAGATGTAAGAGCATATAAGATTACTCAACCACTCTAATATGTGTATCAACGAGTAAGACCACCATTTATCTTAAAACAATTAAACATTTTAAACTTCAAATGATTTAAATATGCATATATTTGCTGCTTAGGCACACATCCTTAATTTAAGTGGACTCACCAAACTTTGCCAATACACTGGTTTCTGCATAATTTGATGGCTCCCTCTGGCTGCTGCAGCAATACACACGTGCAGGGCAGCAAACCTACAAAGAAGGTTGCCATCGTCTAATGGTGGCTGCTAAGAGCTGGTCATGTTTTGACACCAAATTCCAATAGAATGAAAATTGAAGATGCCTGGAAAATTAACATTTCATAAGAATTGAGTATAAAAATAACTTGTTCAAACATGAAACAATGAAATGATGTTCATATGGAAGGAACTTCAAACCTTGAAATAACTAAGAAATCAAATGCCATCTCCAACACTGTATCGATTTTCCAAAAACACATTAAATTTAATGGCCACAATGCAGTTTTGCAAAGCAACAAACTGGAATCCCACCAACAATGCGCAACAAATGTTTTCATATTAAATGCTGTACTGCTCTTTTCTTTTTATTAATATTATCCTCTTCTTGAGATACAAAACATAGTTGGCCAAAAAATCCCAACACTAAAGACGAGAAAAGTCTATCCAAGAAGCAGGCGCCTAATTGAATGCAATTCAGATGCAACATCACTCATATTCTTTCGATATCTTGGGGATTCAGCAGAACACGCTACTCCAATTTTAAATATCAAACTCAAACACTCCATGATTTTTTGAGCTCTTTCGCTGTATTGATTCGAAGTGCTGCTGGTGCTCGGGTCATCCCTGCCTACCGGAAGAAGTAATGAATCTGCAACCTCTGTAACACGATCAGGTAAAGCCATCTCCACAAAACTATGAACACTCAATCCTCCAATGAACATGTCGTCAGTGGGTCTCTTCCCAATAAACATCTCCAACAAGAGAATACCAAAGCTGTAGACATCTCCATAGGTTGAGACCTCACTTCCCATGCCATACTCTACAGTACAAGCATTGCAGATTATCAGTACAATTGTAAACAAATTAAATAGCTTTGGGTGGAGCGTGTAAACAAAAAATAGATAAAGGAAATTGTGAATACCTGGAGCAGCATAACCAACTGTTGCTTTTATACCAATGGAACTTGTTTGATGACTTTCTGACACGTTACTGGATAATTTAGAGAGAAATCTTGCTAATCCAAAGTCGGAAACATGTCTAGTCAACTCGTTATCCAGTAGAATGTTACTTGACTTGAGATCACAATGTACTATTGGTGTTTCACAGTGATTATGCATATAATCCAACGCACAAGCAACACCAACGGAAATATCTAACCTCTGAGGAAGATCTAAACTCTGGATCTCAATAGTTGGATGCAGCCACTCCTCAAGGCTTCCATTTGACATGAACTCATAAACCAAAGCCTTGAAATCATTTCCAAGAAAATCAATACTTGAGCATGCAGTTATAATCTTGACAAGATTTCGATGCTTGATATTTCTCGATGCCTCACATTAGGCTATGAAACTCTTAGCAGCACCTTGGCGTGACAGGTTAAACACCTTCACGGCAACAGTTGGTGCTCTATCATCACCATCAAGAACCCCTTTGTACACTGAACCAAAACTACCCCCGCCAATCAAATTATCTGAAGAGAACCCATCAGTAGCTTTGGAGAGAGAAGCATATGATGTAAGATTATAGAACTGATATGCTTTCAAGCTTACTTTTCATTTTCATTGATATGAATTGGTCCTTATATACACAACATGTAACAGCCGTATGGCTTGGAGCTAAAGTATAGGAATTGACAACTAATCAATCAATTAACAAACTATCTAAAGTATTGCAGCAAGGATTGCCAATTAGTGACAATTACCTTGATATAGGGATCCTAGAGGATACAGGGAGATTAGAACTAGATTGACTAGAGTTGATTGAGATATCAGACTTGATGGACGCAGATTTTCTAACACACCCCCGCAAGCTGACAGGGCGATCAAGAACAGGCACCTTGGACAGCAAGTAACGAAAACGGGAGATAGATAAACCTTTGGTGAAGATCTCAGCAATCTGATCAAGAGTAGAGACATAAGCACCCACAATACTATAAAGCACCCACAATACTGCGATATTCCGTTGTAACAACCCGGAATTTCAATTATTGGATTTAAGTAAATTATTTATGTAAAATGACGATTTTACCCTTGCTTGTTAAGGGGAGTGAAAGTCAAATTTTGTTTCGAGACATTTTTGGTGGTGTTTTGGATACCGTTGCGTAGGTCGCGAACTCACGAGTTCGTAGACAGGCGGCACGTAGAAAACGGAGTTCGTGGACGAAAATTACGGATCTAGATTGTTAGGGGTATTTTGGTAATTTTTGACTTGGGGTAGATATTTTTAACCCCAAATCATTGTTTCATCTTCAGATCATCATCTCATTCTCATATTTATCTCTGAATCACACAGACCACCCATTTTATCCCAAAACCATCGAACCCGTGCGAAAAAAAAAACACTCAAAAACCCACAAATTCAACTTTTGATTCAAGGCTCTAACTTCCATTTTTTGATCAACTAATCGTATTCTACTCCTTCCCACGATCACAACCGTACCAACCATCGAAGGAGAGGACCATGGAGGAAGCCGAACCGAATATAGGAAGTTTCGGATCTTCCGATCGATTTTCCGGCTAGCACAGGTACGTGTTTGATGTTTTGAGGTCATATTTGGATTCCTAGGTTCGAGTAGATAGACTTAGACATAAAATTTGTGAAAAATGGTTGAGTTTTGAGGAAGTTGTAGAGCTTGAAGTTTCGGCCGGAAATGGGGGATTCCGGCGGAAACCAGACGGCGGCGCCGGCAGCCGGTCGTCTTCTCCGGCGAGTCGCCGGTGACTGATCGGGTCGAGTGAACCGATTGGGTTAAGTGAAACGATCAGGTTGAGTGAACCAGTCGGGTCGAGTTGGACCGGGTCAGGCCGAGTTGGGCCGGGTTGGACCGGTCCAGGCGCGTGGGTACTGTAGCAGGCGCGTGACCGGCGCGTGGCAACACGTGTTCCGACCTTCCGTCGGTGCGTGGTGGCACGTGGGGCCGAGTCTGAGGTCACGGTGGCGCGTGACAGCTAGTTTTTGACGTTTCGGACCTGTTGGCGCAGGTTTTGAGTCGATCGGACGTCGTTTAGGGGTTGTTTTGGGCGTTTTAAAGTTGATGCGTTTTCTAGGCCATCATAGTTAGACCTCCCGGGGTTTAGGGGGTTTATATTTAAGGTTCTTATTATTAGCTGGTAATTCCGATTATTAATTTGGACAGGCGATACTGCTCCAGGAACTTCAGGGGAGCGTACAATTCGGGATTGAGCTTGCTTGGACAGGTTTGTGAATGGACTTTTGGTTTATAAACTATAATGCATGCATAAATGTATCTTTGATTTAAATACTGTTATGTATGGGTGCAATGAATTTCTGGAATTTAGAAATGATGTTGGACACATGTTTTCCAATATTTCAGTGAAAGTGTGTTTTGAGAAATGGCCTGGTTTTTGTACTCGATTTTGATATCGTTTTGAAGTGGTAACTAATTGAGTATGTGATTTGGGTTTAGACCCGTAATTATGATTTTACCGATTTTGGTCGTAAATGATATTTCAAAGAATTTGGCTTAGGCCAAGAAACAAAGATTTCGAAATACGGATTTGGTTCACTGGTTTTCTGTCCCGATGGTTACAGTTGCTCTGACTGGTGTTGAGGGGTCTTGCTCCGCTGGTTGTTGAGGGCTCGGACTTTGGTGTTGAGGGGCCTTGCTCCGCCGGGTTGCGAGACTGTCTATGCATAGTACAGATAGTACAGAGAGTTGTTGTACAGATTTTAACACATCTCAAGGGATACCCTGGTGTGTTGTGGATATGTCGGGAACAGTGAATTTGAGATATTATGTGTTCAGATTGAATTACATGATTTTTAACTCATTTGAAGAGAGTTTTCAAACCAAATTGTGGATCACGAGGTATTTTCATTATACAGATGTTATGTGATTACAACTAAGTGGTTTTAAAGAGAAATGGAAATTTTGGTGATTTACATATGATGTTTTTATATTATAAACTATTTTATGTGATGCATGCATGATTTTATAAATGAAGGGGGAAAAAAGTAATATTTCCTTGAAAAAAGAATTTATAAATGATTATTTTTGTCCACTCACAACTTTTGTGTTTAAACCCCCTTCAGGCTGTTGAGTTGAGTTGAAGCAGACACTTATCTCGAAGCAGAGACATTAGTACTGTCGGCTGCGCTGTGTAGTTATATTTGAGTAGGATATCTAAATTTTACTCTTGACCCTACTTAGACGCTCTGATATTATATTGTATTTGGTTGGTCATTAATTACGGGAATTATTGAGTGCTTGAATCCCTTGTCTGACAAGTGGAAGTGTTTATAATTATTATAATTTGTAAGGATTGAAGGGTATTTTGGGAACCTTTCCTTAGGTTGTCAGACGGGATCAGGGTTCTTCCTGGGTTTCGAGGTGAAATTCGAGACGGGTCCTGACAATTGGTATCAGAGCACTAGGTTAAATTCATGTAGACTGTACACTACGTGTACAATTATTTTGGTATTGATGAGTTATAGTTCTTTTCAGCGTAATGCCTCTGAGACGCGAGTTCCGTCAACAGTCTGAAAACATTGGGGACACGCATGAACCTGCAGTGGAGCTTGATATGAGGCAAACATTGGAACAATTGGGTCACACTTTGACTTATGTACTTCAGAGTAGGACTGCTACTGAAGGTTCGGACATTGAGAAAGCCCAGAGATTAGGGGCTACAATATTTATGGGCGACTCTAGCCCAGATGATGCAGCAGAGTGGATTACTCGTTTAGAGCGAGTGTTCTCAGTTATGAGATGTCCTCAGGGGGACAGGGTGTTGTTAGCCACTTTTCTGCTAGGTGGTTCTGCTTATCATTGGTGGAACGCATTAGAGCTATCAGGCTGGGAAGTCAGTACAATTACCTAGGTGACTTTTCGGGAGAAATTCCTTGAGCAATTTTATCCTTGCTCGTACCGAGATGCCAGGGAGGCTGAGTTCTTGCACTTACAACAGGGAGATATGACAGTGGCTCAGTATGAGCATAAATTCATAGAGTTGGCTCGTTTTGCACCGGCTCTAGTGGCAACCGAGAAGGACAAACGACGCAGATTTGAAAATGGGCTGAGGGGAAAACTTTGGTCAGCGGTAACGGCTGCAGCCCATACTTCATTGAGAGAAGTGTCTGACGCTGCAGCTCGTGTAGAGTTGAGCATGGGTGTGCCAATCCAGCAGCAATTTAGGGGTTCTAGACGACATCGGGATCGCTGGGATATTGGAGCCTCTAGTCAGGGACCGTCCAAGAGAGGCAGTTTCAGCTTTGGATCTACTGGGGGTGCAGGATCCGGATCAGGCAGTGGTGGAGCCAGACAGGCACCGCAGTCATCCGCTCGTTCTAGTGGTGCTTCAGTGCAGTCAACTGGAAGACTGAGTGGCAGCTCCGGTGGCACTGGATGTTACTGCTGTGGGGAGATTGGTCACATAAGGAAATTTTGCCCACATCTTTATCCGGGCAGTAGTTCCTGGGGGTGGGGTGCTACTGAACAGAGGCAGAGGACAATTCAGACGTCTGGTATTGCAGTTGGAAGCCAGAGTCAATCCGGTGGGGCCAACCGGGCCAATTGGACGAACAGGGCCCGTGGGTCCAACAGGGCCAGAGGCAAACCGTGGGGTCGTGGTAGATCTTTGGATACACAAGCCCGAGTGTCTTCTATGTCGCAACAGAAGGCCCGAGCAGCACCAGATGTGGTCACGGGTACGTTATCTATTTTTAACCGTGATGCTTATGTTTTGATAGATCTTGGGGCGACTCATTCTTTCATTTCTCGGGGTTTTACATTGTTTGCTGATAGAGAATTATCTTCGATTGGTTGGGACATGGGTATTAGTACTCCTACTGGGAATATGTTAGTGGAGAATCTCGTGATTCGTAGTTGTCCAGTGTTAGTGGAAGGTCATGCATTAGAGGCAGATTTAATCCCCTTAGATATTTTTGATTTTGATGTGATTCTGGGGATGGATTGGTTGAATATGCACCATGCCTCTATTGATTGTTATGACAAGAGAGTGGATTTTCGGAGTCCAGGTTTACCGGAACTTACATTCAGGGGAGATCGTAGGGTACTACCCTGTGGAGTGATATCAGCTTTGACCGCTGAGAAATTGTTGAGGAAAGGTTTTGAGGGTTATTTGGCTCATGTGTTTGATTCTCGGGATACTCCGATGAGAGTGAAGGATATTCCAGTGGTGAGTGAGTTCTCTGATGTGTTTCCAGATGATCTTCCGGGATTGCCACCTCACCGGGAGATTGAGTTCACCATCGAGCTTTTGCCAGGTACTCAACCTATCTCACAGGCACCGTATAGAATGGCACCGGAAGAATTGCAAGAGTTGAAGACTCAGTTGCAGGATTTGGTGAATATGGGATTTATTCGCCCAAGTGTTTCACCTTGGGGTGCACCAGTGTTATTTGTGAGGAAAAAGGATGGTGGTCTGAGGTTGTGTATCGACTACCGGAAGCTAAACAGGGCTACGGTGCGGAATAAGTATCCTTTGCCAAGGATAGATAATTTGTTTGATCAACTTAAGGGGGCAAAATATTTTTCGAAATTGACCTTCGATCCGGGTACCATCAGTTGAGGATCAAAGAAGGGGATGTTGAGAAAACAGCTTTCAGGAGTCGTTATGGTCATTATGAGTTCCTAGTGATGCCCTTCGGGTTGACCAATGCCCCAGCAACATTTATGGATTTGATGAACAGGGTGTTCCAAATGTATTTGGATCGGTTTGTGATTGTGTTCATCGATGACATCTTGGTGTATTCGAGGAGTGCTAAGGCACATGAGAAACACTTAAGGTTGGTGCTGAATATGCTTAGGAAAAACCATTTATTTTCCAAGTTCAGTAAATGCCAGTTTTGGTTGACCGAAGTTGGATTCTTAGGTCATGTGATTTCGGCTGAGGGTATCAGCGTAGATCCCCAAAAGGTTGAGGCAGTGGCAAACTGGGAGCAACCGAGGACAGTGACAGAGGTGAGGAGTTTTCTGGGTTTGGCAGGATATTATCGACGGTTCGTAGAAGGATTTTCTACGATAGCAGGTCCGTTGACTCGGTTGACTAGGAAAGGAGTCAAGTTTGACTGAGGAGCTGATTGTGAACAGGGATTTCAGGAGCTGAAGAGGAGGTTGACTTCTGCTCCAGTATTAACCCTTCCTGATGATACTGGGGGATTCGAGGTGTATAGTGATGCATCATTGCGGGGTATAGGCTGCGTGTTGATGCAGCATGGAAAGGTGATAGCGTATGCTTCTAGACAACTTAAACCCCATGAGTTGAATTACCCCACACATGATTTGGAGTTAGCTGCAGTGGTGCATGCACTGAAAATCTGGCGACATTATTTATACGAGGAGACGTGTCGGATCTTCACCGACCATAAGAGTTTAAAGTACTTGTTCACCCAAAAGGACCTGAATCTGAGGCAGAGAAGATGGCTTGAGCTAATAAAGGATTATGATTGTACTATAGAGTACCATCCAGGGAAAGCCAATGTTGTGGCGGATGCCTTGAGCAGGAAATCCATGGGTTCTTTGGCCCATTTGCATACAGTCTACCTACTGTTACTTGTAGAGTTCCGTAGAGCAGGGATAGTACTGGACATGGATAACCATGAGGCTTTATTGGCTAGTTTCCATGTGAGGCCTGTTCTGATTGATCGGATTATTGAGGCTCAACTCCAGGACCCTACATTGTGCATTATCAGGATGGAGTTGGAGGCTGGAAACAGGCAGGACTATGCGCTTAGGGATGATGGAGCCTTGGTTAGGGATGGCCGGTATTGCGTAAAGAGGGAAATTCTTGATGAGGCTCATAGCTCGGCTTACGCTATGCATCCAGGAGGTACCAAGATGTATCATACCCTAAGGAAACACTATTGGTGGACTGGGATGAAAAGGGAAATTGCTAAGTTTGTGAGTAGATGTCTGAAATGGCAGCAAGTGAAAGCAGAGAGGCAGAAACCATATGGGGCACTTCAACCATTACCTATTCCGGAATGGAAGTGGGATCACATTACGATGGATTTTGTGTATAAACTTCCAAGGACACAGAAGGGACATGATGGGATATGGGTAATTGTTGGAGTTCATAATGGTTAAATGTGAAGCTCCCCCCAGCTCAACAGTGTTCAATGGCAGCAGGGTACAACACCGTAGCAGCCTCAAAGAAGAAGACGGTGTCGTGCAAATGCCGTAACTACACACCAATGGTAATGTCCAATCTATAAATTTGCTCGCCATGCCTCCAGTGAAACTCAACAATTTCTCTCTCTCTCTCTCTCTCTCACACATATAAAATGGGGGTTGCGTATATTAAATTTGTCTTAATAAACTTGATTTGTAATGCAGTAAAGCAAGAAAAAGAAAAAGAAAGAAATTTCATTGAACATTTTTGGGAACTCTGTTTTGAAAGTGTCATATGCTACTCTCTCCAAAGCTCCTGATGGGTTCTCTTCGGATAATTTGATTGGTGGGGGTAGTTTTGGGTCGGTGTACAAAGGGGATCTTGATGAGTTGATGGTGATGATAGAGCACAGGTTGTTTCCGTGAAGGTGTTTAACCTCTCGTCTCATACCTGAATGTGAGGCATTGACAAATATCAAGCATCGAACTGTTGTCAAGATCACAACTGCATGTTCAAGTATTGATTTTGTTGGCAATGATTTCAAGGCTTTGGTTTATGACTTCATGTCAAATGGAAGCCTTGAGGAGTGGCTGCATCCAATTATTGGACCGCAAGAGGCAAGAGATGCAACCAAGAATTTAAATCTTCTTCAGAGGCTAGATATTGCCATTGGTGTTGCTTCTGCATTGGATTATCTTCATAATCACTGTGAAACAACGGTAGTTCATTGTGATCTGAAGCCAAGAAATATTCTTCTGGACAATAAGTTGACTGGACATTTATCCGACTTTGGACTAGCAAGATTTCTCTCTAGATTAACCAGGAATGTGTCGGAAAATCATCAAACAAGTTCCATTGGCGTGAAAGGAACGGTTGGGTTATGTTGCTCCAGGTATTCATAAATCCCCATATTTCTCACAATTTCTTGATTTTGGTTTTTAATCTTACATAAATTCAAACAAAGGCCATTTTGTTTACAATTGTAATGAAATCTGCAATGCAATTGTATTGTATGGCATGGGAAGTTAAGTCTCAACCTATGGGGATGTCTATAGCTCTGGCATTCTGTTGTTCATTGGGGGCTTGAACCTTCATAGTTTTGTGGAGATTGCTTTACCTGATCGTGTTACAGAGGTTGCAGATCCATTATTTGCTCAGCTACACAGAGCGACCCTAGCTCCAGCAACACTCCCAATCAAAACAGAAAAAGAGCTCAAAAAATCAAGAAATGTTTGACTTTGATAATAGAGTGTTCTGCTGAGTCCCCAAGACACCGAAAGGATATGAGCGATGTTGCATCTGAATTGCATTCCATTAGGCCCATTCTTCTACAATAGAGTTCTTTTCTAGTCTTTAGTATTGGGATTTTGTGGCCTCCGGAGTTAGGCTTTGTCTGCTTTTTTTGGTTGCACTCATTGCTTGTATTCTCAGAGTGATGTATTCAAGAAATAAATTCAAATTCTTAGTGCTCTTGCCATGAAACCGGCAATATCAACTGAAGTTACCTGAAAAAGCAACGTGAGAAGAGAGGCTTATTCAGGTCAGATACCAAGCTGGCCTCCCGGATCTGTCATGCCTCTATATTTTCATTCGCTTATTGCTTTCATATTGTAAGCCTGAAGAGCGTCTTTGAGTACAGATCGAGGAAGTGGAGAAGTACTGCCAGACAAGTCAAGCTCGTCGGCTTAAATTATTGTAAGTTTTTCCTAATACACAACCAACTATAGCAGTTGCCTGTTGGAAAAGTTACTTACCAAACTACAGTTTGTATCAGTTTTGTGACAAGTGTTTGTTTTCATTTGTCTTGTTCAACCATATCATTTTCTTTCTTCACTTTACTGGAACTAAAAAAAACACCAAATAGTTGACTCCTCAAAACCAAACAATCATTCTTGCATTAATATTTTGTAAATTAGTTGCCTGAGCTGAAATGGAACTTACCAATCTCCTCTCTCTCTCTCTCTCTCTCTCTCTCTCCAGGTTACCCAATTCAAAATGGAGGTTTTGGTTGTGAGATTCATCTTGATTCTATATACGCTTTTTAATGTGTTCGTCTGCTATTGGAGCTCCATGCAGTTCAAGTATCCTTCGTCCACAGACCCCGAAAGGTTGATATTGCAAGGCAATGAGACAGATATGCTTGCACTGCTAGCCATCAAAGCTCAAATAAAGCAGGATCCTCATGGGGTTTTGAGCTCTTGGAATGAATCAGTTCACTTTTGCCAATGGCACGGTGTTACTTGCAGTCCAAGGCATCATCAAAGGGTCACTGAGTTGGACCTAAAATCCCAAAATTTGGTGGGAACCATATCTCCTTACATAGGAAATTATGAGCTTTCTAAGGAAGCTGGAGCTAAGAAATAATACCCTTAGTCATGAAATCCCTTCCTAAATTGGGCATTTGCATAGATTGCAAGTAGTGCGTCTAGACTTTAACTCACTCACCGGTCCTATTCCTGCCAACATCTCCAATTGCTTTAACCTCATCAATCTTGATTTCGGAAACAACAAGTTGGTGAGTAACATTCCTTCACAACTCAGCTCCTTGTCAAAGCTTCAAATATTTGTCTTCCAAAGAAATAACTTAACAGGGGAGATCCCTCCATCTTTTGGGAACTTTTCGTCCCTCGAGGTGCTTGCTGGATACCATAACAACTTGGTGAGAAGCATCCCCAGCTCTCTTGGCCAGCTGAGAAATTTAACATTTTTCTCATTTGGCGAAAACAGCATTTCAGGTACCATCCCGCCCTCCATCTATAATCTCTCTGCTCTTGTTACATTTCACGTAGGACAGAACGAAATTCAGGGGAGTCTTACCTCAGACTTCGGGAAGACTCCCGAATCTCCAGATATTTAACATTGTCATGAACCGATTCACTAGCTCCATTCCCCTATCAATATCCAATGCCACAAGTCTAGTGTCATTTAATATCGGACTTAACAAGCTAACCGGGCAAGTGCCAAGTTTGCAAAAGCTTAATAAGCTTGAGCAGTTCAGTCTTAATGTTATTCATCTTGGAAGTGGCGGATATGGTGAGTTTGAGTTTTCTATCAGACTTGACGAATGCCACTGAGTTAAGGCGGTTGATTTTAGCCTATAACAATTTTGGAGGGACATTGCCCACATCGATATCAAATCTCTCAACCAAGCTTGAAATCTTTTGGAACCAACTAAATGGAAACATCCCATGATAGGGAGCTTGGTCAGCTTGCAGTCACTGAATATGGGTGTAGAAATAGTGTTTTTCTTATTCTCTCAAAACTGATATTGCAATCTATTTATACATGAATGTAAACCTATCAGCTACTATATAACAGCTGCAACAATTATATGCTGGCATTCATTGGTATTCATTGGCATTCATTGGCATTTATCGGCATTCATTGGCATTCATCATGGTGATAACTGCGTAACATTCCCCCGCAAACTGGACACCGGATAGGTGACGAGTTTGGACACAAGACGTTCAAAACGGTCAGCTGGTAACCCTTTTGTGAAGACATCTGCAAGCATATAATTGTTGCAGCTGTTCACGGACAAAGTGATAATCAATAGCAATGTGTTTTGTACGAGCATGGAAGACAAGGTTAGCGGCTAAGTATGTGGCAGAGAGGTTGTCACAGTTAAGTAAAACCGGACGGGTAAGCGAACAACGAAGTTCAGTTAAGAGACCTTGAATCCACAAAGTATCGGCACAGGCATACGTAAGAGCTCGGTATTCGGATTCAGTACTGGAACGGGAAACTGTGGGCTGCTTCTTGGCACTCCACGAAATGAGATTGGGTCCCAAGAATACACAATACTCGGTTGTGGACCTGCGAGTGTCAGGACATCCAGCCCAATCTGCATCGGAATAGGCGACTAAGAAGGAACAGTCAGGAGACCGACGAACAGGAACGCCAACTCCAAGGGTGCCTTTTAGATAACGTAAAATCCTTTTGACGGCGTCAAAATGAACATCATTTGGTGATCCCATAAATTGAGAGACATGTTGAACAACATAGGAGATATCAGGACGAGTCATGGTGATATATTGTAAGGCGCCAACCATCTCTCGATAAGGGGTAGGATCCGCAAGGACAGTACCATGGGTTCGAGAAAGGGTACCTTTGGAAGCCATGGGTGTAGAAACAGGTTTGCAGTCCAAGAGATTGCTGCGTTTGAGAAGATCAATGGTGTACTTGTTTTGAGTAAGATGGATGGAAGTAGGGTGATAATGGACCTCCACACCAAGAAAATAATGCAAACGGCCCAAATCTTTTATGTCAAACTCAGCGCCCAATGTGCAGAGAGAGAAGAATCACTGCCAGTGAGAATGATGTCATCTACATATAGCAACAATATCATAACAGAAAAGTGATCATGATAAACAAACATAGAGAATTTAGCCTGACTTTGGGTCAAGCCAACACGAAGGAGGAAAGAACTAAAACGCTGAAACCATGCCCGAGGAGCCTGCTTAAGGCCATAAATGGCCTTATGAAGTTTACACACTTGATTGGGGCGATGAGGATCAGCAAAGCCAGGTGGTTGCCGCATATAAACATCTTCGGATAGGGAGCCGTGCAAAAATGAATTTTTGACGTCTAGTTGCCGAAGAGGCCAACCAAAGGAAGTAGCCAGACAGAGAACAGTGCAAACGGTTGTGGGCTTAACCACATGACTGAATGTATCAAAATAATCGACACTAGATTGTTGATGGAAGCCTTTGACAACAAGGCGTGCCTTATATCGTTCAATTGTGCCATCAGAGCGCCGCTTGATTCTGAAGACCTATTTGCAACCAACCGTATTAAGCGAAGGAGATGACGACACCAAGGACTAGGTGCCCTGCTGAAGGAGGGCATGATACTCATCGAGCATGGCATGTTTCCATTCGGGATGACGAGATGCTTATGTGTAACATGTGGGTTCAATGTCTGTGTTGACCAAAGTAGAAAAATCATGAGGAACGGGGTACTGAGTAGAAAAATTGGCATGATATTTGGGATTTGGCTTGACAATTCCAGATTTGGTGCGGGTGTGAACAGGACTGAGACGGGCACTTGGTGGTGGAGGAGCAACGGCTGGCTGTGGAAGAAGAGGAAATCAGTCTTGTGGGTTTGGAGAACTTGTGGCTGATGATTGGGGCGATACGACAGAATGTGGAGAAGAGATGAGGGCTGGTTGTGGACAGCCATGGTCGACTGGAAAGGATGGAGAGGAAGTTGAACTAGATGTGGACCGGGCTGATTCGTGGGAAGTGACAGCAGTAGTGGGCCGAGCAGGGGGACTAGGAAGAAAGCCCACGGGAACTACAACAAGATCGGAGAGCTAAACATGCTAAGAAATAACAGCATACTAGAGTTGGTCTTCATGAAAAGTGACATGGCGAGAAATGTAGAGCCGCCCTGTAGGAGGATGGAGGCAGCGGTAACCATGATGACGATCACTGTAGCCAACAAAAACACACTGAAGAGAACGAGATTGTAATTTGTTAGTGACATAATCTCCAAGATATGGGTAACAAATACAGCCAAAAACACGGAGGAAAGCGTAATCCGGGGAAATGCCAAATAATAACTGATAGGGGGAGGCCCCTTTAAGGATAGGGGTTGGAAGTCGGTTAATCAAAGAAACTGCCGTACAAAATGCTTCAACCCATAGGTTGTGAGGCATGTGAGCAGTGTGTAAGAGGGTGCGACCCATATCAGCAATATGACGATGTTTGCGATCGGCTAACCCATTCTGTTGGGGTGTATGAGGACAAGAAAAGCGATGCACAATGCCATGAGTAGCACAAAACTATTTAAATTGCAGGTTATCATATTCCTTTCCCCCATCACTCTGAAATTGTTTGATAGACAAAGAGAATTGAGTTTGAACATACATAGCAAAGGTAGAAAAATGACCAAAAACTTCTTATTTAAGACGTAAATGAAAAATCCATGAATATCGAGTGTAATCATCCGTAAACAAGACATAATAGCGATAGCCAGAAACAGAAACAACAGGAGACATCCACACATCTGAATGGATTAAAGCAAATGGCTTAGTAGAACAATGGTCATGAGACGAAAAGGAAAGTTTTATGGATTTAGCTAACGCACAATGACTACAAGTTGAATTTGAAAAACGAGAAAGAGAACCTTATAAGGACTTAGAAACAAGTGTGCGAAGAACTTTATTGGAGGGATGACCAAGACGACGATGCCACAGAGAGGACGACGCGACGATAGAAGAAAAAGATTGCTTGGAACCGGACAATTGCGTTGGAAAGAAAGGATAAATACCATCTTTACATAGGCCCTGAAAGAGAACAACACCACGTTGTAAGTCACGAATTTGGTATCCCCAAGGAAAGAAGGTAATGCTAACATGAAAATCACGAGTAAATTGAGCGACAGATAAATGATTTTTACGAAGGGAAGGAACACGAAGAACATCAGAGAGACGAAAGAAAAAGGGACCCAAAGAAAAGGAAAGGTTACCGGAACGGGTGATGGGGAGGGTGTCACCATTACCAACAACAACATGTTCTGAAGCTGCATACGGAGTGCCAGAGTGTAATTTTTGCGCATCATGGGTCATATGATTGGTGGCACCGGAGTCCAAATACCAGTTAGGGTCTGAAGAGGTTGCAAGATGCATGCCAGCGAAAGCACGAGGAGAAGGGCACTTGGATTGAACATGACCAAATTGTTGGCAATTCCATCATTGAGTGAACATGCGAGAGGGTGGAGGACCCAAAAGACCTTGAGAGAATGAGGAAGCACGGGGAGCATGGTGGGAAGGCTAGCCTAGGCTAGAGAAACTACGAACGGGAGACGGACCACCAAAGGAACGAGAGGGTTGGTCACGCGGACGAGGGTGGCGGGGGCCACGGTGGAAGCGAGCAGCAACAAAAGCGGCAGGGGAAGCCACATGAGCCATCTGAGCTGCGAAGGCCTGTTGCCCTTCAAAAGCAAGGAGGCGAGTTCGAAGGTCCGAGAAGGAGGGCAGCAGTGGGAAGTTCAAAAGAGTCGTCACAATCATTTGGTAGTCAAGACCCAGACCTCGAAGCACATAAGTAACCAGGTCGGAGTTGGAGACAGGTTCCTGGATTGCAATGAGTTCATTAGCCAAACTCTTGGCCTGAGCAAGGTATTCAGAGATGAATTTGGAACCTTTGGTAAGAGAGAAGAGGCGAAATTTGAGCTGGGCAGAATTGGCAAGGGATTGTTGTGAGAAATTTTGTTGGAGACAATCCCAAATCTCCTTCGAGGTGGAGAACCCAATAACTTGTGGAAGAACACACTTAGACAGTGTGGCATGAAGAATACTAATCAGGCTTTAGTCAGTTTGAAACCAAGAGACATAGTTAGGATTGGCCAACGACAGAGTAGAGGATTCAGACTTATCAGAAGGAGGAAGCATAGGTGAGGGGCAAGGATGAGAGCCGTCAACAAAGCGCCAAAGATTCTGGCCTAATAAGAAAGGTTTGACCTGGATTTCCCATACAAGATAGTTTGTATCAGATAGTTTGACAGAGACAAGATGAGAGATATTGGGAATGGAGATAGTGGGAACAATGCTTGACGCCATCGAAAAGAGAAGGAAAAAAAATTTAGGCTCTTGATACCATGTAGAAATAGTGTTTTTCTTATTCTCTCAAAACTGATATTGCAATCTATTTATACATGACTGTAAACCTATCAGCTAATATATAACAGCTGCAACAATTATATGTTGGCATTCATTGGTATTCATTGGCATTCATTGACATTTATCGGCATTCATTGGCATTCATCATGGTGATAACTGCCTAACAATGGGGAACAACCACTTCACAGGTAACATCCCCGATAACATTGGGAAGCTTTCTAGACTTGGGGAGTTGTTTCTTCCAAACAACAAATTATCAGGGAGCATTCCTTCCTCTTTAGGAAACTTAACGAATTTAATCGAACTCCTATTGCAAGGAAACAATCTGCAGGGCAACATCCCATCATGCTTAGGAGAATGCCACTTTCTGCTGCTATTAGATCTTTCTCAAAATAATCTTAGTGGTTCAATACCCTATCTGTTTCATTGAACTTGTCAAGAAACCACCTTTTCGGTTCCCTTCCTGTGGAGGTTGGAGGGATGAAGAGTCTCGGATCTCTGGATGTTTCTGATAACATGTTATCCGGAGAACTCCCCAGCAGCCTTGGTAGTTGTGTGGGTTTAGAAGTCCTACGCTTGCAACGCAACTTCTTTACAGGGCACATCCCTTCATCTATGACGGCATTGAGAGGGATTCAAGTTTTAGACCTTTCTCGTAACAATCTGTCTGGTGAAATTCCACAGTTTTTAGAGGGGTTTCCCTTTTTGAACAATCTGAATCTGTCTTTCAATGAGTTTTGGGGAGCAGTACCGATTGAAGGTGTTTTTAGAAATTCAAGTGCCATTTCAATTGTCGGAAACACAAGGCTTTGTGGGGGTATTGTTACTCTCCAGCTGCGCAAATGTGACTCTAGATTGTCAAAGGGAGGAGGATTGTATCAGATTTGGTGAGAATACTCTCTTATATTATTCTTTCAATAAGAAAGTGAATATTAACTGTATTATTCTTTCAATTATTGCTAGAAAAGTGAATTATCGAGACTTCAACAAGTCATAGTTAATTATGAACGAAAATTATTCATTTTTTCTTTCGCTATCATTATTCATGCAAGTGTTACCCACCATTACAAAATTATTAGTTTCTACGCCACGAAAGCGTCCCTAATGGAATGCAGCTCAGACACAACATCACTCATATTCTTTACTCGATCTGTTGGGGATCCATGAGAACATGCAATTCCAGTTCTGAAAATCGAATTCAAGCACACCTCAATTCTTTGATCTCTCGCATTGCATCGAGTGGGAGAATCGTCGTCGCTGCTGCATCCTTGAAGAAGTTTTGAGTCTGCAATCTCTGTAGCTCGGTCCGCGAATAAAGCCATCTTCACATAATTATGAAGATTCAAGTCCGCACCAAACATGTCACCAGTAGGTCTCTTACCTGTAAACATTTCTAACAAGAGAATCCCAAAGCTGTATACATCGCCATTTGTTGACACCTCACTTCCCATACCATACTCTATTCAATTCAAAAATCACAAAATGTTAGTGCCATAATTCCGAATAATTTAAGATAAAAATACATTTAAGAACCCAATTATAACTAAACTCAAATACAAGATCAACCAACTTTGGGAGCATTTTTGCTCACCATTGGACTCTTTACTCGCCATGTGTATAAAACTTATTTTCATATTAAATGCTGTTTGCTAATATTGATAAATATTAAAATTCTATATCAATAAAAGAGAAAAATCCTAACCTCCCTCATTGACCCACCGAGCCCGACAAGCACCCACCCCAATCACCCAAATCAGTCGCCGGCAACCACCCCAAATCAGTCTAAGGCAAAGATTTTGTGGGTTCAATCTAATCGGCTTCATGGAGGAGATGATAGTTGATTAAGGGAGGGGTGGTGAAGTGAAGATGGAGATTTATCAAAATTAAGAGTTCTGGAAAAGATGATAGCTGATGAAACTTCATTAAAATTCTAACAAAATCTAAATGAAATAGAAAAATCTGAATAGTCACCAATGCTCCCCATCTGCCATCTACCCACCCTAATCACCCTCCCCCGCTGTGAATCATCCCAAATCATGGCGAAGATGATCATTAATGAAGATAGATGAAGATGGAGGATGATGACGATGCAGTTGGCGACTAGGAGGATGACGAAAACGAGCGCGATGTGAACGAGTTTCCCCCTCTCCCTCCCCTCATCTTCTGCATGGTTTCGTTTGAATTGAACCCCCCAAAGCTGAAACAACTGATTCGGGGTGGTTTAAGACAGAGGGAGGGTGATCGGATTGGGTGGGTAGGGTAGCTGCCAGCGGAGGAAGGTTCATCATTGTGGGTGTTCCTCGGATTGGGTGGGTGGATGGGGAGGTTTGGCATTATTGGGATTTTAAATTTTATGGATATAAGTAATTTTGAAGTTGAGTTATTCTAATTTATTAAGATTTGACACTGTGTCTTTGTGTGTAAAAAGAAATATTATCATGCACGGACCTCTCTGTCTAAACTCTAAATTTAACAGCTGAAAATTTGAATATAAGAATAAAAGACAATCAGAGCTCATTTAGTGCTTATGATTAGATTGGATCACTAGATATTTACCTGGAGCAGCGTAACCAACTGTTCCCTTGATTCCACTGGAGCTTGTTGTCTGATTTGCTGAAACATCATTGTTGGCTAGTTGTGAGAGAAATCTTGCTAGCCCGAAGTCAGAAACATGTCCCATAAACTCGCTGTCCAAAAGAACATTGCTTGGCTTGAGATCACAATGAACTATGGGTGTTTCGCAATGATTATGAAGATAATCTAGTGCACAAGCAACATCAATAGCAATGCGCAGCCTTTGAAGAAGATTTAAATTCTTGGGTGTTTGGTCTTCCACATCTTCTCCTCCGTTGATTGGATGCAGCCACTCTTCTAGGCTCCCATTCGACATAAACTCGTAAACAAGAGCCTTGAAATCATTACCATGAAAATCAACACTTGAACATGCAGTTATAATCTTCACAAGATTTCGATGCCTTATATTTCTCAATGCTTCACATTCAGCTACGAAACTCTTAAAAGCTCCACGGCGCAACAGGTTAAACACTTTGACGGCAACCAGCTCATCACCGCCTTCATCAAGAACTCCTTTGTATACTGACCCAAAACTACCCACACCAATCAAATTCGCCGAAGAGAACCCATTGGTAGCTTTTTGGATAGTACCATACGAAAGTAGTTGCAAGGAATTGGTGGTGCTCAACGAAATTTCTTTCCTTTTCTTTCTTGATGAACAAGGAAAGAAATAGGACAAAAGGAAAGCTATTATTCCAAGAAGAGCAAATCCAAAAACTAGAGGGAATATGAGTTTCATCAAGCTATGAGATGATGGTGATGAGGATGATCCTTCTTTCTTGCATTTAGGTAGTTGGAGATTGGCAATACCGCCGCAGAGCCCGGTGTTGCTAACCACAGAAGATGAAGTTGCATTTTCGAAAAAACCTTCAACTGGTACGGCTCCCCAAAACTCGTTGAATGATAGGTTTAGACTCCTCAAAAGGACAAAGCTCTGTAAAAACCGTGGAATTTCACCTGATAACTTGTTGCGCGAAACATCCATATCTCGAATTGCTCTCAATGCACTCATAGATGAAGGAATGGGCCCATTGAAAAAGTTTCCTTGCAAGTGTAAGACCTCTAAACTCTCGCAACTGCCAAGGCTACTTGGAAGCCCTCCGGATAACTTGTTATCAGAAATATCCAGCTCACCAAGACTCTTCAAAGCTCCAACCTCCATAGGAAGGGAACCCGTAAATTTGTTGGAAGACAAGTTGAAATAAATTGAGGAGGACAGGCCAACAACTTGTGGAGGTATTGTGCCACTAAGGTTGTTATAAGAAAGATCCAGTACTTGTATCCACTGGCATTCCCCTAGGCTTGAAGGGATGATGCCCCGAAGATTATTTGTATGCAAGAACAATCTGCTTAACTTAGTTAAATTACCTAGAGAGGATGGAATGTTTCCTGATAATTTGTTCCCTTCAATACCTAACTCCACAAGCCTTGACAGCTTCCCAATTTCCGCGGGGATGCTACTTGTGAAGCTGTTATTCCCCATCGACAACGATTCCAAGTTGATCAGATTCCCAATTCCTGCTGGGATACTTCCACGTACTTGGTTGCTGTGAAGCCAAAACATTCGTAGCGTGGTTGCCGAGAGATTGGATATTGATGTGGGGAGTGTCCCTCCAAAATTGTTCTCCGAGATCATTAGCCATCTTAGCTCTGTAGCATTTGTCAAGTCTGAGACAAAACTCAAGTCATCACCATCTTTACCATTTCCAAGATGATTATGTTGGATGGTGAAGCTTTGGAGGTTATGAAGCTTGCGCAAATCTGGCACCAGTCCATCTAGTTTATTGTAGTTAACGAGAAAAAATGTGATACTTGTGGCATTTGATATCGAGAGAGGAAGGGATCCGGTAAATTGATTATCAGCAATGTTAAAGACTTGGAGATTCGGGAGAGTTTTTCCCAAGTCCGAGGGAATGGTGCCTCGAATTTGGTTAAGCACTAGCTCTATAATTTGGAGAGAAGAGAGATTATATATGGAGGAAGGGATGGTACCGGACAAGTTATTTATGGCCAATGATAAAACTGTTAAGTTTTTCAATAGGCCAAGAGAAGTAGGAATGATTCCCATCAAGTTGTTATCAGGTGCACCAAGTACCTCGAGGGACGACAGGTTCCCCAAGGAAGGAGGGATCTCGCCGGACAAATTGTTATTTCGTAAAGAAAGGTATTGCAGCTTGGATAATGAGCCAATTTCTGGGGGAATTTTGTTGGTGAGGCTGTTGTATCCGAGATCCAAATAGATGAGGCTGGAGCAATAAGATAGGTTGCTTGGAATAGGGCCAGTAAATAAGTTATACTTTAGTATTAAGTACTGCAATCTCCGCAAATTCGTGATTTCTGGCGGGATTTGATGGCTAAAGCTGTTGTTTTGGAGATTGAGTCGCCTAAGAAAACTCAGATTTCCGACGTGGGGGGACAGCAACCCTGTCAAACTTTGAGCCGGTAGCTTGAGCATTGTCACACGTTGATGGTGTTTTTGACTGCATGTCACGCCTTGCCACATGCAAAAGTGAGTGGATTCAGTCCAGGAGCTCATCAGGTGATGGTGAGGATCCTCGTTTATTTGAGCTTTGATGGCTAGCAATGCAAGCCTATCTGTCTCATTGGAGCCACCCAAGCAAACAAATATCACTGCTGTCAAAAGTAATGTGTAAGTTAAGATCAATTTCAGAAGCAAAACCCCCATTGTTTGGAAAATTTTACGGTTTATGATTTTGGATTTCTCAAGGAAGATAATATGATTTAGAGTCTCATTGCTAGGAAATTGATGGAAGAATATGGTGTTTAGAGTCTCATTGCCAGGAAATTGATGGAAGAAAATGAACTTACAAGTAGACAGAGACCTGACTTTTCTCATGTAGAAAATGACTTGCCGGCAAAATCAAAATTAAAAGTCAAAGGAAAGTAACATGGTTTTATATGGACTTCATGTTAAAAATATAAGATGACGACAAAATTCAAATAAATGATTTATTTTTCAAAAAATTATGTTAACATTAACATCGTATGTCTTGGCAACAAATAATTAATAGCAAATTACACACTAATATTTTGTGTTTTACACTATATTTCAAGATTATGTCTTAAGTTTCAAATTTTTCATTTAAATATCTTGAACACTTTCAAATGTTTCACCTTAGTCTATACGTTAAAATTTCGGTTATAAATCTCGTTAATTGATGACGTGTCTCATGTGGGATACACTCAAAGACTACTTCTTAGCTAAATATAGAGAGAAAATAATAATCATATTGTGTCATTTTTTGTCCAAATAAAATGATGCATAATCACTGTTTTACTTCTAAAGTGATGCAAAATAACTACTTTATTTTTAAACTTAATTTTAGAGTCATTTTTGAATAACACGTAAGATAATTTCATGAATTAACGTGATTTATGAAAAAAATTATAACTATAAGATGAAACATTTGAAAGAATTTTGAATACATACTAAATATAAATTTTGAAAATTTAAATAAAACCCTAACAACTCTTAGCCGTCGTGCTTGACTTGTCATAAGCAAATTTAAGATCTCTTCATAACGTGTTGTGGAAAAAAGTCTCAGAAGTCAGACCAGTACAAGTCTTTCTTGAGGAGACAAATTAATGACAAGTGATAATAAAGTTGTGGAAATTATCTTAATACTTGGCCAAAATAAAAATAAAAAATAAAGTTGTGGAAAAGTTGGGACTAAATTGAGTGACAGCTCCGGTCATCTCCAAAACTTGAACGGAGACTTTGGAAAGATTCGGAAGTCATCGGTCTTTTGCAAAACTTCACAGTTTATGATTTTCTGAATTTTGTAGAGGAAGTTTGTATGGTTTTAGACTCGTGGAAGCTAGGTTTACAGCAGGAACAAAATAAAAATGAAAACATATTGAAAGAGAGAAGTCGATTTCTCACTCGTAAAAGATAAATTTTAAAATCAAAATCAAATCATTAATTCGCCTACTCCAAACAACGTACATATTCAGTTGTCTCATTGGCATCGATTTCGCTTTTTCATTGGCCCAAAGATTGTAGGATTTTTAACAGCCGTTTTTAAACATGCTCTTTTAGAACTTACTGTAGTGGCCATTTCCAAAAGCCTACTCTTCACAGTTCCAGTTGTTTTTTATCAACACGGATTTTACTCACGAAATTAACTCCATATGTGAAAATTGGCAACTATGTTGGGCTCGTGGCACGATCAATTATGTTGTGGTCTAATTCTATTTTTCTTTTCAATGTTCTATTATTATCTTGATATTGTTATCAGAACTAACCGCATACAAAATAAGGCTCGCACTTAAGACTTGAATGGCCATTTCTCAAGCCCATGGCCTAACTAAATTAACTTCTTTCATTATTCACAAAAGGCCCACTCAGTCTCTTGATCAGTTTCCTTCTAGCTATTTTTCTCCTGTGATTTCTAAAAAGAATTAAATTTAAAAAAAGAAAAAAAAAACTAGCTGATCAATTTCCATGGGCATGATGTGTGATTTCTTATAGCTTAAAATAATTTTTTTGGTGTTTTCTAGATTGTTTAATTAGCAAGTTCCTGTTTTTTTTTTGTAGATTTTATTTTTAGAGGGATAATGTTATATATATATCCCCTTTTTTCATTGCAGGCAAGGTTTATGTCTCTTTTTTCTTATTTCAAACAAGCAAGTGGAGACATTAAGTACGAGAATTTGAGTTAAGTTACATAATTAATCAGTTATTAAGAGTATTTTTAATGAAGTATTTGGCTCTAATAGAAGTATGGTAAATTTTCCTATTATGCAACTCCAGTGGTTGTGTGGTTGTGTGGTGGTGTTGTGTATTGAAAAGTTTCTTTACGTACAATAGCCATTAGAGCACTTTCCGATCACGTGTTTTTAAAAAAAAATATAACGCTACTAATAAATAACTAACTCAAATTAACTGATGTACAAATTTATTGAGACCCACTTCACATGGCAAAGTTGGAGAAGAATCAATTTTCTTCATTTCCTTTGATGAGTTCTAAATGAAAAGTGAAGGGTCCAAAGGGTAGCGGTGGCTTGGGTCTAATGGATGTATCTCGTGCAATTTGCATTCATGCGGCAGCGGTAGGTGACACACTCAAATAACAACTCTCATCACCAAGCAAATTAAATACCATTAATGTAAAAAGACTATAAACTCTCATCACCAAGCTATTTTCCTTTTGGAATTATTGCAATCTTCAACCCTTTTGGGTATAACTGTACAAATTATAATAATACAAGTGGCAGTTCATGAGTCGGTGGTTGTGGCAGTTGCTCTTTAACAAGCTTTCAGTATATAATACCAAAATATAAAAAAAAATTAAATAAAAAAAAGTATCGCGTACATAAGATATTTTAAAACGGTTCAGTTTAATTTATATTTGTGTTAAATTTTTATTTAATTATAATTAATTAATCATATAATTTAATTTAAATTTAGTTAAAATAGAACAACATATATACCGTCGTAAGTAATGTTGTCTAAGTTGTAAAGAAAAACAGAAAGAGATTTAGAATCATTTGATGTTTGGAGTGATATAGTGATGGTGGTAGCTGCATGCATGCATGTTGGTGTCTTAGGATGAAGAATATAAAAGAGAATGGATATGATTCCAATTTGGTAAATTGGTTCACAAACTTATGGCTTTTTTTTCAATGGAGATTGCGTAAACGTGCAAACAATTTGTTTCATTTGTAAAAGAGTGGTTATGCAAAATTGGGTCCACATTTGGGAAATTTGGTCCAACTAGCAAGGCTCTTTTTTCGTTTTAATAAGTTTGTTATATATTTTCTTTTATCATGATCCCATATATGCATGCGAACTTGAGCATTATAATGTTAATGATTTAATTCATTTGGCTTAGTCGTGGTTATTATAATTTAATGTTGTTTTTCTTCACGGTATAAATTATGTCATACTCGTATTTGTAAAAGGTGCTGATACTTAACATATATTTAAATTGTATACTCCATTTCGATTAATATAGTTGTATTAAAAATTAATTAATTTATGTTTTTCAATAAGATAATAATTCACTTAATTAATTGAAAGGGCACGTTTAAAGGGTTTTGGTTCATTGTATCCCAATCAGCCACAACAGATTGGCCCAGTGATTAAGGCGTTCCCAAGTCTGGTATGCTCCCGGTTAGTCATAGGTTAGATTCTCCCTGAGTTATATCCGGATTGTGGCTAGGAGTGCGCTGCAATGGGTGTGTGAGTCTTCCTGATCCCCGACGCAGATTAGTGGCCCCCGACGCAAATTAATCCTTAATTGTCAACTTTGGGATAATGCGTGTCAATAACAAAAAAAATCATTGTATACAATCCAGTTGAAATCCCGCTATTTTTTTTTTTACTGGAAATACCTCGTTTTTTTTGGTAAAGACATTAAACAGCCACTCTAGTTCAAACTCTAACTAAGTGTGGCAACCTCCAAACTGATTAACATAGTCAACCTATGGGGATGTCTATAGCTTTGGCATTCTGTTGTTCATTGGGGGCTTGAACCTTCATAGTTTTGTGGAGATTGCTTTACCTGATCGTGTTACAGAGGTTGCAGATCCATTATTTGCTCGGCTACACAGAGCGACCCTAGCTCCAGCAACACTCCCAATCAAAACAGCAAAAGAGCTCAAAAAATCAAGAAATGTTTGACTTTGATATTTAAAATTGGAATAGAGTGTTCTGCTGAGTCCCCAAGACACCGAAAGGATATGAGCGATGTTGCATCTGAATTGCATTCCATTAGGCCCATTCTTCTACAATAGAGTTCTTTTCTAGTCTTTAGTATTGGGATTTTGTGGCCTCTGGAGTTGGGCTTTGTCTGCTTTTTTTGGTTGCACTCATCGCTTGTATTCTCAGAGTGATGTATTCAAGAAATAAATTCAAATTCTTAGTGCTCTTGCCATGAAACCGGCAATATCAACTGAAGTTACCTGAAAAAGCAACGTGATAAGAGAGGCTTATTCAGGTCAGATACCAAGCTGGCCTCCCGGATCTGTCATGCCTCTATATTTTCATTCGTTTATCGCTTTCATATTGTAAGCCTAAAAAAGCGTCTTTGAGTACAGATCGAGGCAGTGGAGAAGCACTGCCAGACAAGTCAAGCTCGTCGGCTTTAATTATTGTAAGTTTTGCCTAATACACAACCAACTATAGCAGTTGCATGTTGGAAAAGTAACTTACCAAACTACAGTTTGTATCAGTTTTGTGACAAGTGTTTGTTTTCATTTGTCTTGTTCAACAATATCATTTTCTTTCTTCACTTTAATGGAACTGAAAAAACACCAAATAGTTGACTCGTCAAAACCAAACAATTATTCTTGCATTAATATTTTGTAAATTAGTTGCTTGAGCTGAAATGGAACTTACCAATCTCCTCTCTCTCTCTCTCTCTCTCTCTCTCTCTCTCTCTCTCTCTCTCTCTCTCTCTCTCCAGGTTACCCAATTCAAAATGGAGGTTTTGGTTGTGAGATTCATCTTGATTCTATATACACTTTTTAATGTGTTCGTCTGCTGTTGGAGCTCCATGCAGTTCAAGTATCCTTCATCCACAGACCCCGAAAGGTTGATATTGCAAGGCAATAAGACAGATATGCTTGCATTGCTAGCCATCAAAGCTCAAATAAAGCAAGATCCTCATGGGGTTTTGAGCTCTTGGAATGAATCAGTTCACTTTTGCCAATGGCACGGTGTTACTTGCAGTCCAAGGCATCGTCAAAGGGTCACTGAGTTGGACCTAAAATCCCAAAATTTGGTGGGAACCATATCTCCTTACATAGGAAATTATGAGATTTCTAAGGAAGCTGGAGCTGAGAAATAATACCCTTAGTCATGAAATCCCTTCCGAAATTGGGCATTTCCATAGATTGCAAGTAGTGCGTCTAGACTTTAACTCACTCACCGGTCCTATTCCTGCCAACATCTCCAGTTGCTTTAACCTCATCAATCTTGATTTCGGAAACAACAAGCTGGTGAGTAACATTCCTTCACAACTCAGCTCCTTATCAAAGCTTCAAATATTTGTCTTCCAAAGAAATAACTTAACATGGGAGATCCCTCCATCTTTTGGGAACTTTTCGTCCCTCGAGGTGCTTGCTGGATACCATAACAACTTGGTGAGAAGCATCCCCAGCTCTCTTGGCCAGCTGAGAAATTTAACATTTTTCTCATTTGGCGAAAACAGCATTTCAGGTACCATCCCGCCCTCCATCTATAATCTCTGCTCTTGTTACATTTCACGTAGGACAGAACGAAATTCAGGGGAGTCTTCCCTCAGACTTCGGGAAGACTCCCGAATCTCCAGATATTTAACATTGTCATGAACCGATTCACTGGCTCCATTCCCTTGTCAATATCCAATGCCACAAGTCTAGTGTCATTTAATATCGGACTTAACAAGCTAACCGGGCAAGTGCCAAGTTTACAAAAGCTTAATAAGCTTGAGTAGTTTAGTCTTAATGTTAATCATCTTGGAAGTGGCGGATATGGTGAGTTTGAGTTTTCTATCAGACTTGACGAATGCCACTGAGTTAAGGCGGTTGATTTTAGCCTATAACAATTTTGGAGGGACATTGCCCACATCGATATCAAATCTCTCAACCAAGCTTGAAATCTTTTGGAACCAACTAAATGGAAACATCCCATGATAGGGAGCTTGGTCAGCTTGCAGTCACTGAATATGGGTGTAGAAATAGTGTTTTTCTTATTCTCTCACAACTGATATTGCAATCTATTTATACATGAATGTAAACCTATCAGCTACTATATAACAGCTGCAACAATTATATGCTGGCATTCATTGGTATTCATTGGCATTCATTGGCATTTATAGGCATTCATTGGCATTCATCATGGTGATAACTACCTAACATTCCCCCGCAAACTGGACACCGGATAGGTGACGAGTTTGGACACAAGACGTTCAAAACGGTCAGCTGGTAACCCTTTTGTGAAGACATCTGCAAGTTGAAGTTGAGAAGGAACGAACTGAACTTTGTGACTGCCAGAGGCGACCCGTTCACGGACAAAGTGATAATCAATAGCAATGTGTTTTGTACGAGCATGGAAGACAAGGTTAGCGGCTAAGTATGTGGCAGAGAGGTTGTCACAGTTAAGTAAAACCGGACGGGTAAGCAAACAACGAAGTTTAGTTAAGATACCTTGAATCCACAAAGTATCGGCACAGGCATACGCAAGAGCTCGGTATTCGGCTTCGGTACTGGAACGGGAACTGTGTGCTGCTTCTTGGCACTCCACGAAATGAGATTGGGTCCCAAGAATACACAATACCCGGTTGTGGACCTGCGAGTGTCAGGACATCCAGCCCAATCTGCATCAGAATAGGCGACTAAGAAGGAACAGTCAGGAGACTGGCGAACAGGAAGGCCAACTCCAAGGGTGCCTTTTAGACACGTAAAATCCTTTTGACGGCGTCAAAATGAACATCATTTGGTGACCCCATAAATTGAGAGACATGTTGAACAACATAGGAGATATCAGGACGAGTCATGGTGAGATATTTTAAGGCACCAACCATCTCTCGATAAGGGGTAGGATCCACAAGGACAGTACCATGGGTTCGAGAAAGGGTACCTTTGGAAGCCATGGGTGTAGAAACAGGTTTGCAGTCCAAGAGATTGCTGCGTTTGAGAAGATCAATGGTGTACTTGTTTTGAGTAAGATGGATGGAAGTAGGGTGATAATGGACCTCCACACCAAGAAAATAATGCAAACGGCCCAAATCTTTTATGTCAAACTCAACGCCCAATGTGCGGAGAGAGAAGAATCACTGCCAGTGAGAATGATGTCATCTACATATAGCAACAATATTATAACAGAAAAGTGATCATGATAAACAAACATAGAGTTGTTAGCTTGACTTTGGGTCAAGCCAACACAAAGGAGGAAAGAACTAAAACGCTGAAACCATACCCGAGGAGCATGCTTAAGGCCATAAATGGCCTTATGAAGTTTACACACATGATTGGGGCGATGAGGATCAGCAAAGCCAGGTGGTTTCCGCATATAAACATCTTCGGATAGGGAGCCATGCAAAAATGAATTTTTGACGTCAAGTTGCCGAAGAGGCCAACCAAAGGAAGTAGCCAGACAGAGAACAGTGCGAATGGTTGTGGGCTTAACCACAGGACTGAATGTATCAAAATAATCGACACCAGATTGTTGATGGAAGCCTTTGGCAACAAGGCGTGCCTTATATCGTTCAATTGTGCCATTAGAGCGCCGCTTGATTCTGAAGACCCATTTGCAACCAACCGTATTAAGCGAAGGAGATGACAGCACCAAGGACTAGGTGCCCTGCTGAAGGAGGGCATGATACTCATCGAGCATGGCATGTTTCCATTTGGGATGACGAGATGCTTATGTGTAACATGTGGGTTCAATGTTTGTGTTGACCAAAGTAGAGAAAGCATGAGGAACGGGGTACCGAGTAGAAAAATTGGCATGATATTTGGGATTTGGCTTGACAATTCCATATTTGGTGCGGATGTGAACAGGACTGAGATGGGCACTTGGTGGTGGAGGAGTGACAGCTGGCTGTGGAAGAAGAGGAAAACAGGCTTGTGGGTTTGGAGAACTTGTGGCTGATGATGGGGGCGATACGACAGAATGTGGAGAAGAGATGAGGGCTGGTTGTGGAGAGCCATGGTCGACGGGAAAATATGGAGAGGAAGTTGACCCAGATGTGGACCGGGCTGATTCGTGGGAAGTGACAGCAGTAGTGGGCCGAGCAGGGGGACTAGGAAGAAAGCCCACGGGAACTACAACAAGATCGGAGAGTTGAACATGCTAAGAAATAACAGCATAATAGAGTTGGTCTTCATGAAAAATGACATGGCGAGAAATGTAGAGCCGCCCTGTAGGAGGATGGAGGCAGCGGTAACCATGATGACGATCACTGTAGCCAACAAAAACACATTGAAGAGAACGAGATTGTAATTTGTTAGTGACATAATCTCCAAGACATGGGTAACAAATACAGCCAAAAACATGGAGGAAAGCATAATCCGGGGAAATGCCAAATAATAACTGATAGGGGGAGGCCCCTTTAAGGATAGGGGTTGGAAGTCGGTTAATCAAAGAAACTGCCGTACAAAACGCTTCGACCCATAGGTTGTGAGGCATGTGAGCAGTGTGTAAGAGGGTGTGACCCATATCAGCAATATGACGATGTTTGCGCTCGGCTAACCCATTCTGTTGGAGTGTATGAGGACAAGAAAAGCGATGCACAATGCCATGAGTAGCACAAAACTGTTTAAATTGCAGGTTATCATATTCTTTTCCGCCATCACTCTGAAATTGTTTGATAGACAAAGAGAATTGAGTTTGAACATACATAGAAAAGGTAGAAAATGACCAAAAACTTCTTATTTAAGACATATATGAAAAATCCATGAATATCGAGTGTAATCATCCGTAAACAAGACATAATAGCGATAGCCAGAAACAGAAACAACAGGAGACATCCACACATCTGAATGGATTAAAGCAAATGGCTTAGTAGAACAATGGTCATGAGACGAAAAGGAAAGTTTATGGATTTAGCTAACGCACAATGACTACAAGTTGAATTTGAAAAACGAGAAAGAGAACCTTATAAGGACTTAGAAACAAGTGTGCGAAGAACTTTATTGGAGGGATGACCAAGACGACGATGCCACAGAGAGGACGACGCGACGATAGAAGAAAAAGCTTGCTTGGAACCGGACAATTGCGTTGGAAAGATAGGATAAATACCATCTTTACATAGGCCCTGAAAGAGAACAACACCACGTTGTAAGTCACGAATTTGGTATCCCCACGGAAAGACGGTAATGCTAACATGAAAATTACGAGTAAATTGAGCGACAGATAAATGATTTTTACGAAGGGAAGGAACACGAAGAACATCAGAGAGACGAAAGAAAAAAGGACCCGAAGAAAAGGAAAGGTTACCGGAACGGGTGATGGGGAGGGTGTCACCATTACCAACAACAACCTGTTCTGAAGCTGCATACGGAGTGCCAGAGTGTAATTTTTGCGCATCATAGGTCATATGATTGGTGGCACTAGAGTCAAAATACCAATTAGGGTCTGAAGAGGTCGCAAGATGCATGCCAGCGAAAGCACGAGGAGAAGGGCACTTGGATTGAACATGACCAAATTGTTGGCAATTCTAGCATTGAGTGGACAGGCGAGAGGGTGGAGGACCCAAAAGACCTTGAGAGAATGAGGAAGCACGGGGAGCACGGTGGGAAGGCTGGCCTAGGCCAGAGAAACTACGAACAGGAGACGGACCACCAAAGGAACGAGAGGGTTGGTCACGCGGACGCGGTTGGCGGAGGCCACGGTGGAAGTGAGCAGCAACAAAAGCGGCAGGGGAAGCCACATGAGCCATCTGAGCTTCGAAGGCCTGTTGCCCTTCAAAAGCAAGGAGGCGAGTTATAAGGTCCGAGAAGGAGGGCAACAATGGGAAGTTCAAAAGAGCCGTCACAATCATTTGGTAGTCAAGACCCAGACCTCGAAGTACATAAGTAACCAGGTCGGAGTTGGAGACAGGTTCCTGGATTGCAGTGAGTTCATCAGCCAAACTCTTGGCCTGAGCAAGGTATTCAGAGATGAATTTGGAACCTTTGGTAAGAGAGAAGAGGCAAAATTTGAGCTGGACAGAATTGGCAAGGGATTGTTGTGAGAAATTTTGTTGGAGACAATCCCAAATCTCCTTCGAGGTGGAGAACCCAATAACTTGTGGAAGAACACATTTAGACAGCGTGGCACGAAGAATACTAATCAGGCTTTGGTCAGTTTGAAACCAAGAGACATAGTTAGGATTGGCCAACGACAGAGTAGAGGATTCAGACTTATCAGAAGGAGGAAGCATAGGTGAGGGGCAAGGATGAGAGCCGTCAACAAAGCGCCAAAGATTCTGGCCTAATAAGAAAGGTTTGACCTGGATTTCCCATACAAGATAGTTTGTATCAGAGAGTTTGACAGAGACAAGATGAGAGATATTGGGAATGGAGATAGTGGGAGCAATGCTTGACGCCATCGAAAAGAGAAGGAAAAAAAATTTATGCTCTTGATACCATGTAGAAATAGTGTTTTTCTTATTCTCTCAAAACTGATATTGCAATCTATTTATACATGAATGTAAACCTATCAGCTACTATATAACAGCTGCAACAATTATATACTGGCATTCATTGGTATTCATTGGCATTTATCGGCATTCATTGGCATTCATTGGCATTCATCATGGTGATAACTGCCTAACAATGGGGAACAACCACTTCACAGGTAACATCCCCAATAACATTGGGAAGCTTTTTAGACTTGGGGAGTTGTTTCTTCCAAGCAACAAATTATCAGGGAGCATTCCTTCCTCTTTAGGAAACTTAACGAATTTAATCGAACTCCTATTGCAAGGAAACAATATGCAGGGCAACATCCCATCATGCTTAGGAGAATGCCACTTGCTGCTGTTATTAGATCTTTCTCAAAATAATCTTAGTGGTTCAATACCCTATCTGTTTCATTGAACTTGTCAAGAAACCACCTTTTCGGTTCCCTTCCTGTGGAGGTTGGAGGGATGAAGAGTCTCGGATCTCTGGATGTTTCTGATAACATGTTATCCGGAGAACTCCCCAGCAGCCTTGGTAGTTGTGTGGGTTTAGAAGTCCTACGCTTGCAACGCAACTTCTTTACAGGGCACATCCCTTCATCTATGACGGCATTGAGAGGGATTCAAGTTTTAGACCTTTCTCGTAACAATCTGTCTGGTGAAATTCCACAGTTTTTAGAGGGGTTTCTCTTTTTGAACAATCTGAATCTGTCTTTCAATGAGTTTTGGGGAGCAGTACCGATTGAAGGTGTATTTAGAAATTCAAGTGCCATTTCAATTGTCGGAAACACAAGGCTTTGTGGGGGTATTGTTACTCTCCAGCTGCGCAGATGTGACTCTAGATTGTCAAAGGGAGGAGGATTGTATCAGATTTGGTGAAAATACTCTCTTGTATTATTCTTTCAATAGGAAAGTGAATATTAACTGTATTATTCTTTCAGTTTTTTTTAATTATTGCTAGGAAAGTGAAATCCGTTTTTTTTTTACTTTTCTATAAAATGAATATTAATCCGTTTCACTTTCCTAGCAATAATTAAAAAAACTGTATTAACTTCTTTCAAAAATTCAACATTACAAACGGTAAAGTTTTGGTGAAAATAGGGATTTTTGCCTATGAAATTGATCTGAACTTATATGTCACTTTATAAAGCAGTGATATTTGTTTGCTTAATTGGGTGGCTCCAATGAGACCGATAGGGTTGCATTGGTAGCCATCAAAGCTCAAATAAACCACGATTCTCCTCAGTTCATGAACTCATGGACTGAGTCCACTCACTTTTGCATGTGGCAAGATATTGTTGTATGAAAATCTCGTCTTAATCTTAAATTGCTTGACATCGTTTAATAAGATGATTCGTTAAAAAGTAATTACATCTTGAACATAATTACCTGTTCGTATATGGTGAACTAAAAAATAGACGGTTTCTATAATTAAGTAACATTGTAAAATGTGAAGGAGAAAGGAGAAAGTTCAAAAGAGAAAATTGCTAGTATTCCACCAATATAAGAGCAATATTATGGATACTATATTTGTAAATCACATACTAATATACGTAAGATTCACTAATATAAGGACCTATATGTATTAGTATATGATCTATAAATATGATATTCTTCCAATTTTTTTAGCAATCAGATTGAGACAGAAGTGCAGTTCGAAGAAGACAAAAGTGCAGTTCGAAGAAGAAAAAAGTTTGAAATCAAGATGCTACTAATAATAGTAAAAGACCATGTTTATTCTTAACTATGTAGTAGGATAAGAGATCTAAATATACATGCCCAAACAAATATACACCAAATTCAAATACTCTTCATTCTTCAGTCACACACAATGAAGTTAATGAATACGCATGCATATCATGCAACAAGAAAAACTTCACAGGCAGAACTACTGAAAAGTTACCCACCATTACAAAATTATTAGTTTCTACGCCACGAAAGCGTCCCTAATGGAATGCAGCTCAGACACAACATCACTCATATTCTTTACTCGGTCTGTTGGGGATCCATGAGAACATGCAATTCCAGTTCTGAAAATCGAATTCAAGCACACCTCAATTCTTTGATCTCTCGCATTGCATCGAGTGGGAGAATCGTCGTCGCTGCTGCATCCTTGAAGAAGTTTTGAGTCTGCAATCTCTGTGGCTCGGTCCGCGAATAAAGCCATCTTCACATAATTATGAAGATTCAAGTCCGCACCAAACATGTCACCAGTAGGTCTCTTACCTGTAAACATTTCTAACAAGAGAATCCCAAAGCTGTATACATCGCCATTTGTTGACACCTCACTTCCCATACCATACTCTATTCAATTCAAAAATCACAAAATGTTAGTGCCATAATTCCGAATAATTTAAGATAAAAATACATTTAAGAACCCAATTATAACTAAACTCAAATACAAGATCAACCAACTTTGGGAGCATTTTTGCTCACCATTGGACTCTTTACTCGCCATGTGTATAAAACTTATTTTCATATTCAATGCTGTTTGCTAATATTGATAAATATTAAAATTCTATATCAATAAAAGAGAAAAATCCTACCCTCCCTCATTGACCCACCGAGCCCGACAAGCACCCACCCCAATCACCCAAATCAGTCGCCGGCAACCACCCCAAATCAGTCTAAGGCAAAGATTTTGTGGGTTCAATCTAATCGGCTTCATGGAGGAGATGATAGTTGATTAAGGGAGGGGTGGTGAAGTGAAGATGGAGATTTATCAAAATTAAGAGTTCTGGAAAAGATGATAGCTGATGAAACTTCATTAAAATTCTAACAAAATCTAAATGAAATACAAAAATCTGAATAGTCACCAATGCTCCCCATCTGCCATCTACCCACCCTAATCACCCTCCCCCGCTGTGAATCATCCAAAATCATGGCGAAGATGATCATTAACGAAGAGAGATGAAGATGGAGGATGATGACGATGTAGTTGGCGACTAGGAGGATGACGAAAACGAGCGCGATGAGAACGAGTTTCCCCCTCTCCCTCCCCTCATCTTCTGCATGGTTTCGTTTGAATTGAACCCCCCAAAGCTGAAACAACTGATTCGGGGTGGTTTAAGACAGAGGGAGGGTGATCGGATTGGGTGGGTAGGGTAGCTGCCAGCGGAGGAAGGTTCATCATTGTGGGTGTTCCTCGGATTGGGTGGGTGGATGGGGAGGTTTGGCATTATTGGGATTTTAAATTTTATGGATATAAGTAATTTTGAAGTTGAGTTATTCTAATTTATTAAGATTTGACACTGTGTCTTTGTGTGTAAAAAGAAATATTATCATGCACGGACCTCTCTGTCTAAACTCTAAATTTAACAGCTGAAAATTTGAATATAAGAATAAAAGACAATCAGAGCTCATTTAGTGCTTATGATTAGATTGGATCACTAGATATTTACCTGGAGCAGCGTAACCAACTGTTCCCTTGATTCCACTGGAGCTTGTTGTCTGATTTGCTGAAACATCATTGTTGGCTAGTTGTGAGAGAAATCTTGCTAGCCCGAAGTCAGAAACATGTCCCATAAACTCGCTGTCCAAAAGAACATTGCTTGGCTTGAGATCACAATGAACTATGGGTGTTTCGCAATGATTATGAAGATAATCTAGTGCACAAGCAACATCAATAGCAATGCGCAGCCTTTGAAGAAGATTTAAATTCTTGGGTGTTTGGTCTTCCACATCTTCTCCTCCGTTGATTGGATGCAGCCACTCTTCTAGGCTCCCATTCGACATAAACTCGTAAACAAGAGCCTTGAAATCATTACCATGAAAATCAACACTTGAACATGCAGTTATAATCTTCACAAGATTTCGATGCCTTATATTTCTCAATGCTTCACTTCAGCTACGAAACTCTTAAAAGCTCCACGGCGCAACAGGTTAAACACTTTGACGGCAACCAGCTCATCACCGCCTTCATCAAGAACTCCTTTGTATACTGACCCAAAACTACCCACACCAATCAAATTCGCCGAAGAGAACCCATTGGTAGCTTTTTGGATAGTACCATACGAAAGTAGTTGCAAGGAATTGGTGGTGCTCAACGAAATTTCTTTCCTTTTCTTTCTTGATAAACAAGGAAAGAAATAGGACAAAAGGAAAGCTATTATTCCAAGAAGAGCAAATCCAAAAACTAGAGGGAATATGAGTTTCATCAAGCTATGAGATGATGGTGATGAGGATGATCCTTCTTTCTTGCATTTAGGTAGTTGGAGATTGGCACTACCGCCGCAGAGCCCGGTGTTGCCAACCACAGAAGATGAAGTTGCATTTTCGAAAAAACCTTCAACTGGTACAGCTCCCCAAAACTCGTTGAATGATAGGTTTAGACTCCTCAAAAGGACAAAGCTCTGTAAAAACCGTGGAATTTCACCCGATAACTTGTTGCGCGAAACATCCATATCTCGAATTGCTCTCAATGCACTCATAGATGAAGGAATGGGCCCATTGAAAAAGTTTCCTTGCAAGTGTAAGACCTCTAAACTCTCGCAACTGCCAAGGCTACTTGGAAGCCCTCCGGATAACTTGTTATCAGAAATATCCAGCTCACCGAGACTCTTCAAAGCTCCAACCTCCATAGGAAGGGAACCCGTAAATTGGTTGGAAGACAAGTTGAAATAAATTGAGATGGAGGAAAGGCCAACAACTTGTGGAGGTATTGTGCCACTAAGATTGTTATAAGAAAGATCCAATATTAGTAGCTGCTGGCATTCCCCTAGGCTTGATGGGACGATGCCCCGAAGATTATTTTTATCCAATAACAATATGCTTAACTTAGTTAAATTACCTAGAGAGGATGGAATGTTTCCTGATAATTTGTTCCCACTGATACCTAACTCCACAAGCCTTGACAGCTTCCCAATGTCCGCGGGGATGCTACTTGTGAAGTTGTTATTCCCCATGGACAACGATTCCAAGTTGATCAGATTCCCAATTCCAGCTGGGATACTTCCACGTACTTGGTTGTTGTAAAGCCAAAACTTTTGTAGCTTAGTTGTTGAGAGATTGGATATTGATGTGGGGAGTGTCCCTCCAAAATTGTTCTCCTGGATCAGCAGCAATCTTAGCTCTGTGGCATTTCTCAAGTCTGAGACAAAACTCAAGTCATCACCATCTTTACCATTTCCAAAATGATTATGTTCGACGTTGAAGCTTTGGAGGTTATGAAGCTTGCGCAAATCTGGCACCAGTCCATCTATTTTATTGTAGCCAACGTGAAAAAATGTTACACTTGTGGCATTTGATATCGAGAGAGGAATGGATCCGGTAAATAGATTATGAGCAATGTTAAGGACTTGGAGATTCGGGAGAGTTTTTCCCAAGTCCGAGTGAATGGTGCCTCGAATTTGGTTAAACATTACCTCCATAATTTGGAGAGAAGATAGGTTATATGTGGACGAAGGGATGGTACCGGACAAGTTATTTATGGCCAATGATAAAAGTGTTAAGTTTTTCAATAGGCCAAGAGAAGTAGGGATGGTTCCCATCAAGTTGTTACCGTATACAACAAGTACCTCGAGGGACGACAGGTTCCCCAAGGAAGGAGGGATCTCGCCAGACAAATTGTTACTACCTAAACCAAGGTATTGCAGCTTAGACAGTGAACCAATTTCTCGGGGAATTTTGCCGGTCAGGCTGTTGTTACTGAGATCCAAAGCGATGAGGCTGGAGCAATAAGATAAGTTGCTTGGAATAGGGCCAGTAAATAAGTTCTTGTCTAGTCTTGATACCTGCAATCTCCGCAAATTCGTGATTTCTGGAGGGATTTGATGGCTAAAGCTGTTGTTTCGGAGATTGAGTTGCCTCAGAAAACTCAGATTTCCTACGTGGGGGGACAGCGACCCGACCAAACTTTGAGCCGGTAGCTTGAGCATTGTCACACGTTGATGGTGTCGTTGACTGCATGTCACGCCTTGCCACATGCAAAAGTGAGTGGATTCGGTCCAGGAGCTCATGAACTGAAGAGGATCCTCGTTTATTTGAGCTTTGATGGCTAACAATGCAAGCCTATCTGTCTCATTGGAGCCACCCAAGCAAACAAATATCACTGCTTTAAAAAGTAATGTGTAAGTTAAGATCAATTTCAGAAGCAAAATCCCCATTTTCTGAAAAATTTTAGGGTTTATGATTTCGAATTTCTCAATGAAGGTAATATGGTGTTTAGCATTGGCAGGAAATTGACGGAAGAAAATGAACTTACAAGTCGACAAAGGCCTGACTTTTCCGATGTAGAAAAAACACTTACTGCATGGTCTTTCTTATTGCCAGAAAATTGAAGAAATCTTCCACTCTCTAGAAACTGACACTTGCCAGTGGAATCAAAATTAAAAGTCATAGGAATGCTAATATGGTTTTATATGGACATGTTAGTAAACAATATAAGATGCTGACAAATTCAAGTAAATGATTTATTTTTCAAAGAATTATTTTAACATTCTCATCGTATGCCTTGGTGACAAATAACTAAGAGCAAATTACATGTCAATACTTTGTGTTTTACACATAATTTCATAATTATATCTTAATTTTTGGTCCCAAATTCCGTTAATTATTGGGGTGTCTCAAAACGACTTCAAAGCTAAATATAGAGGAAAAATAATAATATCGAGTCACTTTTCTGTCTAAATAAAGTGATACAAAATAACTACAGATTAAACTTAATTTTAGATTCATTTTTTGGTGACCAGCATTAAATACGTCATGAAACATTGTAATTTATGAAAAAAATTATAACAACAGAGTTAATATGAAATATTTTAAAATTTTTGAGATACTTATTAAATATAAAATTTTAAAACTCAAATATAACCACCTTCACCCTATAAGCCGCCATGCTTGACTTATCTTAAGAAAATTTAAGAGCTCTTCATATCTTGAAACTTCTCAGAAGCCAGACCCGGACATGTCTCTTAAAAAAAAAGACCCGTAAATGTCTTGTTCCAGGAGAGAAATTAGTTAATGACATAGTTATAGAGGTGACTTGCTAATAAAGTTGTGGAAAAGCTGGGACTAAATTGAGTCACAGCTTCGGTCATCTCCAAAACTTGAACGGAGACCTTTTCAAATACGCAGAATCGACGGGGCTGTAAAACTCCAAACAACAAGCATTTACAGCAGATCCAAACCAAATAAAAATAGATCGAGAAAGGGAATTAGGTCACTATCTATTTACACCCGAAAAAATTTCATTATGGGCTGAAACAAAGGACCAGCAAGATTAAATACCCAACTCGTAAAACTCAGCCCAAAACGCCCCACTTGGAGTCGTGGAGACGTGGAAGCGTGGAGTAGGAGTCGATTCTGAAGTGCCGAACGTGTCAGAGAGGCAAAGGGGATGTTCGCGACAAGCAAACTGCAAAGCGGGTCATACAAGAGTTTATTTGGCAAGCCATATCAGCCCTCAACCGCCTATAAATAAATAAGAAGCCTTTTTCTCAAAGTACAACCAATCAATCAATCAAACAAACAAATTGATCAACCTAATCAATTTCAAAACAATTATCAACCCTCAAAAGTTTCTTTGCTCAAAGGCTCGCCTCTTTAGGCACAACCTGTTTCTCTGATCTAGGATCAAGATTCAGTCTCTCTTCTCACCCCTCTCTAAGTTTCCAACCAGAAACTCAAGTCTTCCCTCATCCCGATTGCTACTCAAAATCAGTCTTGGAGGAATCCCAAACACTACCTCATCCCGACTACCACTCATTCTAGTCTTTGTCTCCATACACTCAACCCTTGACGTCTCACCGTCGTTTTGAATACTCTGCCAACCTATGGCATGATTCCGACTGATGTTCACTCAGTTGATGATTTCTAGAAGATCGTGTCCCTCAAAGGCTTGATTGCGAAATAAATATTTACTTACAGCACTTGTATTCAGTTTATCGCATTTAAATTCAAGTATTTACTTTACAACGCTTGTATTTCATTTCCTGTACTTCAAAAAAAATTTCTTAAGAGGAATTACTAGTATTCAGAATATACCAACCATTGCATTTTGTGGTTGTTCCAAGTCACAAAATCGCTTATGTGTTTCTGGTCTGATACCATCATCCCGACTTAAGGAAATTCTCGCATCTAACTGCTCCTAACTAATAACAAGCTGCTAACATGGATAAATCGGAGTTAACATAAACTAAACTTGGACTAGACTAGAAAGAAAATTTATTAAAGTCCTTGAATACATGAAGAAGAAGGCATAGAAAATAACAGTGCAAGCAATTTGCAGGCTTGCCTCACAATCTCTTAATTAACTATCTAGTAGTAGTCTCTACTGGTGGCATTCCTACTTTGAAGGCAGCTAAGAGCCTACTTGCTTCCTGGTCAGCCCATCTAGGAAAAGACTGTGGCAGAAAAGGCTTCTAAGCCCACAGCTTTCAAACCCAACATCCATAACAGTCATCTTTCATACATCACTGAGAGCAAACCACACGAGCCCGCTCCTTCTGGAGGCGAAGATTTTGACAGAGATCCACCGAAAGCGACCCCGGGCCCACTGTCGCATTTTTGGGCAGAACATAATTTGGCACGCCTAGTGGAAAGTTTTTGACATATGAGAAGAAAAAAAAGGGTGATGGTTGAGCAAGGTGCGCTTGTGCCCAGTAAATCTATAACACTAGTTTCGCAACCAGTACTCGCCACTGCCCAAGTACGTTTAGATGTCACCAAACCACTCAAACGTGGCACAAAGCTCCTGATGCCGTCAGGAAAACAAGAATGGGTGGATTTCAAATATGAGAGGTTGCTATATTTTTGTTACAATTGTGGAAGAATTGGGCATATAATGCATGAATGTACGTTTGTAGATGAGTTAACCAAGAATGCAAAGGAGAAACCTTACGAAGTTTTCCTGAGAATTAATTATGACTATATAAAGGGCAAACATAATAGCCCTTGTCGTTCTAGACCAGGGAATGCAGGCAGAGACAGTGGGGATACTAATGGTGGAATGGACCAACTGCTCGATAATGTCCTTGATTGTAATGCATTCTTCAATTGTGTGGCCATTGTACTTGTGGTATTGGCATAAAGCTTCTTTGTTGTGGATGGGGCGATAGTTGGGGTTCCTTGGCTTGGCTTTGGGGATCATACCCTCCACGTTTAGTAGTATGTGGTCCAAAGATGTGTTCAGTATAGTGTATGTTTTAAAGCAATGTCTTGTTCCGGAGTTGTCTCCTACCAAGTCTCGTGCCCCTTGGTGATGGTTGTCACCTCGCTTGAATCCCCTGTTGTCGTAATTTGGTCGGCCCTTCTTGTCATGAAGTTGTCTGCCATAGGTGAGTTTCCTCTTCCCTCGACGATATTGGTTAGAGTCATAATTGTAGCCTCCCGAGTGGTGGTTGGTCTTACCTTGGTCGTCTACAAGCGTGGTTTCACTACCCCACTATTGAAGTGCCTGACACCAGACATGGGTGATTACGTGCTAAGGGAAATGCACGAAGGCATTTATGGAGATCACTTTGGAGCAAGAACTTTGGCACATAAGTCCTTCAGACAAGGATACTTTTGGCCCACCATGCTCTCAGATGCCATTGCACTCACGCAAAAATGCAACAAGTGCCAACGACATGTACAAATCCCTCACCTCCTAGCTGAGCCCCTTACTTCAATGCTTAGTCCCTGGTCGTTCTCCCAATGGGGACTAGATCTGATCTGCCAAATGCCTGAAAGCAAAGGAAATGTCAACTACGCAATAGTAGCTAAGGACTACTTCACAAAATGGGCAGAAGCGAAACCATTAGCAATCATCACAGCAGCCTAGATTAAGCACTTCATCTACAACACATCATCTGCCGCTTCGGGATTCCACACACCATTGTCACTGATAATGGGAAGCAATTTGATTGCAATCGCTTTAGAGCATTCTATGAAACCTACGACATCAAACTGCTATATGCTTCACCATCTCACCCACAGTCAAACGGACAAGTGGAAGTAGTCAAGAATAACATCAAGTACAACTTAAAGTAGAGACTCAATGAAGACAAAGGCAAATGGTCCGACATCATCAATCACGTGTTATGGTCCCACATAACCTCCTACAAGACAGCCACATATGAGACACCTTTTGCCTTAGTGTTCGGCACAGAAGCAGTCGTACCAGTGGAGATTGGCGAGACATCCTATCGAGTCATCTCCTACAACCCAGAACAAAAACACCCATCAAATTTCTCTTAGCCTGGACCTACTGGAGGAACGCAGAGAGAAGGCCAACCTCAAGAACATTTCATACGAGCAACGTGTCGCAAGATATTACGACTCAAGGGTTCGCCACAGAAGCTTCAAGATAGGAGATCTAGTCTTGAGGAAAGTCAGCCTTGCAACCAAGGAAAGATTTGCTGGCACATTTGCCCCCACCTAGGAAGGACCCTAAAAAGTCTCCAAATTATGCCGAGAGGGGACCTATGAGCTCCAAGACTCAAAAGGAAAGACACCTCCACACCCATGGAACGTGGACCACCTCAAATTCTACTACAAGTAAACAGGCCCATGGCCACAAACACGATCGGCCAATAACCGAATTTTTGTAATCATTCCTGGCATACCCAGATTGACATTATCAATGAATGAATTGTACAATGAGGCAACACCTTTTTTCTCTCATCTCTTTGGAAATCTGTCATTTTACCAACTAAACGGCCTTCACTATGAGGCAGAACCTTATGTTGAACGGCCTTAATTTACCCTAATAAACCTTATCTTATTCAATCTTATCTCATTATGAAACATCCCACCTTAAACGGCCTTACGTCATTTTTAACGACCTTACCACATTTCAAAGGCAAACACCTTATGTCAAAATTTTATTCTGAACGGCCTCACATCACTTACCAGATCGGCCTTTATAGTCTTATCAGGCATACATACAAAGTCTATTCTGAACGGCCATACAAATTCAACACACTAACAAGAAAAAATCAAGTCGAAGACATAACAAAAGGTTTGAGAAATAAAACAAGCACATCTATAGGTGAGACCCCATGGTCTCACCAAAAATTACTTGTTCAATACAAGGCCACAAGGCCGATGAACAGGAATAATACAAAAATTAATTACAAAACTAAGGGGCATTCCCCTGACCTTCTAAGACATCTTCTCCATCATCTCTCGGCGTCTCGACCATCGGCATCACCATCATCCTCATCATCAGGCAGAGCATTACCATCTTCATCTAGGTAGTCTTCCAACTGCGGGCGATGCTTCAGCCACGGAAATTGGATGGGAAGACCAGTGTTAGCCAGAAGAATTCGCTTGAACAGCCCATCTTCCAACTTGGTCCCAAACCATTGCAAGTCACGATGATGCGCCGGGGAGGCCTTATACTCTTCAGCACCCACCTTCTTGGTCGAGATGAGCTGATCGGCCAGCATAGCATTGGCCGACTCAACCTACTGGACTCTAGCCTCCAGTTCAGCCACATTTGAATCGGCTTCTTCCCGGTGAGCAACCAGCTGCCTCTCCAGCTCCTTTACCTTGAGCTCAGCTTTAACCTTGGCCTGAATAGACCTCTTAGCCATCCTCTCTTTCTCAGCCAAGGAATACATCTGTGACTTCAGCTAGACCTAGCTAGCATGCCGAAAAGCAGTGAAGACCTCACCAAGGAACTGAACAAAACAGACACTTAGATAAAAGAAAAGCAGTACAAAAAAACCAAGGTCGAACAAAAGGAACTTACGTATGCCCCGGCTCGCATTGTCTTGTCGCACCTATCAGCATAGTCCTTCGACTTCAAGGTCGCAATCTCATCCAACTCATACTGAGACCCACGAACAACAGTGTTTATAAAGTCTAGCTGAGAGGGATGGAAGGCCGTGGACAGCTGCCTCCAAGTCTCGTCCACTTCCTGGGTCCTCACCATATCCGACTCCCCATATGTTTTCAGAAAATAAGACCGATGGGAAGCAACGAGATACGGCTTCTTCATCTTTTTGGGAACCCTTGGACCTTCCAAATCGGAGCCGATGTTGGGACAGATTATCTTGCGTACCGTCTCAAGGGCCTCAACCTGGCCCTACTTCTTCTGTTGCAACACATCCTCAGAATTAGAGGTAAACTCCTTCCACTTCTTCCCCCTTATTTTCCTGTCTTTGGCCATTATGCGGCGACGTTCGTCGGCTTTATCGTCAAGGCTAATAAAATGAGGCACAGGAGGTCGATTATCGGATGTCCCAGAGATATCAGTCGGCTGGGCAAGAACCGACCCAGATGCACTCAAAAAGAGATGGGCCAAGGGCTCCCCAGTAACAGGATCCACCCCTTGGGAATCCAACGCCTCCTAAATGCCATGCTCGACCAAAGCATCATCCACCCTCAAAAAAACCTTCGAAGTCGATCTTATCTTGATCAGCTTACGGAAGTAGCCCTTCCTCATGGATGCCCCGACCTTCTCAGCCTTGGCCTTTGTCTCAACCGCCTTCTTCAATGACTCTGCAATCTTTGCCATCCTCTTCGTTAATTGCTCGGCCGCAGCTACGACAAAATCTCGATCGGCTGCAACAACAACAAAATGAGTTAGCAAAAGGCCGAAACACAATCCTAACTAACCAAGGCCGAGTGACACTTACACATAGTAGATATCATACCAACTTGCAAGAGATGGGTAGGCAACCGCAAATAGTCTCTACTCCTCTCAACCTAATCAAGCATAAAAAACACTCCAGGGCAGTCGACCTTCTCCTGATCACTAATATCGGGCCGCTTAAACACGTCTACAAAAAAAAAGAGGAAATCAAGTCAACACCAATCGGCCATATCATTCAAAAATCAATCATAAAACAAAACAAGACAAAAAATTTTCCTGTAGCTACCACATTTCGACTGATACACGCGTGGCATGAGTTGGCCGAATAATGGCAAATCTATTCCCTCCCAATTCCCAGAAACAACCATAAACTTGTGTTTCCAAGCCTTATAGGAGGTCGGCATACCTTCAATAAAGGGCCCCCTTTCTTTTTTCGTCCTGGTCACTACATAGACCCAGCCAATCTTATCCCTCAAAAACTTGTGCAAATTGCAGATGTGACCCCAAGTCGGCTCGCCCTTCCCACACAACTTGAAAGCCGTATACACCCCAGTTAACATAATCCAATAATTTGGATTAAGCTGGCCGAGGGCAACCCCCACTTCAATAGCCATCTTCTACAGCCACGGATGGAGAGGAAGTATCACCCCATAACTGAAACTATAAGGATGAAAGGTCGTCCAATCGATCGGCGGATTGCTCGGCCTCTCCCTTCTCCCGAGTAGTCTCATCTTCACATAAACCAGAATATTGAACACTCTTCGATAAGCCAGGAGATCATCATCATCCAGGGTACTGATTTTTCGATCAACCTCATAGGCTGAGCTAGCCACTGTCACTAATTCTACGGCCTCTTCCACATCAATCTCCATCGGCCGTGAACTCAACGTTGTCTCCAGAGACTTTGAACTTGAAGCCATACCCTTACCCTTATCAGCCGGGGACTTCAACAAACCACTATGATCAAAGGATGACACATCGGTGTTAAAGGTCTCGGCCCCATCACTGGCCGACACATAACGGGTGTCAATATACTCAAAAGCTTTATCTTGCTCTTCCTGCAACTCCTGGGCCAATTGTCCTTGAGATGCCTCATGGATCGGTCCACCCAAATTCGTATCCACCTCTGGCTCTACCCTAGGGTTTGGCCGAGGGGAACTAGAGGCCAATTCAGATACATTTAGCCGTGAATCAAAGCTAGCCGAGCTAGCTTCTTATTCACCGTCAAACGCATGATAGGACCGATCATCGGATCCTTCTGAATCACCCAATGAACTTGACATCTACAAACATACAAGGAAGATCTATGAAGGGAAAGATGCAAAGACACAGCAACTACCGACATACGAACGATCAAGCAAACACATTCACCAAGTTCATCACCAGTTCATGCAAAAATCACACATTTGATCGAAAAAACAAAAGAAGAACAACGTAATACCTTGTTTATGAGAATTCCGCCATAAACTCCGCCGTAAAACACTCGTCGGAAATCGCCTAAACAGGATTCAGAGTCGATGGAAATTGCCTTCAACTCTTCAAAAATCTCTCTCAAAAGCCAAAGTGACAAATAAGGGAGGATTCGTGCTTTTATAGAAGAAAAAAAAGTTGACCGTTACAAACCCACTTCGGCCAGTTGAAGGGTTGCGCACACAACCCAAGGCATTAAAAGCACGATGCGTGGCACTTCACTCATACCATGTCAGATAACTCACATCATGTCAGAGGTACACTATGGAGCCACGAGTGACACTCATCTTACAAGTGGCACTCGATCGGTCATGGACATTCCTAGACGATCGGCCACATGATCTTGCGAGGTTCCGCTTCTACAGGCCAAACAGGATGACACACTCATCTTGCTAGTGGCACTCGATCGGCCATGGACATTCCTAGCTGATCGGCCACATGATCGTGCGAGGCTCAGCTCTTGCGGGCCGAACAGGATGACATACACTCATCTTGCAAGCAGCACTCGATCGACCATGGACATTCCTAGCTGATCAGCCACATGATCATGCGAGGCTCTGCTCTTGCGGGCCGAATAGGATGACACACTCATCTTGCAAGTGGCACCCGATCGACCATGGGCATTCCTAGTTGATCGGCCACTTGATATCGCTAGGCTCTGCTCCTGCTGGCCGAACAAGATGACACACTCATCTTCCTAGTGGCACTCGATCGGCCATGGACATTCCTAGCCGATCGGTCACATGATCGTGCGAGGCTCCGTTCCTACAGGCCGATCAGGATGACACTCATCTTGCAAGTGGCACTCAATCGGTCATAGACATTCCTAGTCGATCGACCACTTGATCGTGCGATGCTCCGCTCTTGCGGGTCAAATAAGATGACACAATCATCTTGCTAGTGGCACTCAATCGGCCATGGACATTCCTAGCCGATCGGCCACATGATCGTGCGAGGCTCCACTCCTGCGGGTCGATCAGGATGACACTCATCTTGTAAGTGGCACTCGATCGGCCATGGACATTCCTAGCCAATCGACCACTTGAACGTGCGAGCTCCGTTCATGCGGGCCGAAAAAGATGACACACTTATCTTGATCGTGGCACTCGATCGGCCATGGACATTCCTAGCCAATCGGTCACATGATCGTGTGAGGCTCCGCTCTTGCGAGTCGATCAGGATGACACTCATCTTGTAAGTGGCACTCGATCGGCCATGGACATTCCTAGCTGATCGACTAGTTGAACGTGTGAGGCTCCGCTCATGTGGGCCAAACAAGATGACACACTTATCTTGATAGTGGCACTCGATCGGCCATGGACATTCCTAGCCGATCGGTCACATGATCGTGTGAGGCTCCGCTCTTGCGAGTCGATCAGGATGACACTCATCTTGCAAGTGGCACTCGATTGGCCATGGACATTCCTAGCCAATCGACCACTTGAACGTGCGAGGCTCCGCTCATGCGACCCGAACAAGATAACACACTCATCTTGCAAGTGGCACTCGATCGGCCATGGACATTCCTAGCCGATCAGCCATATGATCGTGCGAAGTTCCGCTCCTGTGGGCCGATCAGGATGACACTCATCTTGTAAGTGGCACTCGATCGGCCATGGATATTCCTAGCTGATCGGCCACATGATCATGCGAGGCTACACTCATGCGGGCCTTACAAGATGACATACACTCATCTTGCAAGTGGCACTCGATCGGCCATGAACATTCCTAGTTGATCGGCCACATGATCGTGCGAAGCTCCGCTCTTGCGGGTCGTACAAGATGACATACACTCATCTTCCTAGTGGCACTCGGTCGGCCAGGGACATTTCTGGCCGATTGGCCACATGACAGTGCGAAATTCCACTCATATGGGCCGTACAAGATGGCACTCGGCCACAGCCAAAATTTAAGGCCGACCACGCTCTCTCACCAACCCTTTTTTGAGCAAAAACTGACCACAACGTCTCGCCTCAGCCAAGGGCTTGGGGAACTGGGGACTAGTATAGGACAAATATTTGTACAGGTTGACAAGTAACGACAAGCCCTTAACCAAGGAAATCCACCTCAGTCAACGACTTGGGGGACTTCTGTTCATATCTAATTTGGTCAACCCGGTCAAGGCCGATCAGTCCCGCCAAAATCATATTTGGCCCTTGGCTCAACAAGAGTACAACAATACAAATCTACAACATCAGGTGCATCCCACTGACGCAGCCTTGGAAAAAAGCCACTAGGCCAATCGGCCTACCTGTCCATCGGCCGACCTTGTCAACACAACCGCAAGACTCGGGACCACTAGGACACGTGTCGGCTCCAGGACTAAGGACATTTATCCCACATCGAAATGATTCGCCTACAACAATCAATGCCATTATAAATACAAGGGCACCTCCCCTCAAAAAAGTAATGACAACATTGCCTTTACGCTGCCTAGCTATTACAGTATCATCCACACTTAACTGACTTAAGCATCGGAGACTGTTAGGCCGGCACCCCACCGGTGCTCCTTTGCTCTTACTTCCTCCCTGCAGGTCTTCCTACCCCCGAGGAGAGCGAGTCAAGCGAGCTCAGCAAGTCAACTCTAAGTTGGTCCATTTTTGGTATCAACACAGTTCATGATTTTCTGAATTTTTTGGAGGAAGTTAATATGATTTTAGACTCGAAGAAGCTGGATTTACAGCAGGAAGGAAATAAAAAAGAAAAACAGATCGAAAGAGAAAGTCGCTAGCCAAGAAGAACGCCCCTGATGGAATGCAGATCAGGTGAATCCCAAACAGATTGCGTAAAGAAGCATAATTTGAACTGGGGACTTTCTTTTGGGATATAAATTTTTTCTACGGCTATTTTATTTTAGTTTTAGTTTTTTAGTTTTTTTTTTGCTGCTATAGTAAATGTGAGGCTGATCACGTGAGAAGGACTAATACGTATTTTATGTGGTGAACTAAAAAATAGAGGCTTTTCATTTTTAAGTAACATTCTAAGGTGAGAAGCAGAAAGAATAAAGTTTAAAAGAGAAAGTTGCTAGTATTTTTCGTTAACGATAAATTTTAAAGTTAAATTAAATTATTTACTCGCTTATTCTAGAACAACGTACATATTCAATTGCCTCATTGGCATCAATTTCGGTTTGCCATTGGCCCAAAGATTGTAGGATTTTTAACCACCGTATTCAAACATGCTCTTTTACAACTTATTGTAACAGTCATTTTCAAAGCCAACTTTTCACAGTTCCAATTTTTCTTTATCAACACAGCTTTACTCATGAAATCAACTCCAGATGTGAAAATTGGCCATTATGTTGGGCTTGTGGCACGATTAATTATCGTGTGATCTAATCGTACTTTTCTTTTCAATGCTCTATTATCTACTATTATCAGAGTTAAGGACCCCAACGGATGGTGTAAAGAATACAAGTGATGTTGTATCTCACCTGTATTCCATTAGAAACAGTCTTTTGGGGGTAGAAAAGTAATTAATTTGCTACTACTTTCTTGTATTTGAATAATCACCAAACAAGATATTGTTGTATGAAAATCTTGTCTTAATCTTAAAATACTTGAGATCGTTTAATAAGATGATTTGTTACAATGTAATTACGTCTTGAACATAATTAACTAGTAATAGTATCGTTTTCTTATATGATTGTGACAACTCTAAACATTTTATCTAGATAATATTGTTTCATCGAGGCTTCAACAAGTCATAATTAATTATGATAGTATGAGCGAAAATTGTTTCTTTTTTCTTTCGCTATCATTATTGATGTAAGTGTTGAAGAAGCATTTGTTAATTTAGTAATAAATAAACTCGAACATTGTATTAAATTGAAGTTTTATAATTTGGGATTATATAAATCCAATTTGGTCTCTAACACGTACTTATATGAAGTTATTCCGACTCTAAATTTCAAACTCAAGCACTTGGCATAGGGTGTTCTGCTGAATCGCCCAGAGATGGAAAGGATATGAGACGATCTTTTGCTGGGATAGAAACTTTCCCTACGGCTATTTTTTTTTTTAGCTTTTTTGATGCTACAGTGTATGTGAGGCGGATTATGTGAAAAGGACTAACACGTTTTCGTATATAGTGAACGAAAAAATAAATGGTTTTCATTGTTAAGTAACATTGTAAGATGCGAAGAAGAAAAGAGAAAATTCAAAATAGGAGATTACTAGTATTTCTCGTAAAAGATAAATTTTAAAATCAAAGTCAAATCATTGACTTGCCTATTCCAGACAACGTACATATCCAATTGCCTCAACCTAATTGGCATCGATTTCAATTTTGCCATTGGCCTCAACCTCATTGGATCCACGGGTCTGATGGAAATGTAAATGTGTCTTTTTTACCAAATGGCTTCAACTAAAAAAATGGCATATATAACAATTAGCATTACGATATAATAATGTGGCATCTGCACTAGTAAATGAGAGGCCTAAAGTTCAACTCGCATGAATGAATTCTCATTTCAACAAAATTTCACAATTTGTGATTTTGAATTTTCTATAGGAAGTTAATATATATATATATAGTTTTAGGGGGTGTATTGAATTCAGATTTATACAGATAATTGCAGAGTTTTTTGAAGTGATCGACTTTTACAGATTTATTAATTTTCATAAATTTTTACAGAGTTAATAACGGCATTATATAGAGTTACGTGACAGAGTTTTACAGAGTTATATTGAGTTTTATATATTGTGATTGAGTTTTGCAGAAAATGCTATTGAGTTATATAATTTGATATATATTTTTACTAAAAAATCTCTAACTAAAATAAAATAAAATAATATTTCTAATACTACAAAAAATAATTACAAAAAGATAAAACTTCTAATAATCAATGAGATTGAGAGGCTAGGGCCGATAGGCATCATGAATGTTTTCCAATTTTTTTATTTTATTTTTTATTTTTCATGTAAAGTTTATTTTATTTAATTACTTATAATTCTTATAGAGAATAATATATGATAATCGATATCGGTATAAGACTTGAATATAAAAATCAAAAATTATATTTTAAGTCATGTGCGTGGAAATTCGAAGGGGGAGACTAGACAAATCATTAACTTTGCTAAAGCATAACTTACACTAAAATATTTGTCAAATTTCATAAAACTCATCTGTTTAATGAAGTCTACAATATTCATTGATATTTTGAATACACCTACACTTTTATAGAGTTATGAAATGTCGTGATTGAATACATCTCAATTTTTAATGACTTTATAAATCTCTATTAAAATATAGATTGAATATTCTCAAATTTTTATCAACTCTCTAAAAATCATAATTGAATACATCTAAATTTTTAAAAATATTAAAACTCTATGAAAATCTCAATTGAATATACACTCTAAAAAGATTTATAACATTAATATGTAGTAAGTGGTCCCAGGAAATTGTGGAAATCATATACTCTATCTCTGGAAAAATTAATTCGAAGTGACGTGCTCATAAACTTGCGAAGAAGTTGGCCTCAATTGAGTGACAGCTCCATCTCCAAAGTTTGCATGGAGACCTTTTGGAAGATAACATTTTAGTCTCTTCTTGTAATTTATGGTCATGTTTAACGGGTAGAATTGAATTAAATTGGATAATTTATTAAATTAAATATATTTTAATTTTTTTTATGTCTACCTCTTTAATCTCCTTAAAATAAAATTACATTCATTTTTTACATTCAAGATGCATTTAGTTATCTAATTCAGTTCAATTTCCTTCACCAAACTAGCCATGCTTAACAACAATTGTAATTTTCTTAAAGAGAAGTTATTTTTCACTCTTCTTTTCTCCTAACGCTTTCTTTCATTTTCACACTCTCCTTTTTTCATCTAGGGCAATACTGAGGATACTATATTTGTAAATCACATACTAATATAGGTAGGATTTATCAATATAATGACTTATCTATATTAGTATATGATCTATAAATGTGATATTAATCTTCCATTTGTTGGTTAATCAGATTGAGACAAAAGTGCAGAATAAGAAAAGAGTTTCAAATCAAGATGCTACTAATAATAATAAAGGAACGTGTTTCTTCTTAACTACGTAGAAGGATAAGAGATCTAAATATCCATCCCCAGACAAAAACACACCAAATTCAAGTACTCTTCATTCTTCAGTCACACACGATGAAGTTAATGAATACGCATATCATGCAACAAGAAAAACTTCACATGCAGAACTACTGAAAAGTTCCCCACCATTACAAAATTATTAGTTTCTATGCCACGAAAACGTCCCTAATGGAATGCAGCTCTGACACAACATCACTCATATTCTTTACTCGATCTGTTGGACATTCATGAGAACATGCAATTCCAATTCTGAAGATCGAATTCAAGCACACCTCAATTTTTTGATCTCTCGCATTGCATCGATTGGGACAATCGTCGTCACTGCTGCATCTTCGAAGAAGTGTTGAGTCTGCAATCTCATTAACTCGGTCCGTGAATAAAGCCATCTTCGCATAATTATGAAGATTCAAGTTTGCACCCAACATGTCACCAGTAGGTCTCTTCCCTGTAAACATCTCTAACAAGAGAATCCCAAAGCTGTATAAATCGCCATTTGTTGACACCTCACTTCCCATACCATACTCTATTCAATTCAAAAATCACAAAATGTTAGTCCCATAATTCCTAATTATTTAAGACAAAATACCCTCAAGGACAAAATTATAACTAAACCTACATATATAGAACGACAATCAACATTTTTTTACAACCAATGACTAACCTATTTTTGAAGAATTGTTATTTTACTTGTTTTCCCATAGGGAACCATGAGTGTTAATTACCAATTGGAAATTAAATCAATTTTTTCAGAATTATTGTTAGTTTACGCCTTTGCCCTTAACAGTTTAGGATTCAAGGTTCTTAGATTTTTTTAGAAATTTTTGGGGGATGGGAGGGGGTGCTTGGGCAGGGATGGTGGTGGAGAACTTTTTGTTTAGGGTCTAGTCATCGTGTTTTGATTGGAGTCCAAATTTAAGGTTAAACACATAGTCATAAGCAATTAACTTGATTTTTTTTTATTGAGGGGCATTATTGGGATTTTAAATTTTGTGGATAAAAGTATTTTTGGTTATTTTTGGAACTTTGTTCCTTAGTTGGTAATTTTGGACTTGGGTTGTCTTTATTTATTAAGATTTTGACATTGTGTCCTTGTGTGTAAAAATAAAGGCTATCATTTATCACTACAAGAAAACCGAGGTTGTCCGACGAAGTAAATTTCGCCGAGTAAACACAGTTTACCCGACGAACACGAAGGCTCGCCTGGTAAACTGTTGGCAGGAAGATAAAGATGTTGGCGTACAAAATAGGAAGGTTTTGCCCGACGAGTGGTATCATCCACCGGCAATCATATATCTAACGACGATTATTCGTTGTCGGGTAACAATTGACTTTGACTCTATTTTGCCCGACGAATCATTAAACTTTGCTCTGCGAATGTGATTCATCGGGCAAAAGTCTAAACATACTAAATACCCGAGACACTCTCCTTTCTTCTTCTTCTTCTTCTTCTTCTTCCTCCTCTCTGCTTCATAACTTTCTCGCTCTCTCTCTCTCTCTCTCACTCACTCACTCTCTTTCTCTAGCCACAATCATCATCTCATCACCATTTTCATTACCAATCAAATTTTTTTTCTCTCACAATCACCAATATCAATTTTTAAGGTTTGAGAAATTTAATTTTTTAGTTTTGAAATTTTGAGGCGTTCACCAATAGCGACATGGAGGTGGCTCATTGGTCCATACTAAACAACTGTGACGAAGTCTGGCCCTTCCACGAGTAGCACGAGGCATTGATAAAGGCCAAATTTCCTTCTAATGGGAAGAAATGGACAAACAATTGTTTCCACGTTGGTTTTCCGAGCATATAAGTCAAATATTTTAGTTGTAAATTTCTTAAATTGGTTTTAAGTTTACCAATTTCGTTTCTTGTGTGTAGCCAAATGACACAGCTGAAAGATGTCAACTGGCCAAATTTCAATAAAGAATTAATGTAGCTGGCCTTTGGCCCATTCCGAGGAGAAACGTACGTAGGTTGTCACGTTAACGGAGTTCAGTTCATGTGCACAGAATGAGAGGAGAAATTGTCTACACAAAACAGTGGGTCTTCGTGCCGGGGGATGGTGAAAATGCTTATACGGGATTCTACGGCAAATTGTAAGTGTGGTTAAGGTGTTATACGCAGACCGCAAGGAAGTCGTCTTGTTCAAGTGTCATTGGTTTAATACGAACCCAAATATCCCAGGAAGTGTCATTAAAGATCAGTTATGTACCTCTGTAAACACAAACACCGGTGGTTTAAGAGTGATCCCTACATCCTCTCTAGTACGGCGAAACAAGTATTCTATGTGGATGATCCAAAAGCTGGTGGTGGTTGGAGAGTAGTTGAGATGGTGAATCATAGAAACATTTGGGACTTGGATGGCCGATACCATGAAGAAGATGGGGAAAAAGACGATGACCAAATTGTTTACCAGGTAGATTCCTCGATATCCACCCAAAACGTGGATGGAGTACGGACCAATGATATCATACCACCAACTGCGATTGATGAAATTTTTATTGATCTCGGGGAATTAGAACAAATAGATAGTGATTTGAAAGAATCAAGTACTGTACACATCTCGGATGACGAGCGTGAATGGGAAGGGGAAAGCGAATCCGACACCGAATGAAAGTTGTAAATTAGAAATTTTATTTATATATGTAATATCCATCTTCAAATCAATAAATGTGATTTATATGTATGTTTTATGATTTCATTCACAAAAGTTTCAATTACTCTTTTATATATGTACTAAAGCCACAAACTTTGATGTCCTCATCCTTGAATAAGCTTCCCAACATTTCATCTTATTTGATAAAATAGTGTATATAACAAATAATTAATTATAACAAATATAAAAAATAAAAAAATTAAACTAAATCTAATTTGAATTTATAAAAACTAACAGACATTTGCCCGACGAATATACTATCACATCCGTCGGGCAAATGCTTCAAATATCAGCAGTGCGTGTTTCTCTGCTCGGTGGGCGATTGCCGAACTGGGAGATTTTGTTGGACGAATATTCATCTATATCCGTCGGGCAACATATACCAGATTCAATTTACATTTATTTATTACACAACTTTTTAAAATTAATTATGAGATGAAATGGACTGATCTAACCGTCAATTTTTATGGTAGGCACTCATAGATCGCGTATGCGAAATATTACCCAATTTGGAAATCCCGGGATTAGGTAACGGTACGCGATGATTCAACGGTTACACAACGTTTCTTCACGATCGGACAACTTGAAATCCTCAAAACATCAAGCTTTTCGATGGGCAAGATCTAGGCACGTAAAATCAAAAACTGAACGGTTAGATCTGTAAAATTCAATCGTTTGAATATTAATAGAACCAAAACTTCAAAAATTGTTTTGAAGTTTCTTTCCAAGTGTTTAAACTTCTTGATGAATATGTTTAGTTTCAAATTTTTAATAATTTGCATATTGAAATGAACTGATCTAACCTTCCACATTTATGGTAGGACTCATAGATCGCCTGTGAAAAATTACCCAATTTGGAAAACCCGGGATTAGGTAACGGTCCGCGACGATTCAACGGTTACACAACGTTTCTTCACGATCGGACGGCTTGAAATCCTCAAAACATCAAGTTTTTCAATGGGCGAGATCTAGGCGCGTAAAATCAAAAAATGAACGGTTAGATCTGTAAAATTCAATCGTTTGAATATCAATAGAACTAAAACTTCAAAATTTGTTTTGAAGTTTCCTTCAAGTGTTTAAACTCCTTAATGAATATGCTTATTTTCTGATTTTTAATAATTTACAAATTGAAATGGACCGATCTAACCGTCCACATTTATGATAAGTACTCATAGATCGCCTACACGATAAATTACCCAATTTGGAAATCCCAGGATTATGTTACGGTGTGTGACGATTCAACGGTTACACAACGTTTGTTCCCGATCAGACGTCTTGAAATACTCAAAACATAAAGATTTTTTACGGCTGAGGTCTACAGACTTCAAACCAAAAATTGAAACTTCCCGATATTGAAAATTCTATCGTCGGACCTGGTTTTCAAATAATTCATAAACACAACATCATAAGACTTAAGCCCAACGAAGTGAACTATTCGCGGGGCAATATGTAATTATTCGTTGGGCAACAATAGCAACGTTGTCGGGCTACCTAAATAAAACCCGCAATTTTTTCCCCAAAATTTTCGCGAAATCTCAAACTTACCGCGTATTGTTGCCCGACGAATATGGAAAATGTTACCCAACGGATATTCACCGCTTGTTTTTACCAGACGAAGCTTTTAAACGGTTGCCGACGGACATTCCACCAAAAATTTCGCTCAATCTCAAACTTACCGCATATCCACCACTTATTGTTGCCCGACGAATATGTAAACAGTTACCCGACGAATATCCACCGCTTGTTATCACCAGACGAATCATTAAAAAGGTTGCCCGATGAACATGTTTGTCAGGCAAGGTCAATCAGACAGATAAATCAGCCCGACTCTTCTTCTTCTTCCTTCTTCTTCATTTTCCTTATTTTCTCCGGAACCCGGATCTCTCTGCAACTCACACTCCCGCCCTCACTCCAGTCGTTCTGGTCACCGCAACTCCAGGCCTTTCTCGCTCTCTCTGACTCAGACTCCATCCCTCACTCTGCCACCCCATCAAGCTCTCGCGCTGCCTCTCTCTCACCGAGATTAGGTGTCGTCGCCGCCCCTATCCTTGCCGTCAGTTTCTTCAAGGTCGAACTCATTGTCCCTCTCTCTCTAATGTTAATGTAGATTGGTTATTGTTAATTTTGATTGGTTAAATTTTAATTTTAGTTTGGATTGAAATTTCAATTTAAATTTGGTTTGGATATTATGAAATTGTATTGAAAATAGAATTTAAATTTGGATTTGATTATTGCAGATTGTTCATTATTGTCAAATTTGCAGATTGAGATTTTAGGGGGATTAGTTGAATATTGTGATTTTGGATTGGATTGGATATAAATATTTGTTTGGTATAATGTTGAAATTTTGAAGATTTGTTTAGATTGGAATATAATAGTTGAAGATTTGTTGAAATTTTGATGTTTGGTATAATGTTGAAATTGGTATAATGTTAAGAATTTTGCATATGATTTTTGTTATGATTTTGGATATGAATTTTATGTGAATTTTGGATATGTGAATTTTGGATATGTGAATTTTATGAATTTTGGATATTTGAATTTAAAAAAATTTATGTGAATTTTATAAATTATGTTTGGATTAATTTGTAAGTTTGATTTTATAAATTTATGTGAATTTTATAAATTTATGTGAGTTTTATAAATTATGTTTGGATTAATTTGTAAGTTTGATTTTATAAATTTATGTGAATTTTATAAATTTATGTGAGTTTAATAAATTATGTTTGGATTAATTTGTAACTTTGATTTTATTCCCGAAATTTGGATTTAGAAATTTAGGTATGATGTTGTGAATTTTGAGTTTAGTACTTTTGGATTAATTAGTATTTTAGGTTTAATTTTCGTTTGTGTTGGTTTTATGTTAAAAAATTAGAATTTGGTGGTTTTAGTTTTTAGATACCAATTTACTAATTTTTAATTAAAAAAATTGGTTTATTTATTTATTTTTATTGGAATTAACAAATGTTGGTTAATTTTTAATGTGGTTTTGTTTTTATTTTTTTAATTTAATATTTAATATTAAAAATGTTTGGTTTTTCTAATTTAATTAAAAATATGTTGGTTAATTTTATATTAATTATTTTATATTTCTTATTGTAGATGTCGCATCGCAACTTAATCACGTCTAGGACCCGCCCCTCTCCTGATCTCGTTGATGATCATGCGCCAGAAGAGGCAGCCCTTGACTCGGTTGCCTCAACAGCGACGTCGGTTCAGCCACCGATGTCGGATCATCAGCGACCCGGTGCCCGATCGGCTCGTCGACAGCACAGCAAGAAACGGGGGGAACCCTGTATCGACTCTCATCCCCCACAGGACGACGTCGGAGCAGACGAAACAGCGACTAATGTCGGAGCACTCCTTAAGGGTAAGTTGATTATTTTGTTTATTTAAACAACCGTTGTTATTTGTTACTCATTTTATGTACGAATGTTCATCGAATTTACAGGGAATTCGGTGAACGTGCGCGGGATAAACTAGGGTTTGACATCCCAGCAGATTTGCAGGACAACGAATGCAAAGATACTAGTGGTGTATGTGTCACGTCTCCGGTCCGCCCTGGTAAAAATCCACAGCCTCCTTGTGCATGACATTGGTGCGATTCTTCGCACCAAGTCCCTGATGATGGGGGAGACTTTCATAACCCAACCCCCGGAGGAGATCACGTGCTGTTAGGGAGAGTTATCGGTACGTGTTTCTCCCTTTTTTTACATTAATTTCATTTTTTTTAATTATTTTACTAATTTTAATAATTTATTGCAGATCAATTTTGAGTTCAACTTGGAGGACGTTGACGTCAGTAGATACCTGAGACACAACTTGCAGTTACGGTACGCCGACTGGAAGTACGAGGTCCACAAGTATTACAAGAGCTGGCATTTCCTAGAGGAAGCTCGAGCAAATCCTCAGGAGAAGTTGGACGGGCCGAAACTGGCAGGGTGGTTGTGGTTGTGCAACCATTTCGTGTCCCCCACATATATGGTACGTACTTTATCCACCTAGTTAATTTATTATTATTTTTTTTTTATGTTAAAGTCAAAGTCAAATCATTAACTCGCCTATTCCAAACAACGTACATATTCAATTGCCTCGTTGGCATCGATTTCGGTTTTCCATTGGCCCAAAGATTGTCGGATTTTTAACAGCCGTTTTTAAACATGCTCTTTTAGAACTTACTGTAGTGGCCATTTCCAAAGCCCACTCTTCACAGTTTCAGTTGCTCTTTATCAACACAGCTTTACTCACGAAATCAACTCCAGATGTGAAAATTGGCCATTATGTTTGGCTCGCGGCACAATCAATTATCTTGTGGTCTAATCGTACTTTTCTTTTCAATGTTCTAGTATCTTGATACTGTTATCAGAACTAACCGCATACAAAATGAGGCTCGCACCTTAGTATTTTCGACCTAAACACTTGCAAATGGGCTGAACCTTAAGACTTGAATGGCCATTTCTCAAGCCCATGGCATAACTAAATTAACTTATTTCATTATTCACAACAGGCCCACTCACTCTTTTCATCAATTTCCTTCTAGCTATTTTTCTCCTGTGATTGCTAAAAAAATAAAAAAAAAAAATAAAAAAAAAACTAGCTGATCAATTTCCATGGGCATGATGTGTGATTTCTTATAGCTTAAAATATTTTTTTTGGTGTTTTCTAGATTGTTTAATTATCAAGTTCCTGCTTTTTTTTGTAGATTTTATTTTTAGAGGGGTAATGCTATATATATATATATATATATCCCCTTTTTTCATCGTAGGCAAGGTTTATGCCTCTTTTTTCTCATTTCAAATGAGCAAGTAGAGACAATAAGTACGATAATTTGAGTTAAGTCACATAATTAATCCGTTATTAAGAATATTCTTAATGAAGTATTGTAAATGAGGTGTTGTAAAGTAACTTTTACAACATTATATACAACTCTGATATTGTAAACCTCATTTGGCTCCAATAGAAGTATTGCAAACAAAGTATTGTAAATTTTACTTATATGCAACTCAGGTGGTTGTGCGGTGGTGTTGTGTATTGAAAAGTTTCTTTACGTACAACAGCCATTAGAACACTTTCCGATCACGTGTTTTTAAAAAAAATAATAACACTACTAATAAATAATTAACTCAGATTAACTTATGCATAAATTTATTGAGACCCACTTCACATGGTAAAGTTGGAGAAGAATCAATTTTCTTCATTTACTTTGATGAGTTCTAAATGAAAAGTGAAGGGTCCAAAGGATAGTTGGAGACTATATACTCTTTAATCATTCATTTCCTCCCTAGTTATTTTCCTTTTGGAATTATTGCAATCTTCATCCCACTAATAATACAAGTGGCAGTTAATCAGTTGGTGGTTGTGGCAGTTGCTCTTTAACAAGCTTTGAGTATATACCAAAATATAAAAAAAAATTACCACGTACATAGGATATTTTAAAACGCCTCAATTTAATTTATATTCGTGTTAAATTTTTATTTAATTTATCATATAATTTAATTTAAATTTATTTAAAATAGAACAACATATCGGCGTAATGTTGTCTAACTTGTAAAGAAAAAAGAAAGAGATTTAGAAGCAGTTAGCTGTTTGGAGTGACATAGTGATGGTGGTAGCTGCATGCATGTTGGTGGAACACAATTTGTTTCATTTGTATAGGGATGATGCAAAATTGGGTCCACATTTGGGAAATTTGGTCCCTACGTCCAACTAACAAGGCTTTTTATTTATTTGTTTTATAAGTTTGTTATATATTTTCTTTTATCATGATCCCGTATATGCATGCGAACTTGAGCATTATAATGTTAATGATTTAATTCATTTGGCTTAGTCGTGGTTGCTATAATTTAATGATATTTTTATTCACGATATAAATTATGTCATATTCGTATTTTATAAAAAGTGTTGATACTTAATATATATTTAAATTGTATATTCCATTTCGATTAATATCGTTGTATTAAAAATTAATTAATATATATTTTTCAATAAGATAATAATTCACTTAATTAATTGAAATGACATGTCCCCAAGATGGAATGAAAACCTCCCACGAATAATTTAGGGAGGGTTAGTTGAAGACCAGTACACTCAAATCGTTGTATCCAACCAACCATAACAGGTTAGTCCAGTAGTTAGGGAGTTGCCAAGTCCGATATGCTCCCAGTTAGTTATGTATTCGATCATCCCAGAGTTATATCCTGATTATTCAGTATCACCTAATAATTTCTCATTGAAAAGTGCACATTGCCTCCTTCATCAATCATTTATTTGTATCCTTTCATATTATTATGATTTAATGAAGCACCGCTTAAATGAAGTGCACCAAATTGTTTACCCACTAATATGCGTATTATGCGCCATAAAACTCGTCCTCCCACCTTAATTACTGCTAGCCAAAACTTTATGAAGGGGTTGCTCTCACATGAACTCTCAATCTTATTCATCTCTTTTCTCAAAAACAAAAAACAAAAAAATCTGATTTATTTTTAAATAATTTAATAATTAAGACGAGTTTATAATTTTCTCTCCTCCTCCATTAATTTTTCAAAAAATGTTAAAAATCTGCCGCCACACGCCTCACATATCTTAAGTATATGGAATTTTGCTAATTATTCTTTATTAAATTTTGAATTCAAGATTTAAATTGACAGTTTTATAACATAAAATATACGGTTATCAACTTTGCTCCTAAACGAATTAACAAACATCGCTCATGAAATTATGAACAACACATCAAAAATTGAATACTATGTGAACATAGCCACATACCGATGCTGCATTCTAAAATAATATCAATATTGCCATTAATACGTAGCATATGAAATGATAAAGAATATCCCGATATTGCCACTGCTTTGTTATAGCTGTCATGTAAAGCAGGCCTCCTTGTTCACTGACAGCCTTGTCCTCCTCGCTCCTCGCTCCTCTTTCCTCTTTCCTCTTTCCTCTTTTCTCATGCAAAGCAGGCCATTGTAGTCAAAGTGCCTTACAAGTCCCATGTCACTCATCCCCCTCCACTGATTATTCTGAACTCTCAAGAGCAAGAGATATATAGAGTTATAGACCCTTTATTAATTATTTTGTTCCACAAGATATGTCAGTCATTTTGTTCCTTCCAGTAAGTGCTTTTGCAACCCAACACTTGCATTATTATCTCTGCTGCAAATTCACTTTACATGCCCAACAAAACGATAAAATAATATGCTAATCCATCGCTAATACCGTCTTCCGTAGTAGACTAAATTTGAACTAAAAGATAAAATTTAAGAATTTTTAATCAAAAATCATTTCTAATAAGTATCAAATCTGGACTTGACTAAAAGACTAGCTATATTTGGCTGGCCCTTTAGGACGTCTTAAAACAAAACTTATGGGATCCTGTCAAGAAACATAGCAATTTTTGTTGTAGAAATCTTCTTTTTAAAAATTTGTTGTCTTTCCCTTCCCTTGCAAATTTGGTGCTACTCCACATCTGAAGTGATTTTTGCTATTTAAATACTTCATGCTCCCAACGGATCCATTTTTTAATTTTTTTTTATATTCAAGTTATTCTAGTTAATTTCTTATGCTTAAGATGTATTTAAATTTTTATGTTTAAGTTGTTTCCTTTTAAATTAATAAAATAAAATTTCAAATTCTTTTAAACATGTAGTCAATTTTAATATTAATATTCAAATGTTGCAAAGTTTAAAATTCATTTATTACAACAAACGAAAAACGATACATTATAAGAAATATTTTTATTTTGTCACAAATTCTAAAACTAGTTAAGAGATGCGATTTTAGTGCATTTATTAATTCTTTAAACTAAAAGATATATTAAAAAATTATAAAAATACGAAATATAACATAGCCCTCAATTATTGGAGATGATTAAATATAGTACTATACTATTCATTACAAAAAAAATAATATTAAATTTACATTTAGGAGGGCCTTGCTAGAGATAGCCTAGCCTCCGTTCATTTCGAATATAAGGGAAATTCAAAACAAATTGTGGGATTATAAACATAATTATAATTTGTATATGCATGACCCCGGTTATTACTTTTGTTTATTTTCTGGGTCACATTCATGGACCACATAATTAAGCCCCAAAATTTGACAAACCAGATGATGTATGAAGGATCTGTTTTACATTATTATCATCACATGGAAAAAAATATCACAGATAAGGATATGAATGGATATATTATTTGAAAAAAATGGATCGTATATTATCGAATTTAATAAAAGATATTGTCGGTGTTATTTATAGATGTGTGACGTTTTTTATATATACATATATTGAAGAATATAATATCACATGGAAAATTAATGAAAATAAACATAATACACGGGTGAATGACTATACTCTCAACAAATTGTAGACTTTTATGATTAGTCACATATATCAAAATGTACACATTATATTCTATTAAGTTAAAACAATATCAATCTAAAAGGAATAATGACTGGTGACTCTCAAATCTTGACAACATATGGATACAACCAATATTATTGAGAACCAAATATTTGGTGTTTGGTGGGGGCACAATTACTTGTTCCTTTTGCCAAGTTTCTGTGTTTTTTCTTGCTACTCACATGGAGTGCTACCTGCATTCATAGATAGATGGGCATCCATATATCCAATTTATTATATCCATGGTTATCTTTGTTGAATTCTCTCCCATATAAATATATATATATATATATATATATATATATTTATTTATTTATTTGTTGAATTCTCTCCCATATATATATATATATATATATAAATTTGCCCCAAGTGGATTATAGGGCAGTGTACTGATTTCGGATAGGAATAGGATGATGACTAGAGTAAGGGATTAAGGATGAATGAGTGAAAGACTCCTGTTTGACTGGTGTTAAAGAGGCGGGGAGCCTCCAAACTGATTGCTTATCTGGTGTTTTGTCAGATATGTTTACTCTGCAAGAATTCTCGGGTCAGGAAATCAGGAACACAATTATCACTCCCTCTCAAATACTCTATTTCAAAATAAATAACACTTAAAATATAGCTTGCCATCTTGCAAAAATTTGTTTAGAGCCTATATTTTGAACATCTTTCTCAATAACATGTTTTGCACTTTTACAATCGACTCTTACTAAAAATTGTTGATTTAATAAATCATCTTGAAACTTTGAGATGCATAATACGATAGATAAAAATTATTTTTTTAATAGTACTATAATTTCTTTGGGACTGGTTCGAAATGCCTGAATAGAACCGAACAATCAATCGTAATTTGTTAATTTCGTTTCATTTTCAAATCGTAGTATTATCGTGTATGTTGTGTCAAAACTTGTCACCCTTAATGCACACATCATAGATAATCATCGTAATTGAATAATCAAAATAAAAGAGGATAGAATTTATAACTTAAAATAATTTCAATTTTTTTACAAAGCGTCTGCTATAAATATGATAAAATCACATATAATAAGCTCAAGTGGCAAGTTTTCGATCACCCAGTGGAATTTAATTTTCACCTACTAATATGATTCTTCAAAATTTTAGGTGCATAATTCATTGCAAGTTTGATGACATATATATATATATATATATATATATATATATATATATATGTATATAGATTCAGCAGCCAACCAGGGCTATGCCAAATCAAGGCGCCACAGTAATAGGATCGGATTCACTTTACTTAAACGAATCAAGAAAGACGACCCTCGCTCAGGTAAACAACAAAAGGAAGTGCCTTAAATTTGTTGAAAATACGTAATTAAAATGCGTGCGCCTATTATAAGCCAAATTGAAACGTTCCAATAGCATACGTCAAACACCTTCTATTATTTCTTCTTCATTTGGCGGTATATATATATATATATTTTTTAAATATCATAATAACATCAACATGAAAACTAAAGAAACCAAAAGATGTCAACCAATTTTTAATTGGGGCAGGAAGATTAAGTCGACCAAATACAAGTTTGATCAATTAAACTAGATACTTGCTCCACAAGCCATAAAGTTGACACTTCATTAACATTCAATTATAATTGAGTTCTATTGTACGTCCATGTTCTATATATGGGTTGATACTGTCATAAACGATACGATTTATATGGAAAAGGTTATGCTTTCCAAAGATACCAAACTCATACTTTTAATCACCATCCCACCAAACAAACATATAAGTTAAGCAAGATTAGCAGGCTTAATTATTCACTAAACATCCAAATTTCCAAAACCACTAAGAACCCTCAAGACAAAAACAAAAATTCAATTTGACGTTCACGTGGACGGTAGATTAATAGATACCCTAATTTTGACTTGGAGAATTATAAATCAAGCAACAATGATGAGGGTCACATGGTAGCGTGTGTAGCGCACGCTCTAATCAGATATCATCATGGATCCAATGCCAGGCTGGTCCCGCATGCATCAAATCCCAGCCCCCACCCCCTACGTGGGCTATAGCCATTGGTCCACGTTTAAGGTCATGTCCAGGAAGCACATGGGGAGCACTTATATGAATTTGGTTTTATTTTTCTTGAATTTAACATTGTTTCACTTATATGAATTTTATTTCAACTTTTTTTTTTAAATAATTAGGTAGGTACATTGTCCCAACAATTTTGGGTAGTAGACAAGTGAGAATGTTTCACTTGAAGAAGAAAATAATAACTTTAGTTAGTGGGCTTGTTTTTTTTTTTTTCTAAAAGGTGTGATAGTGCATATGTTTTTCATAGAATCGTATTTTGAATGTTTGAATTGATAATTCTATGTACCGTTTCAAAAGAATAATGTGTTATTTGGATAATGTAAAAATACGCACAGATTTAGAGTCTGTTTAATTTTTATTATTCATTTTCAATTTTTATAATTAACATATGAGAAAATAATAGGTAAAAACAGAGTGTATGATATGACGGAAAGCAATGGAGAACATAATAAAAAGTGATATATGAAGAAAGTAAAATAGAGAAAGAAGTGACGAAGAAGATTAATGTGGTTGAAGAAAGAAATGAAGAAGGAAATATAAAAAGTAAAGTCAAAGTGAAATCCTCACATTTTATAAGGTCAATGAAGAAACTATTATGAACACAAATTATAGATTGATGAAATTTTGGTGAGCTTCCTTTGTACCTTTCATTAATATGGATTTTCATTTTCTTTTTTCTTTTTTCTTTTTTCTTGAATGAATTATGAATCTGAATTGATGGATTTCTTGTAAAATTTTCATTTCATCCTCAACGTACTCTTTGATCTACATGAATCACGAGTCATGTCAAAGATGAGAGTAAATGGTAATTCAGTTTCCCACCAAAACTTTGTCCTCGATCGCCCATTCGAATTTATCTCCTTCGACATGCAAAGTCTCACCACAAAATCCACTCTTCCCCTTCTTTTGATGCAAACAGTTTCCTGTGGTGAGACACGGAAGCTTCCTAACATTAAAGAAAATGGAAAATGAAATAAAAATACGAAAAAGGAAGGGTAATAATAATCATAAATTCATAATCACTATCCCTATTCACCAACTTTTGTTTTCCCATGGGTATCCAATGTAGTAATAATTCCACAGTAGCTAGGGACAGTGGAGTGTTGGGTGAACAATTGTGGATTATGATAGTTGATTAAATTTTATTACATCAAATTGAGAGGATTACACCAATTGATTAATCCTTTGTTTAATTTAATACAAAAATTAATTAAGTTCAAATCTAATTCGGTCTGTTTTGATAATCCGATTTAATCTCACTAATTGGACCCAATTGTGAATCCTATTAACTTTTAAGTTGACTGAATTCCAGATAATTCATTCCTAACTTAATCTTGGTAAGCAAAACCCATATCAAGTCAATAGGATGTCCTTAATTATTCCTTAGGCATGTAAATATTCATTTGAGTATTCCTTTATAATTTTATGTCTTGACGTTGATTTACCTGTGGGCCATCTAAGGTTGCATGCAGCTAAAGAAAGAGGCACATGAGGTGACAAAAGTAAAAAATAATGGAGTTACAGTCTACCGCACACTATAAATTTGGACACTGCGGCCTGCGGCTGTGGGGGCTCCTCTTTTTTGGGTTGTGGCTCGAGATTAAGAGAGGCTTATGTTAATTAACTTATTAACAAAGTGCATGTCATTGTATTTGTTTGACAATTTTTACCTGGACATGGAACATTATATGATAGTATGTTATTCTTTTAAAAAAAGTTAAATGTATTTTTTTATTAATATAATTGTGAACTATGAAAATTATTAAAGAATATTATACGACGGCTCCATAATAAACATTTAATTATAAGTTATAATATTATGTTTGGTATTGTTCCTATTCCACAGTTGAAGAGTAAAGTAAAAATCAGTCAATAACTATAAAATATCGATAATACTTGCATCACACTTTGTTGATATATCCTCGTGTCATCCTTTTGATTTATCGAATTAGCGGTTATACATATATCATAATTGAAATCATTCATCTACTAAATAATTATTTCAAAACCATTTACGCAAAAAAATAACCAAATTTTAGATCATTTCATCATTCATTATCAACTAAATAAACGGTTCATTATAAGGATTTTAATTATTACCAAAATCGTTGATTTATTTGTTACATATGAATTTCTAAACGACCTTCAATCTTATTAATTTTGTACGGAGATAATTTTATAATGATGATTTAGATAATAAACGCTTCCAATTATAATATAAACACAAAAAAATTCCGATAAATTGAAAAGTAATATAATTATTAGCTTTTATTGTATAATCATATAACGCGTAATAAATTGATTTGTTTTTAAGAAAATAAGAAATTTCATTAATTAAACAAATACACAAAGCAAAGACAAACTAAACTGCAATAACTTGACGACAAACATGGGTAAATATCTCCAGTGATCAGGTTATTCTATATATGTCGAAACGATCTAGAGGGAATAATGTACAAAATAATATAATTTGAATCCCTAAGTATCATCAAGGTCGTTACTGCCCGAATAACTAATATTTGCAATCCCATAAAAAGGAAAAACCTAACATAGCCAACCCGAAATAAGAGTCGCTGGATTTTTTTACACAAAATAAACTAAAAATAAAAAAATAAATAACCCAACAAAAAGGTACAAACTAAAAATGGACCTCGTCTACCGTTATCGCTACCTATCACTCCCGTTATTACCTCCTTTGCGGATTTCTGAAGACGACGAGGATGTCGTCCACCACCATATCGCAGATGTTTCAATCCACTGTGATTGAGACCACACCACCAATGAAGGATCGCAATGGCTCGATCAAAACCCACAAGGCCGCATCACGAGTCAAAACCCTGTGAAGAAGGCAGACCAGGCTCCTGAAGACAAGAGTTTCACCGGCAACCTGACCCGTCGGGACACCTAAACCTGTGACCATGATCGACATCACATAAACGAGAAAATGAAGCATGAAGACGAACAAATTTTGCTAAAATCGTCACTAAGGCCGGTTGGATTATTTGATTTATTAACTACATCCCTCTGAGTATCAGGGGAAAACCCCCTTGGACCCAAAGAAGAATAATCGAAGAAAAATTATTTTGAAGGAAAATTTCTTTTGGAGGAGGGGCTAGGGTTTTAGTTATAGAAATAAAACGTGTGTCCGTAATAAACCGATTTATGTACTAAATAACTACTGTATCATAAATTTATCAGAATTTTTTTTTTTTCTTTCCAAAATTAGAAAAAACATCTGTTGATTTTATGGAGTTTGTAAATGTGGCCCACTTACAGTTAAAGCCAGGCGGTGTATGCGGGCCGATGATTACGGGATTAAGTGGGTCCTACAACCCACGTTGGATGCTCTCTGAATCGCTCATCAGTGTCTTCTAGTTGCCATGGCCTATCAGGCATCAGGTGTGTCATGTATGTGTGTGCGCTTTTTACTCTGGGCACCCACCCACGCTAGTGCATTTCCATATTTTTTGTGTTCCGATCATGCCCCATGAAATCTTCTGTGGGTCCCCATTGAGTCTCCTCAAATCACAGCCGCTGATCACGCCTCGACTTCAGACTGACTCAAAGTAAGTCTCTCTTGATCTTTTGTCCAGATGTAAACAAACCCTTTTACTTTTCTCTTTGTACCCAAGTGAGGATTCAACAAGTTTCTACTTCACAAATACCCCCTACTCCTCTTGCTTAGTGATGTCACATTAGCTCACAAATGAACTCTAGTTTGCTTCTCATGTCATACAAATTACTTACGTACAAGTCTTTGTACGTAAAATATAAAACAAACGACATTGCATTATTGTTATAAAAAGAAAAATTGTATATATAAAGTGAGTCGTGAATTTAGACTCTTTATATAAATTTACAAGCTCAAAATAATCGAATTACTCGTGTTATATATTAATTTAGAAGGGTCACATGCTATTCATGTCTTGTTGTATATTGTAAATATCACGAGTACCACTTGTATAATGTCAGATTTCAAATTCAACTATCATAAAAGCAAGATGATATTTATGTATAATCAATTTCCCCAATTTTTGTGAATAAAAAATAATGTAATACAAAAGTATAGTTCAACCACACTATGCTATCAAAAATTGCTAAAGTCCAAAATTCAATTCATTCAAAATAAAAAAGAATTGAAATAGAATTTTCTTAAATATTGAAACTTTTTTTCACGATCGACTATAGCGAAAGCAATAAAGAATTATGCAAATTTAACTACATATTAGAACTCATTCATCAAACTAGTACAACAACCTTCAGTCGCTTATAATTGCAGTTGAGCTTATAAACTTTCATTTCGTGCCAGTATTTCTTAAATTGTCAATTTTATCACAACAGAGAATTAAAAAAAGTAGAAAACCAAATTGAAAGAAAATGGAACAAAACCAGAAAAGGTTCATGACCAATAACATAAATATTCTAATTCCTCATATTTATTAGTGGTGGTTTATTTTTTTTCTATTTGGAGGTACATTTTCTTCATTTTGCAGTTACGTATGAAAGATCATGTGCATACTGCATAGTGCGAATGTGCCCTTGACAAAACACGAAGCAAATCCAGTTTAGGGTGTGGACCAACGAAAATTGGAACCACCTCTAAAAAAATTTTCCCGGAAAATGCGAGAAAAAGAAAAAAAAGAGAGTAAAAATTCCAACAATTCGCTTTCAACCGCGTGCAAAACACAACCTCCCACCAGTTGGGAAATAGAAGATTAACAGAGACAGGGACCCACACTTATCAGTACAAGAGAGACCCCCATTGGAGGGTGACATACACGCGCGTATGGTTGAGTGTGGGGGAAGAGATTGAATATTTTTCAGAAGGGCATTCTTCATTGATTATGGTTTGGTCTGAAAATTCCAAATTTTGCCCCTAACGAGTAAAGGCCCCCTCAATAAGTAGTCCACCACCTCCTGCTTTAATTCCTCACCCTCTCCAGCACCTCACTGGCTTCTTTCTCTCATTTTCTCACTTTCTCACTTTCTCACTTACTTTCTGTTTGTTTCCCGGGAAAATTAGAACAGAAAAAAAATGGGTGTGGTGAGTGTTTCTGCCTGCATTGCCTCTTTACTCATCTCACTAATGTGGGTGGCTGAAGCAAGAATCCCAGGGGTCTACACTGGGGGTGCATGGCAAGGCGCCCACGCTACCTTCTACGGCGGCTCCGACGCCTCCGGCACAATGGGTATGTCAAAAAATTCTCAAATTTTGCCACATTTTCCACTTCCGTAAGCAAAATTGAACAAAACCCATCAAAGATCGAAACCCGAAAGTTTGATTACTTAAATGTTACGTATTTTTCAGGTGGCGCATGTGGGTATGGAAACCTCTACAGCCAAGGCTACGGCGTCAGCACTGCGGCGCTGAGCACTGCCCTCTTCAACAACGGCCTCAGCTGCGGTGCTTGCTTTGAGCTCAAGTGCGCCGACGACCCCCACTGGTGCCACTCTGGAAGTCCGTCTATTTTCATCACTGCCACTAACTTTTGCCCTCCAAATTTTGCTCAGCCCAGCGACAATGGCGGATGGTGCAACCCACCTAGGCCCCACTTTGACCTCGCCATGCCCATGTTTCTCAAGATCGCCGAGTACCGTGCTGGGATTGTCCCTGTTTCCTACCGCAGGTTAGCAAAAGCCCACATCTCTGTTCTTTTGCTCTGTTTTTGTGCTCTGTTTTTGGTTTTTACTTAGAAATCTAGGTTTGCAAGCAGTAAAATTAGAGTAAATTAACTAACATATGGGTTACTTTCAAAAAGCAAGAAAAATGATGGTGTTATCTTTTACCCCACTGCTTTTACTTTTTCTTTCTTAGGTGGAAAATGTGGTTCACTTAGGCCCACTTCTTAATTCCTATGCCCTCCTTTTAGTTCTGATTATTTATTTCTTAAAGTAAATTGATGGGTTGGTTTTAAAACATGTTGGACCGCTTTCTCTAACTTGACCCAGGGTTTCTTATTTGGAAAATGTAGTTTCCAAAATGTCAATTTTACCAATTTAAAGCATTTTGTAGCGTTGCTGGATCTTGTGGGTCAGATTTGTGGTACAAAATGAGTTGGATTCTGGTCTGGGTTCTGTATTGCTGCCGCAGAATGTCTCTGGTTTCTATCAAATCTAATTACTCACCATGTGACCCAGAGATCAAAGATCACTTGGATCTTGGTTTGGAATTTTTTTTTAATAAATTTTTTCCTTCTATCGTAGTTAATTTGAGCATTGGGACGGTTTATTGGTCACTTTCAACATTTTGGCATTTGCCCAATTGGTCCCAAACGCTCAAAATCAAACCCAGCATGGGCTTTAGGAATATTTAACTCTAAAAACAAAACCCTAGTTTTTAACATAAGCTGCTACATTTCATCAATACCTGCTTCAAAATCTGATGACGTTAATTAAGTTTAGCTATAATTTTTTAATATATTACATTTGAAATTAGGGTTCGATTTGATTTTCCCCTTTTTTAATTGGAAAGAATTTGACTAATAGTCTACTAAACTTGCGTTACCTACCAAACCTAACTTTTTTTTACATGGATTAAAGTCTTTGTTCTACGGCAAGATCTGCACCGTACGTACTTTTTGACTAGTAAATCCTACGGCACAAAGTACGATGCGCATGTAGTCCCATTTTCATACGTAGAAAAATCAAAGACCAAAAGCGAGCACGGTCCCCAAAAGTCCGAGACTCGTTGATCAATGTGAAAAGAGCATTTGATCTTCAATATTATAAGTCACGCCCACCATAAAACACGGTCCGCGATACACGTTAACATAACCGGAACGAAATTCCGGACATGCCCTGACTCGTTTTGACATTTTGCGCAGGGTGCCATGCCGCAAGCGCGGAGGGATGAGGTTCACCATCAACGGCTTCCGTTACTTCAACCTGGTTTTGATCAGCAACGTCGCGGGTGCAGGGGATATCGTGCGGGTGAGCGTGAAAGGCGCCAGGACTGGCTGGATGAGCATGAGCCGCAACTGGGGCCAAAACTGGCAGTCAAACGCCGTTTTGACTGGTCAAGCGCTGTCATTCAGGGTCACAGGCAGTGACCGACGCACTTCCACCTCGTGGAACATTGTCCCGGCACACTGGCAGTTCGGTCAAACTTTCACTGGCAAGAACTTCAGAGTTTGAAGACGACCAAAAAAGAAGTCAACAATTTTATGATTTTTCCGCCTTAATATTTATGTTTCCGATTTTACCCATTCTTGGCGCCATTTTGGTAGATGCTGTTATTGACTGGGTGTTGGAGAACGTGAAAGTGTGGGGGGAGGGGTAAGTTTGACTTTTTGATTGGCGGAAGTTGGGGTGACTTCTGAGTTGAATGTGTGTAGTAAGGAGGGGTATAACTTTGAAAGTGTAAGGGTAATTTGGGAAGTTTAATTAAAAAACCCAAGTGAGGTAAAATTGTAGGAGGTTGAGGCGGCATGCAGAAAATTTGTAGCCCGCACCCTATTTATTATTGGTAAAAGTAAAAGTGTATGATATATATGCATGAGAAATGTATTTGTAGTAACTTTTATTTTGCTTCAATTGACTTGGGTATGTAATTTGGTTTGTTTCAGTTGGCATTTTGCTAATTTGGATACTTGCAAGAACAATGAAATTTTGTTTGGGGTTGCCTATAGATGTTATTCTTTGTTTGAATTTACATTACTTTGTTTGAATTTCCATTCTAAAAATAATACATGGAATTTTTAGCTACGATAGCTAAGTAATTAAAGCAAAATCACCATGGGGTGTTGTTGGGTCGAGGAATCACACGCGCTTGTTCAAACCCTAAAGAAAATCATTTATATCAGAAAAATGTTTCTATTCTCATTTTTCAAAGTTGGAATTTCTTTGATAATTATTATGGTTTTTAATTTTTATTTTATAATTTTGAGGATAGAAAAAGACACGATGAAAAATGGAGAAGACAAAGTGATGGTAGAGATGGCGAAGAAGGGTATACAAAAAACCATCTTAAAGATTCTTACTTTGAATATTTGTTTCATACATTCTTCTTCACTTTGAGATGACTGCGTGAATGATGGCTCCAAATGAGTCCAAATGGGTCCAAATCAATCATTTGCTCCAACCAAACCTTCACATGGGTGGGGTTGGGAACTTAGGTTTTCTAATCTTCTGGGTGCCAAAATTTTCTCCATTGCCACTTTAAAGGACAAACATGTTCGGATCCCTACCACCCCAAAAGGAGTTTTTTTGAAAAAAAGAAACACAGTATAAACCCCAAAAAGGCCCCATTTGATAAGCATTTCAGTTTCCAGTAAATGAAAATTTCCTTTCCAACAGCAATGAGTTTGAGGTTCAAGACCTTCCAATCAATTAGTAAGAAAAAGGGCAGAAACAAACACTTCCAATATGAGAACAGAAACAAGGACAATTCAGGTTAAGTCTCAGTCCATACTTCAATCAGAATCAATACATAAGCTCAAAGGCTCACTGCACTACTATAAGTTACATAGATTCAAACCCTAAAATCTCCGTTGCAGCTGGCTTTGGCCGCTTGTTCCAGCTCCATTTCTCTTCGCCATGGCAGCAGCTTCAGCATGCCTTTGTCCGGAACGATGATTGTTGAAATCTGAGACACTTAGACAAACAACATTACAAAGAGAACACGTCCTTAGAGCATGGGGTGCTGCCCCACTTTCAAGTACCTTCCTTCTCTTGGTGTCCAAATCCTCTGCAGGCGGATTCACGGGTCTCCTGTTACTGCTTTGTCCAGGAATAGTTTTGCCTTTCAACTTCTCCAGGTTCGCCTTGTGTTTTTTCCCCATCTTATGCTTATCAAGCACAGCCTTGGTGTCGCAATAAATATTGCATACATCACAATGAAGTTTCGGAGCACCATTTCCAGAAGGACCATTTCCAGGAGGCCGAGCTGTAGGGTTTATCCACAAGGCAGGACCAGTTCCAGAAGGCCGAGCCGCAGTGTTACTCCAAAAGGCAGGACTATTTCCAGAAGGCCGAACCCAAGTGTTACTTGAAAATGCAGGACCATTTCCAGAAGGCCGAACCCAAGTGTTACTCCAAAAGGCAGGAACATTTCCAGAAGGACTTACCATAGTGTTACTCCACAAGGCAGGGCCATTTCCAGAAGGCCGAGGACTGGTGTTACTCCACCAGCTGGCATTCGGATTTGCAGTAGCAAAGTGTTCTGTACCGTACAATGAAAGTATTGGGAAGCCCTGGAAGATGCGGGGTGATTAATTTTGACCTGAGTAACAACAAAATGAATACACTACTGACATGCAATGCATCCAGTTATTTATGTAATGTGAATAACAGGACAATGATTATTCCTCCATTGGATTGAATTTTGTGGCTAACAGTGATTTTGTGAAGGCCGACAACATGTTAGATCCTCAGATCCTTCTACCATACAGGGAATAAAAGTCTCTATAGATAGATACCTTGAAAGATTACTTGAATCACATAGGGAACTGTTTATCTACCATTTGAGCTTATGGAGATACAGTAAAAGATGCAGTGTGATCACTTTTGAAATGAACAAAAATAAAGGTATGCAAGTGTAATACCTAGACATGCAATCCGTGCAGTGATTGATTTAATCTCAATCAGCGTTTTCAGATGCGAAGACGTAGACAAGGCACAGGACTGGAAGTAAAATAATCCACCCTAATTATTTCAATCAGTGTTCTCGGATGTTAAAGCGTAGACAAAGCATAGGCCTAGAAGCACAATAATCAACCACAATTATGACAAGCAAGCATAATCAATTTAATAAAAGCAACACAACCCTGCCCAAATAATGTTATGGCATTTCACAGAAACAGAAAATTGCAACAAAACCAGCCCTTAGATCTGTTGACAACAAAGCACAACCCCAAAGAACTATTACGTAGGAAAACAAAAAACTGCAACAAGATAATTGCAGTGAGTCCATAGAGCTGCTGACAAGACTAGCAGTGAAGAGCTCCAAATAATTGCAACAAAACGAGAACAAGTTGCCCTAGAAGAATGAAGAAGAAGCATAAAAAGAGAAGAGGAAGAAAGAAAACCTATTAACACAGCCTCCTCAAACCTGGTGGGGTGCTACCGAAACCTCCTCCTAGTTAGTATGCTTCCGTAATCTCATCCAAGCCACTGCGTTCCTCTTGAAATTTCTTGGGCAGCAGTGAAGAGCTTGGAAAATCCCCATACAGAACACTTGGTGCTGTTCTTTCAAGGTTTTAAGCTGATCTATCAGAGGAGAAAGAGTTTTTCCTTCCAGATTTCTTATTTGGTTGTTTTTAAAGTTTTTCCTTCTGGATTCCTTATTTGGTTGTTTTTATTCCATAAACTTACATGTTAAATGCTGTTGTTTAGGTCTGGCACAATAAAAGTTAAAAACAAAAATGAAGGAGAGGCTTATATTGCTTCATGAAAAAAAGAGGTGCAACGTACACTACAACAGAACAGATTATGCCTTTGGGTATTTTGTCAAGAAGATGAATGCAGATTTCCTAGCCATGACTTTGCTCCTGGAAACTCATTTTGACCTACTTAGTCCCCTCCTCCCGTAAACTACCTAATTTTAATTTACCCCTTTTGTCAAGCTTATCATCTTTTTCGTTAGCCAAGCTGATGAACTACATGGCAAAATTTGGATAGGAATTTTGGTCCTTCAACACCTCTCTCATCTCTCTCTCTCTCTCTTCTTCTCATGTTTCTGCCACATACCCTAATCTCTTTTGGGACAGATCCAGGAATCTAAAGCGGGGGGTGCGGGTCTACATTTATATGTAGTAAATGTATTCGTATGATCAAAGCTTATTGATTGAGGCTAATTAACAATGTATAGCATGATTCAAGAAAATTAAACCTTCAAGCCTAACATGGAAAAGACAAAAAAAAAAGCAATGGCCCAACGGCCACAAGACAACAGACAAAGGATAAAGGAGGGCAAGCCAAATAGACAAAACAAACAAAGAAAGACTAGTAGACAATACAAACAAGGAAAATCTACAAGATGATACATCCAAGGAAATAAAAGACTAGTACAGAAACTAATAAAAGTGAGAGATACAGAACACGGGAAAACCCAACAATTAGTAGTACAAAGAACATTCACAAGCTTTGAAGGTTGATCGATCAGTACTGAGGAAGGGGAGAAGAAAAGAAACTGGAAGCTGGGCTGCTAGAGCTAAAAAGCTGAAATTTACACCAAGCTATGATTGTTTTTTCCTGAGATGACCTGGGCTATAGCCAAGGTCAGCCCTCTTAGTGTTCCCCTGCTCACTTCTGTGTCTGATTTTCTAAATGCATAGGTGCACAACTTTTCTCTTATTGCTTTGGGATTTCAACCATTGTTAGTAGGAACATAAATTTTTATGTGCCTTTGCATCATTTTTTGGAGAAGGTGAGAAGGGAAAGTTTTTAGGCTGTCAACAGTGTAAATGCTTTGAAGCTAGGAGTTGGAAACAGATCTGGGGTCCTTGAAAATGAAGTTTGAAATATTAACAAACTGGTTCAGGAACAGTGTTATATTCAAAGTTTTAGGGAAGTGCATTTAACAACGGTAAATTTCACTAACAGCCCCCTGAAATACCCACATGAAATCCTACCAGGTCTATTTCCTCGCTATTTTCCTTTACTTTTGTCACCTCTCCTTTAAATATGACCCCTTCCCTCTATCACACTAATACAAAGTTACCAACAGAAAAAGATATAGAATAAAGAATGAGAATAAAATCACATAAATCTATCTAAAATAGATGTTTCAACATTTTTCCAATTCAGCCACAACGAATTAAAGAAGAATCTTCACTGGTAGATGTTATCTGATGCTTCAGTTTACTTAAGAAGGTTAATTGCCCTGGTCGCACGTTTTTCTTTGGGTGGGGGATTTAGCATTTGGCTTTATTTGGTTAGTAGTTTGTTGCTTTGGTTGCCATTATATTTCTTTGTTGTCCCCCATTTCTCACACTTTCACGTTTCCTGATTAATGCAGTATTTACGATAATTAAGCAATTTAAAAGTTCACAATAAGTAGACAAGTTGAAGCCAAGATCCCTAAGCATTCATATAGATAGAAGACATTTTAGCTTGAAACACACCCTTAGATTTGGAAATTGTTTACAATCCCCAAATCAGTCTATTATACTCAGTGTCCTCTGTTGATCTTGAGGTGCTTGAGATCCAATGGGCCTCTTGCAAGCACCCAAGACACAATACTTTGAGCTAGAGGCAATACACCCAGGACTGTAAGTTCAGTGTTCTTCGATTCTATTGCGAGGTTGAAACACCTGAGTCGTTATTCAGAAACTCAAGATCAGGTAAGCAAGTTTATAATAGTCTGAGAACTACTGTGGAGTCCTTGGAGTTTGTGGGGAGGCTGTGCGTTGAGAGTGAAACACGGCAGTCACAGAAGAAAGAGAGAAGTGTTGACAGAACAAATGTCCAACATAATTTAGCCACGTGGGAGCTAAGTCAACTTGGTTAACGGAAAAGATGTAAGACTTGACAGAATGGGGAATTCTGAAACACAAGATGTAGCTTAGGTAAAAATACGAGTCTCGGGAGGAAAAGTGAGACACGTAGCATAACTCAGAGGCACAGGTGAAATTAAGCCTAATAATTATTCTTCCAATGATTGAATCTTACTGCTTAAAGTTTAATTTTGGGAAAGCAGACATGTTATATTCGGATTTTCTATCGTGCAGACGTTAGACAAACCCTGGCTGGTGTAATTAAGCTTAATAATTATTCTTCCAATCATTTAATCTTACTGCTTAAAGTTTAATTTTGGGAAAGCACACAACATGCTATATTTGGATTCTCTACCATGCAGATGTTACCCCTAGTCCCAAAAGCTTATGCTGAGGGAGAGAGAAACGTAAAAGACTGCAAACCAGCAAAGAAGTGGGAATGGAAACAAACACAAAATACAAGAGCTCTTACAATCAAGGCTCTGATACCATGTAAGCCAACTATTGGCCCCAAAAGCCTAAGCTGTTAGGTAATGGGTCCACGATACATATCAAGCTTACAACAGGGACAAAAAATCAACGGGTAGATGGACCTTAACCCACGACACATTTGTTCCCATGCACACAAAAAACGAGTCAAACCTTCTAAACTCTTGTATCCATATATTCCTGCGATAGTAGAATGACCCTCGGTATTCAATTGTGTCTTTTCATTCACTTATATGTTCACTTCAAATTTTTGAAGGACGGGGTGTGTGATTCCTAGTTTTCTATATATAAAGCAGAACAAGGGGGCTCCAAACTCAGTTATTATTTCTAGGGAAAGTCCTCACACCCAGTTAAAACATAATTTTCTACAGAAAACACAAACTTGCCCAACCTTCAACCAGGACCAAGTATGCTTTTATTTTAATTGAATATCAAATAAGTACTGGAACAAGTAGCACAAACATAAAAAGGCACTTCACGAAAAGTTTGTCATCCAATGGGCCAATCGCAATGTAGAACTCAAAATCAAGATCACATTCTAACTGACATGAAAATGCACCATATGCATAAAGAAGGAATAAACTCATGATCCAAGAAAAAGCAAAGTTAAATTGAATTTTAAGTTCAGAGCAATAAGATACCATTTGCTGCAGCTGGACCTGGCGCTGCTCATTTTCTCTCGTATGCTCGTTCTTCAAATCTTTCCACTGAGCTTCAAATTTCAGCAAGGCCCTGCCCTGCTCTAGAAATGACTTCTCAAGGTGGAACCTCAGGTCCTGAAAGTTTTGATGCAATTTTGCTATTTAACAGCATAAAATGAAAAATAAAGCTAGTAAGCTATTTCAGGCCACAAAACAAGACAGCAAAAAAAGAAGAAAAGATATGAACTTTAAACCAAGAAGCTACTTTTAAAGGCAAATGGCAACATGGGCATCGAACTAAAACTCAGACTAACCAATTGCATTATCCATTTCTGCTGGAGGGTAAGCCATTTCAGACCTGTACCCAGCTGGGTTTGGTATCTTTTAGCAGATTATGTTTGTCTGCAAAATTGAGACTGCTTGAACCTTCGATCCACCATGAAAACAAGTGTTTTTGGTAAATTGAGCTCTTGATTAGAAAAAAATGCAGAGAAGGAAACAGGGTTTATATGCCGATTGGAGAAAGAGGATGTGAAACGGTACAGTCAACTATGTGAGAATCTTAGTTGGAAATTGAATGCAGAGTTTCTGGGTTTTAAAGTGGGCTGAGAAACGAACCAAATTTCGATTTCTCCGCCCACCAATTGGCTCTCTTGCATGTATGCATGAAGAGAAACCTGGGTTTTATTTTTGAAATTTATTTGTGGGTTATGTACCAAGGTGAGAAGAAAATGGCAGGACTGTTGTAGGAAGAAGTGGACTCTGTTTGGACAGGGAGAGAGGTCATAATTTGTACTTGTTTTTTTTACGAGGAAGAAAAAACGTGGGCTGGCGCGAGGACCAGCCCACTAACATATATGGTTGTGGGTCAGGCCCACTTTCTTTTTTATGTTAAAGAAATCAAAACGCTTGACTTTTTTATTTTAAAGTTTCCATCGCTTTAAAATATCAAAATTCGTCACTTAAAAACTTCACTTTGCAGTAAAATTTTCGTTTAAACAAATAAAAGGGTGGCGTAACCATAAAAATGTTGGCAAATGGAGAAATTTCCTATTATGAAGTTTTTTCAGGTTTGTTATAATAAATTATACTATCTGTTTAGTTTCGTATCAATCTAGAATTTCTGTTATAATTTCAATAGCAACGATTTTAAGTTTTTATTTTATTAACGGAGTTGATCGAGGATCAAGTATTGCATTCATGCATGCTCTCTAAATTTATCACTTAATCTCACTTTCCTTTTTAGAAACACAATTTTTCTTACTTTACACTCAATTTGAACATGTTTTTAGTTCTACTATCACCCAATTTTTGTTAACTTATTTTACATGGAAGGGTATTTTAGTAACTATGCCTATCAACAAGTAATATCGGACCACATTGCAGTGAATCTCTATCCTCCTACTTTAGGCTTCTTCAAAATTTTAAAACAGAAAAATATCTTCTATTTTCTCCTTGTTCATCTGCAGATCTCCCTCCTCCTTTCCTTCTTTGGGGGAAAATAGAAGACCAAAGATATAGAAGAATTTCTAAGAAATTACTCACTCTCTTCATTAGATTAAAAGGTTGAGAAGAAAGAATGTTACTAATTTGAGCAAATTATTTTGTTTTACACTCTGCCAACATAAATACCTCGCCATTAAGTATGACATTACAAAAGATAATAATTTGTGGAAAATACTTAGGTCCAAACTAAATAAGAATAAGATTCTTACTTTCATTCAACTTATGACACGTATTATATTATTAATAAGGTTATATTTGACATTCTTACAACATAAAATTGATATCTTCAGTTTTGTTGGATGGATACATTGGTCAGATACATGGTTTTTTTAATTTCCATCAATATCAGCAATACATGAGATCAATTGTGTAAAGATTTTGACCTGCTTCTTCAGAACTGTGAGACATCTCAAACCTCAAGGATTAGTATTCAGGCTCATTAAAACCAATGCCATGTAAAATCTAATAGAATCTCGAAATATAAATTAATAAGGTTATATGTACATGAAATATCTTGAAACACTTTTATCTTAATTTTTAGGACATTAGCCATTGTTATTATGGATTTATGGTCTAATGATACTCCATTTCACTGTAAGTAGAAGACCTCGAAATTGATTCTCATAAAAAATGAAGGCGATAACCAAATCTCTGTTTAAAAAACAAAGATCATAGCAAGCAGCTGTAAATTAGCATAAAAAGTTCCACATTTATCAGCACTAAACTAGTGCCATCACAAAACCATAGCAAAAGTTTTCTATCCCAGAAGAATGTCCCTAATGGAATGGAGTTCAGATGCAGCATCATAAATATTCTTTCCCCGATCTGCTGGGGATTCAGCAGAACACGAGATTCCAATTCTAAATATCGAACATAAGCACTTCTCTATTTTTCGAGCTATTTCGCTGCTTCGATTAGTAGCATCGCTAGTGCTAGGGTCCTCCGACTCACCCCTGCCGGCCACTTGAACAAGTACCGAATCAGCAACCTCTGCAACCCGTTCAGGCAAAGCCATCGTCACAAAATTATGAAGGTTCGAGCCGCCACTAAACATGTCGTCAGTTGGTCTCTTTCCTGTAAACATCTCTAACAACAGAATGCCAAAGCTGTAAATATCCCCACAAATTGACACCTCGCTTCCCATACCATATTCTGCAGTGTTTAAACATTACAAAATATTGTCACGTCAAGTGTGAAATAAAATAGCTCTGCTAAATTCATGTAAGGGAAGTGATTTCTCACTCCATTTTTCTTCTAATGCACTTCTTATTTATTTGTCCTTAAGATAATCATAGATGTTAATTGTCAAGTGTAAACCCAATTTTTAGAATTATAATTTTGCTTGTTTGTTTTTGAAGAAATCAAGGTGTTGTATGGGGTTTAAGGAGTAGGATTTAGGGATTTTATTGGGAAGGGGAGGGGATGTTTGGGGAGGGGTGGTTGAAAGGGAGAGCTTATGACTTAGGGTTCAATCTTGTGACCTAATATTTTTTTTGTTTTAGGGGCATTGTTTAGATTTTAAGTTTGGTGAATAGGCCGAGTATATATATTTAGTTACTTGTTGGAACTTTTGTTCTTACTTATCAATTTTGGAGTTGAGTTGTCCTTATTTGTTATAATTTTGGCATGTGTCATTGTATGTAAAATTAGGTTGTCAGCAACTTTTATATCATAATTAAATTCTTTAATTTACTAAATCTGACAGTTAAAAATATGAAACAGTGCACAATGAAAAAAGAAGAACTTAAATAAAAAAGCATATAGGATGCCGATAATTACCTGGAGCAGTGTAACCAAGGGTTCCTCTTATTCCAATGGAACTTGTACTCACATTTGATGGATCATTACTTGTATGATGTGTGAGAAATCTTGCTAGCCCGAAATCAGAAACATGTCCCGTCAATTCGCGGTCCAAAAGAACATTGCTTGGCTTAAGATCACAATGAACTATCGGAGTTTCGCAATGATTATGAAGATAATCCAAAGCGCAAGCAACACCAATGGCAATGTTTAGCCTCTGAAGAAGATTTAAACATTTCTTGGGTGTCTGGTCGTTCACTGGATGCAGCCACTCATCTAGGCTCCCATTAGGCATAAACTCGTAAACTAGGGCCTTGAAATCATTACCATGAAAATCAACACTTGAACATGCAGTTATAATCTTGACGAGATTCCGATGCCTGATATTCCTCAACGCCTCACATTCAGCTATGAAACTTTTAGAAGCTCCATGACGTGAGAGGTTAAACACCTTGACGGCAACATTCTGAGGTCTGTCATGAAGAATTCCTTTGTATACAGACCCGAAACTGCCTGCACCAATCAAACTAGCTGAAGAGAACCCATCAGTAGCTTTCAGAAGGGTCACATATGACACCTGAAAAATAGAGTTTCGGAACCTACTCATCAAAGGAATTTCTGTCATTTTCTTTGTCGACGAACGAAGAAAGAAATAGGTCAAAAACACCATAGTTGTTCCTAGTAGAGCAACTACTGGGAACATTATGAATTTGATCAAGCTTACAGATGATCCATGTTTCTTGCTGGGGTCTTTAAAGTTGCATTTAGGCAATTTGAGATTAGCAATACCGTCGCAAAGCCTTGTGTTTCCAACAATGGAAACCGCAGTTGCATTTTGGAAAACACCTTGAGTTGGTACCGGTCCCGAAAAATCATTGAATGATAGGTTGAGATTGTTCATCAAGCCAAAGTGCTCAAAAAATTGTGGAATTTCACCTGATAAGTTGTTGCTAGAAATGTCCAAGTCTTGAATCCCTCTCAACGAACTCATAGACGAAGGAATGGGGCCATCGAAGAAGTTGCCTTGCAAATGTAGGACCTCTAAGCTCTCACAACCACCAAGGCTACTGGGAAGTTCTCCAGATAGCATGTTATCAGAAACATCCAGTTCGCTTAGAGCATTCAAGTACCCAACTTCCAATGGAAGGGAGCCATAAAAATGGTTATTAGACAAGCCCAAAGAAATTGATAAGGAGGGGAGGCCAATAACTTGGTGAGGTATTGAACCATTGAGGTTATTATAAGAAACACTTAATTCTTGCAGCCCAAGGCATTCACCAAGGCTTGCAGGGATGTTACCCTCGAGATTGTTTACATGCAACCCAAGTTTGATTAACTTGGTTAAATTTCCTGGAGAGGAGGGAATGATGCCGGATAATTTGTTATTATAGAGTAAAAGTTTCCGAAGCCTCAAAAGTTTGCCAATGGTACTAGGAATGTTACCGGTGAAAGAATTGTTCCATAAGTACAATGTTTGCAAGTTGACTAGGTTTCCTATCCCAACTGGGATTCTTCCATGTACCTGGTTACTTTGAACCCAAAACTGTTCAAGCTTGGTTGAGAGATTGGATATTGATGAGGGCAGTGTCCCTCCAAAATTGTTAAAGCCAAACATCAAATTTCTTAGCTGTGTGGCATTGGCTAAGTCTGAGATAAAATCTAAGTCACCATATTTTCCTCTTCCAAGATGATTGTTATTAAGGATTAAGTTCAAAAGCTTATGAAGCTTTTGCACATTTGGCACTTGCCCGGTGAGTTTGTTTTGTCCTACATTAAGTATCTGTAGACTTGTGGCATTGGATATTGAGAATGGAATGGAACCACTAAATTGATTGTCACCAATGGTAAGGACTCGAAGATTCGGAAGAGTTTCACCGAAGTTTGAGGGAATGCTTCCTTGAATCTGGTTAACTCCTATGCCAAAAGTCTCAAGAGACGAGAGGTTAAAGATGGAGGGAGGGAAGGTGCCAAACAAGTTATTTAAGCCCAGTGACAAAAATATTAGTTTCTTCAATTGCCCTAGAGAACTAGGGATGCTTCCCACAAATTTATTACTTGATATAGCTAGCACCATGAGAGATGAAAGGTTCCCCAAGGAATGAGGGATCTCTCCTACCAAATTATTTCGTTGTAAAACGAGTATTTGAAGCTTCGACAATGAGCCAATTTCTGAAGGAATTTTGCCCACCAGCGTGTTGTAACCGAAATCCATATTGATTAGGTTAAAGCAATAGGATACATTGTATGGAATATGGCCACTAAAGGAGTTGTTGTGGAGAAATAGTACCTTCAATCTGCGCAAATGCCCAATTTGTGGAGGGATTTGATGATCGAAACTGTTGTTTTGTAGCCGTAGTTCCCTTAGGAAGCTTAGATTTCCTATGTGTGGGGATAGGGTCCCGGCCAGATTTTGTGATTGTAGTTCCAACTTTGTGACTCTTTCGTCATGGCGGTGACCACTGCAGGTCACGCCGTGCCACAAGCAGAAGTGAGTGGATTCATTCCAGGTGGTCAGAAGTTGATGAGGATCTTGCTTTATTTGAGCTTTGAAGGCAAGCAAGGCCAACCTATCTCGTTCACTCCTAGAGCTCAAATGATGCATGGAGCTCCCAAAGCAAACAAAGATTGCATTAAAAAGTGTGCATGTTAAGATCAATTTCACAACCCAAACCCCCATTTTGATGAATTGTGCAACTTGGAAGATTGATGGATGATATATATAGATGACTCTACATGATTAATCAAACCTAGTTGACATTTTAGTGTTCTTAAAAATAATAAAATGGGATGTTCTGTTTCTGACAACTGTTTTAATTAAATCTGGCAGCGCCGGCACATGGCAAGGGCCCGCCTTTTAGAAGTTAAGAAAGAAAGTCATTTCATTTAAACAAAGCTAGATGCTGTAGACCGTTTATGCAATCTCCCTATTTGTAGCTTAAACCTTTTAGCCTTCATGACTTTGACCATTCAATCCTTGAATTTCTTCTAGTTATGTCAAATGTCATTTCTTATTTGCTAATTATTCATAGTAAGTAAGTTTAATAACGTTGTTTCCTTAACATTTCGACAATAACAAAAATGCTATGTGTTCCAATGGAAAATACTTACATCCACTCCATCGTCCTATAATCCATTATCAAACTATCTCTATGTAATATTGTATTTATATATATATATATATATGAGGATAGGGCAGCAGAGGAAGTTCTTGAGGGAAAGAAACTGAGGGATGGGAAAGTTGTGAGACTCATTGAAACACATAAGAATTTTTTGTGCAATCTGTATAACTATAATACATTAACATCATGTTGAACACACTAATTTCATCAGTCATCTATTAATTTCATCGGACCCCGAAAGCATAACAGAGAATTTTTCCAAGTTTAACAATAGTACAATACTTCATCCACAAGAAAGCTCTGAAATGTCAAGCTCTTTAATCATTAACCAGTGATATATTCATGCATACAAAACAGGAAATTACTGGCTCATAAAACTCCAAATATCCCATCATCAGTTCACTGGGATCTAACTTGGATTACGAAGCTACAATGACATAACGTTCGACTATAGATTCACAAATCCAAAACAGATTGTAAATTTCATTTGCACCATACCAAATAGGCTGAGAGGTTGCAACTCTGAATTACAAAACACCGGCATTTCATCAAATTCTTGACTCCTAACTGCATAGAAATATCAAGGAGAGTTCAGATTATATCTCAAGTTGAAAAACGCATGAAATTCTCAGGGAATTAACCTTCAGTATATTTTCCTCTTTTTAAGCTGCTTCCACTGCCCCAGCATAAAATGTACTCCCTCTTTCAATGATGCCTTCCTCCCTTCTTCAAAGTTCCACAGCTCTTTTACTGTATAACCGCCACTGGCATTATACTCATTCAATTCCATCAAGGCAGTTGTCACTGAATAGTATACTGCCTCCCCCAGCTCACTCTTTAAACCTTTCAATTTTTCATCTTCTTCATCGATTATTTGCTGTACCCACGTTACACACTTAGAGTTAGCTGATGGAAAGTACGAATCTTGATGAAGAAAGGTTACTACAAGGTTGAGGAGAAGAAAATTAACCGAAAAGGAAACATGCAGATTGCAAATTCACAAGGTAAAATTTGCTGAGAGTTTCACATGAAGGCCTTGAATGGAAACCATGCACACTGATTAAGGAGTTGAACATATACCTTAGTATTTCCATGTTTATCAGTTATAATCTTAAAGGGATGCCAGCTTGGAAGCCTCAGATAGGAGTCCCACAGATCACGAACTTCCACTGCCTTCTCATCAGCTTCTTCTTTGGAGTACTTCTTCCTGACTGCAATTTGAAATGGTTTGGAGTCAAGATCTCCCATTCTCTTCACACCAATTGAAACACAGCTGTTTGAATCCAACATTCCCTGAAAACAACAGAAATTACACTCCTTTAACATGACAAGAGAAAATAGACAAGAAACCAAGTCAATAACAAGCAACAGATAACCAATGCTAATGTGATCAAACATGGTTATGCTTCATACAAAAACAATAAATTACATAGACTTTAAAAACAATTAGCTAGGATGGGCAGGGCAAATTCCTGGAAAAACTCAGAGTCAGTGATGCAAATTTGACTCATTCGCTTGTGCTCTATTTGAATCAAAACCCTATCTAACAACCATGGAACTAGAGCTGCAAAGAAGAAACTGCTTATGGAGGAAGAAAAGCAACTCACAGTGAAAAACAATAAGACAAACACTAAGAAAAGTAACCACCTTCCGGACAATATGCTGAAACCTCAAAAATCAGCACCCTTCATTATAAACAAAAGGTTTGATATGGATATTTATAAACACTTGTGATTTCCACCTCTTGATCTTTCAATGTCCTAATATCTACATGCGAAACAAACTCAATGCATATCAATCAAAATAGCAGAATCAAGAAATGTGGAGAAGAGGCCCTAATCTGTCATGGTCTGTCAGTTGTAAATAGATTAGTTATGTCTAAATGACAGGGAAATGTATAATTCAATAAACCACCAGACTCAAACCAGGAAAACATAAGTTGAAAATATACATACACTGATTAACTCCTTCCGAGCCTCCTGCACTTCATCATTATTCCTCCGCTCCTGAACAATAAGTGCTCTATAAAGTTCTTCTACATTAGTAAGCTCCTCTTGTTTCTCCTTTAGCTTATCCTGAACTTCTTCTATTTTCTTCTTCTTAGCTTCAAAATCCTCATCTTGATCATGCATGTGTCGCATGACTTTTAAAGCACCTCTCATATGCTCGATATCCAGCTCCAGTGACTGTTTGGCATCTAACTGCTTTTGCAATTCAATGATCTTCTTGTTTAGTTTCTCTTTTTCTCTCTGCAATTGCATATCAATCACCAAACATAAAATGCCAACATTTTACTCACTGAAATTTCAAGTTAAAAAAAAAAGATTATGGAAAACCAACCATTTGCTCTTCTGTCAGTCGTAGCAGATTTTGATCAGCCATGTTTTGCATTAAGGTAGCCTTCGAATTCTAAACAATGAAGGAACTGTGTTAGCTAATACTAATTACAATCTGTGAAGAATATTTCAACAAATGAGATTAATGAAAGGAGAAGACTAGACAATCAAGAGATAATTACATGTCTATTGAACAAAATGCAAGGCCAAGTTACTAAAATTTTAAGACTATGACTTTAAACTTTGTACACCTGAAGGTACCTTACCAGATCATACCAGAAACAAGTAGAACTAGTGTTTCCGACTTATCTCTTGTCATTCTAATTGAATATCAACCAGAAAACTCTGCGAGATGAAACTTAATGGCAATATTATATATCTATAAATTCTTTGGTCTCATCCTCTTTAGTTGTCTCTTATCTTCTGAATATCTAATTCCCAAGTTAATGCACATTGTTAAGACTATGAAAGTTAATGCCAAGTGGTATCTTTACACATCTGCATATTCAAACAGAGGCCAAGATGATTTATCTTAAGATGGGAAACAAAAAGGTTACCCTTTGCTGCTCATGATAGATTATCCTTCTCTCATTATCATTCTGCGCCTGGCGTTGTTGCAGTTGCTTCTCACGCTCCTCAAGCTCTTTCTTCCGAGCTACCAGCTGCTCTGTGGCTTTCTGATGGTCTGAAATTATCTTCTCCACAAATTTTCGAGCATTTCGTTGCTCATTTCCTCTTGCTAACAACACAAATCGAAACACAAAATCAGTAGCCTCACAAATATCAAAACCCAAGAAAACAAAAGCATAGATAACAATTCATATTCATTAGGAAAATCTGAAATATTAAGCTTAAAACGTTTGAGGCATTACCCTGATTGTAAGCCTTGACCAACCCATCAGTTTCAGTCATGAGCTTGTTATAAGAAGCATTGGTCTCCTCATACTTGCTCTTCATCTCCATGAGATCTAATTCTTTCGTTTCCAAAATTCCACTCAAATTGGAAACCAGATTTTTAGTTTTCCTCTCTTCCTCTTCTTGTTGCCCAGAAATAGTTTTCAAATCCCCATTTCTCTGAAGATAATCACCGACCAAGTTTTTGCCATTATAATCATCAGCCCTAGCAACCCACCCAAACATTTTATTTCCAAGGCCAAAACCCCTCGTTTCCTGAAAGTCCTTCTTCCCACAGCTCACTTTCTTAAAGCTCTGCTCAAAGCTGATTGCACTGTGAAAACCCTTCCAGTCCTTCTCAAATTCCAACACTGCAAACCCAGAATGACCCTCAAAATTCCACAGTGGGTTAACTCTGAGTGGATTAAAACCCCTTCTCCAAAACTCTTTTCTGAGATTGGACCCACTCTCCCCAACACGCCTCCCATCTTTGTACTCTGTTTTCAGGTTTGCCAAAATGCCCATCCATGGCCATACGAACTCTTCTTCTGCTATGAGAGCAGCCATCTCTCTAGGGCTTTGAGGGTTTCTGGGAGGAGCAAAAGAGGCACTTGGGTATTTATATAGCCATTTTGTTTTGTTGGGTTTTGTGCTTATATGATTATTTGTCAGCAGAGTGTTAAAATGCCCAGATCAATCCAAAATTAGTTTAATTAAAATCTGATTCTGTATTTCTGTGTTTTGAGTGAGAATTGAAGCGTTTATTGTTGTCTGTGGTTTCGTGGTCTACACGTTTTAGCTGTATGTATGCCTCCGTATTATACAAATGGAATATTACACAATGTGGCCGTAGAGCTTTTAGAGTGGTTTGTAATCACAATTTATTTCTTCTTCCAAATAAATTACCGTTTGATAGGAATATTTTTTCTCTGCTTCATAAGGAATTTTTTTATTTTTTGTATGTGTCAGATCGTGATCGAAAAATAAGGAGGAATACTCACTCCTTAGATATAAGAAAATATTATGGTCGAAATTAGTTATATTTAGACGTCTAATTTGAGGCCTATACAGAAGAAATTATATTCGTTTTAGGGATCAATTTAGTTTGGCCGATTTTCTCTCTATAAACAAGTTGATAAATATTCTATTCTAAAATTTGTTCACAAAAATTTCATATTGAAAATCAAATAAAAATTGAAAGAACTTCCTGCAAATGAAGATTGAAACATTTTGAGAAACAAATTATTTTTTTCCGCTATTTTTTCCTTACGTATCTTCGATTTTGACACATCTTTCAATATTATCAATAGCTAGTTCGTTCATGGGTTTATCTGTCCGTGCTACATGTGATCTTTTAAAATAAAAAATTGACGTGAAATATCAAGTTCATGCTAAAAATAAAATAATACTGCAAAATCTATGACTATATTCATTTTCTACAAAGAGCAAATTACACTTTAGTACCTTGTGGTTTACACTAATTTTTAGAATTATACATAACATTTCAAAAGTTGCATTTTGGTATTCCGAATTTTTTAAAATGTGACAATTTATCTCAACCGTTAATTATTCCGTTAAAAAATTCGTTAAGTTTTGATGTGTCACTAGTAAAACTTACTTTTTAAAGTTTAACTTTGCCATGTAGATAAAAAAATAACAAAAAAAATCAAATTCAAAATAAACACTAACAATTGAATGAAAAAAAAAATGAAAAAAACAACAACCTTGTGTTTTTCCATAATGATCCCGTAAGAAGAAGAACTCGACTTCTTCTTCTTCTTCTTCGTCATCTTCTTTTTCATCATATTTCTTCCCATAACCATCAAGACTCACAAACACCAATCCACAGATATTATAGAAATAGAATTAAAAAAATTCTGGAAAATCCGGAAAAAAGTTTGATGTCTATGCATTTGTCGTCGCTAAAGGCTAAGAACACCTTTAGTCTTAACCTTTAGTGATAGATTCTCTGAAGAACAACGTCGTAAAAAAGAGCTTTTGCAGCGCTGTTCATCACAGAATTCGTCACCAAAGGTGTTCTTCACCTTTAGTGACGAAAAATGCATAGACCTTCAAACTTTTTCCCCATTTTCCAGAAATTCCAGATTTTTTTAAATACTTTCTGTTAATTTTTAATCCATTGTTATTATTATTCTTTCTCTATAATATCTGTGGGTACCAGTTTGTGGGTGTTGATGGTTATGGGAAGAAAGATGATGAAGAGGAAGATAAAGAAGATGACGAAGAAGAAGAAGTCGAGTTCTTCTTCTTATGGATCACTACGGAAAAACACAAGGTTATTTTTTTTTTCATTCAATTGTTAGTGTTTATTTTGAATTTGATTTTTTTATTATTTTTTTATCTACATGGCAAAGTTAATTTTAAAAAGTAGATCCCATTAGTGACACATCAACGCTTAACGAATTTGTTAACGGAATAGCTAACAGTGAAGTCAAGTTGTCACATTTTAAAAAATTCAGGGTACTAAAATGCAACACATCAACACTTAACGAATTTTTTAACGGAATAGTTAACAGTGAAATCAAGTTGTCACATTTTAAAAAATTCAGGGTACTAAAATGCAACTTTTGAAAAATTAGGTATAATTCTGAAAGTTGATATAAAACACAGGATACTAAAGTGTAATTTCCTCTTCTACAAATTTGATTTAAAGAAAACCGTACATTTCATCTATCATCTAATTACAGAACAATTCTATACAATCTGTAGGACCATACAAATGAGTAGCAGTTGGTCCATTAGTTTTTCATTGTGTGCTTCATTTGGGATGAAACTGATAAAAATAGCTCATCCGTAGAATTGCCACAAAAAACCAGCTTCTAAGCAAAAAAGCGCCGGCAGACCTCTTTAATCACCCATGAGATGTACTGTTTTCCGATTTAGGATAATTGGGCACTAACAAGTTCGACATGAAATATCTTACGTTCTTACTCTAAAACCTTCTCAAAGAATAATGCTGCAGAACCTACAGGATTTTCAATTTCTACACACTTAGATTTCAAAAGCATATTGTGGTCAGTAGTGTCATTCATAATGTTAACAAAACCTCACTACATACATTTGGGCTACACCAAAAGCTTAAATCTTCATGACAAGAAGTTATGGTAGATTTTCTCAGAGTCCCCTTTCATCTCAACGCCAGCCACCTCATTCCTCTGAAATGTTAGACAAAAGAAAACATAAGAATTAAATTCAGAACTCCATGGCGAGCAAGTCAAATGGAATCTGCATCTAGGTCACCATACATTTTCTATAGAAAATCAAAATCAAACATATACACCTTCACCCTTTCTTCTCCTTTTCTGAAGTTGAAACTGCTTCAGTAGATATAAGATACCCTCCTTCAATGATGCCCTCCTCCCTTCTTTAAAGTTCCATAATTCTGGTACTGGATACCTCCCACTACGATTGTACTCATTCAACTCCACCAACGCTGTTATCACAGCATTGTAAACTTCACCGCCAAAGTCATCCTTTAAAATTTTCAGCTTTTCATCTTCCTCATTAATCGTTTCCTGTAGACTCGGATCCAATGCAATCCAGTTAGAAGGACTCAAACGATTCAACAGACAAAAGGTACAACTTGAGCAGTGCGAGGAGAATTGCGTTAACAATATGAGCAGAAAAGAGAACATGAAGATTGCAAGTTAAAGGATTTACCACATGGATATGTCTTTAACAAAAAAAGAGAATCTATTTGCAGAAACAATTACTTGGATATTTCTTTAATTGAAACCAAGTCCCTAATGAGAAGTTGAAAACTAGAATGGCAGGAGCAACAGAAAATGAAATAACCAGCAATGATATTCAATTAATGGTCTGATAGTTCTTTATTACCTTCCAAACTCCAAAATGATCCTTGCTATTTGTGAATGGGTACCACCTTGAATCTCTAAGATAATCCTCCCACTGAGAACATAGTGCCGCTGCCTGGCCATTTGCCTTGCCCTTGGGATATTTTCTCTGGCAAGCAGTTTGAAATGGTTTGTTGTCTAGCTCTCCCATTCTCTTCATGCCAACAACAGCATGACTTGTCGATTCCCATTCCTGAAAAGCACAAAAATTATACTCCTACCAAATGAAGAACAATATCACATTCACAAGAAAGCATCATGATTGGCAGACAGAAATCCAGAACCTTTTCCATACAAAGACTGATCAACTCCTTACGAGCCTCTTGTAATTCATCATTACTTCTGCACGCCTTGACTATAAGTGTATTATTAAGAGCTTCAAAATCGGCCAACTCCTCTTCCTTCTCCTTTAAATTTTCTAGAACTTCATTCATGTCTTCGTGTTCATGCCCATCCTGATCCATTTGCTTCTGCTTGACATCCTTAACCTGAGCCCTTTCCAATTCAATGATCCTCAAACGAAGCTCCTCGTTTTCTTTCTGTAATTTTCATAAAATCACCAAAACCGAAATTTCAAAACTCATTACCTTATGGTTGATTTAAAACAAATCTCCTAGTTTGACAATAAACAGGCACAGAATTATCACATCTTTTGTTTGACAATAAACAAATCTCCTAGAACAAACCTTTTGTTCTAACATCTTTTCATCAGCCCTCTTTTTCTCTAAGGCAGCCTTATCGTCCTGATAGAAAACAGGCACAGAATTAGCACATATCAAATAATAATGGCTTAGAATATCTTATCATACTCTGGCATACCCACTGGGAGAACTACACAACCAAAAGATAAGTTAATTGGCTTTAAGCTGAGAAAATAAGAATACCATTTGTTTCAACAGCTCCTCTTTGTATTGTGCTTGCTCAAGTTTATTCTGTAGCTCTTTCATCTGAGCTTCACCGTACTCAACCATATTCATAAGCCCCGTCTTCTGAGCTTCACTCTGCTCAAGGCTGTTCTTAAGCGCTTTGATCCGAGCTTCACCGTGCTCAAACATTTGCATGAGCTCTTTGTTCTGAGTTTCTTTCTTCTCAAGCTTGTTCTTAAGCAATTTGACCTGAGATTCACTGTGCTGCAACATGTGCATAACCTTTTTCTTCTGAGCTTCATTCTTCTCATTCCTTTCCTTTTCAAACTCATTCTTCTCAACCATTTCCATAACCTGTTTCTTTTGAGCTTCACTGTTTTCAAGCTTTTTCTTCAAAACATTGTTTTCCATTTCATACTTTAACAGTGCTCTGTTATGATTAAAGAACACCACCTCAAGATGGTCGCGCACATTTTGTTGCAACTTTCCTATTTATTATCAACATAGCAGTAAACAATACAGTAAGCCAATATTGCATCCCTTTTCAAAGGCAAAGTCAGATCTTAAAGTTTAATCAGAATATTTAACCTTGAATGTAATTGTTTATAAAAATAAAAATAAATATGAAAAATTGAATTTTAATTCAGGAAAAAAAAATCAAGACGCACCCATATCAATTTCTTCTGAAAGTTCAGACATTTGAAACCTGCAAAACTGAAGAACAAAGAAAATCTAAGAATCAAATTAATTTCTACCTGAGCATCTTTAAGTACGTTGAAAATGTCAACGCAAAGCAAAGAAAAATTTCCCTATCTAAGCAAATGGGTAGAAATTAGCTTCTACTAGGACCAGTTTAGTCCTTTCAGCGGGTAGTTACTTGAACAATTTCCCTGACATTTTCTTAGCAACCAAACAAAGCATTTAAATTTCAACAAACAAAAACAACATACGTAAAATAAAATCATCAACGTGGAAACGAGATAGTAATTGTTACCCCTTAGCGTTGCTTTGTATGGCTGCCCGGCAACTGAACCGCTACTCCTTGGGGTTTCACTTTCAGGAGACGAAAATCAAAATCCTACTCAAACCCACAAACATTTTCGTGTGCTTTTTCTTCTTATATTGTTGGCAAATTTTTTTATTTTTTAAAATGTAACTGATTTAATTTTTGGTTAAGGAAACACGTGGAACCGCTAAATTGGATAACCAACGGCAGGGGTACTGTACGGCTTCTTTGGGATTATTGTTCTTAAATATAATAGAAATACCAAGATATATCAAATTTTGCATCTGTGATGCTTTAGTTTTATATCCATGAAGAGAATGTAATTTTTTTTTCCAAGATGAAGTTAAAATAACCTCCATCAATTTAATAGGGATTTTAGAAAATATAAAAATTATTGATTCCTAACTCATGAGTAATGTTTTAATCGGTTGGATAACTCATGAGTAATATTTTAATCGGTTGGATTAAAATATTGACCTAAATTTAACGAAATACAACTAAATGTAAAGGCTCGCAGTTCTGCTTGGATAATTTATTTTCCGCTTTTCATATATTGTCCAAAAATGAAATAATTCTATAGGATTTTCATTTGCTTTGTTAAAATTTAATCACTCATCACTAAAAGTTGATAAGCTTCGACAACAAAAATCTTGACCATAGTTTTGTCGAATGAGAAAATTTTCATTATATTCATTTGGGGAACCAACTTCATATGAAATATTTTCCACTATAACATTTGTTTAATAACTATTTCGTTTTTATTTTCTTTTATTGTGAGGAATAGAAGAGAATTATAGGAAAGAAAGAAAGAGATGAAGAAGAAGTTTAAAAACCATTGTCATTCATTTCTTACTTCTCCCACCTCCCACCATCTTACTCATCTCCCCTGTATACATTCCCCATATTTCTAACATAAAAAATGAAAACAAATTGGTTATCAAACCGCTTAAAAAGTTTTTTTGTATTACAGCAAAAGAAAACAATACTTTGATACCAAAAGAAAATCTTAGTTTCATGGATAGCAGAGAAAGAACAGAGACAACAAGGAGGCATTGTTAAAAGGAGCAAATTGACATTTCATGGATATGCATATCTGAAGAACTTGAAGCATTCGGTTCACAGCTCCAAAACATGAACAAAAAGCACAAGTACTGGTTCAAAATACTCGTACGCACTTGAAGTTGGATTACCACAACAAATTGAAGTAATCCTAAGCTTGAGTCTTGGCTGTAGAATTACGAATACATACAACACAGACTTGACTACAAAATATATACGCTCGCTGGGCAACAAAATGCAATGGCTTAATACTCCAAAACCTCAAGCTTCCTGAATTCGCCAACTTTAGTCGCCTTCGAGGTCACTTACTCTGAAAAGTTAGACAACAATCTGTAAATCTACATAGTTTGAAACAAGGGAAAATATGAGAGCTATCTATCCATGATATCAGAATTTGAGTTATCAAGTTTTATTGAACCACATATATATCCTTCAGCAAATTATCAACTGAGTTAAAAGAATAAAAAAAGTGTTGTATAGGAAGGGTATCCAAATCGAAATTACAGGAACAAAATTGGGTTCAATTATGCGATTGACGTAAACACAAATTACTATGGATTCTAAGCAAACAAGTTCAAAAATTGTCCTTTGCAACACTCTTATACATACCTTCAGCTTGATTTTCTCCTTTTCTGCAATTTCAACTGCTTCTGTAAATATGAGATACCCTCAGTTAATGATGCCCTTCTCCCCTCTTTAAAGTTCCATAATTCTGGTTTTGAGCATCTCGAATTGGGATTGTACTCGTTTAATTCCAGCAAGGCAGTTGTCACAGCATTGTAAACTTCAACACCGAACCCATCCTTCAAAATTTTCAGTTTTTCATCTTCCTCTATAAGTTTTCAGTATAATCAAGTCCAATATAATCCAGTTACAATGCCAGATGGGAAATGAGATGTACTTGATCACATGAATCGCCTAATAGAGCTTTATTAAATTAAATATATACCTTTCGAAAAAGTCTCCAAAGTTTTGAATGGTTTCCAGCTTGGATCCCTAACATAATTCTCCCACAGAGAACATAGTGTCGCTGCCTGGTCATCTGCTTCGTCCATAGGATATTTTCTCTTGCAGGCAATTTGAAACGGTTTGCTGTCAAGTTCTCCCACTCTTTTAATACCAATAAAAGCACGACTTGTTGAGTCCCGTCCCTGCAAAGTACTCCCAACAAATGACAAAAGCATTACCACATTACAACAAAACATCGTACCAGAAAAGAATTTATGTCGAAAATTTTATGGCGCATTGCAGATCGAACATCATACCAGAAAATAATTTATGTTCTAAAGAAAATTTTTATGTCAGACAGCTGTGTAAACAAAACACCTATCTCCTAATCTCCACCACATGATTGGTCCATCAACAAAACGCCAGTGTATATCCAGATGTTAAAAATTCCAAAATATGGTCAATGGGCTCTAATATACGAAGACATAAAGCAGATATATATGCATAAGATTAAGCCAGGATTAGGGTATGGACAATCCATGCATATGGTAAACCTCTTATATTTAAACACAATATTAGAATGGATGAAAGACATGCACAGAAATTCAAAATCATTACTACATACATACATTGATTAATTCCTCACGAGCCCAATGTAATTCAGCTTCAGCAAATTCCAACTCCTTTTTCTTCTGTTTTAACATTTCTCTAATTGTATCCATCTTCTTCTGCTAAAGTTTAGAGTCATCATCTGTATATATATGTTCCTGCTTGACAGCCTTAACCGCAGCTTGATCCTTATTTGGATAAAGCAACTTTTCCAATCCAATGACTTTGGTACGGAGTTCCACATTTTCTTTCTGCCAATTCCAATAAATCACCAAAACAGAAATTACAACACTCATTTCTCGATCTATATGATTGATTTAAAACAAATCTCTTAGTTTCGACAATGAATGGAAAAAAAACAAACCTTTTCCTCTAACACCATCTCACCAGCCTTCGTATTCTCTAAGATAGCCTTCTCATGCTGAAGAAAAAGGCAATGCATTAGATCAAAGGCGAGAAGATAACTAAACAATCAAACAGATTAAATGACTTTCAACCAAGTTGAGAATATAAGCATACCAATTGTTTCAGTTGCATCTCACGCTGCTCGAGCTCTTTCTTCTTAACTTCACTCTTCTCAAGCTTTTTCTGAAGCTCTTTCTTCTGGGCTTCAATCTGCTCATGGTTTTTCTGAATCTCTTTCTTCTGGGCTTCAATCTGCTCATGCTTTTTCTGAAGCTCTTTCTTCTGGGTTTCACTTTGCTCAAGCTTTTTCTGAAGCTCTTTCTTCTGAGCTTCAACCTGCTCATTCAAATGCATGAATCCTTTCTTTACATATTCAGCTCTGCGAATTTCTTTATCCTGCTCAGACAACACCTTCTCAAGAAGGTCACGCGCATTTTGTTTCAACTTTCCTATTTACCAAACATAAAATTAGTAAGCTACCTAATTTTGCATTCATCTCCTTCCAAAGGCAAAGGCAACATTAAGGTCAAGGCAAACTCAGACTCACCAATATCCCCCATTTCTTCTGAACTGCTAGACATTTCAAACCTAATAAGATTCAGATTCAAGCCTTCCCGCCTGTTGGCGCAGCTCTGATACAAATTGTTTGTCTACTGTCTACACACACAACACAAACTAAACAAGTTAATAATCCCCATTCCCCAATTTAGATTTAGGTGATGCTTCTGGGGCACCAACAAAGTTGTATCGAAGTTTCGCCAACAAACACAGTACCACAATAACAAGTTTGGTCAGAGTGAGGAATGGCAACCAAAAGAGGATGCAAGGTAATGCAGATAAAGGATGCGCCTTTCATGTCCAAAATGAAAATACAAGCAAGAAAAAGCTACCCAACTGAGTAAAATGGCGGATATTAACTTTGAATACAGTAATTTTAACGGAGGTCCCAACAAAACTATACTTGCATTTAATTTTCCCACTTTTTCTTGCCAACCTAACAAGTTAAGAATGTAATTGTGAACTTTAACAAAAAGAAAAGAAAGCATACACAATAATCAACATGCAGAGGAGATATAGTCCTTTACTTACTCTTTAAGTTTATGGATAGCGAGCGCTCCTCCTCTCTTCTCTTTGAATGTGATGTCCTTAAAGCAACAGAACGCTACTCCTTGGTAATCGTTGGGGTTTCAAGAAGGTGAAAAGTGGTGCATTTCAAACCCAAAAAAAAGTGGAGCAATTCAACCCCAAAAAAAAAAAAAAAAAAAAGGTAGTACATCAAACACGAGCCGTGGCCCGTGGGGCACTACGGTCAATGCAGATTAAAGAGTAATTTGACAATTCACCCCTTGAAGGTGTACCTCTTGCTAATTTCTTCTATCAATTTTTATTTCAGCTAACTTCTTTCTAAACTATTACTAATAGTCAATTTACTCCATGCCATTATATTTACTCACATTTTTTTTTCATTTTTTTATCCAAAAAGTCAATTTTTGATAATCAATATGATTTATTACGAGTAATTTTTCATTTATTAATGTTATATGTCACATTTACTTGTTTGAATTGTGACAAATTTGAAGAAAAATTAGATGACATGTGATTATAAAGGATAAATTAACTGAAATAAAAGTTTAGAGGGGAAATTGATAAGGGAGTACAAGTTCAGGGGTAAATTGACTAAATAATATTGATTAAATGCTATTATATTATACTTGATAAAAGAATTTTGTTACTCATCATTTATGAGAATCAAACTCGATATCTCCAATTACATAGTAAATAGAAATACCAACAAACAATAGTACTAGTAATGGAAACTATATATATATATATATATATATATATATATATAAGATATGACAATTTTCTATTGCAAGAGGCGTATTGAGCAAGTTATAGGCATGTATGACATCCAATAGAATATAAACTGTCATTTGTTATTCACATGAGTCGAATATAAAACTTCAACCTAAAAACTAATTGAATATAAAACTTCAACCTAAAAACTAATAGAATATAAAACTTCAACCTAAAAACTAATTGAATATAAAACTTCAACCTAAAAACTAATTGAATATAAAACTTCAACCTAAAAACTACTAATTGAATATAAAACTTCAACCTAAAAACTAATTGAATATAAAACTTCAACCTAAAAACTAATAGAATATAAAACTTCAACCTAAAGTAGAACAAGTGTCAATGTTGGATCTTTGGTTCCATAATTTTTCTTCATCATGTAGTCACGTGTAATTTTCCAATTATTGCAATTCAATAATAATGACTTAAATTTACCCGTTTTAAATTAGAATTGGAACACGAATGATAAGAATATGGGATCTGTTTTAATCATCAAATAAAAATGCTAATTTGACATATCCAATTTGTTCCTTCAGCAAAAGAGAAACTTGGTCTAAGAAGGTGTAGACTTGGCATGGTCTTCCAACATTTGTAAACGATGAAAACAAAATTATTCAATTAAAAGATATCAAAGAGTACTTAATACTTAATAGTGCAAACACATTTCACAAGTTTTTCACTTCCAGGGATTTTTACCAGTCTGCTATATATGAGGTGTAAGAATTGACCAAATAAGACCCATTCACAATAGTGTGTCCCAACTTCCAATAACTAATACAAGTTAGAGGAAAAATGAACCAAAGTTTAATCTTTCCTCACCAAAATAAACACAAAATCAGGTGGATGGATGCCTACAAAAGAAGAATATTAACAGATGCCTTAGCCGTAACAAAAGCTCTTTAAGCGGGAACTCAATCCACATCCTGGACTGCCTGCAAAAACCACATTCAGGTCAGAGTATTGAAATGTGTCGACAACCAAGCTCAACAATAGTTTTCTGTGACACGTTGTTTCAATAATGTATGTCACTCATCTCATCATCACATTCTTAACCAAAATTTGCATAGCAACTTGAAAGAAGTCAAATATCTCTGGAGCTGAAAGCTGCAAAAGATTCAAATGCGCACCTTGTTTTATCGTCTCGATTTTTTAACAGCTTTCCACTTCTTTAGCATAAACACGACTCCCTCTTTCAATGATGCCTTCCTTCCTTCTTTGAAATTCCACAGCTCAGGTATTGTGTATCGACCGCTGGGATTATACTCATTCAATTCCTTCAAAGCAGTTTTCACAGCCTCATATACTTCATCACCCAATTGATTCTTTAATTCCTTAAATTTTTCATCGTCTTCATTGATAATTTCCTGTTCCCACATCCAATATAACCCAGTTACGTAGACAGTGATGCAAGAAAGAATGAGCCGAAAGAGCAGTAATCTTTTAGTGGGTAGAAACTACTTAAAGGGACAGTCCAACAGACAAATTAAAAGCTTAAGGGGCACAAGCTCGCTGTGATATAAGACCTAGTATATGAGATAAAAGATACAGAAGTGGAAGCCTTCAAGAAGCAAGGTTACTACAGGGTTAAACAGAGGGTGAGAAAAAATTATCAAGCACATTTCTTCACAAGACTGACAGCGTGGAGTTTTTAAAGGTGCTTTAATTTTGGGTGAAATCGCGTGACTATTTCTTCAGTTGAAACCACTGGCACTCATTATAGGTTGACCGGCATAGCAAGAGCCAAATAAAAAGTTGTTAACAATAGTACTCTACTTTTTAGTGTTCTTTTTGTCTTTTAAAGGAACCATCCATCGTATTCTATGATCAATTAAAGAAGACAGATATTGCTTGATTAGTTGAAAGCATACCGTGGTCTTTCCATCTTTATCTGTGATAATCCTGAAAGGATGCCAGTTTGGATCTCTAAGGTATTCCTCCCACAGAGAGCAAAACTCTATTGCCTTCACATCTGCTTCTTCTTCAGAATATCTTTCCTTGGCTGCAATTTGAAATGGTTTGGACTGAAGATCTCCCATTCTCTTCACGCCGATAAAAGCACGGCTGTTTGAATCCCACAGTCCCTGCAAAGAACAAAAATTAGACTACTATAAAACAACAAAAGCACCGCCGCATTAATAAGAAAGGGCTGTGATTAACAAACCACGTGGTGAGCAAGAATTGTGATCAACACACTAAATTGATAGCACAGATCACGATCAACAATTAAGCCACTTTCTAGTTTAAAAGACAAATTAACGCCTTTGTTGCTCTGATTAAACAGAATCCATCATCAAAAATAACACGTTGTAGTTGGAACAACATATATAAATCATCTCACTGGTTTCCACCACTTGATCTTTCAACATGTTAATAAATACATTGTAATTCAAACTAACATATGGCAACAAAATCATCAAATATGAGGCTATAATTTATCAAGGCATACCAGTTTCATCAAACATTATTTCTATATAAAGCATAGAGGGATATTTTGGAAATAGTATTAAGAAAACATTTAGAAGCCAAGTTGAAGAGATAAGATTCAATAAACCATCAAAGAGTGCAACCAGAAAAAACAAATGTACATACACTGATTAACTCCTTGCGAGCATCCTGCACTTCATCATTATTCCTTCGCTCCTTAACAACTAGTGTTTTATAAAGTTCCTCTACATCAGTGTACTCCTCCTCCTTCTCCTTTAACTTCATTTGAATTTCATCCACCTTCTTCTTGGCTTCCAAATCCCCCTCCTCGTCCATGTGTTTCATCACCTTCAAAGCACCTTTCATCCGCTCTATCTCGAGCTCCAGTACTTGTTTAGCATCAAGTTGCTTTTCCAATTCAATGATTTTCTTGCGAAGTTTCTCTTTTTCTCTCTGCAATTTACATTCAATAAGCAAATACAAAGTTTAAGAATTCATTCATTCAACTCTCAAAGTTTCAGAATTCATTCATTCAACTCTCAAAGTTTCAGAATTCATTCATTCAACTCTCAAAGTTTCAGAATTCATTCATTCAACTCTCAAAGTTTCAGAATTCATTCATTCAACTCTCAAAGTTTCAAATCAACAAAGAGCAACAAACCTGTTGTTCTTCTGCCAGCCTTAACATCTTTTTATCAGCTTTCTGTTGTTCCAAGGTAGCCCTCTCATTCTAAAAGAGAGAAGAAAAACTCTATTAATGGATACTAGACAATAATTGCCGAAATATCACAACTAACGACATACTGGATGCTACATTATCCAGGTGATATAACAACACAATCTAAAGATAAATGCGTACTTAGGAAACCTACAAAAACAAGCATTGCAACCAAGAGTATCAGCATCACCTGTGTTATTCTGAGGAAACTTAAAACAAGAAATAGCAACAAGAGTAAAAATACAAAAATCTGTGTTTTTCCAGTTACCAGAAGCACACAGGACGACGGTATCTGACTTGCGTTTGTTATTTTAATTGAATATCCAATATTAGGGGCAGCAGAAAAATGTAAAAGGAAACTTAATGAAAATACTCTAAATCACTGATGTTATTATGTCAGTTGGCTCTTCTGCTTCTGAAAATCTTATTCCTAACGTTAGTACATCTAATTACAACCTACAACACTTCTAAACTGAAATTGAACAAGTATCATAAGTAACATGAACAAGCCAGAAGTTAATGGCACTTAACCATCTCTATAATATCCAAACAGAGGCTAAGTTCATTGAGTTTAAGAGGGAAACAACAAGATCACCATTATCCTATCTTGATAGAGTTTCCTCCTCTCACTATCATTTTCTGCACGGTGTTGATGCAGTTGTTTCTCACGGTGCTCAAGCTCTTTCTTTTGGGCTTCCAACTTCAATGTGGCTTTCTTGTGGTCTAAGCATATCTTCTGCATGCTCTCATGAGCAACTTTCTGCATTCTTTCTCTTTCTAAGAACATAAAATGAAATATAAATTAAGCAAACAGAGGAATGTAACCAGGAAAAAAAGAGTTCAGTTTGAAGCACTCCTTATATAAATAACTATTGAGCAGCGTACCTTCATTACAAGCTTTGAGCATCTCCTCCTTTTCATGTAAAGAACTCTTTAACTTGTTTAAAGCATCATCCGTCTTATGACATTTTCTTTGCATTTCCTCTAGAGATGAATTCTTTATCTCCAAGGTGCTAGTGAGAGTGGAAACCAGCGTTTTAGTTTTTCTCTGTTCTTCTTGTTGTTGAGCAGAAACAGTATTCAAATCTCCAGTCCTACGAAGATGATCACCTACAATATTTCTCGAATTATAATCATCATCCCGAGCAACCCATCCATATAAATTATCTCCTCGATTCCTCGTTAAATTATAATCTTTTTTTCCACGGTGATCAACTGCAAAACTCTTCTCAAAGGACTTTGCATCATAGAAACCTTCCCAGCTTTTCTCAAATTCAACAATTGCAAATCCAGAGTGACCCCTACAACTCCACAAAGGATGAACCCTCACAGGGTTAAAACCTTTACATGCTAGCTCAGTTTTAAGTTTGGAACCACTTTCCCCAACATGTTTCCCATTCTTGAATTCAGTTTTAACATTTGCCAGAACTCCCATCCAAGGCCATACAAACAATTCGTCATCATCTCGTATAGCAGCGGCTGAACCAGCCTTAGAAGCTGTTTTGGCCTGGGACTTGGTGTTGGGGAGATTGGGGGCTGGGGATGGGTTGCGAGGAGGCCGGGAGTGGGCTGGAGAATCAGAATGATTGCTTTTTTCTCTGGTTTTGGGTGGGCTGGAGCCAACTCGAGCCACCACCTGTGTTCGTCCCTGCGAGTGTTTAGTGTGTTCAATCTTGGTTGCAGATTCTAACCGGCTCTTCCGATCACGACTCTCAAGGTATCTATCTATGTACCTCTGCAAAGCCAAGTGCTTTGCTTTCTCTTTCAAAACCCTGCTGCCTCTGCCAATATCAGAAGCGTGTAACGAAAGCTCCTTAAGCTGGTAATCGTGCCTCCTCTTCCCATCGCAAAATGGGCATCTGTAAGTTGAATCGGAATTTTTAACCTTTACAATGCCTTCCTTTAACTGCTTGTAATACTCATACTCATAGTCGTCTAATTCAGACTGGCTAAAGCGACTTTCTTCTTCTGATCTGTGAGATTTCTCAAACCTGCAATGTAGAAATAAGATCTACATTTAAACGTCTCATTTCACTTCATTATCTATCACTTAAAAGCAACTAAACAAGACAATAAGGTACAAAAATATCCAGATGCAAAGAAAACAGCAAAACATGTACAATGAAATAAATATTGAAAATTCAGTGGTTACTAAATATCGATGCTAAAAACACGTAATCATTTTGCCAACAATTAAGATGTTTATGGTTTAGATTTCAGACAAAACCACCGTAGTAAGGAATTACACAGCCCGGGACTAATTAAACATTCATTTTCCTTTTGATTCCCCAAAATTTTCTCACTCACCAAACAGTTCATTTCGATCGAAAACAATCAAAACAGCAGAAACGCAATAATCAATACATAAAACCAAAAATTTCTTAGCTAGTCCTCTGTGTTTTTAACCAAAAATACAGAGTAACAACTCTGTCTTGCTTGGGAAACCAAACAGCCCTAAATTACTTGCAAAAAGCTCAAAATCATACCTCGGTTTCTTAGCAGCAGACATTTCAAACCCTAACCGCAACTCTCATATACGCGATCGGCGACCAAACGACGTCGTGATGTTGACGGAGCACAAAATCCAGCAGCCTCGAAGCTGAAAAGAACAGCGCGGCTACAAGCCAGTAGAGACGAGATAAATAACAACGCTTTCGTCAACGTCGTCGACGAGGAAGCCCCTCCGGACAATGTTCTCTGGAAAACGGAGACAATTCGATTACATCGGAAGGCGGAACGACGCCGTCGCCCAGTTGGAGACCAGACGACAACGGAAAGCACAAGACTGCGGGAGAGAAATGGGGGTCTAGGGTTAGAGAGAGAGAGTGTGTGAGTGAGAAGATTCTGGAATTTAGAGAGAGAATGAAAGTGTCTCTGCAACTTCAATGCATTGTTTTCGGTTCGTTCCCGAAAGCAGCCGCTCTTGATTTTCTCTTTACCCTTCGTATTCTTTGCTTTTTGTCATTTTAAGTAATCAGCGTCGCGAGAGTATAATAAGAGTACCTACTCGCTAACCATTGGGTTAGATTTCAGTGACTAATTGACCAGAAGGGAAAATGCTTTAAATAAAAGCGAGTATGGAATTTAGAAAACGCAGTCGCAGTGGGTGGCGTTGCACATACTTTGCGTGGCCTGATCTTGTGGGCCAAGGAGGACACGTGGAGGCTAGAGAATGGATATGCCAATTGGCAGGTGCCTTAACTAATCGGCGTCAAAGCGACTTCCTCGTCGGATAAGAGTAGTAAAACCACATTTATGTGCAAGATAACTCTTCGTTTTGGTTTACATGTTTTTTATGATGCTTATTGATTAATGTGATTTTTTTCTTAGTCATTATTCACGAAGATACAGAGAAATAAAGAATATAATTAAACTTGGATTTTTGTTAAGATAAAGCTATGTGCGTAAAATTTTGATTCGTAGTTTCTTTTGTATTAAATTATTAATTAATTTTTTAATATTTAAAACTATGTTTTAATTCTTACCAAATTTCAAAGTTGAGTAAGATGTATTTTGAGTCACAATGTTTCCGGGTTTCCAAATGTTGAATATCATGGTGTAATTCTCGCCTAAGTTCAATGTATTTTAATTCACAACGTTTTCACATTTCTAAATATTAAAAATCATGTAGTAATTTTCTCCTAAATTGAAAGTTTTTTTTTTTTTTTGCTAATAAGTCGATAGTTGCATACAATGTATTTTGATTCATAATGTTTTCGCGGCTTCTAATTCTCTCTTAAGTTCAAAGTTGGGTACAATGTATTTTGAGTCCCAATGTTTTTAGTAATGTTCTTTTATATTTCAAATATTTTAACTTAGGTTGTAATTATCACCTAAGTTCAAAGTTGGGTACAATATATTTTGATTCACAACGCTTTCGCATTTCCAAATATTGAAAATTTCGTAATTCTCGGTTAAATTGAAAGTTGGGTACAATATATTTTGATTCATAATGTTTTCACTATTTTATTTCATTTCCAATATTAAAAAGTATCTCGTAATTCTTGCATAAGTTTAAAGCTGGGTACATTGTATTTTGATTTACAACGTTTTCACATTTTCAAATATTGAAAGTTATGTCATATTACTCGCATAAATTCAAAGTTTGGTACAATATATTTTGATTTACAACGTTTTCATTATTCTATTCATTTTTAAATATTGAAAATTACGTTGTAATGGTTTTTGCATAAGTGGGATAAGCATAACAACGATGGGGTGTTGCGGAATCATGTTTTACCATTCTTATCATTGAAAACTGCATCAGAAATTGTTCGTATGGAGCTAGTATCTAGTTATATCGTTTTTTTTAACACAATGGTATTAGGAGAAAGAGATTATACATATTAAGTATCGATATTAATTTTTACGAAAATCTAACTCGATATCTTTCACTAATGTAATACTAATAATCTGGGGTACTAATGATAATTGTTCGCTTAAATATAACATTCATATCATTACACTGTTGATAATTAGAAACCCCATTAGTTAAGTAAAACAAAAATACCTTTTCTTTTTCTTTTTACATGATGATAAGAATCAAATTATAACTAAACATCTGAATTCTATAAACATAAATTCTACAGCAATGATAGCTGAGAAATAGATAATAATCAACATTTTATTTTAACTTTTTAAGATTGATAGGGAAACTTTGGATGATAATCAACAACATCGATCTCTTTCCTTCTAGAGCTTTAAAAATGGCGCCAAAAAACAAAGAAGAATGGCGCCAAGGGGTATGGGCTTTAAGAAATAGAGGGTGGGCTTCACAGAATATGTTAGGTTATAGCTAATACAATAAGGCAGAACTAATCCTCTCATTTGCTTAAACGGATTCTTAATCCTAATTGTTGGCTTAATCCGATTCCTAATCCTATTAACTTTTTTTCGAAGCAAATCCTATTAACCTTTGATAAACCAGTATATTTCAATGATTTGATAAATCCTATTAACTTTTGAAAAATCAGTATATTCATTGATTTGATAAATCCTAATTGTAATATAAATTCCTATTCCTTGAAGGTCAAGGAACCCTCAATTATAAATTGAAGCTCATGCATCCCCAACAATCACGTATCCAAACAATCAAGAGAATCAAAGTCAGTATTGCAAATTCATTCAAATCGAAAACATGGCAGGCGCTGTTCCAGAAGGGATCAAGCAATTCTACATCGACGTGTCGAAAGAAGAATATAAATTGGATATTCTCTGTGATCTTTATGAGACATTGGCGATAGCCCAGAGTGTTAATTTTGTCAACACGAACCGCAAGGTGGACTTGCTTACGGACAATATGAGCGGCCAGGATCAGGTGGTGTCTGCCATCCACGGCGAGATGGACCAGAACGCTCGTGACATCATCATGGGTGAGTTTCGGTCGGGATCTTTCCGAGTTTTGATCACGACTGATCTGTTGGGCGGCGGGATTGATGTGCAGCAGGTGTCACTGGTGATTAATTATGACATGCCGACCCAGCCGGAGAATTATCTTCATCGGATTGCATGAAATGGGAGATTTGGAAGGAAAGGGGTTGCTATCAATTTCATGACTCAGGATAGCGTGGGAGTGATGCGTGACATTTGTTGGTATTTCAGAGTTTCAGCTCAAGGGTGAAGGTCCAAGGCAACACAGAAGCAAATAGGGTAAGAACTCGATTACTCTAACTCCTAGCTGTGATTGAATTGGGATTAGCCCGTGATGTATTTCAATTACTTCTTCTTATTTGTTTATGGAAATTGGATTGAAATCGGATTGAAATTGGTTGTTTGCTGTGAAAAACTATTGCACACTATGTGTTTGTGCAAATGCCTATTAACGTTTTCTTAGAGAGAATTGTATGAAATTCTTCTAATATCTTATACTCTTTGATTGAATTGAATTACATTACATGAGTGTAGGAAACAATTAGGGGTGTTGTCATTGTGATGACAATGCACCAATTGCATTAGGACACCTCACTTAGTCTAGAAGCCACCTTACTGTTTCACTTAGTGTAATCAAGCAGTAGATAGCTTAGGAGCCAACACTCCCTTCTAAGCTATATACTGACTTAACACCCACCATTCCTCGAAGATAGGAGAACTTGTCCTTAGCTAGTGCTTTAGTGAAGATATCAGCTAGTTGTTCTTCTGACCTGCAGTAGAACAAATCAATTTCTCCAGTTTGTATTGCTTCTCTAATGAAGTGAAAGCGCCTATTGATATGCTTAGATTTCTGATGAAACACATGATTCTTTGACATAGCAATGGCTGAAGTATTGTCACATAGAATAAGTGTAGGTCCACTTTGCTCCTCTCCATAGCCTTCTAGGAAAAACCTTAACCATTTGGCATGTGCAGTTGCTTCTGAAGCACTCACATACTATGCCTCTGCAGTAGATAGTGCCACATTATGCTGTTTCACTGAAGCCCATGAGAACACTCCACTTCCAAATGAGAAAGCATACCCTGAGGTACTTCTCATGTCATCCAAACTCCCACTCCAATCTGAATCACAATATCCTACAAGGGTAGCTTGTTTTCCTTTATGGTATTCAATTCCATAAGAAATGGTACCTTGAATGTACCTCAAAACTCTTTTTGTTGTGCCATAGTGCTTCTTTGAAGGATTATGCATATATCTAGATAGTAGACTAGCATCAAACATAATATCTAGTCTAGCAGCAATTAAGTACAACAAACTACCAACAATTTGTCTATAAGTACCTTCATCTGTAGCCTCTGACCCATCATTTCTACACAATCTGTCATCTGTTGCAAGTGGTGTGCTCACAAGTTTGCAGTCCTTCATTCCAAACTTGTCCAGCAATGTCTGAGCATACTTTTGCTAGTGTATGAGGATATAGTCTTTAGTTTGAATAACTTCCATACCTAGGAAATGATGTAGTAATCCCAAGTCAAACATTTTATACTTGGTTATCATGTCATTCTTGAATTCAGCCTTCAACACTTCACAATTTCCAGTATACACAATGTCATCAACATAGATTGAGACAATCAATGTTCTTCCACCGTCAGTAGCCTTCATGTATAGGGTTGCTTCACTATGACTCCTCTAATATCCACACCTAGTTAGATGAGAATCAATTTCCCCATATCAGGCTCTAGGTGCTTGTTTCAACCCATAAAGAGCCTTCTTTAGTTTATAGACCTTTCCACTTTCTAATTGAGACTCAAATCCCTCAAGTTGTTCAACATAGACTTCCTCTTGAAGTATCCCATTTAAGAAAGCTGATTTTACATCCAGCTGGTACAAACTCCAGCTTTTATGAGCAGCCAATGCAATGACAGTTCTGATTGTATTCAATCTAGCTACTGGTGCAAATATTTCATTGAAGTCTATCCCAAGCTTCTGAGCATAGCCTTTAGCAACCAGTCTAGCTTTGTGCTTTTGAATAGAACCATCCAGATTGAGCTTAGTTTTATAAACCCACTTCACATCAATGATAGGTTTGTCACTTGGTCTATCCACCAAGTCCCATGTTGAGTTTTTCTCAGTCATGTCAATTTTAGTTTCCATGGCTTTCCTCCAAGCCTTTTCCTTTGATGCTTCTTCATAATTCTCAGGTTCTATGATAGACATATGACATCTAGCATAGATCTCATTCAAACTTCTGAGTTTAATTGGTGTAGAGCTTGGTGTAGTATTCTGACTTGTACCATCTTCCATAGGATCTTCTTGTTACTGGTTTGGAGTCTGGAAATCATCATTGGTTTCCTCAGACTCCACTTCAACTTCACTTGGGGTAGTCACACTAACTTCCTTGTCAGATTCCCAGTTCCACATTGTTTTTTCATTGAAGATCACACTCCTTGAAACTGTGATCTTCTTGGTTTTCAAGTTGTAGACCCTATAGCCTTCTCGCAAGTTCCATAGCCTACAAACACTCTTTTGATTGATGCATCATCCAGTTTCTGCCTCAACTGGTTAGGAATGTGAGCATAGCAAGCTGAGCCAAATACCCTTAGATGCTTTACACCAGGCTTCCTTCCACTGAACACCTCAAATGGTGTTTTCTTCTCTATTGCTTTAGTAGTACACCTGTTAAGTATGTACACAGTTGTATTGACAGCTTCTGCCCAAAACTCATAGGGCATCTTCTTGTCATGAAGCATAGACTTGGCAATTTCCACCACAATCCTGTTTTTCCTCTCAGCAACACCATTTTGCTGTGGAGGGTATGCTACTGTAAGCTGTCTCTCAATGCCTTCATCTTCACAGAATTGATTAAACTCTGTAGATGTAAACTCACCTCCCCTATCACTTCTCACTTTCTTACTCTTGTATCCACTTTGTAACTCCACCATATCATTGAACTTCTTGAAAATGTTGAATACCCCTGACTTGCGTTTCAAGGAATAAACCAGCACATTCTAGACAGATCATCTATGAATGTTAGAAAGTATTTGTTACCTCTCATAGTCTCAGCTTGCATAGGACCACATACATCAGTGTGGATGAGCTCAAGGGGACTTGATGCTCTCCATGCTTTCTCCTTGTCAAAACTTTTCATATGTTGTTTTCCTGAAATACACCCTTCACATATTTCATTGTTCTCAGCCAAGCTAGGTAAACCATAGACCATGTCTTTTGATTGCAAAGTCATTAAACTAGTGTAGTTTAAATGACCAAATCTTCTGTGCCAAAGCCAAGCATTTCCTTCCACAGTGGCTCTTCTAGCTACAGTATTCACATATTCTAGGGAAAGAGGGAAACATCGATTTCCAAGCATTGGAATGGATGCCGCACTTTGAGTCATCTCATCATCTTCATAGATTTCAACCCTTCCATTTCCAAATCTCAAATAGTACCCATGTTCTGCCATTTGACCAACACTGAGTAGATTAGCATCCAAGTCAGGCACCATCATCACTTCATGAATAAACTTCTCACCATTATTGGTTTTGACCACCAAAGTACCCTTTCATGTAGCTTCAACTAGGTCACATGTGCCCATCTTCACTTTTGTTGTTAAAGTCTTGTCTACATTAGTCAGCAACGACTCATGTGAAGTCATGTGATTGTTGCAAGCATTGTCCACATACCAAACATCCATCTCCTTAGGTATAGAAGCAGCATGACATGCATAGAACATCACTCTTTCATCACCTTCAACCTTTCTTGCAAGGTTCACAGTCTGTTTGGTGTTGCAATCTTTGGCCATGTGACCAAATTTATTGCATTAATAGCACTTTGTCTTCCCTTTGAACCAGCATTCACCATAATGAAGTTTGTCACACACTTTACTCTTGGCACCACTGCTTTCTGCTTTGTTAAAACCTGCAATCTGATTGTAGGTGAACTTTCCAGAATTGGACCTTTGATTCCAGTTCTTATTTTTCTTGTATTGCTTCTTCCATTTGCCTTGGTTGTTACCCTGCTGCCCCTTAGGATTCATAGACATACTTGCAAAATCTTTATCCATATTACTATCATCATGCATTTCAATTATCTGATCAAAAACTCTAATTGATGCAACAATATCTTCCACATTTACAATATCTAGATCTCTAGTTTCCTCAATGATTGAAACTATAGAATCATAGGATTTAGTGAAGCTAATCAAAATCTTCTGTGTTAGACGTTTTTCAGTGATATCTTCACCATAAGTTTTCATTTGATTCACAGTGTCATATAGTCTAGACAGATAAGTACATAGAGATTCATTGTCTTTCATTCTAGTGTACTCAAAGTCACGTCTCAATAACTGAAGTTTGACTGCTTTAACCTTTAAATCTCCTATGTAGTCTCTTCTTAACAGATCCCAAGTTGTCTTAGCACTTTCTTCATTTATGATCTTAGAGAAGATAGGATCTGTTACAGAAGTTTGAATCAGCCCCAATGGTCGTGCATCCTTGATGTAATCAGCTCGAGTAGGCTGATTTACAACTTCACCAGCATCATCCCTTGCATCCTCATTCAGTCCAACGTCCACATATTCCCAGAGATCCTGAGCTCTGAGTATGGTTCTCATTTTAATGCTCCAGAACTCATAGTTGATGTCATCAAAGATCGGAGCACGCAACTCATCTCCAGCAGTTCCAGCCATGTTAGACCCTGCTACTCGTCACAGAACACGCCCCAGTACCAAGATCAAGCACCAGTCTGCTCTAATACCATGTTGGTATTTTAGAGTTTCAGCTCAAGGGTGAAGGTCCAAGGTAGCACATAAGCAAATCGGGTAGGAACTCGATTACTCAAACTCCTAGCTGTAATTGAATCGGGATTAGCCGTGATGTATTTCAATTACTTCTTCTTGTTTGTTTATGGAAATTGGATTGAAATCGAATTGAAATTGTTTGTTGTTTGCTGTGAAAAACTGTTGCACATTATGTGTTTGTGAAAATGCCTATTAACTTTTTCTTAGAGAGAATTGCATGAAATTCTTCTATTATCTGATACTCTTTGATTGAATTGAATTTCATGTTTTACATGAGTGTTGAAAACGATTAGGGGTGTTGTCATTGTGATGAAAATTCACCAATTACATTAGGACACCTCACTTAGTCTATAAGCTATGACAACTAGCACACCTTGCCCTTCAAGTAATGCACCTCATCTCACATTCTGTTTTGAATCCATGGCTGATATCACAGCACATGATCACACTCACACCCGCATGACACCTTACTGTTTCACTTTGTGTAATCAAGCAGGAGATAGCTTAGGAGCCAACAACATTGAGAGGTTTTATAATGTCCTCATTGAGGAGCTGCCTGCAAATATCGCTGATCTTATCTGAGAAGCTCATGTTGTTCTTAATTTCTTAGGTAGTTTTTTTTTGGTTCTGTTTTTGTTCTTTCTCTATAGATATTTAGCTGCTTAATGTTGTTGTTATTTATAATTCAGTGCATTGTGATATCCAATTGTTTTTAATATTTTCAATTAGTCTACTTCAACAAGAAAGAGGTTTAGACAAAATCATAATGAATTCAAAACTAAATATCGAACTTGACATAATATATATGTAAATTGAATTTAAAATCCGTAACAAATAAAACTATATGCTGTAATGTTATTTGCACGATCATTCTCTTCTAGTTAATTGAATTAGCATGAACATATATATATATATATATATATATATATATCAATCCATGAAGTATAAATATGACGTGCCATGTGTTAGCTTGGTTTTTTTTTTATTGAAATTTTTTACTGATTTCGGGTTTTCAATGACTAATTGGGATGGAATTGAGTCTCACTTTACTTTATGTATTTCATTATGTCTTATTTTATTCATGGGTTATATTTCATATTTCACTTTGACCTATTCCGTCAATATTGTATGAAAGAACGTCACATAATCTTGGTACTAATTAAATTCAATGAGCAAACAAGTCTTTGTAGGTCGCCTTCATTTTTGGGTAAGGTGTGAATACGAATACAAAATTCATATTGAGATTTATTGGTAACAAACTGATAGTATTAGTGATTAAAACTAGATCAATAAAGCTTTTATAAATTCAGACAGTAGTTTGCATTCCATATATGTTTTTGCTTATTATTTAATCGTGTTTACACATGATTTTATTGTCCATGATGGATTGGATTGACTGAGATTCGTAGTAAATGTTGAATCTTCTTGTAGTAAGGATCATGTTCATAACTTCATATTATTATCATATTCTTGTCTGGTGTTGATATCCTTTTGCAGAAAGAATGGATAGCATTATGAAGCATGCATTGCACTTTGACTAATTGGGATGGAATTGAGTCTCACTTTACTTTATGTATTTCATTATGTCTTATTTTATTCATGGGTTATATTTCATATTTCACTTTGACCTATTTCGTCAACATTGTATGAAACTGTTAACTTGTTGATGTGGTATGAATATGTTCCTAAGTTATTATTGATTTTTTTCAATTTTATTTTTTCATTTTTCCAGATCAACAAATCTATTCAATCGCTTCATCAAACCTTTGCCCAAAGATTATCATCGTTTAGGTCTTCTCAGAAACTAATTGCCATTGAATTTTCATCTCGATCGATATTTCCTTTGATGTCAAAGAAAGCATGAGAAAGATCTGACGAATTGAAATTCTTAGCGTCACGCCCAAACCCACCCCAAACCGCCAAAATCATATTTATATCCAAGATGACTGTTTGTTTTGATTTACATGTTTTTGATGATGATTATTGATTAATGTGATTTTTTCTTAATCATGATTCATGAACATAATGAGATACAGAGAATATAATTAAACTTAGCTCAAAGTTATATTAAGTATTTTGGCTAATATAGAAGCTATGTGCATAGTATTTTGATTCGTAGCTTCTTCGGTATTGGATTAATTTTCTAATATTGAAAATTATGCTTTAATTCTTACCAAATTTCAAGGTTGAGTAAAATGTATTTTGAGTCACAATGTTTTCTGATTTACAAATGGTTGAATATTATGATGTAATTCTCGCTTAAGTTCAATGTATTTTGATTCACAGCGTGTACATGTTTCTAAATACTAAAATTATGTAGTAATTTTCGCCTAAATTGAAAGTGTTTTTTGTTGCTAATAAGTTGAAAGTTGCATACAACATATTTTGATTCATAATGTTTACACGGTTTTGTTAATTTCCAAATATTGAAAATTATGTACTAATTCTCGCCTAAGTTCGAAGTTGGGTATCTAAGAAAAAAACCACAAAGCTGGGTATAATGTATTTTGAGTAACAATGTTTTTAGTAATGTTCTTTTTATGTTTCAAATATTTTCAATTATATCGTAAATATCGCCTAAGTTCAAAGTTGGGTACAATGTGTTTTGATTCACAACAGTTTCACATTTCTAAATTTTGAAAATTTTGCTTAAATTGAAAGTTGGGTACAATGTATTTTGATTCATAATGTTTTCACTGTTTTATGTAAGGACAAAGTACATAAAACCTCCAAACTATAGGGGTCATTTTAAGTTCATACCTGAAATATAAAAAATTTCATTTAAATACTCAAACTATCAAAACACAATATCTAGATACCTACCGTTAGCAATCTGTTAAAACAATCTATTAAGTGCCTAAGTGGCACTTATGAGACCCATTTTTTATGCTGATATAGACTTCATGTGGATAAAAAACAATAAAAATTATTTACCTAAAAAAACTAATAGAATTATAAAATGTTTTGTTTTATAATTTTAAAAAGTTATTAAAAAAATTAATAGAATTATAAAATATTTTCTTTCCCTTCATTACTGATTAGTTTTGTGCACGTAAATATTTTCTTTGGAGGAAAAAAAACGTATGGAGCAAGAAGAGTATATGGAGAATTAAATGATTAAGCCGTCAGAGTATTGAAGCATTAAGAAAAAAATTAGGGTACATGTAAATTTATTGTGACTAAAGGCTATAATTACCATAAAAGTTTTAGGGCAATTTTGGTACATCAAAAAATTAAAATTGGTAATGGGAATCATTAACAATTATTCTCATTATCCATTTTGGGTAATGACATTAAGGATTTCAAGTGGGACCCACCTGTGGAAAAAATCTAATTATGCAAGTAAACGTAATAGTACTTCGTAATGGGAATCATTGTCTTTAATTTGATTCTCATTACCCTTAAGTAAACACACCCGTAATGGTCATTGAGTTACCTAACTCGGCTACTTGCCCATTCATATAGTACAACTTGGGTTTCAATAATCAAATTAAAAATTTATAATAAACACTACCATTATAGCTAGTTTAATTAGTGACGATGATTTTGATTTTATAAGTGACATATTTTAAATTTGACACTTAATAATAATAATTTTATCAAAATATAAGACTGCGTTTGCGCACATAGAAATTTTTTGTAATAGGGAAGTATTTTCATATTAAAATCCTTCAAACTAGTGACGATCATATGAGAGTCCTAATGGTTAATTAGCTCATAAAATCATGGTAGTTTTTGTTGATCCAAGAGTTCATTCATGCACCAAACTGACTTTATAATTTATATGTAAAAATGCAAAAGAGTATGAAATTTAAAATAATTATGTCTAAACAAACTTAAGAAGGTACCAACTTAAATATTTCATATCTTTAACCTTTTTATTGTAATCTTCCTTATAGAACTTGTATGAACAAACTTAAGAAGGTACCAACTTAGATATCCTCATCTTTTTTATTGTAATATTCCTTAGAGAACTTCAAACTAACTTAAGAAAATACGAAATTAGATATCTTATCTTTTTTATTGTAATCTTCCTTATAGAACTTGTATGAACAAACTTAAGAAGGTACGAACTTAAATATCCTCATCATTTTGATTGTAATATTCCTTAGAGAACTTCAAACTAACTTAAGAAGTCAGAAACTTAAATATCTTCATCCCTTTTGATTGTAATCTTCCTTATAGAACTTGTATGAACAAACTTAAGAAGGTACGAACTTAGATATCCTCACTGTTTTGATTGCAATCTTCCTTATAGAACTTCAAATTAATTTAAGAAGTTACGAACTTAGATATTATAATCGTTTTGATTGTCATCTTCCTTATAAAACTTGTATGAACAAACTTAAGAAGGTATGGACTTAGATTTCCTCATCCATTTTGATTGTAATATTCCTTATAGAACTTGTATGAACAAACTTAAGAAAGTACGAACTTAAATATCCTCATTCTTTTTATTGTAATCTTACTTAGAGAACTTCAAATGAACTTAAGAAGTCAGGAACTTAGATATCCTCATCTCTTTTGATTGTAATATTCCTTATAGAACTTGTATGAACAAACTTTAGAAGGTACGAACTTAGATTTCCTCATCCTTTTGATTGTAATCTTCCATAGAGAACTTCAAACTAACTCAAGAAGTTACGAACTTAGTTATCCACTTCGTTTTGATTGTAATCCTTTTTATAGAACTTCAAAATAACTGAAGAAGTTACGAACGTATATATCATTTTCCTTTTGATTGTAATCTTCCTTATAGAACTTGTATGAATAAACTTAAGAAGGTACGAATTTAGATTTTTTCATCTTTCTGATTGCAATATTCCATACAGAACTTCGAACTTAAGAAGGTTCTAAAATAATTTAACTTGTTTGATAACTATTTTGTTTCTAATTTTTTTTTTTCTTTTTGGTGTGTATGAAATATGTAGATAATACGTATTAGAGAGGTAACAAGATGAATACGAGTGGAAGTATGGACACCGCCATTTAAAATCATTTACTATTTGGTTGTCCTAATGGGCTATGGCTGCTATAAGTAGAATAGGGTTTTGCATACTTTCCCTACAGAAAAAGACACCACCATACTTTTCTCTTGCAACTCTCACTACCTATTTCTCTTGCCTTCTTCTTAGCTTGTTAATTCACCCAACTTTTATTATCACAATGTCCGGAGTTTGGATATTTGACAAAAACGGCGTCGCTCGGCTGATCACCAACCCAACAAGGGAGTCATTTGAGCAAAAAGAGCCACCGTATCCGGGCACAGCCACCGCGCCCGGGGCTCGACCCCGAGTGTTGGTCTACCTCCCAGCCAACCAAGCCATTGGATCCTACTCCGAACTCGAGCAGCGACTCAGTGAACTCGGATGGACTCGGTACCAGAACTCACGCCGCCCCGACCTCCTCCAGTTCCACCGCTCTGAGAACTCAGTCCACCTCATCTCCCTTCCCGCCAACTTTTCACACTTGAAGCCCTTCCATCTCTATGACATCGTCGTCAAGAATCGCTCCTTCTTCGAAGTTCGTGACCCTGCGGCTGCCCTATAATATATATATATATATAGCATGTTCATTTGTGTCAACTGAATTAGCCATTTGTGTCAACTTGATTTTATGAGGTTGATATGTACTATTACCATTTGATGTTGATTAATCTCAGTAAAGTTAGAAAAATCACGTTAGTTTGATCAATTTAATTATTATGTAACGAGTTTAATTATTATTGTTAGTCTTGCCGGTAAATGTATATAATGATCGATCATCCAAGCATTATTCTCAACTAATCGTTTAAATTCCCATTCTTATTGAATAGATCCGAAGTGTTACAATCTAGTTGGCATATTTATTAATCCCTAATTGGATTGAGTCCCACTAGTATTTTTATCCCCTAATGATAGTTAATAAACGCAAGAATCCTCCGGACTTTGAATCTTTGAATCCAATTATACAAATCCATATAAAACATTCAATTTCAAAAACCAACATATAGATTCGCATCGAAAATTCATTTCTCCACTTGAATTCTGCTGTTACATATTACCAAACATGGCATGTTAAACTTTTAGAACCCTAATAATAGGCCCCTATATATAGACAAGAAGCTATAGGGATATATCGGGTGGTGGGGATTTATCCTTTTGGATTGGTCTGTTTGAAATGCACGCATCTATATATATGTGTCCGAGTATAATGACCTAGAATTGATTACAATGAGCAAGTACATCTTTAAAACGGATATATGTGTTCGAGTTTTTACTTTCTCCTTCAGATATACTCTTTATAAACATGTTTTTTTTTTCTAATTAATCCAATATTACTATTTATTGACCAAAAAAATCAGATCCATGTTCTGAAAGGTAACATGCATTCATTGATTGTATATTGAAACTGAGAAAATGAAAACTAAGAAAAAGTCCCACTGGGATTAGCAATTCATTATGAAATTTAGAGTCATCAAGAACTTGCAGCTATAGCTAGCTAGCTAGCAGTATAGCTGCTACCATTTCCTCTTTGATTGTTAGTTTCGATCAGTGTGTCAGAGCTGCAGAATTATTAATGCAAAAGGTCGCAACAACAATCAAAACTGAAAAAAAATTCAACATATATTGAAGGCTGGTTGCTATGTGATGTCTTGAAAATATTGAAACAGAAACCGTGTTAATATGGCACTATGTACCAGCTATATATATACGTCATTATTGCAGGCTCTGAAGTCTGAAACCTAGCTACAGATTGATCATTAAATGCACATCATATGATGGTACCCCAACCCTAGCAGATAGAACGTGTCGAACCGTAGTGTGTAACTACGTTATTCGTAAAACAACTTTCAAAGCAAAACGGGATTCTTAATCTTACGTTAGTAATATATAGGGCCAATTTGGGATACGATCAACATAGAACTAGGCCGGATCTATGATACGAAGGAACAAAATTTTCACATTAAAAAAAACACAATTTTGCATAGTATTAGAGCATATTATTTCACGTGGGAGATCAAACGGTCACATATTATCCCACGTCACATAATATGAATTATTCACGTACTTTGAAGTGAAACTTCAACTTCCTTCAAAATTCACATGCAAACATTTTGCTTCTTGAGCGAAACCCGAACTTCCTTTGTAATCCACATGCAAAAGTTCCTTAGCCTCAACTTACTTCAGAGATCCCCATGCAAAAGTTCCGCTTATTTGGTGGCCGGAACCTCAACTTCTTTAAAATCCACATGCAAAAGTTTCGGTTCTTTTTTTATAGAAGTCGGACAATTTGACCTAAGACCTTCTCCAGCAGCTGAGGGTATCTATGTGTCTCTCAATTGTTCAAAGATTCTTACTATAGCCAAAATGGAGTAATTGCAAGCAAGGTTTGTGACTCTGTGTGGCTACTATACGAATCTTGAGGCGGGGGGGGGGGGGGGGGGGGGGGGGGGCCCAATGGATCTTGATGGTGTGGAGGCTGGGAAGTAAATGATTTTGCTATTAATTAAGGGCAGAGAGAACAATGGGAGGACAGCCTGGGAAATGATCAAAGATAAACTGCTGCAAGAAAAAGATGACGTGCAGCTTGTGATTAGACTCATCGAGCTGCTCGTCATCATTCATGCCATGAAGCCGTGTCACAGCTCTCTCTGCCATGAAAGTACAGATACGATTCAATTTATGCTTTTTTCTCTCAGCATTTAGTCGATCTTGATGAACCTATACACTTATAGCTATTGCTTAGTATATAGTGAATTTTTTCGAGTTTCGGGTTCGTTTACTGAAATTGTATTCAATATTTTAGTAACGATAAAGATTAGTGGGAAGTTTATGTACTGATTTAATATAATAATAATTCGGTTGATGCACTTATTTGATAAATTTATCATCCGATAACGTGGAGATTAATATTTTAAAAATATGCAAATCGAATCCATCAGGAATCACCTGATGCTAATTAACTCTGGGCCGAGTTGGGACCAAAGCACAAAGTGAGTGTCCAATGTGTAAGAAGAGCCGAAGAGCTCCACCCACGAAATCAAGTTGGATCGGAGGTGAGAGAGCCCAAGGCCCCAAGTACAAACTAATTGGTTTAAGTGTGAGGGGAGATGTATAATTGAAGAGATAATAATTAGGTATTTTATAGTTGATGGGATCATCTAATACTCGTTAAATTAAGTCATCGTCTTAAATTGAATATTGAGTTTATAATGAAAATGCTTAAAAAAAATTAGCCCCAACCAATTTTCATTAGAAATAGCAGTTATACTGTATTTTCTCATAGATAATGTCAATTTCAACTTCGACAATAATGGTCTTTTTCGCTTTTTATTTTATTTTTCACTTCTCGAAGTTTGACCAAGAGTGGGACCGTTCACTTTAAAGTCAATATTTAATTGAAATCATTTGATTAATTTGACGACTATTAGCGTATTATGTTTGATTGTTGCACATCACCTTAGTTTGAGTTATTAAGTGTTAATATCTTTCGATTTTGTGGGAATTTTTAGTGATTGAGCATCTCTAGTAGACTTTTCGGTCTTCAAATATACTTTAGACATATATTTGACCTAAATTCATTCAGAACTTTTTCCAATTAACTAGCTATATCTTCGAACTAAAATTATTCATCTCTTAAAAAAAAAAAAAAATATTCAATGTCAGACAAAATTAGCTAGAAAGTATTGTTAGAGTCGAATTGTTAAAATTAATGACTGATTTTAACTAGCATATTCCCATCTATTTTTTACTTTCTTTTTGACAACATTTAGAATTTTGCCGAAAATCCATATATTATTACACCGTATATAAGGCCACGTTTGGTTCAAACCTCAAACCTCTATTCTAAACACTCGTTATTCAGACCCAAAATAGAGAAAACAAAGTCTAAACATATCTTCAAATTAAACAATGGAAGAAATCCTTAATGTTACTCGCTTCTCTATATTAAATTATATATTTGTGATTCAATAGAATTAGGTAACTATTAAAATAAAATTAAAAAGAATGAATTATTGACCATGTATGACTATCATCTCCATCACTGGAAATTCTGGGGATGACTTTGGAAAGCTGGAAATTTATCCTCTTAATTTTACCTAATTCGAAGAACCGAACAGATGGTTTGAGAACTACCCCACGGTCCACCCACTCCAACAATTCCAAGTCTCACAAACAAACATTTACAATATTGGTTATTGGGTTTTATTTATATGCCGTAATTTATTTCCTAATTATTACAAGTATTGCGATTTAGAGATATTTCATATCTAACAAATAATTCAAATATAAATTCTTATTAATAGCGCGCGACTCGTTATTATAAGAGTCAAATGATTTAATAGGAATAAAGATTGCATTTAGATCTTTTGACTTATAAAATAAATAAGTGCAAGTACGTTAATTAAGTACATGTGGAATTGAGTACATGTTGAATGGTGTGTTTTCTTAGGCCTTAGGGCAATACATCTAGAATATTGGACTAGTTCAATGTCTTCGAGTTCAACGTCTTAATAATGGAGCGGTCGGCTCCCGCCATAAGAGAAGATATGGGGGTGGCTGGGTTCTGATTTCCCTTTAAAATATTAAGGGCAAATTACAATTTACTTTAGTTAAAAATATAAAATTATATTTGTTATTTTAAATATTTTAATTTATTACTTTGAATTTTTTATTTTGTTTCAACCGGAATCATCTATTACATTTTCTATTAAATAATCTGTTATGTGCTGATGTGTCCAAATTATTGATATATTATTATTGTTTTGGTACATGTGACACTTATTGGTTGTTCATATAAGCTAAATGATTCAATTTTGGACACATTAGTACTTAACAGACTATTTAACACAAAATATAACGGAGCGCTTCATTTGTAACAAAATAGAAAATTAAGAGTAGTAAATTGAAAGAATTGATAGAACAAGTATAATCATGTAATTTCGACTAACCCATGATAGTAAACAAAGATATTAAATATAAGAATAGTCAACGAACAAAATTGGATGGTATTAAATAAAAACCATAATACGTTATTACAAATTTACAATATTACTAGTTTGTTTTGGTGTGGCGTACGTTAGCCCCCCGTTGATAAAGATTTACAAAATTAAATATTGGGTTTATTTGATTAATTAAATGAAAGTATAGTTATGGGTAGGATAATGATATGGCACGCCGGGCCGCCATTTCTATGGTGAATCATGGATGATGTGTGGGCACTGGGCAGAGAGTTTGCTTGCAAAGTTGGCAAGATCCAAAACTACACTGAAGAGCGATGGACTACATTATTATTTATCCCTTGGATTTGGGGCAACTGCATGCTCCTTAATCCTTATCTTGTATTGCATCATTGTCACTTGCAATTGCAAACCAGCATTGTCCCTCATCTAATCATCATTTACAATTATAATTTTTCAAATTAGAGAATCTGCTTTAAGACAAACGTACTCATATTACTAGTTATATTCTTCGTGTAAAATTTCACAGGTTAAAATTAATACCTATTATGAAGAGCGAAATCAATACCCCGTTTAAAAAAAAAATGACACTCATGCTAGATTTAGCTGCTTAGCTTAGCAACTTTGTTCGTCACTATTATGACGTAAATCGCCTCTTGGCAAGTTTTAGTGATTAATATAAATTTTTTATTATAAGAATTGAACATATTTTTAAAAGAAAAAAATATACTCATAGCATATATTTGTGTAACTTGAAGGCAATAAGCTAATTCATCATTAGCACGGCAGCTTAGTGATTTTCATGATTATTAGATTCAAAATTTTGGTGGATGGGAAAGACATTATTATATATTTGTGTAAATTTTGATATTTAATAACTGTTGCATTGTTTCACTTAATTCAAATTTATTTTTTTTGTAAAGTAGACTATCATTGTATTTAAATAAATTTTAAAAGGTGAATAATATCAAAAAATCTTAGTAGTAGACAAAAAATTATACGCAAACCAAACCAAAACAATAAATTACTAACTTCTTTGAGAGTAAAGTTTTGTTGTCAAAGCTACAAAAAATTTGAGGTAATATTATTCGGATAATACTTAAATCTCATCCCAGTGATACCTTATCGTACCACATTTTCGATATATTGAATAATTCTTGTACATATGTTATAATCGGAACCGTTTAACTCCTAAATAGTAATTTCAAGATCATCTCCTAAAAAAATCAACAACTTTGAAGGTTATTTAGTTATTCATATATGTAAACTAAATGGACGGTTCACCATGTGGATCTTCATTTTTATCAATATTGTTGATTTGTGCTTGACCGAGCTGCTTGCGGATAACTCAGTCGCGCCCGATTTGAGAGTTAGGGCGTCAGTAGGGTTTGGTTCTACGACGGTAGATTCAGTGTCGTACGATGATGCACCATGGTTTATTAGTCAGCAGAATAGCTCTCCAGCGGAGTTTCTTGGGAATTCGAATGACGACTCTGAAGGCTATTTATATATAATTATATTGTGACCTAAAGTTGATTATTGTTTGAGGTAGTTGTTAGAAGTTATAGCTATCTCGTAAAAGAAATTGGATTCCTTTGAGTTCTTTAGCAAGCATTGTCATCTAAAGTCATTTTCCACAGTAAGTCCTTAATTTATGATATTTCAGTGATTTGTTTAATTTATGATATTTTATTGTCATCTAAAGAATAGGGGCATGTGGTTCTTGTCATGAGAAAATTTAGGAGTACTATCTCTCTAATTAAGGCAAAAGAAGAAATAATTGAGGAAAATTCTGCAATGAACTTTAAAAAAAAAAGTTAGATCGATGAATTGATGAAATTTGGCTCATCTTAACTTTTACCCATGGAGACATGGAATGGATGAATCTCTTTGACAAGGGAGAAGGGTTATGTGAGAGTTAAGGAACAAATATCATTTGGGAGGGAGATAAAAGGAGCTTAACTCTCTCTCTCTCTCTCTCACTTGCCTCACCTTATGCTTCACTAGTTCTTTTGTCTTTGATTTTTACTTTCTCACTTGCCTCACTCGATCATATTGTCTTTATATTTGACAGTAAGTTAATAGACTCGACAGAAAATGGGCAATTTGAAAAGAAAAAGGGGTTTAAGGGGCATCTTAAGACAAAATCGAGTTCATAGTACATTTTAAGACTAAAATTAATGTTCAAAGAACATCTTAAAAAAAAATCTAAATTATATAAACACACTTTTTTTTTATAAAGCATTCATTTATTAAATAAACGATACATTTATATTATTAGATTGTACATATTTTTTTAAGACTGATTATATTTTCTTTAATCATCATTAGATTATTGATCCATCTAATTTTCTTCTTTGTTTTGGTCGCAAATGATCTATCATTAGATAATATGGTTTGGTCATTGGCGACTTGGCGTGCGTACATTTCTTGAAGGCATGGACAGCGGAACAAGTTTGAGGACAATGACGTGGATAGACTTAGGGGTGACCTAACCAATCAACAACTTGACCCAATCAAAAGACAAAAGAAGGAGCCACGTAAAATTCCGACTAAGGCCCCGCCCGAACCAAAACTCTGCGGGCCCTCCAATATCGTACTGCTAAGCAACAAATTCTGCAGTCGCTCGTGATCCTCACCGGCTCGTCCCACCAAAACGACAATGGGCCCTCCTCGATTGAGCTTCCAATTCCAAAACACAAAAAACAACAAAAACAAAACAAAAACACAAAATATATACATATAATGCTCTTATTATATTATAATTTCACAGTTCCACATGGTTACTATATTTATATTATCTATTTTTAATTACAACTAAAAGATTGAATTTAAGGCTATAGTTTGGATGATAGAATTCTAAATTACTGATCATTTAAATTAGAAAAATACTTGCATTTTACATTGGTGGTATCTCCACGTATTACTTTTTCGATTTATCGTATTGTCTTTATATATATATATATCATAATCGGAACCGTTCATTCTCCAAATCATCATGTCAATATCATCTTTGTAAAAAATCAATAAGATTGGAGGTCGTTTGGACATTTATATGTATCAAATAAATAAGTGGTTTTGATAAGAATTAAGATTCTCATAGCGAACCGTTCATTTAGTTGATATATATGAAAGACTAAACAACATCCAATTTTGTTGATTTTTTATGGAGATGATATTGACATTATGATTTAGAGAATGAGCGGTTCCAATTATGATATATGTACAAAGACAATTCGATAAATCAAAAGGGTGGTACGAGGAGGTACCACTAGTGTGGAAAGCAAGTATTGTCATTTAAATTAAATTAGTTAAAACTAAGAAATTTTAAAATACTATGAGCATTTTTTATTGGCTGCAATATACTTCTGATTTTAATTTTTTATCTTTTTTAAAAATAAGTGGAATGGAACAAGTAAAAAGTGGAGTGTCAAATCAGCTCCCTTTTAAATTGATTAGATGCAATGCAATTCGATGAATTTGTAAGCAACACCTATTCACGTGTTACTTTGGAATTTCTTTGTTTAATTATGCTTATGTGATGCATGTGCTCTATTAATAGTTACTCAACTAGTCATTTACAATCACTCTATTCAATTATTGATAGTGCATTTCTTTATAATATGGCGTAAATGTCTTTGTACTTTGAAATTCCTCATCCAAACGTACCTGCAGAAATTAGGTATTGTATGTCAAAGCACTACAATTTAATTATTTTTTATTTTAAAATTTGAATTTTAGATTTAGTTTTTACGTATTTTGAGTATATATCGGTTTGGAGTTTTTTTTGTTAACGAGGGAACCTCTTCAAGGTGAAATCACATTGGATTCAACGTGGAGTTTTTTTTTTTTTGGCTAATCAAGGAGTCCCTTCAGGATAGAGTCACATTGAATTCACCGTAAAATTTCGAGAAAACTAGCAATGCACCTAACATATATGACTTGGGATGGGGGTTACATTATACACATTGAGTATCATTTAGTATAGATCTCGCCTTTATAAAAGTCGAAACAGAGACCTTGCAAATAAAATATAATGAAGAATATCATTAGACCGTAACACTAAATGACAATTAATATTTTATTTTAATTATGATGATTAATTAGTTTACAAGCTTAGATGTTTTGTTTTGTCAATGATATTGCAAATGTTCCTTTTCTTGGACATTATGAGCTTTAATTTCTGTTCTTTTAGTTGGACAGTGTAGGTTTTATTCCCTTTATCAATTTACCCTTAAAAAGGAAATTCCATTACTATTATTATAGTGGAATTTACCTGTTATTGTTTTTTTATTAATATATTACATAAATAATTGAGTGTAACTTCACAGTATTTTGTCTTAATTTTATACGTTTCATAATAATTGCTTGAAAACTAAAATTAAGATTTGTCGATTTCTTTGCTCTAATATTTTGATCGGTTGAATTGTCGAATTGAATTGCGTGTACGTTATATAATTATGTAAAATTTAATAACTACTTATTGTTTTATTTTGTGACTTAATTAAATTGCCTGAATAAAAATAAATAAAATGATATTTTCCTTATTTGAAAATGACCTTAAGAAAAGGAATACCTACCCACTTTTTTGTTCGTTTCTTATTTTTCACAACAAAATCCCCGCCTAAATTTCTCAAAATTAAAAGTTGTTAATATAGATAAAAATTATGTCGTACTTTCTTTCTTGGTCCCAAAAAAATATAAATAAAAAAAGAAATTCCAACTTCGTCGTTGTGAATTGTGACTAATGATCCAATTCCAAGCCCATCTCTCTTGACTCTCTCTCTCTCTCAATCTCAATCTCCATCGCTCTCTGCAATTTGCGAGCTTCATTCGACTTTACTGCGCTGATGAAGTGCTTCCATTTCACCAACGGGGAGAGGCGGGACGAGGAGGAGCCCAGCGTTGTTTCTCGGGCGGCGTCGAAGGTGTCATGGGCGCGCTCGCTCAGCGTGGCTTCGAGCAGCTACGACACCACTCGGCGGTCCGAGTTCGACTCGGACTCGAGGGATTTGTCAGACTCGGTCGCGTTCCAGGAGCTGCTGAGTCAGCGGCGAGCCAATGATCTGAGGGTGTTCACCTTCTTGGAGCTGAAGACAGCGAGCAGAGGATTCAGTAGGGCCTTGCTGATTGGGGAAGGAGGGTTTGGGTGCGTTTACAGAGGGATCTTCAAGGGCTCTGACGGTGATAACACGAAAATGGACGTTGCTATCAAACAGTTGAATCGAAATGGCTTCCAGGCATGCCCTTTGATCCTTTTTTTTTTTTAAATATTATTTTAATCTTGGCTTTATTATTATCAAACATTTTGATGGTTTTTGAAAGATTTGGAATTTCTAGTGCCTTAAGCAATCGCAATGTTGTTCTGGACTATAATTTTGCCAAGTTTTATGTAGCAATTTTAATTGGTTGCACTTAATTAATTAATTATTCTGAATTTTTGAAGTCTTTCACTTCAACTGTTTGGAATCAATTTTGTTGAATGTTCACCTTTCTGCTTTTTCTTGGACCGTTGCTTTCTTGGTTATTTATCTTTTAGTTTTAGGTGAATTTGTGAGCGGTTTGGGAAGATGTTTGCTTGAATAAGGCTTGGCCCCGTCCCGTTTGGAGAATGACCATAGATAAAGAGGATTTCTATCATTTCATCCTCATTGCTTCAATTCAGGCTGTGCCTTGTGGGCATGATATATTTGAGCAATAAACCATAATTATAGAAAGAAATTCATGATCTCAAAGTATGAAACTTGCTATCATAGTTGCTATACAAACCGTTTCATATAGATTTGTGCTGCAAGTGTGTTTTCCTCATAGGAGACTATGATTATTGAGCAATTTTGATTAGGAATTTCTTTGAAAGGTCCAACTGTAGTTTTAATTTACTCTATGTTTGGAATCGTAGTTATCAAGTTTCTGAAGGTTGTCTAAGGGAGTCAATATATTTTACATTCTAATAAGCAGGGGCATAAGGAGTGGATTAATGAAGTAAACTTATTGGGCGTAATCAAGCACCCAAACCTTGTAAAGCTAGTAGGATATTGTGCAGAAGATGATGAAAGGGGGATTCAACGGCTTTTGGTTTATGAACTTATGCGTAACAAAAGCTTGGAGGACCATTTATTGGTTCGATCTCCATCAGCTCTCCCATGGATGAGAAGATTAAGAATTGCTCAAGATGCAGCCCGTGGATTGGCATATCTGCATGAAGAAATGGATTTTCAGGTATGTTCTGGGTTGCTTGGGTCGATTGTATAAGTATTTTATTATTCGGGGTAGAGATATAGATCATTTGTTGCTCCTTTATGTACTTCAATTTTCTCATTTTTTCTGTTGATCTTTTGATAATGCAAGTAAATACCTCCCACCATTTTCTCATATCCAATGGCCTATATTTTGTTTAGGTTACTTTCTCAAATGCTCGCTAGTCAATATGATTTGGATCTGCCTTATAATTGCTGCAGCTAATATTCCGCGATTTTAAACCATCAAACATTCTGCTAGACGAGGACTTCAATGCAAAGCTTTCGGACTTTGGACTGGCAAAGCAGGGACCTCCAGAGGGAACAAGTCATATTTCAACAGCAGTAAGTTGTATTATCTTTCGAGTAGACTGTAGAGAAGGTTTCTCTCTTTTGAATGTATTCTTAGTAATGGCCTCTAAACTTCTTGGCTTGTTTGTCGTGAATTAGTCTGCTAACAATGCAATACTAACAAGAACATTCACTTTATAGGTTGTTGGGACAGTAGGTTATGCAGCTCCGGAATATGTACACACAGGGAGGCTGACAGCTAAAAGCGATGTGTGGAGCTTTGGAGTGGTTCTCTTTGAGCTCATCACAGGAAGGAGGGCGGTGGAGAGAAATTTGCCCCGGAGTGAGCAAAAGCTTTTGGAATGGGTCAGGCCTTATGCTTCAGACTCAAAGAAATTCCACATTATTGTTGACCCCCGGCTTGAAGGACAGTATTGCATCAAATCAGCTCAAAAGCTCGCATCATTAGCTAACAGGTGTCTATCAAAACAACCCAAGTCTCGTCCAAAAATGAGTGAAGTGGTTGGTGTTTTGGGAAGCATCATAGATGACCTGTCATCTCAAGATGAAGCTGGCCCTGAACCAGTTATTGAAACTGAAGAAGCAAAGGAAGAGCCCGTGGAGGAGACTGAGATCGTCGAGTCTACTAAACAAGGAAACAAAAAAAGGGTTTTCGATATAAGAGATATGGTAAACCTTAGAAACAAATCCATTGGGAAGTTGGATTGGAGAAACTGGACGCCGGGGTTGATAAGAACTTGGTGATTAAGCTATCAATCAAACCTTCAGATTGAAGACAACAGATACCTGTTCTCCAAGTCTTATGAACGGGATTGGTCCCTCTCTATTCTTTCTTTTTTGGTAGATAGTTGTAAATATAATTTGTAAAAAGGAAGCTGCACTTCGAGGCATGCATCCCTTTCCCTTCTTTTTATTACACAAAATATGAGGTACATATCATGAAGGCAATCCAATTCCAAATGTGTTTTGTAATCCAAAGTTTGTGGAGGCGGATGCACATAAATTAATTCTTCTCCATACAATGTTGAGAGAGATCGTAAGTTTAAATTACCATATTGGTTCATTTCAACATTATTTTGAAATTCAACAAATACTAAAAAGCTCATCAATTTCTTTTCCTTTTTTGAGAAAGAAGAGAAACATAAAAGAAAAGGTAAAAAAGATTACATAAAAAGTAACCCTTTGCAGGAGGAAAATGCACATCTAATTAGTCATACAAAAGAACTTGCATCCCTGCTTTTCCAGGCTACTTGTTACAATTGGTGATTAAGGCACACCATCTTGGGCGTTTCTCATTTTACAATCTCACCTAGTGAGTTGAAATTCGAATAACATCAGCCACAATAAACTGTACAGTCACTGGACAACAAACATCGATACAAGGCAGGTTTTGCCATTTTCTTAGACTCCATTCTTAAGCATAAAGAGGAGAAGCAGAAGGCCGAGGATACGCGACCGTATTCATTGCCTTGTTAGCTGCCCTAGTAGCTTCAACGGCCGCTGCACGCTTTGCTTTGCTAGCATCATCTGCACTTCGTCTGCGAATCCTGTGCCCGTTAATCTGAGTGCCTCCGGGGACAGTGGAGTCTTGCAGTTGTTCGAGTGCTGTCACTACCTCGTCCATGTTTGGCCTGAGCTTGGATTCTGTGGATAGGCACCGCGCTGCAAGGCTGGTTGCCTTGTATGCTCCATCCATCGAATACTGTCCTTCTAGGCGGTTGTCTATGACACGAAAGATTTTACGCTTGTTTGCCAGGAAGGGTTTGGCCCACTCCACCAGATTGTGCTCCCCGGATGGCCGATTCTTGTCAACTGCCCTCCGGCCAGATAACATTTCCAGTAAAACAACTCCAAAACTGTAAATGTCGCTCTTTGCAGTTAGATGACCTTCATATAGTGAAAAGTAAAGCCATTACGATATGACCAACCAATAATACAGAAAGAACCAAATTACGCAAGGTTCTAATCGAATGGCTAAAGTCGACTACATATTTTATATCAGCTCAGCAACTTGAAAGTTGAAACTAAATAAAATGCATATATATAATACCTGTGGCTAGATACTCTGGTGCTGCATATCCATAGGTACCCATAACCCTAGTAGAGACATGGCTTTTATCACCTGTTGGCCCGTCCTTTGCCAAACCGAAGTCCGAAAGTTTGGCAGTGTAGTTCTGAAATTATATCACAAATCCAGGAAATACTCAGGATAGGAACAATGAAATCAAAAGATGTCCTGAATACATTGTAAGAACACCTTCAGTAGTCATATACCGAATCCAGAAGGATATTTGACGTCTTGAAATCCCGGTAGATCACTTTTGTTTCAGCACTATGAAGGAAGGCAAGCCCCTTTGCAGCGCCAAGCGCAACCTTCATCCGGAGGTGCCAAGAAAGAGGTTGAAAGTAAGAACCCCCTGGTACAGGCAGTTTAAAATTGTCAGATAATGAATCAAAACGATTTTGTTTCAAAAGAATCCACAGATGTCAGTGAAAGAACTTACTCCTGAACAAATGATTTTCCAAGCTGCCACGAGGCATGAACTCATACACCAAAAGCCGGTGTTCATCCTCCAAGCAATATCCAATTAGTTTCACAAGATTAGGATGATAAAACTGTCCCAGATAATTCACTTCTGCCTATAAAACCCAAATAGAACACGCAATAAGTCAATTTTAAGAATTCCCCTCCCGAAAGATAATTTTTTGACACTTAAAAGCACCAATGTTTATATCAATGAACCAACCAAGCATAGCAATGAACTAGTTCCCATTTTGTTCGAAGCATATAATGAGGAGAAAATAACTCACCAACCACTCTCTGTGACCCTGGAAACTTTCTTGGTTAAGCCGTTTCACAGCCAAAACAATGCCAGTCCCGGGCTTTGCAGCGGTGAATGAATTCTCATCAATCCACCCCTTGAAAACTGAACCAAAGCCACCTTCTCCTAACACACTATCAGGACGGAAATTCCTGGTGGCCATTTTGAGGTCGTTAAAACTAAAGCTCTTCAAATTGGAAGACTGCAAGATCTCACCCTCACTCCGGGGAGTTGGAGGCGCGGAATAGGATGAGACCTTGCTACTTGTACTGCTGAGATTTCCATCTGTGCTAACAAATTTTGAACCTGCACAAGTAAATGTAAAGTCTAAATTCAATTCACAGTCACCATCAAGGTATGAATATGATTCACATTCATGCTTATCTCAATCAATCAATTGCCGCAGTATTAGCAAAGAAAATTTTTGAGAATCGAAAGGAACGCTAACTTCTCTTTCTGGCTGTGTTTCAAAAGAAGAGCAAAATCATCAGAGCAATCGCAAAGAGATAAACCGGTATTTTCAGAATTCAGATAAACAAACCAAAAACTCTTTTAGAGAATCAATTGGCAACTAAATATAGCAAAATAAATTTGGCAAATAATTGAAGTATGTGGGTAAATCTATTTTTCTAAAACAGGGTTGGAAGTTTGGTTATATGAGGTTAGATTTTATCACCAAACCACACCTACCCAGTGCTAGTATTAAACAAATCAACAATTTCCAAATCAAACAATACTACAATCAGATAAAACCCAAAAATCCCTACATGCAGCTCAACCAGAATTTGCTCATTCCCATGGCTAGAGCTGAAAAATGATGCAGGCATAACCACACTAGTATTAATTAGAAGCTGTAAAAATCTATATTTACCTGTGTTACAAGGGCTCTCAGCTTTGATTCGGGCGCTCAAGCAGACCCCCATGAACACTAACCCTAGAAAACCAAACAGATCACAGAGATTGCTTCAGCTCATTAAACTTGAAATGAACTTACAAATTGAAGAGTTCAACCAAACAGATCTAGAGTAAAAGCATAAACTTTAGAATCCAAACCCAGCAAAGAAAAAGAATATAAAAAGTTGGGCTTGATTCACAAAATTTAAACCTTCCAAAATTGATTGGTTTTAGCTCCAACTATAACTTGTTTTCTTTAACCGAAAAAGCAACTTGCTTTCTGAATATAAATAAAAAATGAATATAAACCCATGAACTCAAACACAAAGATCCACAAACCCACCTCTTTTCTTTGAAAACTGAAATCGAATCAGAGAGAGACAACAAAGAGAGTGAGGTGGGTTTATTATGCGTTTAGTGGTTTGTCTAATGGTCAAAATATGCTCAAACAGAGAAAGAAAGAGAGAGATTTGTGAGCAGTGAGCAAGTTGACTAAGCTTTTGATTTGAGTTTTGATGCGTAATAGATAGGGGTTGGGTTGGCTGCGAAGGAAGGTGGGGAGTACTGCATTAATGGCGGGCTGGTCCCGCTCTTCTTCAGCTCAACGTTTTCACTGCTCTCTGTTATTCGTTTTGGTTTTGGTTTTGCGCTCTCTTCCTCTCTCTCAATCAAGTCACAGCAGATAAGCTTGCTCTCTGCGAACTTTCTTAGCCGTTTGATTTGGCTTCCAAAAGAGAGCCCATTCTTCTAAGCGTGGGGGTGATGGCTTGGCTTCGCCAGCTTTGGGACTCTGCAATTTAATTTAAGATTATTTAGCCATTGAATTTTTGTATACTTCCGTTTCTAATTTAGATTCTGCAGGGTCTTCTGTGTGCACACCTATGAATTAGTGGATATCTTATCTTGTTGAAAAGAAAATAAAATCTATAAAATGTCAAAGAAACAGAAATCCAAAAATATTTTTATGCAAACAATAAAAAAAATACTTGCATTGAAATTTAATATAAAATCCGGGTTGTATAATAATTGAGTCTTTTTTGGATAGCTGATATTGTGATAGTAAAATTTGTAAATCCTAATCAAATTGGTATAATTTGAAATCATGTCCTTATGTGTTAATAAGTAGTCCTTATCACAAATTCGTCGGAGATCAAGTCTTCTTTAAATCCGTCATGTTCTTCAAGTTCTTCAAGATTAACTGTTTTTTTTAATGAAGGTAGTTTGTTTAGGATTATAGGCGCTATTAGAGTTTTGGTTATTTTGGGCTTTGTGGGCATGATTTATAATTTTGCATAATTTCAGTAATGTGAGTTTGTTAGTTGTTAGTGCGGCTTTATCAGCGTTAGTATTGTCATATTGGCTTGTGGGTCATGTTGTCATAGCTTAATTTTGATAGTATGATTGTACAATTTCTTTATGATATACAATGATATCATTTTTGATAAAAAAAATTCACAATACATACAAAGAATACTCATATATAATATTATATATATATATATATATATTTTTTTTTTTTTTTTGCAAAAGAGCAAGTACATGTGCTATTCTGAAAGACGAATTTAAACCAAAAAAAGAGTCTAATTATTTAGTTCAAGTGGCCAAACATACCATATTACTTGTCATGCTCAATAATCAACATTAGGGTCCTACATTCAATATACAAGTTTGGTTTGTGCTTCTTCATTCTGGTCTTTCCAATTATTAACAATGGTGGTTTCTATTTTTTTATGAGATTGAAACAAGATTTAAGTGGTGGGTTTTTGCCACTTGTGTTATTGGTTTAATTGTGATTTCATTCGTACTAATATATGGCGGGAAGTTTAGGGTTCAACTTGTAAGAAATGTGAAGTTATTTGAACTAAGTACACAAACCTAGTTAAGGACTTCTAATGAAAACAAGACACACTTAAGTGGGAAATCAGAAACTGTTTGAATTCAAATTGGACGGTTTCATGTTTGGAACTGTCATACACCAATCTAAACTGTCAAATGATAGGCTTGGCCGTTTTTGATGTTTTAGTATAAATAGAGATCATGGTCCCTCTTCTAAAACTAATCAGATTCTCTAGACACTTCTCCTATTAGAAGTAAGGATTATTAAGAGTTGAGAGAAGAGATTATCAATCTCTCACACCAGCAAGGCTACAGATCATCATCTTCATCGATGGCTTCCATTGCAAGTAAGCCTTTATCTTCTCATGTTTTCTTCTTCTATAATCTGTGGTTATTTGGATGTGATTTAAGAGATGATTGTTTGATCTTGGATTGATTTAGAATACAAAATATGTAACACAACTTTCGTAAAGAGAAAAATTGATACCTAATGTGTATAATCCTCCTTTTCAATATCCTTGTATTAAAAAAAAGTGATGGATAGTTGATTTTTCTTTTTGGTTACAGAGGTAACACTATCAAAGCAGGTCACATTGAACCCCAAACCTGTTAGGTAAAATTTATGTGATAGTAAATCAGAAATTTGTAAATAGACGAGAGCATCAAACATCTAATCTCTTTACAGTTGACCTCATTTCGACTAATAACTAGCCCCGTTACACCCCTAAAGGGATCTTAATGAGATTTTACCTATATATATATCCCACATACCCCAGTTTCTAATTAAGGAAACTATCTCGTGAACATGATAGTATTAATTTACAGATTTTTTATTTTATGTGTGTTGCATAAGTGAATATTTTGTGGCAATTAAGGAAACTTTCTCGTGAACATTATATTGCCTCAACCATAATAACTCTTGTGACTTTGGGGACAGTCGGACACCATGATGAATGATCAGAAACTCACTTGCCAAACCAACAACACATTGTGCTTTGAAATATTCAAATTTCGAGTCATGAATCACCCAATAAATCAAATAGTAAATAACATTGCTGCAAAGTCTTGGAAAAATCATCATAATTACGTGACTTCTCCATACATTTTATATTTTGTTTATTTTGTAATGTCAAACCCCTGAATTTTCTTGCATTGAGTTTTAGAGTAAACATGCACCCACTCACCAATTCAACCATACATATATACTCATTCATTTACTTTACAAAAATATTTTTATATAATATTTAAAAGAAAAAATATAGATAATACAGATTCATGCGTTTATCACTCTAATTACGTAGATTGTATACTCAATAAGTTTGAAAAATTGATACAACCCAAATTTCAATTGTTTTTTAGTAGTTTAACCTAATATCTCGTAAAATAATTGAAACCATATATAAATGATATTGAAATTGAAATCTAAATCCAATTAGAGGATTGAAAATGTCAATTCTCATATATGTTTACTTCACTTGTGATTGTTGTGATCAAAATTACCAACCATTTTATTCCTTTTGAAAAATTTTGCTTAAAGCAAATACTCATGTATGTATATATAAATAGTTAAAAAATTATAAATAAATGTTCAAGTCGGTATGATGGTTAACATAAACATCTCGATCCACCAAGTCAAAATAATATAGATGCCAGATGTAGAAGGGAAACGAATTCATGTTATATATGAACTTGTGGCATGGATTTGTGCTAAAGATTGCTATCTTTGGAAAGCAAAGAAATTCATGGTTTGAGGTGGTAATGGAAAGCCTTTCCCCGTTCATTTCCCATGCTTCTCTTCCCGCCTTTAATACAGACCCAACGTCCCGTGCCAAATTTTTACTTTTCCCGTCTCCCAAATGACGTATGCCTTACGTACTCGTCCTCCTCGCACGACGTCACGAGTTCTCTGATCGAATCACTGCCGTTGGATTTGTTGACTTTTCCCACTTGGCAATCATGACTGGCGCTTTATCTCGTTCACATGTTACGTGCCCCAGCAAATATTAGCTGTGATCGTCCTCACCGATGAGCACAGAAAGTCTTTGATTGGGACCCGTTTGACCATAGCCCACCCACATTGGCATGTTTGCCAAGTGGCGTAACACCGCAATTGTGGAACACGGCTCAGAAGAAGCCGGCTTGGAGGGAGCGAGCCGTGGATAAGCCTTAGACTCAGAGAGTTGAGGCAGCTGTCTGAAAAGTGAAAACGGTGCCGTCGGGTTTCGAGAAATTTTTGGTCGGTACGTACCAAATAAAGAAGCGTAATAATAAAGCATTCGAGCTTACAAAAAGAATTATTGTCCCGTAATGTAGATATTTTAGTTTATTTTACTTTATTTTTGTTGAAAAATAAGAAAATATATGAAGAAAATGAGAGATGTGAAGTATGGAGGGAAAATAAGGTATCTTTAAGTTCTTCAATTTCCTTTCTTCAGTCACCTCCTTTTTCTTGTCATCATTCTTAATTAGTTGATATTAAGGAAAAAAATATCGTTTTTCACGGAAATATCGACAGTCAAACTTATGCAAAAATAAATGAATATTTCGATATCGAAATTGTTCACGCTCAACAAAAAAATATTGAAAATTTAGTCCAAAAATTGAAAATTTCGAATGCAAATTTAGGAAAAACTTAAGCACCCAATAATATTTATATAAGACTAGTACGGATATCGTGGAAATTGGGAGAAGATTTTTCTTTCCTCCTAGTTTTATACCGAAACCCTTAAATAAGGATATATCCACGGAAATATCACGGATATTTCTTCCCCGAAAATATCGCGGATATTACGATTATTTTCATCCATTGTTGACATCCTAATTTTTAAATGTTAAATTTTCTTAATTTTTAAAAGGACTACATAAGAGTATCTAAACTATATGAGTCATTTCAAATTCATACCCCAACTATGAAAATTTTCATTTAGGTACCTAAACTATCAAAACACAACATCTAGGTATCCACCGTTAGCAATCTGTTAAAAAATTTTGTTAAGAGCCCAAATGACATTTGTGGGGCCCTATATCATGTTGACATGCACTGTAAGGACCCTTCCCGAATTTCCCCTTGAAATCCGCGAAAAAAGTCCTTATTCCGTCTGACAGTTTTTTTTCACAAAATTAAATACCAAGAATACCATTTATCCTTAAATACATTTAGCAAACCTTACAGGGTTCCCGACAGAACCTCCGTACCTACTGACCCCGCTTACCTGTCAGACGCAGGATAGCATTCAGGTCAAAACCAAGACCTCGGAATGGTGGTGGTCCAAACAGTAATACCCTCTAACACCAAATGTCAGTAGGTCAGACACTGCTGATACCTCTACTGGAATAACACAAGACAATTGACTAGTTAGCCACTTGTGAACCAACAATAACTCGTCCGATGAAAGGGGATGTTCGGTGTTCGCACGGGGAGAATTTCGGATAGGAGAGAGAGACTGAATGTACCAATCTCACGAGGAGAGAGAAAAATATCTGCTTTATAGTTCCAACTTTTCCAAAATTTCCAAACTACCCTTGAAGCTTCTAGACCCGTAACGAACTCACCGGGTCTCCATTTTTTGCGTGCCACCCGTCTACGAACTCGTGAGTTCGAGACCTACGCAACGACCCAAGAAAAATTCCCAAAGTACTGCCAGTCAAAAAGTGACTATCGAACCCGTCCAAAATCGAGGGTAAAATCGTCCAATTATCAAAATAATTTAATTTTTGGTTCGGGTCGTTACAAATTTCCCCCCTTACAGAAATTTCGTCCCACTAACTCGGGTTAAAGAACTAACCTCCTATTCGGTTCAAGGTCGCTAAAGAGGTAAACGCCTCGGAGGCATCTTGTTAACAGAAATCCTTAAATAATTTGCACACAAATGTGCAGTCTGCAGGAAGTTAACTTAGAGCTCTGATACCACTTGTAAGGACCCTTACCGAATTTCCCCTTGAAATCCGCAAAAAAAGCCCTTATCCCGTCTGATAACTTTTTTTCACAAAATTAAATACCAAGAATACCATTTATCCTTAAATACAAATAGCAAACCTTACAGGGTTCCCAACAGAACCTCTGTACCTACTGACCCCGCTTACCTGTCAAACGCAAGATAACATTCAGGTCAAAACCAAGACCTCAGAATGGTGGTGGTCCAAACAGTAATACCCTCTAACACCAAATGTCAGTAGGTCAGACACTGTTGATACCTCTACTGAAATAACACAAGACAATTGACTAGTCATCCACTTGTGAACCAACAATAACTCGTCCGATGAAAGGGGATGTTCGGTGTTTTCATGGGGAGAATTTTGGGTAGGAGAGAGAGACTGAATGGACCAATCTCCCGAGGAGAGAGAAAAATATATGCTTTATAGTTCCAACTTTTCAAAAATTACCAAACTACCCCTGAAACTTCTAGACCCGTAACGAACTCACCGGGTCTCTGTTTTCCGCGTTCCGCCTGTCTACGAACTCGTGAGTTCGAGACTTACGCAACGACTCAAGAAAAATTCCCAAAAGTACTGCCAGTCAAAAAGTGACTACCGAACCCGTCCAAAATCGAGGGTAAAATCGTCCAATTCTCAAAATAATTTAATTTCTGGTCCGGGTCGTTACGAATTTTCCCCCTTACAGAAATTTCGTCCCCAAAATTTCACTAACTCAGGTTAAAGAACCAACCTCCTATTCGGTTCAAGGTCGCTAAAAAGGTAAACGCCTCGGAGGCATCTTGTTAACAGAAATCCTTAAATAATTTGCACACAAGTGTGCGGTCTGCATGAAGTTAACCTAGAGCTCTGATACCACTTGTAAGGACCCTTACCGAATTTCCCCTTGAAATCCGCGAAAAAAAGCCCTTATCCCGTCTGACAGCTCTTTTTCACAAAATTAAATACCAAGAATACCATTTATCCTTAAATACATTTAGCAAACCTTAGAGGGTTCCCGACAGAACCTCTGTACTTACTGACCCCGCTTACCTGTCAGACGCAGGATAGCATTCAGGCCAAAACCAAGACCTCAGAATGGTGGTGGTCCAAAAAGTAATACCCTCTAACACCAAATGTCAGTAGGTCAGACACTGTTGATACCTCTACTGGAATAACACAAGACAATTGACTAGTCAGCCACTTGTGAACCAACAATAACTTGTCCGATGAAAGGGGATGTTCGGTGTTCGCACGGGGAGAATTTCGGGTAAGGGAGAGAAAAATATTTGCTTTATAGTTCCAACTTTTCCAAAATTACCAAACTGCCGCTGAAGATTCTAGACCCGTAACGAACTCACCGGGTCTCCGTTTTCCGCGTGCCGCTTGTCTACGAACTCGTGAGTTCGAGACCTACGCAACGACCCAAGAAAAATTCCCAAAAGTACTGCTAGTCAAAAAGTGACTACCGAATCCGTCCAAAATCGAGGGTAAAATCGTCCAATTCTCAAAATAATTTAATTTCTGGTTCGGGTCGTTACATGCACGCCATGTAGATAAAATATTAATAAATTTATAATTATAATAATCCATGTAGGCAAAAATAATAATAATAAATTCTTTTATAAAAAAAGAAAAAACTAATAAAAAAGAAAGACAAAAAAATTAATAAAATTGTAAAATAAATAAACAAAAAAAAAATGAAAAACACCAATCATCCTTGCCCAAAATGGATTCTCCTGCGAGTTGGAACAGGTTTCTAGGATTTAGCAAACCAACCACCACCACCAGCGGCCATGGTTCTCAAGACCGAGCTCTGTCATTTCAGCGGCGCCAAGATTTGCCCTGGAAGGGGAATCAGATTCATTTGTTTCAATTCCTAGGTCTTCCACTTCCTCAACTCCAAAAAAAAAAAATGGATTCGCCTACTTTGCTCTCGACCTCGAAGGCCACGGTCGATCCCACGGCCTCCGGCCCTTCGTCCCCAACGTCGATCTCATTATCCAAGACTGTTTCGCTTTTTTCAACTTGGTCAAACAACAAGACCCCCAATTCCTCAGCATCATCTATTTCCTCTTCGGCGTGTCCATGGGCGGTGCCATTTGCCTCCAGATTCATTTGTCCAACCCAAAAGCATTTGAAGGTACGATTTTGGTGGCTGAAAGAGGCGGCGACGAAGCTCATCAAAGATAACTTTTGACCCATAACGTTCTAAAAAAATGGCGATGTCGCGAGAGAGGAGGTCGAGGAGGATAGCCTTGCGCTGAGAAGGACTGGTAGTGGTGGATTGTAGGGCACGAGGGAAGTAGAGACCTTCCAACGACGACAACTTCTCTGATATGCTCTCCATCACTTCGCTTCTTACTGCCTTTCTCTCCATCTCTGCTTTTCTCCCTCTCTCTCTCTGTGAGCCTCGCTCAAATTTCTAGGTTCGACCAACACCCGTTGGTCGCATGCGATTTTGTTTTGTTTTGAGGATGAATGGTGTGAGGGAAGCTTTGGTTTTGTTTATGTTTTATCAAAGACCAATTTTGTGGTCTGGGTTCGGAATTGGGATGTTTGCAGATCTGGGTTTGGAATTGGGATGTTTGCAGATCTGGGTGTGGAAGTAATTCAGGGGTAATGTATGTTTTTCGTTTCTTATTTTGATGTCATGACAAATATTTGGTGATGAATAGAATTGTAATTGGATTTTGTTTGTGATGAATTGAATTTTGCTGGGTTTGGGGTAGTTGGATTTTGCTGGGTTTGCCAGCGATAAAGATGAAGATGTTTGGTCAAAGACCAATTTTGTAGATTAATTTCTTTAATTTTTTAATTTTTAAGAATTTAGTGTATCTTTATTTATGTGTATTTTATTGTTTTCTAGCTTATGTGGATGCCAAATCAGCATAGAAAAGTGTCCCACAACTGCCACTTTGGCACTTAACAGATTCTTTTAACAAATTACTAACAGTGGGTACCTAGATGTTATGTTTTGATAGTTTGGGTACCTAGATGAAAATTTTCATAGTTGGAGTATGAACTTGAAATGACCCCTATAGCTTGGATACTTTTATGTAGTTAGTGTGCTACTCAGTTGTATTAAAAATTAATGTTTTTCATCTCGTAAAGTTAACATTCATTAGCATTTTGTTTTCTATAAAAATCCTTTAAGTAAAAATATTGTATTTGATTCTGAAACAAAATTAGAAACAAATAAGCTAAATAAGTTGTATAAACAGAACATTCCAAACACTCATTAGAATTAGTTCTAGGAGTCATTTTTTTTCCTTTTTAAACTAAAAGGAACCATTAGATGTGTTGATGTTAGAACTGGATTTAAAGAACCATTATAAGTGTTGCTGAATTTTGTTGTTGATTTGGGGTGGGGTATTCTTTTTCCTTTACTAAATTTTTCCCGGGCTAACTGGGTTTTAAAGTAAGGGTTTTAATGAGGCCCCGACTTTGTTTGTGCCCCTATCATTGTACTTTGCATTTGTTTGCATTTCTCGTTACCAATGAAATCTTCATTTCGAATAAAAAAATAAGAAGATAATGACTAGTAAAAGCAAGGTATTTTAAATTTAAGCATCCTAATTAATTAAAGGGGTGTATTCAATTGAGATTCTAATGGATTTTAATAGGTTTTAAATGATTTATAATTTTAATGTGTTTAATTGATTTCTCCTTATTTTATATGATTTCACTCAAATCAATTCAAATTTCAATAGATTTTATAATAAAATTTCTACATATTTTAAAGTGTTTCTATGAATTTTATAAATAAAGAAAACATAAAAATAAAAATAAAAAACCAACAAACACATCAATGTTCGAACCAACTAATCACCCACCCACCGAAAAAGAAGGTAGAAAGATGGGCGTTTGGAACCCGATAGCTCTGCTAGGGTTTAGGTGTGTCATTTTGATCATCGTGTGGAGGTGAGGATGGGATCCGCCTAGATTTCTCCAGGATACGGGTGGGTTTAGGGTAGGTCCTCTGGATAGGAAACCCTCGATTAGGACAAATCTTTGTCGTGGGCGCGCTACCCGAGAATTCCACTGGAGATCGGATTTAGCGATTGATTCTCTGAGTAATATTATTGCTAGATGCAGTGAGTGGAGGTTTATCTCTAATAGGTCTCTAGTTTGTAGGATCGATTTGGGTATTTCAATTGGATTTTCTAGGGTTAGGTTTTGGGCATTTTACAGCTCGTGCTGTTATTGGCCAATCGTTAAACCCCTTAGAGTCCCGATGCACAACCAAATCTTTAGATTGTCCCTAGACCCCAAGCGTCGCAGAGGTCGATTGCGTGTGTATCCTTTTCCTAATTTTGGTGAGCCTGATGTGTTACTGGAAGGTATGGTCCTGGATGACCATCTTCAAAGCTTGTCCCATGAGGATGCGATCACTGTTTTTCCTAAGGCTCAGGGTGGCACGCCTGATACTGCAAAGACTGGAGAAGTGAGAAAGGATCAAGGTGAAGATGAGGGGTGGACTCGCGTGACTCGTACGGGCTCTAATTTGCATTGTGGGGACTCGAGTCAAAGAGGTGGTTGAATGAGCTACCAACGTGAGTTCTGTGATGCTCGTAGCTATCTGGAGGCTATGAAAGGGAAGAAGAAAGTGGGTGAGTCTAGTAAGAATGCTGAAAAAGCTAAGGAAGTTATGGCCATCGATTCAGACTCAGATGTGGACATCAATGATTATGTGGATGCTCCTGTTAACCCTATGACTACTGGACTGCTTCAAGATGTCACTGGTTTTCTTGAGGTTTGGTTCGATAGTCCTGATAGGTTAATGAAAGCTATGTTTGAGGAAGATTCTAGCAAAACTCCCAAGAAGATAACAAGATAAGACATGGAAGTCTCTGATGGGATTAGCGTTGCTCCAAATTAATGAAGATCACATCTTGGAACTACCGAGGTTCTTCTCGGCCTTGAAACGACCCGAACTAAAAATTAAATTAATTTGAGAATTTAATTAAGGAAAAAACAATTTTACCCTCGGTTTCGTAAGGGTTCGGGAGTCACATTTTGATTGGTAGTGCTTTTGGAAAATTTTCTTGGATCGTTGCGTAGGTCTCAAACTCACGAGTTCGTAGACAGGCGGCATACAGAAATGGAGACCCAGTGAGAGCGTTGTGGGTCTAGAAGCTTCAGGGGTAGTTTGGTTATTTTGGAAAAGTCCAAAATTAGGGGGATATTTTTTCTCTCTTTCGGACTCTGCCCAGACCGGCCCGGATTGTCTCTCTCTCTCCTACCCAAAAATCTCTCTCTCCCCGTGCGATCACCGCCCAACCCTCTCCTTCATCTGCCCATTTCCAGACCGATTCGACCAAATCCAAGGCCGTGGACGTCTTCTCCTCGACTCCACGAGCGGTTTGATGTCACTGTTGAGGTGGGAGCATCGCCATAGGCGACAGATGAAATATGAGGGGTGGACCGGAACTTCTCGGTCGGATTCCGTCCGAACCAGGTAAGATCTCGAACTCTAGACTTCAATTTTGAGTTCTTGGGTTCGAGTAGATGGATTTAGACAAAAGATTTGTGAAAAACAGTCAAGATTTGAGGAAGTTAGGATAAATTCAAGGGCGGCTGTTAATGGCAGATTCCGGCGAGGGAACCTAGATTCCGACCACCGGTGACGGCGGCGTCGACGGTGGTCGAGTCGTCGTCTCCGACGAACTCGGATGATTGGTCCGACCGGCGGTGGCTGACTTGGCATGCCACATGGCATCCATGTGGTGCCACGTGGAGCCACGTGGCGACCAGTCAGCGACTGATTCAGCTGCCACGTGGAGCCACGTGGTAACACAGTCAGCTTCCAATCAGCAGTCAGTTGATCGTTGAGCAACTAACGCCGTCAAGGTTTGACGGAATATGCTGACGGCGTTAGCATATTATGTCAAAAGGTAACGGGGTTGTGACAGAACCCTAACGCCGTTAGTTTGGATGGAATATTCCGATTTCGTCAGGTTCGTTGGAATATTCCGTCAGAGTGACGGAATATTCCATCGTGAACAGTACCAACGCGCGTGACGGCGTGTAGCGCTGTTTCTCGGCCCACGGAGATGCGTGTATAGGGTTTTGGGACATTTCAGATCTGATTTTGGCGATTTTGAGGCCGTTGGAGTTCGTTTAGAGCCTTGTTTGAGTAATCCCAGTGGTAATAGTTGACCATGGAGCGGGTTTTGGCTCGGGAGGTCAAGGGAGTTGGGTTAGTAATGTGTCAAAGGGTACTGTGGGGCTAAGGTTTCCTTGAATTGGTACTTTAGATGTACTATGAACGGACTGTGTTTTCGGGATTACGTGTCAGGTGTACTTCTATGTATTATGTTATACCACGGGGTTCTCCGATGTTGGCGTGGAGTGTCAGGACCCGTCCCGAATTTCCCCTCAAAATCCGGGAAGAACCCTGATCCCGTCTGACAACCTAAGAAAAGGTTCCCAAAATACCCTTCAATCCATACAATTTATAATAACAATGATAAATACTTCCTCTTGTCAGACAAGGGACTTAAGCACTCAATAATTCCCGTAATTTACGACCAAACAAATACAACATAATATCAGAGCGTCTAAGTAGGATTAAGAGTAAAATTTAGATATCCTACTTAAATATACAACACCGCGCAGTCGAAATCCTAATGCCTCAGCCTCGAGATCAATGTTCGCGTCAACGCTACTCAACTGCCTGAAAGGGGATTTAAACACAAAAGTTGTGAGTGGACAAAAATAATCATTTATAAATTCCTTTTCGAAGAATTACCTTTCTTCCCCTCCATTTATAAAATCATGCATGCATAACATAAAACAATTTATCATATAAAAGCATCATATGTAAATCATCCAAAATTCACATTTATCTTTAAAATCATGAATTGGACTCACATAAAATCTGTATAATAAAAATACCTCGTAATCCACAATTTGGTTTGAAAACTCTCTTCAAAGGAGTTTAAAATCATATAATTCAATCTGGACACAAATTATCTCAAATCCAAATCGTTTGGTTCAATCGGACACATAATATCTCAAATTCAAATCATTTGGTTCAAACTCACGAATATCTCAATTTCAAATCATTTGGTTCCATTTGGCAAATATCTCAAAATCAAGAATTCACTGTTCCCGACATATTCATAACACATCAGGGTATCCCTTGAGATGTGTTCAAATCTGTACAACTCTGTGTACCATATGTACTGTCTGTAATATCTGTACTATGCATAGACAGTTTCGCGACCCGGCGGAGACATACTCCTCAACACCTAAGGTCCGAACCCTCAACAACTGGTAGAGTCATGCTCCTCAACACCAGTCAGAGCAACAACAATCATCGGGACGGGAATCAGTGAATCAAATCCATACTTTGAAATATTTGTTTCTCGGCCTAAGCCAAATTCTTTGCAAATATCATTTTATGGCCAAAATCGGTAAAATCACAATTATGGGTCTCAACCCAAATCACATACTCAAATAGTTACCACGTCAAAACGATATCAAAATCAAGTACAAAAACCAGGCCATTTCTCAAAACATACTTTCACTGAAATATTGTAAAATATGTGTCCAGTATCATTTCTAAAATCCAGAAATTCATTGCACTCATACTCAACAGTATTTAAAGCAAAGATACGTTTATGCATGCATTACAGTTTATAAATCAAAGTCCACTCACAAACCTGTTCAAGCACGCTCAATCCCGAACTGTACGCTCCCCTGAGGTTCCTGGAGCAGTATCGCCTGTCCAAATTAATAATCGGGATTACCAGCTAATAATAATAATCTTAAGTATAAACCCCATAAATCCCGGGAGTCTAACGATGCTGTCCTAGAAAACGCAGCAACCTTAAAACGTCCGAAACAACCCCTAAATGACATCCGATCGACTCGAAACCTGCGCCAACAGGTCCGAAACGTCAAAAACTAACTGTCACGCGCCACCGTGACCTCAGACTCGGCCCCACGCGCCGCCACGCGCCGACGGAAGGTCGGAACACGCGCTCACGCGCCGCCACGCGCCCTCACGCGCTGGTCACGCGCCTGCTACAGTACCCACGCGCCTGGACCGGTCCAACCAGGTCCAACTCGGCCCGACCCGGTCCAACTCGGCCTGACCGGTTCACTCAACCCGACCGGTTCAACTCGACCCGACCGGTTCAACTGACCCTACCGGTTCACTCGACCGGACCGGTTCAACTCAACCTGACCGGTCACCGGCGACTCGCAGGAGAAGATGACCGGCTGCCGTCACCGTCGCCGGAGGTTGGCCGGAGAAGATGACCGGACCACCACCTCCGCCGCCGTCTGGTTTCGCCGGAATCATCCATTTCCGGCCGAAACTCCAAGCTTTCCAACTTCTTCAAAACTCAACCATTTTTCACGAATTTTACGTCTAAATCTATCTACTCAAACCCAGGAATCCAAATATGAGCTTAAAACATCAAACACATACCTGTGCTAGCCGAAAAATCGATCGGAAAGTCCGAAACTTCCTATTCTCGGTTCGGCTTCCTCCGTGGTCCTCTCCTTCGATGGTTGGTACGGTTGTGATCACGGGAAGGAGTAGAACACGATTAGTGGATCAAAACTGGAAGATGAGGCCTTGAAATCAATGTTGACTTTTGTGGGTGTTTGGGTGAATTTCGCACGGTTCGGGTGGTTTGGGTTTGTGTGTTTGTTTTGTCACAGAGAGAGACGAAAGAGATGATAAAGATGAATTAAAGATGGATCAGATTACACTGTTTTGGGGTAACAAAATATCTCTCCCAAAACCAAATTACCAAAATGCCCTTGCACATTTAGACCCATAACTCTCGTCTACGAACTCCGTTTTCCGCGTGCCGCCTGTCTACGAACTCGTGAGTTCGAGACCTACGCAACGGTATACAAAACACCACCGAAAAGGTTTCGAAACCAAAACTTGATTTCCATGCCCTTTAACAAGCAAGGGCAAAATTGTCATTTTACATAAATAATTTAATTAAATCCAATAATTAAAATTCTGGGTTGTTACAATCTACCCCCCTTAAGAAATTTCGTCCCCGAAATTCAACTCTACTCTTGGAACAAATAAGGATACTGCGTCCTCATTAGTTCCTCAGTTTCCCACGTGGCTTCCTCCACGTTATGATTCCTCCACAACACTTTAACTAGAGGAATACTCTTTCTGCGCAGTACCTTCTCTTTCCAATCCAAAATTTGCACCGGTTGCTCCTCAAAGGTCAAATCATCTTTCAGCTCAAGTGGTTGCTCTTCCAACACATGAGACTCATCAAACAGATATTTCCGGAGCAAAGATACATGGAAAACATTATGAACTCTGGATAATTCCGATGGTAAAGCAAGACGATATGCCACTGGTCCTATCCTCTCCAAAATCTCATATGGCCGGCGAAACCAGACGGCGGCGGAGGTGGTGGTCCGGTCATCTTCTCCGGCCAACCTCCGGCGACGGTGACGGCAGCCGGTCATCTTCTCCGGCGAGTCGCCGGTGACCGGTCAGGTTGAGTTGAACCGGTCCGGTCGAGTGAACCGGTCGGGTCAGTTGAACCGGTCGGGTTGAGTTGAACCGGTCGGGTTGAGTGAACCGGTCAGGCCGAGTTGGATCGGGTCGGGCCGAGTTGGACCGGGTTGGACCGGTCCAGGCGCGTGGGTACTGTAGCAGGCGCGTGACCGGCGCGTGAGCGCGTGTTCCGACCTTCCGTCGGCGCGTGGGGCCGAGTCTGAGGTCACGGTGGCGCGTGACAGTTAGTTTTTGACGTTTCGGACCTGTTGGCGCAGGTTTCGAGTCGATCGGATGTCGTTTAGGGTTGTTTCGGACGTTTTAAGGTTGCTGCGTTTTCTAGGACAGCATCGTTAGACTCCCGGGATTTATACTTAAGATTATTATTATTAGCTGGTAATCCCGATTATTAATTTGGACAGGCGATACTGCTCCAGGAACCTCAGGGGAGCGTACAGTTCGGGATTGAGTGTGCTTGAACAGGTTTGTGAGTGGACTTTGATTTATAAACTGTAATGCTTGCATAAACGTATCTTTGCTTTAAATACTGTTGAGTATGAGTGCAATGAATTTCTGGATTTTAGAAATGATACTGGACACATATTTTACAATATTTCAGTGAAAGTATGTTTTGAGAAATGGCCTGGTTTTTGTACTTGATTTTGATATCGTTTTGACGTGGTCAACTATTTGAGTATGTGATTTGGGTTGAGACCCATAATTGTGATTTTACCGATTTTGGCCATAAAATGATATTTGCAAAGAATTTGGCTTAGGCCGAGAAACAAATATTTCAAAGTATGGATTTGATTCACTGATTCCCGTCCCGATGATTGTTGTTGCTCTGACTGGTGTTGAGGAGCATGACTCTACCAGTTGTTGAGGGTTCGGACCTTAGGTGTTGAGGAGTATGTCTCCGCCGGGTCGCGAAACTGTCTATGCATAGTACAGATATTACAGACAGTACATATGGTACACAGAGTTGTACAGATTTGAACACATCTCAAGGGATACCCTGGTGTGTTATGAATATGTCGGGAACAGTGAATTTGAGATATTATGTGGCAGATTGAACCAAATGATTTGATTTTGAGATATTATGTGTCCGATTGAACCAAATGATTTGAATTTGAGATAATTTGTGTCCAGATTGAATTAAATGATTTTAAACTCATTTGAAGAGAGTTTTCAAACCAAATTGTGGATCACGAGGTATTTTCATTATACAGATTTTATGTGAGTCCAATTAAATGGTTTTAAAGATAAATGTGAATTTTGGATGATTTACATATGATGCTTTTATATGATAAATTGTTTTATGTTATGCATGCATGATTTTATAAATGGAGGGGAAGAAAGGAAATTCTTCGAAAAGGAATTTATAAATGATTATTTTTGTCCACTCACAACTTTTGTGTTTAAATCCCCCTTCAGGCAGTTGAGTAGCGTTGACGCGAACATTGATCTCGAGGCTGAGGCATTAGGATTTCGACTGCGCGGTGTTGTATATTTAAGTAGGATATCTAAATTTTACTCTTAATCCTACTTAGACGCTATGATATTATGTTGTATTTGTTTGGTCGTAAATTACGGGAATTATTGAGTGCTTAAGTCCCTTGTCTGACAAGAGGAAGTATTTATCATTGTTATTATAAATTGTATGGATTGAAGGGTATTTTGGGAACCTTTTCTTAGGTTGTCAGACGGGATCAGGGTTCTTCCCGGATTTTGAGGGGAAATTCGGGACGGGTCCTGACAATTGGTATCAGAGCGTCTAAGTAGGATTAAGAGTAAAATTTAGATATCCTACTTAAATATACAACACCGCGCAGTCGAAATCCTAATGCCTCAGCCTCGAGATCAATGTTCGCGTCAACGCTACTCAACTGCCTGAAAGGGGATTTAAACACAAAAGTTGTGAGTGGACAAAAATAATCATTTATAAATTCCTTTTCGAAGAATTACCTTTCTTCCCCTCCATTTATAAAATCATGCATGCATAACATAAAACAATTTATCATATAAAAGCATCATATGTAAATCATCCAAAATTCACATTTATCTTTAAAATCATGAATTGGACTCACATAAAATCTGTATAATAAAAATACCTCGTAATCCACAATTTGGTTTGAAAACTCTCTTCAAAGGAGTTTAAAATCATATAATTCAATCTGGACACAAATTATCTCAAATCCAAATCGTTTGGTTCAATCGGACACATAATATCTCAAATTCAAATCATTTGGTTCAAACTCACGAATATCTCAATTTCAAATCATTTGGTTCCATTTGGCAAATATCTCAAAATCAAGAATTCACTGTTCCCGACATATTCATAACACATCAGGGTATCCCTTGAGATGTGTTCAAATCTGTACAACTCTGTGTACCATATGTACTGTCTGTAATATCTGTACTATGCATAGACAGTTTCGCGACCCGGCGGAGACATACTCCTCAACACCTAAGGTCCGAACCCTCAACAACTGGTAGAGTCATGCTCCTCAACACCAGTCAGAGCAACAACAATCATCGGGACGGGAATTAGTGAATCAAATCCATACTTTGAAATATTTGTTTCTCGGCCTAAGCCAAATTCTTTGCAAATATCATTTTATGGCCAAAATCGGTAAAATCACAATTATGGGTCTCAACCCAAATCACATACTCAAATAGTTACCACGTCAAAACGATATCAAAATCAAGTACAAAAACCAGGCCATTTCTCAAAACATACTTTCACTGAAATATTGTAAAATATGTGTCCAGTATCATTTCTAAAATCCAGAAATTCATTGCACCCAAACACAACAGTATTTAAATCAAAGATACATTTATGCATGCATTACAGTTTATAAATCAAAGTCCACTCACAAACCTGTTCAAGCACGCTCAATCCCGAACTGTACGCTCCCCTGAGGTTCCTGGAGCAGTATCGCATGTCCAAATTAATAATCGGGATTACCAGCTAATAATAATAATCTTAAGTATAAACCCCATAAATCCCGGGAGTCTAACGATGCTGTCCTAGAAAACGCAGCAACCTTAAAACGTCCGAAACAACCCTAAACGACATCCGATCGACTCGAAACCTGCGCCAACAGGTCCGAAACGTCAAAAACTAACTGTCACGCGCCACCGTGACCTCAGACTCGGCCCCACGCGCCGCCACGCGCCGACGGAAGGTCGGAACACGCGCTCACGCGCCGCCACGCGCCCTCACGCGCTGGTCACGCGCCTGCTACAGTACCCACGCGCCTGGACCGATCCAACCCGGTCCAACTCGGCCCGACCCGGTCCAACTCGGCCTGACCGGTTCACTCAACCCGACCGGTTCCACTCGACCCGACCGGTTCAACTGACCCGACCGGTTCACTCGACCGGACCGGTTCAACTCAACCTGACCGGTCACCGGCGACTCGCAGGAGAAGATGACCGGCTGCCGTCACCGTCGCCGGAGGTTGGCCGGAGAAGATGACCGAACCACCACCTCCGCCGCCGTCTGGTTTCGCCGGAATCCTCCATTTCCGGTCGAAACTCCAAGCTTTCCAACTTCTTCAAAACTCAACCATTTTTCACGAATTTTACGTCTAAATCTATCTACTCAAACCCAGGAATCCAAATATGAGCTTAAAACATCAAACACATACCTGTGCTAGCCGGAAAATCGATCGGAAAGTCCGAAACTTCCTATTCTCGGTTCGGCTTCCTCCGTGGTCCTCTCCTTCGATGGTTGGTACGGTTGTGATCACGGGAAGGAGTAGAACACGATTAGTGGATCAAAACTGGAAGATGAGGCCTTGAAATCAATGTTGACTTTTGTGGGTGTTTGGGTGAATTTCGCACGGTTCGGGTGGTTTGGGTTTGTGTGTTTGTTTTGTCACAGAGAGAGACGAAAGAGATGATAAAGATGAATTAAAGATGGATCAGATTACACTGTTTTGGGGTAACAAAATATCTCTCCCAAAACCAAATTACCAAAATGCCCTTGCACATTTAGACCCATAACTCTCGTCTACGAACTCCGTTTTCCACGTGCCGCTTGTCTACGAACTCGTGAGTTCGAGACCTACGCAACGGTATACAAAACACCACCGAAAAGGTTTCGAAACCAAAACTTGATTTCCATGCCCTTTAACAAGCAAGGGCAAAATCGTCATTTTACATAAATAATTTAATTAAATCCAATAATTAAAATTCTGGGTTGTTACATGGAGGGTGTCTTTCTCCGCCACATTGTTGAGAGTTCTCCGACTGGCATTAGAGGGTACGTCTCCGCCAGATCGTTGAGGGGTTCTCCGATGTTGGCATTCGAGGGATCTTTCTTCGCCACATCGTTGAGGTCTGAGGTATGTCATGGAGGATTTCATCATACTCTCAGGATGATATGAGGTATGTCATGGAGGATTCCACCATACTCTCATGAGGATATGAGGTATCTCACGAAGGATTCCATCATACTCTCAGGATGAACCGGAATATCTAGTTACGGCTATGGATGCACCGAGATATTGAGCTATGGCTCCGGATGAGCTGGAATATCGAGTTACAACTCGGGATGAGCCGCGATATTGAGCTACGGCTGGGGATGAGCCGGGATATCGAGTTATCGTTCGGGATGAGCTGGGATATCGAGTTACGGCTCAGGTTGAGTTGGGATATCGAGTTACGACGTGGAATGAGCCGGGATATTGAGCTACAACTAGGGATGAGCCAGGATATCAAGTTACCACTCGGGGTGCTCAGGACGAGCCGGGATATCGAGTAATCACTCGGGGTGCTCAGGATGAGCCTAGATATCGAGTTACCACTCGGGGTGCTCAGGAGGAGCCGAGATATCGAGTTACCACTCGGGGAACCATGTGAAAATATGAAAGAACAAAAGTCTCACATTGAAAAATTGGGCAATATTTCAAGGACTTATAAGGAGTTGAGTTACTACCCTTATCGCTAAGTAAGTTTGAGTTGAACTTCAACTTCCTTCACATTGTCTGTGATAATATTAAATTATTTCTTATTCTAATGACATCTCTTAGTTTCCGACATTTTTCTTTTGTTGCTTGAGGTATTTAAACAAATAAGCAAAAGAGATTGATCTAAATTAGTGACTGTTTTCTTTTGCTTATCACATGTAACTCAGTGATTAGCAAACCAAAAATAATATATATGATCAACTACTACCTAGTAGCTAGTGCATGTGCTTTTAGGACCTTTTGTTGGTATAAGTAGCTAGTGTTTGGTGCAAAATTAATAACAAGTAATTTACGCATTTTTTAACTCGTCCGACCCTTTTTATCGTATGTTAAAATAATTTATAATAATGTGTAATATTATTGAATTGTATGATTTTTTTTATAAATTATACATAAAAATGTTTTCTTATATTGTTTATTTTGTAAAATAAAATAACAAATTATAAAGAAATGATTGGCACCAACATATGAGTGTGAGAGCGTATGTATAATGAAAGTCGTCATTGATTCGACGAGCCACGACCGGTGAAGGTCTTTCATAGTCATGCTTGAAATCAATCTTTTGAAGTTTTGAGACCGTACTCTACAGTCTAATGTAGGTCAACCCACATAGTGCACCCAAGGGTCTTTAGGTCAAATTGGTCAATGCTATTGAAATGCAGCAATCCCCAAATTATTGCCAAATGTATAAAAACATACACTAATTAAGTTTCATGCTAAATTTAATTATTTATAATTAATAGTTCTATTTAATTTGTATACTAGTAAAGAAGAACGAACATTTCTCATTCAAATGGGAATTTAATTTATGTTGTATAGAAGATTGGTTTGCCCAATCTATTATCATGGTTGCATACAAGCTTGGTGTAGCCTCTTGTTTAGTCTCTAGAGTTGAATCTGAAAATGGTACTTTTAATTAAAAGGCATAGTCATAATTCATAAAAAAAAGTTTTATCCATCCATTCAAAAAAGGAAAAAGAAAAATGACTCTAAAAAGTTGTACTTGAAGATGTGGAAGGAATATGTTGTCAGTCAAAAGATAATCTGGAAAGAAAAAGTGATATTGTTGGTGGTTGTTCATGTGAATGGATCAAATTTGATTTGATTCTTCTTTGATCTGATACTGTCTGAACCATAAGCTTAGAGAACTACTCTCAATTAATAAGAAATTGTCGTTTATTTTCTCATTTTGTAAATTATAATCATTTGTTTTCTTATTCTGTAAATTACAAAGTGAATGCATGAGTCCGTTATATGGAAGTCTTTTTCGCATCGGCTACTTGCTATTTCCAACTCCAAAACAAGAAACAAAGGGTATGGATGCAATGTGTGTGTGTGTGAGAGTGACATGGATTATGTCGTATAATATCTTATATCTACCATTCCTGTGCTGGTATAGTATCTTATACCTCTTTCCTTACACACCTGACTTGAAGTGGAGTAGTTTGAAGAGGAAAGATTTAGATCAAAGGATTGCGGCTGCTTAAATCAAAGATGACCGACTCTCTTTAGACTTTTAGACTTCAGCCGACTGCCAAGCCACTTTGACTTATCAGAAGAAGAAAATAAGGTTTGGGGTCAGCTGGTCGGACCACTCTGACATGATTCGACCGTCTAATCTAAGACTCTCTCCAATATCAGCACTTCTGTACAAAAAGAATAAACAAAGGGTTTATCTGCTGAATCAGTTGGAAGCAGCTCCAAATTCAAAGCCATATTTCCATTGAAATCAAAGCAGACTCAGAACCAAGAAATTCTTACTCATTACATTGAGAATGTGCCAGACAAAACAACTACTGATTACAAGTTTGAAACTCAAGTTTGGTAAGAAGATAGCCAATTAGCCAGACATCTCTCTCAATCACTCTTCTTCACTGTAGCTGACTTGATAATGTCAATGAACTCCGGCTGATCAAACAAAATGAGCACAAACGATATTATCAGTAACCAAAGCCAAAGAGAAATCACAAAGATAGCTGAGACGAGGCACGGAGAAAAATGATCACCTTAAGGGAAGCTCCGCCAACCAAAAATCCATCCACATCTGGCTGTGTTGCCAATTCCTTGCAGTTTGCTCCGTTTACAGAGCCTAAAGATGATAGCATGCCGTTAAAACAAAATTTTACACAACCAGGGGAATTATGTAAGGCAATCTCTCCTCTCTACAATTGGTTTTATTACGCTCATTTATGGCCTAGATAGGGATGCTGATGATCTTCAGTATCCCATACTCATGTAAAACTAACAGAGTGAAGCATAAGCATCCAACTCCCAAAGGGTGCATCTTTATTGGTTCTCAAAAGTTGAAGCACCTCAGCCAAACAAAAGTTGGTTCTGGTTTGATTTTGAGTTAAAAGACAGTAAATGGTTCAACTTGGTGGATGGTTCCTTGGTTCAGTTGAGTAAAGTAGTTCGCTCTTGCTTTGTTATGATGACTAGCCAGTAAAACTCTCTCTCCTAAAGAAATATAGGACACATGGTATTCACGACAAGTAGATGAAGATTACCTCCATAAATAATTCTCGTTGATGCGGCCACTTCAGCACCAACATTGTCATAAAGCCATTTTCTCAATTCAAAGTGGACCTGGAATCAGAATCTGTTTAACGAACTTGACATACAAACTTAGTAACTAGGGAACTAACAAAAAAAAAACAAGGGAACTAACAACTGCTTGTAAGAAATGAGGCTGTTTATAGAAAAACATAATGAAATAGAGTAAAAGGCAACACACATGAAGGTAACTAATTCACCGAGCTGAGGCAAGGAGAACCCTAATGCATAATACACAGACGTGAACAGTGAACTCATCATAGAACATGTTAATTTGTCCCCCCAATGGAAAATATTCAAAAGTAGGGATTAGTCAACATAAAAATTGAGCTCTTCTATCATATACATCATATTGACAAAGTGAGCAACCGCAATGAAGTCATGAAAAATGTTCCATAATATATTATTAAATTGAACAAAAGGGCATCTCCTCTCAAAGTGTTCACCCTGACTTCAAAAACACAAGGACATGTGGCAAGAATGTACTCAAGAAGCTTACAGGTCATCAATACAGATGTTGCATCTCATGACAGTAACCTTCTCAAAAGTAATATTGGTCTATGCATTACAATAAAATTCCGAAATTCAGCACAAGTAAAATGGCTCTAACTTTCTAAAGAGGAGGTTGCAAGTTCAAATTCACCTCCCTAGACTAAAAATTCATAACTGATCCAAAAAAATAATGATAATTGCATAAGACCTGAGCTGATGCATACTTGCAATAACAAGGATAACTTTCATTGAAAACCCAAAAAATATAAAATATAACAAGGTTTCAGCCATCCACACTTACTTCCTGAGCCTGAGCAGGGCTCGCAACCTTCCCAGTTCCAATTGCCCAAACCGGCTCATAAGCCAAAACAACATTCTCCCAGCTCGATATTTTCTCTGAAAGAGATGAAAGAGGTAATCAGCTAGTACACATATCAGGGAGAAAATAAAATAAAATTCAGACAATGTAAATCACTATCCGGAAAGTGTTAAACCCACAGAGAAGTATAAATTAGAGATCTTAGAAACAAATCATGAGTACTAATATATGATTGTCTGCAGGCAACCCCAAACAAAACATACATCTAGTAAACCGAAGAACACAGAGCACCAAATAGCGAACACGAGAATCTTACTTTGTCAGTGGTAAAGAAGTACCTGCTATTGCTTTTGTTTGTGCAGCCACAACAGCCACTGTAGATCCTGATTCTCGCTGCTCAAGAGTCTCCCCAACACAAGCAATAACTTTCAAGCCTTGAGAAAGTGCATAGGTAACCTTGTCTCCGACAAACTGCGTGGACAAAGAGAACCACAAGCACAGTAATTGATTGTGTAAAGTTGTAGTCTACCATAAGCTAGAAATAGAAGATGAAAAGGTCAAAGGGCGTCACTTGTTACCTCGTTGGACTCATTCAGGATAAGTCTTCTTTCAGAATGGCCAATAATGACCCAGGGAATGCCCAAATTCACCAACATTTCCGCACTGAGCAAACAAGAAACTGGTCATTTTGTGCATAATTTCTAGTTCCCTAAACTTCATATAGCAGTTTAACATTAGACAAGGTTGGTAAATTAGACACGACCATACCTAACCTCTCCTGTAAAAGCACCACCTTTGCGAACCCAACAGTTCTGTGCGGCAACATGGAAATCAGACCGCAATAAACTTTTCACAAAAGCAAGAAACACAAATGGAGGGCTCACAACAACCTCTGCAATAAAAGTAAAGCACAATCATATCAAGCATTGAATTACTTGCACAATAAAATGAGCTTTCATTTTGGAAGATAAAAACTATAAAGCTACTTGTTAAGAACACAATTGCTTGATGTGAAGTAATATAACTGACTAAAACAAATAGTTGAGCAAAACCTGCAGCTTACCCACAATATCTTCTGAAGGGACTTCAGCTTCATTCAATGTGGCGACAATTTTCTTCACCTCTGCAGTTGTTCCATTCTGCAACCAACGAAAATGGAAAAACAAAACCCAAAAGTCATAAATTTTCTGATACTTGTCACAACAATCAAATCCAAAACTACTGTTTATCGCATAATTCACACAAATTCAGTACTGGGTTGTCTCTTAAAATCTAAATTATGCACCAAAACTATTAAACAATATGAGGTAATTTTTGGCTACTACTGCAAATTCGATGAAATTTATCTGTATAAACTCAGACATCGATCAAAACCCACCAAATGAAATGAACTAGAAGGCACCATTTAAAGAAGAAAAGCATGGTAGAAACCCAAAACAAGAGACATACGCATTTCCAGTTACCACCGACGAAGAATTTTCTGCCCATCTTCTCTTTCACTCTGATTATTTGCTCAAATTGAAAATCAAGGCTCTTGTTCGTTTTTGGACTGAGAAATGACTTTGCGAACAGAAAGCCTTTACTTTTTATATTTGTAGTGCGCCTGTTCCTGTGTGTCTGTAGAAGAAAATCGTTTGTCTGCCCGAAAGAAACAAAAAGGTATCAGAAGATCCATCGTACACTTACAAATAGGGTCGGGTTGATCCTCCTAAACTTTACACATTAATTAGAAGAAAAAAAAAATACATTTTATTATATTGTTATTTATATTAAATTACACGATTATATTCGTATTCTCAAATTTACATTTATCATTATAAATTCTTAAAACTTTATAATTTTAGCCATCTGTTAGATTTCAAAAGACCTTATTTCAATTTTAGCCATATGCACTCCACTTTTTTATTTTAATATCTTTTTATTTTTTCATGAATCAAACTTCTAAATTTACCCCTCTTTCTTTTTAATTTAAATAAATTTTATTTTTATTTTTATTTCTTTTACTTCTGTAAAACATTTGGTGAGCAAAAATGCTCCATCTTCTAAACATTTGGCTTATAGTTAGACATTTAAATTATGGGTAAACTACATAAAAATACCTAAATTATATGCGTCATTTTAAGTTCATACCCCAACTATGAAAATTGGCATATAGGTACCCAAACTATCAAAACAAAACATTTAGGTACCCACCGTTAGCAATCTGTTAAAAAAAATATGTTAAGTGCCAAGTGGCACTTGTGGGTATTTTTTTAATGCTTACATGGACTCCATGTCAGATAAAAAATAATAACTAATAATATTTAAAAAATTTAATAAAAGCTTAATAAATATTGTCTTATAAAAAAAAAGAAAATAAAAAAAGAAAATTCACGCCCAAAATCCCAGTTCAATTCATTAAACACCCACCACCTCCTACCCCTGTGTTGGAAGAGAATCAAACCCATAAATTTCATGAGCAACAACCCATAAATTTCATGAGCAAAAACCCAGAATTAGTGTGGGTTTGAAAGAGAGAAAGGGAGATGGCGCTGAAGGGAGAAAGGTAGGTTGGGGGTGATTTCATCGTTAATGAGCAAAAACCCAGCTTTGTTAGCCACCGCGGTGGCAGCCTCCATTGGGCTCCTCGCCACCAAAAAACATATATTCTTCAAAGGCATCTACGATTCCGATCCCACCACCGATCACAATGCGGAGTCGCACCCGATCCCCTATCCCAACCTCTCCTCGCATCCTCAAAAAAAAACAAAACCCAAATCAATCCTACCCTTCCCCATCACCCCTCACCGAGATCGATGAACGACAACGATGAAATTGCTCGTGATTTGCAGAGACCGAGTCTGCATCAAACAAATTACAAAAAGCAAAAACAAATTTTAGTCCAAGCCCCCGCATTGATGTCCAAACCCAACGGCCCCCAAATTCATGCCAAAATCAACCCTTAATTCATGCCTAAACCTAGCTAACGATGAACACCCAATTCCCAATCCCACCTTCATGTTTGTCTGTGGGTTGGGAATGGTGGAGGTGAGGCCAGATCTCGACCTCGATGAAGTCAATGACTTCGCGGTGGTTCAAATAGGTAAGATCTGAACTTCGGGTAGCATCAGCTGGGGTCCTGGGTCTCGACTGCTGCAGAGCAGACGAGTCGGTTGGCGCCTATGCAGAGGTGAGGAAGCCGAGTGAGCTTGGAAGACGAGGTTGACGACGACGACGATGAAGAAGTCGATTTGAGGCCAGAGAAAGTGGGTAGTGTGAGAGTTGCAGAGAGAGACTTTGTCTGAGGTTGAATTGGAGCCATGGTGGGAAATGGCTCAAGCCAAGATGGCTTGGGAAAGAGTGACGGATGAAGACGAAGAGTCCAATTCTTTGGTGTTAATAACTTAATCCTAATCAACCTCTTAGGTATGAAATTAATTCCGAGAAACTCCTCCCTTTTTCCTAGTTAAATTTTCCAAACATAACAACCAGATGGAATATGTGAATTTATTCCCAATTCAAGCTTCGATACCATTACAAACAATGCGGCCAATGTTTCTAATCCTCCTCCTTATTATTCTTGTATATGAAAAAAAAAAAATTATTGTTCATTTGGCAATAATTTGTTTGGTTCAGTAAAAATTTTCTTATTTGAGGTTCAAAAAGAAAAAGGAGGTTTTGTTTCTCTTGATCGATAAGTGGTAATTGAATATAAAGCAATAAATAAGATAATTAGTCAAAGAGTTTAACTCAAATGAAAAAAATATTCTCAAAAATTAATTTTATTGTACAATCCAATAATCTGGTAATAATTTACAATTTTACATTAAATTTTAAACCAAGATTTGCACCCTTTGCTTTACAAATTTCTATCCTCAACATCTCAAACATTATTCACACTAGGATATTTCAGGACTTCCTTCATTGACCGAAACCTTCTTCCTTCTGGGCTTACTTAGTGGTGCACAATTAAGTGAAAAAATTTCAGCCTTTATTTGGCAGCAATACAATTGAAAAATTATGTATGTTAATTGACATATACTATTAAAATTGTAATAATTCCCTTACCCCGTCATTGTGCCCGGCACTTGGACCACCTCGCCGAGTTTGAGGTATAAAAATACTCTGTACAAGGCAACCCCCCCTGGCCAGTCAATTGCTCTCAAATTTATCTCTGGTGCATGTTGACCTTGGCCAATCAAGGCAAGTGGCTGATCTTGATCGTCCACATCATGCGGTTGATCTTGACCATCCACCTCCGGCGGTTGATCTTGACCCTCTTCAGCAGCAGCTGGTGCTTGATCTTGATTCCGATCAGCCATATCAGTTGCCTCATCTCTTCCAATTTCTCCCCCAAGGTAATTGGCTTCTACAACCAATGGAATGGGAAAAGGATAGATCTCGGGATCAGCCTCTGTAGGAAATGTATTTAGGTCAAAGCGACCATCTATGTAGCTTGGGCATCGTTGTGCAACGCAATAGCTTGTGCATCGTTGCGCAGTGCTATAGCTTGTTCAATTGGCTGAGCTTCATGTTGGTGGTTGCGCACCGGAGTGCAACAATTGAAAATACACCGTAGAGTTATCACGGATATTATAATTTGTGGGTTTTCCTCTTCATTTGTACAAGAAGAATGTATAAAATTCATCATGTGGGTTACTGAGGATAATGGTAGTGCTATATCGAAACTGAACCAAACACAACATTTATACAAGAAAATGTCAATGGTTATATAATGATAGCCGTTGGATCGAGGACTATGGACGGTGTACAATATTACAGGCAAATGTACGTTTCAAATACTAGATTCATTGTATTTGGTCCCTATTATATTCATTGGTAGAGATAAATTCCATATATAAAAGCTAATTAATGAGGCTAGATACAACGTATGAGAGTAAAAGAGAGAAAATTGGAAATATAAAGTAATTTTTTTTTTAAAATTGTTTTGTTTAGAGGAAAGTTCATCTATATTTATTGTTTTTTTTCTCGTAATTCTTTACCAAAAAACTAATTTTTTCCTCTTTTAGTTATATATTTTCATTACACTTTTGCTTTTATTTTATTTTCCAAATTCATTGTACTGTATTCCTTTAGAATAAAATATTTTTGTATGAAAAAATAAAGAAAAAATATTATGGTTACCTACCCCAAAAATTTGTGGGAGTCTGAAAATAATACAAAAATAAAAATGGCAATTTAATAAAAAAAATAATAAAAAGCTTGAAATAAATATATTAAAACAAAGATAGTACTTAGATCCATCCTACGTATGTTCTTGTAATGTCCAATTTTAATTAATGAATAATCGTAATTGTTGATTTCTTAAAATATCATGTAACATTATTTTTAACAACAAATCAAACAAATTTAAGATCGATTAAACATATATATGTATCAACTAAATTGACATTCATTCTAATCATCTTAATTAAGACCAAAATCGTCAAAAATTTTGATATATGAAGATGACCAACCGATATCAAATTTTGTTGAATTTTTTCAAAAATCTCATTTTATACGATGTTTTTAAAAATCACGAATTTCGATTATCACATGTAAATAAGAAAATTTCGATAATCAATAAGAAATCAGAGCTCAAGGTTATGTAACTTAAACTTAGGCTACAAAATGATTGAAGGCTAAGGGTATTGATGATATACCTCTCATGGATTCCGTCACATCTTGACCTTCGGATGTCTTAGATGCCCTCCCCATTCTATCCATTGTTGGAAACGGAGATCTAGCTAGCAATTATTATAAATACTCTAAGGCACTCTACAAATTTTGGTTAGAGTCTTTAGGTCGTTTTATAGATAGAGAAGAGGATTCTAGAGGGCGCTCGGTTAAAAAAAAAATAATCTATATCTAGTTTTCGATTTTTTCGGAGATCTTATTTGATACATGTTATGTCCACCCAAATTTATTCTGGACGTTACATACTTACATTAGCTCGATGCATTTTTCTTCCACCAAATCCACTCTGGACGACACTTAATATTATGACATCGTTTTTATTTGTATATAATTATTGTGTTATTTCTAATTTAGCTCCAACGTGGAAAAAAAGAGAGGCTATATTCAATGTTTAGTTGTGGGATTTTCATTCTTATATGCAATGATATTTTATTCTAAGGTGAAAGTAAATTTAGGCTAAACCACATAATAACTAAATTATAAGTACATATCAAATTCAATACAAATTGTACCGATTGAGCCAATTTGGGGGGGCTTTTCCAACTTTATTGCTCAAATGACTACCTGTAAATTTAGGTGTTGTATTCATAGTCACATTTTTCGCTATCGAATATCTAAATTTGATGTTTCTACCTCCAATATTACGTTAAAATAATATTCCTCTTACTTGTAATTAAGAGGTCTTATATTCAACTATAGATACGATGATATATTTTACAAAATTCGACAAAAAGTGACCGATTTACTATGTGGCTGAGCCCAAATATCTTAGCCCAACATCCTAAAAGGTTGGGCACAAATAACTCAGCCCAAAATCCTGCTATGGGCCCAGCCTAATTCCAATCATTTCGGAGTTGCTACTTGGCATGAATTGATTGATCGGGCCCAGCCCAATATCCCAAACTCCGAAGCCATGTCTCATTTGCTCTTGGTAACCCCACACAGCGGAAGCAGCCAAATCGGTCTCACGCAGTAGTCAGCACTCGCGGATACAGACCCTCAATGTCAGTCTCCGAAGCTTCGGGTCAAGATCTGAACCCACCTCCGACCACCCCTGGTCGACGCCGGAACTTCCCCAACCATCTTTCCGGAACACTAAACTCCGATATCCCCACTGATCCTCTCCTCCAATCAGGCTCCTTCATCGACGCCACTCCCATCAATGGCCAAGCTAAAAAGAAAGCCCAAAGAGCTACGGAGAAGTCGAAACGTGCGGAGCCAGTGACTCCCGGGTCGGGTCAGGAGAGTTCGGAGGGTACGCCCGTACGGGTCAAGCGAAAACCTTTGGAGCCTGTGGAGAACTGGTTGCCCCAAGGTTGGATGGTGGAAGAAAGAGTTCGGACCTCTGGTGCAACAGCTGGAAGTACAGATAGGGTAAGTTTTGGGTTTTACAGATTATTATTAATCTCTCTGTAATCTCAGAATAGATTTTGTGTGTGTTAACTATTTTTGGTTTATTGTTGATTAATGCTCATTTGGTTTAGAAATGAAGAAAGAGAGGAGCTATGTTAGATTTGATTTGATTCTCTGTTTTAAATTCATTTTGCATTAACTTATTGGCAAACAAACTAAATATTGGTATTTATGGTTTATATATTTTGTTTAAAGGAGTTGATTGTCAAATTTTGTTCTATAACCCCAATTAGTTTTGGGGTAAAGGTGGTAAGCACATTGTGGCAAGGGTTAAGATTCTTATACTTAAATGTCTGTTTTTCAATTATTTTTGTGTAGAGGGTTAGTGTAACCTATATTAAGTATCATTATGTGATGTTTGCACTGCCAAGAATTGCCTTTTTTTTTATTTATCAAAACTTACTGTTTTGCAGAAATAGATTGTTTTGGAATTCAACCTGGTTGCATAATTTCCGTTATGATGGATCCAGAAAGAGAGAACACTCCTCTCTTATTACTCAGTTAGGGATAGGGATACAATGTTCAGACCTAATTCGGGGTTTTGGTTAGCAATTGTGTCACGATTAGAGCTTTCAAAACATGTTACCGTGCCCATTCTGCAAGATCAAATACCTTGGTTCACAAGGTCTTCTTTCAATCAGTTGCAGTGAACAGGCTGGAAGGGCCCATGCATTCTATTACTGGTTAATTATCCTTGTTATAGCATTTGGAATGATTCTCTTCTTGCCTGGTCTGTGGGTTTATTTTTCTTTGTGCAAGTTTTATTCCATTACCTAACTAAACAGTAAGCCTTCAACAGTGAACCTTATACAAAGAAATTGCACTTAATTTTCAGGCAAAGTTTTTGTTGGAAATGACATAGGATGAGATTGTATCTGTTGTTGCTACTTGATGTTTAATTCTTTGACAGTTCCACTCTTTGCAATAGTTCCATTGTAGATAAACAGAATAGTACATAAATATGAAAACATTAGAGATTGCTTTACTGAAATGAACCCTGAATAATGCTTAAGACATCTATTTTGTGCAGTATTACATTGATCCAGTCTCAGGCCGCCGGTTTCGGTCAAAGACAGAAGTTCTGTACTTTCTGGAAACAGGAACTCTCAAAAAGAAAAAGATCGCAGAGAATGCCAGTGCTGACAAAACAGTGAGTCAGAATTGAAATCTTATTTGCCTAAAAGAGGTTAAAACATTCCCCTTTCATTTTTCTCACTCATGTTTTCCCCTTTACCTTATTTCTAGCAGTCTGGACAGGGTTCTGAAAGCCATAAACCAAAGAAGTCTAATTCAAAGGGAAAGAGCTCTGGTTTAAACTTTGATTTTGTGAGTGTGCCTGAGACGGTCGGATGGGTTCTTGCAGACTCTACTGGAGGGTCCTGGACACCCTTTGTGGATAACAAGAAGGTGCCTGAATCTTCTACACAAGAATGGGCTGCTGCATTCACATTTGTCACAGCCAGAAAATAGTGGAAGCTCACTCTCAGTGGAAACATTTTGCACCGCCAAAACCGGGTTAATTCTTTTGCCAGCAGACCTACACTGACCAATATTATATCCTCTTTTTGCCATATGCCTCCATCTACTGATCTTTTAGGAATCATTTGGATCATGCTGTGTCGTTTCGTAGGACACCGAAGCTCATCTACATTACTGCTTTGGAATTTGCACATTGGGTACAGGGTCTAGTTGAAATCGCGGCATATTTGCTGTTAGTTTAGTTTTTGTTTCTCTCCCAAGTGTCGTTGTTATTGGGAATCCAAGATAAGCTTCATGCTAGTTGCACTCAGTTTATGAGATTTAAGCTTATTTTGGAGTACATATAACATTTCTCTTCTTTTCTCACTCTTTAATATATACATGGGGTTTTGTGTTTGGCAATTATTCATTTGGTAAATGCAAATGTTATGACTATCATACTTGACAAATGATAACAATATAATTTTGAACCTCACATTTTTGGTTATTTTCTAAGCAAAACTGAGAAATCAGAAAGAAGAGCAAAGAATTGATTATTTTGTTTTTGGTTTTTTGTATTTGATCCATCACAATTTTATTAATTTTGGAAAGTTAAGTTCTTAAATCTTTTTTATATTGACATTCGAACAAACTTCCATTCGAATCTTATATATTTATCTTCCAAAATAGATAATTTGAACGTTGCCGTCTACTCATATATTAACACGCAAATTGAATGTGTCATGTAACCGTGAGATTGTACCTTCTAATAATTTTCCCCTGAGTTGTGCTATAGTAATTTTCAACCAATCTGATGCATATGTAATTCTGGTAAGGTTAAACCGAACAAACGTGATCTTTTTCAGATCGTGTTAGTTTTATGTTTGAATTTATTATGAATGTGAAGTTCAGATTAATCAGTAAAAAAAGTTTGCCATTGGACGCCATATTTGCTGTTCAGTTCATGATTTTCTTGGGTAATACGTCATTTTCTATCTCTTATTTATTTTAGATGGAATAGACCTTGTTTTCGGGTAACAAGTGCAAACAGTCACCAGTGGTAATGACAATTACCGAACTAATATGTGAAATTAGAATTCTAATTCTTTTCCGATTAGAATTGTAATTACAATTCCTATGCTAGTTTGGATTACAAAAATATTTTATATAAATTAATTTAACAAGCTCTTTACTTCTTTAACTTAATATCTTTGGGTCTCATACAATCTTGGTTCTTTAACTTAATTTAACAACATCAACATCATGGAAATTCTTCCTTCTTACCTTCATCTTCCACTCTTAGCAATACTCTTAGCAATTCTTTTGTGCTGGTTACTCAGATTCTTGGCAGGCACTTTCTGCCTTCCAAGGCCTCACTTTGATCTTGAAGCACGACCCAATCAACGACTTGCTCCTCAACCTCCTAATAACAATTCTAATAATGCCCATGCCCCAATTATTCTTCAGCTTCCTGCATTACCATCGGCGCCGCCACTTCCCCCGCAGACCACAACGGAGTTCACATATAGCAAAGGTCAAAGCCGGTGTACTAGTAGTACGGATTGTTCCATTTGCTTGGAGGATTTTATGGACGGCCAAGTTTGTTGTTTGCTTACTACTTGTAACCATTCCTTTCACAAGGAATGCGTTGATCAATGGCTAACCGGAGGCCAAAGCGACTGCCCCAATTGTCGTGCCCCGGTATCGATAGGGAATTCGAATTTGGATGCATAGAATGAGTATATTCGTTTTATTTACATTAGTAAGTACGTAACTACGTCCGATAAATTGAATTCATCATCTCTCGTACTAATGTAACTGTATTGAGGTCTATAAATACTTAGCTATATTTTGATGAGGTGCATGTTTTTACCAAGCATTATGTTGCCTTTAAATTAATGAGATTGTATCTAACAAAAAAAATTCATAAGATTGTATTGTACACTATATATCTCGGAGGTGGGAACGATTACACAAACGTATTGAACAAATAGGAAAAGGAAGAACACTAGCTATATATTTCTCCAATTAGCAGGAAAATTGTTTTGGCTTTGTTTTTTCTTTTTAATTTTCGTCCAAAAAAAAAAGAAGCGAAAACAATTGATAATTTGTTTTTTCTTTGATTAATGATGACACGGAAATTCAAATTTATAATTTATTTCAATATTGAAAAATAAATATACTAGTAGACCAACAATTGTCGATAATACTAATTAATTTTATGCATTTTTTGGGATTTATACAATTATATATATATACTAATTATGTATCGACTTTGTCCTAATTTGTCGTTTATGAAAACCGAATGCGAGATATCCCACTGTAGACATTTTGAACGCATTTTATGCATTTTTCAGGATTATACACTTATATACATTATGTATCGAGTTCGTCATTTACGAGATCCGAACACGAGATATCCTACGGCAGACATTCTAAAGGGAGACAACCCATGCACCGTAGACATTCTAAGGGAGCTTATTCACATTGGATATCGATCTTATCTTTTACGATAATCGAACACGATATCTCCCACCGCAAAATGAAGTGATAGAAATGGTTCTAACAAAAAAAAAAATGTGGTAGGAATGGTTAGAACACAATTGGTTACAATTTTCGAAAGGAACTCCAAACACTTTTTTATTTTGCAGCTAATAGTATATAAAGATTATCGATAATTATATTACATACGAATTCTCAAATATAGACCGCACAACTCATTTTTTATAAACACAAATCCACGAATTTAATAATGCATGAACAAACTTGCATCACACTGTAAGGGCCCCTCTTCGTTCTACTCTTGCATTTATTAAATTGCCCTTATACATATATCATAATTGGAAGCCTTCAATTTTTCAATCGCTATTTCAAGATCACATATGCAAAAAAAAATATAATGGAGTAGTAAAGACAACTTATATAAAAAAAAAATGTCGATATATATTGACAAAAGAGATAACTTAACAAAAAAATGTCGATATATACTGATAAGAGAGACAACTTGACAAAAAAATGTCGATATATATATATATATATATATATCTACAAATTACAACAACTTATTAAAAAATGTTAATATGTTAACAAATTACAAACAACATAAAAAAAATATTGATATAAGTTTGATCGATAATCAACCAAGAAAGAAGCCATGAAACGTGTCGGGAAAAGAAAAGAAAAAGTTAAGCTCAAAGCTATCGTACTCCTGGCTTCTCTGTCTGTTTTTTTTCTTCTCTATCTTATTACACATGGCTTTTAATCTTCACCGTTCAACAACATCTAATGGTTATAAGTCCTTCCACGTCATAAATAAGCTTAATTTAATACTTTTTTCTTTACAAACCAGTCTAAAAGTGGGAGTCCTTTAAACTAGCAGAGCAAATGTAGACCCCTCTCCCCACTCGTCCCTTCTATTTCCTCCGCTCAGCCATGGCTGCCATTTCCTCAGAGCTCACAGTGGAGGAGGAGAGATGAAGATGATCAATTGAAAGATACTAAATTTAGTTAATTTAATTACGTGGAACTAATTATAGCCGTTAGATCAGATTCACCAATAAAGATTAATAATTCATGTCGCAAATTTAGACGATGAGCATTTACTTTGCCCTCTTTAATTAGAGTTAGGACTCCGAAACCAAATTGTTTTCGAATTAAGTTGTTATATAAATATAGCTTTGCCTCTCCAGTTCATCCATCATTCAATTCTTATAATTAATAATAAATCCAACAAATTGATTCATTATTTTCCCGCCTTCTCGCTCATAGCTACACATCGACCATGTCCTTCGACGCCTATTTCATATTAGCATGTGTTTTTGCAGGCATGGCCGTCGGAATGTGTTTCTCCACATTCATCATGTTCTTAATCATAAAACGACATCATGAAACACGTCGTGGTCTCGAGGATGATGATTTTGATATCGAAGCACAAACAAATAGTTGGCTCTCAAGTCTTAATCACGATAATGATGATATTGAGGTTTCTAGGCCGCCGCAAACGTCGGTGGAATTCACGTATGAAGAAGTTGACGATGATCATCAAAACGGCGGCGTTTCTAGTCGTAGTCATGAACCTGGTGATGAGTGTGTGATTTGCTTGGACAAGTTTGTGGACGGGCAACGGTGTCGTTTACTCGCTGACTGTCAGCATTCGTTTCACAAGATATGCATTGATCAATGGCTATCAGCTGCCTCCCACAGCCGATGCCCGATTTGTCGTGCTCCTGTACTTAATTTTAATCATAACCAATTAGCGACTGTGGTTCTAGCCTCTAGGTTTGATCATTTAATTCCGGGTCCTTAATTACTTTGTAATTACATTGTGGCAATTGATTGTATGCATGAAAATTTATATTCTTTTATTTTGTTTTGGCAAATATGTTCGTGATTTGGTCACCATTCTAGGTACAGGAAAAAAAAGAAAAAAACTCTAACAAGCGAATCTTCTCTTACATAAAAAAAAATATGTGAGAATGTAAAGGAAAAATGTCTAACCTCGAAAAATTGAAAAATTCTGAAAAGACTTACAATTATATCAGGAAATTGAATAAATGTACAAGCACTAATTATATAAAGAGTTCAAACTACTCCCTGGGTCAATGCCAATTAATTTTGAGTCGAACACTGACCAACTGGCCTGCACAAAAGTCTTCCAGACTCCATTGTTGTCAAGCTTGATAATTTGTAGCTTCATTGACTCACCAAGCTTGTTAACAGTTGATGGAGTACTGCAATTGAAGCTCCCATTATCAACTGCATCCTCAAGTCAGTTTCTTCAGCTTTTGTCCATGGCAGATTGGCAGTCTACTTCCCTTTGGTCGACTGCTTCGTCCAACATCCACATCTAGAAATCCATGACAACAGAGAAAGAATGTCACATGTTCAAGCTCACTATAATAAAAACAATATTAATATGGTAACTGAGAGACAGAACACACCCAGAAAGTTATTGACAACCTTAAACATTAGCAACCACCCCCACAAAGTTCAAAAATGGATTCTACTGTTCGATATATGAATTGTGTCCAAACCCATCAACAAAGTTAAAGTGTAAACCATAGATTTTTGGGCTATTTGCTTATTCATCCTTGACAACTATATTATTTATTGAAAAACTTGCAAACAAAAATCTTTGAAAGGTCCGGCCCTTCCTTACCCGTCGAAAAAAAATCAATTGTAATTTATAAGTTTAATTATAAAAGTGTTTTAAGTTTAATTATAAATTAAGAATTAGAATCCTAATCTTGCATTGTACAAGAACATGACAATAAACATGCAAGGTTAAAAAATAGTGTAGGAACCTAAGACTAAAGAATTGTTATAATCTAACTTTTAAGTAAAATACAATCTTGTCAATGATTAGTTAGTAGTTTTTTTTTATGCAGATTAATTAGTAGTTTATCCTAAATTTTTTCATCACCCAAAAAAATAAAAATATCTACACATCTTTAGAACCTCAGGAACAACCTCAGCTAAACGAAAAAAGACATGAAACATAATGAGATTGAGAGATCCTTACTGTGTGAGGTGAATTATTACTGTTGTGACACTTGTTGTACCTCAAATTGGGGAGGGTTGCCCAGTTTAATTCAATACCCTGTATTATCCGGGACACCAAACAAGCTGTCAGAGTGTTCTAACGAGACATATGATCCCTTCATATGCACTGAAACGCTCATACCCTCTTCTTTTTTTTGTCAAAGAAACGCTCATAACTTCACCTGTTCTATATTATCATCCTTTGCTTTAGAAACTATGTTATACAAAGAAACCGATGGTTTTAAATCTGATTCTATCATCTCGTTAAGCAGAATCTCAGCCTCCTTCCACTTCCCATCATTACAAAGAACTCCGATGGTCGAACTGTAGCTAGCCACATTTGGAGTCATTCCATTGTTTCTCATTTCTTTGAGCAACCTCAGTGCCCTGTAAGAGCTACCCTCTTTGCAGTAACCATGGATCAATGTATTAAATATGACATCAGTTGGCTCCAAATGCACGTCACTCATTGATTTGAACAGCTTTGATGCTTCCTTCATATCACCTTTTGTGCATAACCCATGAATTAAGACACCATAGCTGTAAGCATCAGGCACCATACCGGCCTTCTCCATGGAAGAGAATATCTGAAATGCTCTTTCCATGTCACCAGATCGAGCCAAGGCATCAATCAAAATAGTGTATGTCACTTTCGTAGGAGAAACACCTCTGTTGTTCATCTCTCGCACTATATCAGCAACTCCTGCAGAGTTTTGAGTTTTAGCAAAGCCTTGAATCAAAGCGTTATAAGTCACCAACGATGGAGATTGTCCATTTGACTTCAACTGATCAAATAAACTCAAAGCCTTGTCCATCTTTCCAAGGTTACAAAACCCATCAATTAGTATGTTAAACGTAATCACATTTGGACTAATACCTTCCCTTTTCATCTGATTCACAAACTTCTCAGCTTCCCAAATCCTCATTTCCCGCCACAATCCACCAATTATGGTGTTGTATGCTACAACATTGCAGGACACTCCTCTCTCACGCATTTCATCGAACAGTTCCAAGGCTCTATTCATTTTCCCGTCATTGCAGCACTCATTAATCAAACAATTATAAGTACACACATTAGGAATAACCCCATTGCTTTTCATCTTCTCATAGAGCTTAAACCCATCTTTTTTATGGCCTTTCTTGAAAAACCCATCAATCAAAACAGTGTAAGTATACTGGTTAGCAACCAGACCAAGCTCCTCCATTTTACAAAACATCTTCTTTGCCCTCTCTAAATCACCATTTTTGCAACACCCATCAATCAAAGTTGTGTATATAACAACATTTGGAGACCAACCCATTTCCTGCAACTGCACCAAAAGCTCAAAACCCCTATCCAAATCACCAGCCTCGCAGCAACTTTTCATCATTATCCCAAAACTATACAAATCCAACTCAGCCCGACCCTTAAATTCATCGAAAACCCACCAAGCTTTTCCAAAATCTTTTAACTTGACAAGAAAACCCAACAGATTATTAAAAGTATTTGATCTGGGAACGAGGCCCTGGTCAACCATCTGCTTCAAAAAGTACAGGGCTTGCTCTGGCGACTGAGATTGAACATGGGCATTGATGATTGCTTCGAATATGTTCCCACAGGTGGGATTTGAATTCACATCGGGTTGAGTTAGATGGTGAAGGAGAGAGGAGGGAGTGAAGAATGGGGAAGTTAGTCGACCGGAGAGTACTTGAAGAATGAGAGACTGGGCGTGTGTCGGCATATCGGAGGAGATAAGGTGGTGGAGAATAAAGGATATGGATTGGTGGGTGTGTTGGAAGCCTTGGAGAGTTGAGGAGTTGAAAATTGAGAGGGCTTTTAATGGCGGGATTTTCACCATTTTTTGAATTAGGAGCAGAGCTTCCTTCCTTAGTGACATTTTCCGGCGTGTTGTTTGTTTGCTCGACTCTACCGGTTGCGCCAGCTGAGCAAGGAACTTTGAACACCCAATCAACACACTAGCCGGGCCGGGCGGGGTCGAATTTACTCGACAATGACCATATCAGCTTAGTAACTAAAGCCCAAACAATCGGCTCTCGTTTATTCTCCTCTTTTTTGAGAAATTGATGAAAATAAAACACTATACAAATTTATTCAAAAATGGAACACTAAAAAATATGTTTATAAAAATAGAACATATATAAAAGGAATGGTAACCTTGTAGTAATCAGCTGACTATGACTTTGTGAAAATAGAAGAGAGGTCACTGAGGGATTGAGGAGCAGGCGAAAAATTCCTCCCATCTTCTATCTTCCTCTCATCTCCTCTCATCTTCTCTCATCTTCCTCTCATCTTCCTCTCATCTTCATCTCATCTTCCTCTCATCTTCTCTCATCTTCCTCTCATCTCCCTCATTCCTATGTTTGATTTTTGTTAAGGTGGATGAACCAAAGTGTTGGACATTCAAGAAATTAAAGAAAATAACTAATTGGAGAGTGAGGAAGATGAATTTGCAGGTGTGAGGTCGGGAAGATGATTGGGTAGAAGGCCATAGAAATCAGGGAGAATTTGTAAATCTAGTCTGATAGTGCCCCACTAGCTTAGATCTAGTTTGATAGTAACCCAATAATCATATAGTCTTATAGTGACCCAATAGTCTATGGCGGTCCTTTTCTGTTACACTTTGGGTAGATGCAAACCACATGGCTAGGAAATGCGAAGGCAAAGAAGAAGATTTTCATTGTACTACTCAGTTAGGGTATTGGAAATTCCTGTCATTGTATTGCTCAGTTAAGCTATTAACAATTTTTTTCATAGTTTGTCTTTATGCAATAGGCTGTAATGATTTTTTTAAAGTAATCCACCATAGTCCTTTGTACAGTTTATGTAATTCTGAACAATGCATTTTATGGATTTTGATTACCTCCAAATTGTAATGTCTAAGGTTGAAAGCAACTTTATTAAATGGTGATGCAAGTGAGTCAACAAATTTATTCAAAAATAGAACTCTCATAAAACTTTGGCCAGTGAGAATTGGATGTTTTGGCCAGTGAGAATTGAAGGCTTTGGTTTGAAATTTTCATCAAAGTATGCTCTTTTATGTCCTCATAGTCAAGTAGTGTCCTCATAGTCAGGAAGTGTCCTCATAGTCAGTGCAGTGAAAATTGGATGTTTTGGTCTGGAATTTTCATTAAAGTATGCTTTTTTCTGTCCTCATAATCAGGTAGTGTCTTCAAAGTCAGGTTGTGTGCTCATAGTCAGGTCGTTGACAATTGCCAAGTTCTCAAACAAGGCTCTATTTTCCAACAACAATAACAAGTTCTTTAAGCATATGAACAAAGGAAAAGGATAACTGACCTCAGTGGCAGTAACTTAACCAAACCTAGACAAAAATTTAAAAGCATGAAAATAGGCGCCCATTTTACAAAAGTAGGTTATAGAACCTAATGGTGCCAACAAAAAACAACATCCACAATTTCAATATGCTTGTATTCAATGGATGTTACAGGAATTGAGAACTTCAAATTGAGTTTTTCGGCAGGATTGTTTGGTTGGGCAATAAGGTGAACACGGTTTATAAGCTCAGCAAACGTTGTAGCCCTTGGTACTATAATGCCTTTCATATCGCCCCCTTCATACATTTACTTCTTTCCAAAACTCAAACATTTTCCATTGAAACAAATCATAATTGCAACCAATTCCATTCCTGAAATTTCATACACTAAAATTTATTACAATAAAGTTAAATTGCACTACATTACTATAAGTAAAGTACATAACTATTGGGCACTATAAGACCACAAGACTATTGGGTCACTATCAGACTACAGGACTATTGGGTCACTATCAGACTACATGACTATTGGGTCACTATCAGACTACAGGACTATTGGGTCACTATCAGACTAGATCTACAAATTCATCTGGTCATCTTCACACTAGATCTACAAATTCATCTGGTCATCTTCCCGACCTCAAACCTGCAAATTCATTTTCCTCACTCCCCAATTGGTTATTCGCTTTAATTTCTTGAATGCCCAACACTTGTGGTTCATCCACCTTAACAAAAATCAAACATAGGATTGAGAGGGACCAACCTCTGCACAAGAGACCACCTCCTTAAACAAACTTATGGAGAGGAAGATGAGATAAAGAATGCAGCAAATATTGGCTTTCCTAACCTGGAATTAAAATTTGGTTATTTGCTTTAATATCTTGAATGTCCAACACTTGTGGTTCATCCACCTTAACAAAAATCAAACATAGGATTTAGGGAGATGAGAGGAAGATCAGAGAAGATGAGAGGAAGATAGAAGATGAGAAGAATTTTTTACCTGCTCCTCCATCCCTCAGTGACCTCTCTTCAAATTTCACCAAGCAGCTGGTTACTACAAGGTTACCATCCCATTTATATAGATTCTATTTTTATAAACACATTTTTGAGTGTTCTATTTTTGAATAGATTTTTGGAGAGTGTTATATTTCCATCAATTTCCCTTTTATTTTTTTGGGGATCAAAATGGAAATCATAGTATTATGGCTTATTACTCAAAATGCTCCCCGAACAGAATATTGAATCTCAATTTACGCCCCAATCGCAAAATCGTAACAATGTGCACCCAGAACGCCCCTTCTGTCAGCCCCGTTACACCAAATAATTCACACTGTTACACACTCCGTTTAGAAGGCTTACGTGGCAACAAGGGATTGGATGTTTTAATATTAAAACTAAATATTAAAAAAAAACAAGAAGAAGAAGATGATGAACGAAGGGTAGGGTTGGCTTCGCCGACCACCACACCATCCTCTCCCTCTTTAGACCTCCGCCCACAGCCCACAACCCACCGCCCATCTGGGTTTCTCCTCCGCCCTCATATTCCTATCTCCGGAATCTGCAATACCAACACCACCATCAACACCAACACCTCATCTTCCTCATCTTCGCCCAAATTTCACCAATTTTAACGATCTGGCGAGTTCGACGTCGTCTTTCCTAAGTAGAAACCACCATGCAATTAGTTCACAAGGAAGACCTCAACATCATGAATTCAAAGGTGAAGACAAAGGATTGAAAGCTTATCTAAATTCGTCGAAAAATGATCAAAAGCTTTGAGGCCTCTAAACTTCATCTCCTCGATTCTTCCGCCACGGCGGTCTTCGACGGTGATGGTTGTCATGGCTGGGTTCGCCTCGTCGAGGCGAGCAAGATGATGGTGGTGCTGAGGGTTGGGTGGCCGCGAATCGAGGGTGGCGGTGGTGACCGATTTGCTCTATTTTTTGTGGTTTTGGTCGTGCTCGAGAGAAAGAAGAACATTGAGGGAGGAAATCGAAGCATCCACTTCGTCCCCGACTCCCTCTTCGTCTCCCACAACTCTCTTCCCATTTCCACCATGAAGTAATTGAATTTTGACGGCGATCAGTGTAACGACCCGCCCTGGAACCCCGTCAGGCTATATCGTTAGAGGTATCCTCCCCCCCCCCCCCCCCCCTCCCGGACAAATCGGCACAAAGATATTGTTCCCAAGGCCCCCGTTCGAAAATCCCCATGCTACAACATCTTGAGGATTCGAACCCTGGACCAAGGGTTTTTATTCCTCTCAAGGAGGACACCTTTTACTATGTAACGACCCACCCCGGAACCCCGTCAGGCGGTATCGTTAAGAGGTATCCTCCCCCTCCCCTCGGATAAACCGGCACAAATGTATTGTTCCTAAGGCCCCCGTTCAAAAATCCCCATGCTGCAGCATCTTGAGGATTCGAACTCGGGACCAAGGATTTTTATTCCTCTCAAGGAGGACCCCTTTCACCAATTGAGCTGATGAAGTTGAGGTAGATGAAGTTGAGGTAGAGGACTTTTTCTTGGAACTCAGAGCGGGGGGTTGGGCTGGTCGGGCATTTGAGGGATTGGAGAGGGAGAGAGGTGTCAGTTTTGGCGGAGAGGATTGGGAAGTGGACGTTGATCGCAGAGAGGGGAGGAAGGGGAAGGGGAAGGGGAAGTGTTGGGTATTTTGAGATTTGTTTTAATTGTTTAAAAATATTTTTAATATAAAATTTAATAAAATTTAGCAAATGTCTTAATTGCCCTTACAAATTTTGTAATATTACTGCCATATCAGCACTTTTAACGGCGTTAGTAAAAGATTATAACTTTTGGTTTAACGGGGCTGATAGAAGGGGCGTTCTGGGTGTACATTGTTACGATTTCGCGTTCGGGGAACAAATTGAGATTCAATGTCTTGTTCGGGGAGCATTTTGAGTAATAAGCCTAGTATTATAATGAAGGGTATTGACATACTATCAAAATCAAGTTATAACAGCAAGACCCACATGCCAACATGGCAAATTAACGCGGACAAAAGCCGCACAAACAACTAAAAAATCCACATAACTAATATTATGAAAAATTACAAACCACGTCCACAAAAGGCAAAACAACCAAATTCCTAACAACACCTAACCCTAAACAAACTACCTCCATCAAACGAAACAGCCACCGATGTCAAACACATCACATATGGTCTTGAAGAAATTGTAGAGCATGAACGGCTATGAGGAAGATTTGATCTTCAGCGATCTAGTGGTGCATAAGTGCGAATAAATGACTAAAAGTCCTAATATAACTATTATGACCAAAATCAATAGTAAATATTGCAGCAAATTCCTCCAACAGTAAGGTAGAAAAGATTTTGGAAAATGTAATAAATTTTAAAGGAAGATGTTGGGCAAGGGGATGAATCCAAAAAATGGCAAAATAATATTGATGGAGAAACTAAATCTGAGTATGGCTTATACCAGACAGTCATCACAAAGGACTCTTATTACTAATCCAAAAGAAAATGAGAAAAACAATAAAGGGGCCTACTTTTAGTTTATTTATTTATTTTTATATATACAATTATATGAATTAATATATATATATATATATATATTAGGTATCGAGCTCGTCGTAAGAGTTAAATTCGAGACCTCCCACATAACATAAGAGGTAAATACCATTACACCGTAACACTAAATGACAGTTTGGTATTTAAGTATCATTTGATTTTTTCTTTTATATGTACATCTTCGCATTCCTCTTACTTACAGAAAATAAGCCTGCTAAATATTGATCACATTTATGATGTACTGCATGTGAATTGAAGCAATTAGCTCGAGTTGTTAGCTGTATAAGCATATTCTTTGACATGAGCATGTGCAACTAGAAAGGTTTCTTTAATTATTTAACCTATATAATTTCATTCTAATTCCTTTATACACTAAATATTCCATAATCAAATATCAATAAAACAAACAAGGATCAACTACTAAAAACTCCTTAATTTTTGTTAGTAATTTCAAGTTGGTCCCAACTTATTCAAATATTTCAAATAAATACCAACCAATCTAAAAAGTTATATCTATTATGTCACATTTAATATATATGGTCGTTAAATATCTACTTGGAAATGATGTGTCTTCCATTCATATATTATTAATATCTTTGAGCTATCTTTAGCACCAGAAAAAAAGTCATTTTCACTATTTCAAGTACAATTTTTCTTTATTTTTTTACGACTTTAAATGCACAATTAACTTTTTTAGGATGCTTGATGATTTTCTTTTTGGAGTCCAAAAAAGCCTTAAAAGTCGTACACGTCGTTATCATGTAGAACTTTTATGTCTAAATTAATTGGGGTCTAATATGAAGCACCCAGATGAAAATGCGATATGAAACGGCGAAACAATTTTTTTTTTAATTTTAACATACGGATACGTCTAAAATATGCCCTTAAAATTTAAAATTATTTAAATAATTAATATACTTTACTTTCATCCTAAAACATGAGATATTCAAATTAAAAGTACATAACAAAATACGAAAGTCTACATTAACTTATTGTCCAATCAACATTTATTAAACATCAATGTCTTCACTAGCATCACCAATTCACTTGACGCTATCATCACCCGTTAATAATATGGACTCCAATGGTGGTTCATTCAGAGTTAGATTTGCAATCTCAAGCAAACAAACATATGCTATATACATGAAATCAAATGCATAAGCTCTTACTTTAAATTTATAAAATAACTCACTAACTTTAAAAATCTAAAATTTAACCCTTTTTTTTTTAATAAAAAAAGGTCATTATAAAATAGTTCTGAATATCCTATAAGTACCCAGAGTTTCGGAAACATTTCATAATTTATTCTTTTCTGAATTCCAGAGTTTCAAAGAAGTAACGATTTTTGAAACGCGACACGCCATCTAAATGAATTTTCGATGCTTCATAAAGGATATAAATTTTTAAAAGAGTTGAGTACTTATTTGAAATATTTAAATATATTGGGACCAACTTGAAATCACCAACAAAGGTTGGAGGGTTTTACGAAGTTAATCCAAGAAACAATATTGGCCTTTTAATTTCTAGAGACTACATTGCAGTTAGTTAGTCGGGTCATGTAGTCCATCCAGTATTACGCATTATATGTATATAGATTCCTTATGGTATATTCCAGATTCAAAATATTTAAATATATAAATATATATATACTAGTAATATTGATAAATTTCATTTTCAAATTATATTATCGGCTAACTTACTTATATTATAATATGCGATTATGTATTTTGAATATATTATATAATTGTAGTACGCTAACGGATCGTTTGATAATTATTTTATTTTAATTCACTGTTTCCATTTTTGTATATGCGATATGTGTAAAGTATATGAAAGGGAAAAGGAAAATAAAATAGTTGGTTTACCGTTTTTATTATTTGTGCATGAGACATGTGAAAAATATATGAGAAACAGAAGGAAATGAATGAACTAAGAATGATAATATGAAGAAAAAAAAAATTAAAAAGGAAGAAGGAAAAAAAAACCTAATTCAGAAAAAAATAAAATTTGGTGTTTAGTTTTTAATTTTCATTTTATCTACTAATTATTTTCTATATCTTCGATCATATCCTTTCTTCATTTTTGGGTCATAATTTCCTTAAATTTCAAGAATAAAAAATAAAAACTGAAATAAAAAAAACTTGGTGAATATTGGAGTGTGGGTGATCGAGGATCTAGAAGCTGAATTGTGAGGAACTTTCTATGGTTTAAAGGTTGCTTTATGGGTTGCTGGCAATGGATGGTGGATGAGTGGCAATGCACTATTGACCACATCTATCAAGAGAGAAACATGGTGGCCGATTGGCGAGCATGGCTAGGACTGGTGTAATTGGATTATCGGTTCTGAATCTTCCTCTAGCCTGATTGGAGTCTCTTTTACACCAGCACTAACCAGGCTGGAGGAACGAATCTCGTGTTTGATTCCTCAACTTATTATTTGTTTTACCTATTTTTCTTACCCTAAAAAAAAAACTGATAAGAAACACAATTATTTTCTGTAACGGCCCGAAAATAATTATTTTAGACTTGAAGCACCAACGTAGTTCATTTGTAAACAGTTTGTCTGAGAGTGGGAGATAATTATATCAATTACAAAAATGACAAAATTGGCAAACAAAAATTTGAACGGGCCACTACACCCCCACGTTTCTCCACTGATCAATTCAATTCACACTTCCCTATTGACCAAATGAGAAAAACGAGACCATCAAGCCATACTTTTACTAACTGGGTCCCACACATCTCAACGCAACCTTTCCCACTTTCCTCACCCCAACAACATTTTTGCTTGCTCTAGCCTCTAGCATTGTAGTGGTCTCCAGCTCGCTTTCTACAGTCATGGAGCCAAAATATTCTGCAACCGCACCACCCAAGCTCCTCCTCCTTCTCCTCATCTTCCCCTGCCACCTCATCGTAGCCACGTCCTACTCCATCGGCGTCAACTACGGCACCGTAGCGGATAACCTCCCACCACCCTCCCAAGTCGCCACCTTCCTCAAAACCAAAACCACCATCGACCGCGTCAAGATCTTCGACACCAACCCCGACATTCTCCGCGCCTTCGCCAACACCAACATTGCCGTCACCGTCACTGTCGGAAACGGCGACGTCCCTGCCCTGGCAAAGCTCCCCGCCGCGCAGGCCTGGGTGGCCGATCACATTCTCCCCTTTCACCCCCGCACCACCATCAACCGAATCGCCGTCGGAAACGAAATGGTCGCCACGTCGGACAAAGACCTCATCGCGCATCTGCTGCCAGCTATCAAGTCTCTCCACTCGGCTCTCAATGTCGCCAACATCACCACCATTCAAGTCGGGACACCTCACTCTTTGGGCATCCTCGCGCCAAACACGGGCCCACCGAGTCTCGGCCGCTTCCGAGCCGGCTACGACAAAATCATCTTCGCTCCCATGCTCGAATTTCACCGCCAGACCAAATCCCCGTTTTTAATCAACCCCTACCCGTTTTTCGGATTCGTACCCGCGACCTTAAACTACGCGACCTTCAAGCCCAACGGCGGCGTTTTCGACAGTGCCACGGGGCTAAACTACACCAACATGTTCGACGCGCAGATGGACGCTGTTTTCTCGGCGATGAAAAAGATCGGTTACGAAGACGTGGACTTGGTGGTGGCCGAAACCGGGTGGCCCTCCGCTGGGGACCCGAATCAGCCGGGTGTCAGCGTGGAGGACGCGGCTGCCTACAACGGGAATCTCCTCCGGCACGTGACCTCCGGTAAAGGCACGCCGTTGATGCCGAATCGGACCTTCGATACTTACATCTTCGCGCTGTTCAATGAGAATCTGAAGCCCACGGCTTCGGAGCGCAATTACGGGTTGTTTAAACCCGACTTCAGTCCGGTTTACGACGTGGGCATTTTGCGGAACAAACAGGTAATGCGGATGGTCATTTTAGTAATTTCTGTTCGTTGCTACGGTATCAATCTATCCTTCTCCATGTACTACCAATCATTCGTTGACACGTGGGTGGTGTGGCAGTTTAACTTTGTTTTTAACTCTATGGAATTAATCAGTTTCCGCGTTTGTGCTTCTGAGCTCTGACGCCGCCCTACGACAAAGCTCACTTGTCCTTGTCGTTTGAATTATGACCGTTCCTTTATTTATTTTTCATAGGCAGCGGGTCCCACTGGTGTCGCCCCGGGGCCTAATCCTGGAGTTGCAGCGGGTCCGAGGTCCGGAATTGCCAAACCACCGTCATCATCAGCGTCGGAGAAGAGATGGTGCGTGCCGAAATCGAACGTCTCTGATGCGGCGCTCCAGTCGAACATAGATTTCGTGTGTAGCATAGGAGTGGACTGTAAGCCCATACAGCAAGGTGGGCCCTGCTTTCAGCCCAACACGGTGAAGTCACACGCAGCTTACGTCATGAACGCTTATTACCAGTCGAAGGGTCCGCAGGATGCCAACTGTGACTTCAAGCACACTGGAGTCCTCACCACCACCGATCCCAGTAAGCTTAATTAATTATCTTGTTATTATTGCTGTTATATTTTAAAAATCATTATTAAAGCTAAATGTGTTGGTTTGGTGGCAGGTTACGATACTTGCACGTACCCATACAAGGCAGAGAAGGCGGATGCGCCAAAGGCGGAGAAGGCAGATGCACCAGAGGCGGAGAAGGCGGATGCGCCAAAGGCGGAGAGGGCGGATGCGCCAAAGGCGGAGAGGGCGGATGCGCCAAAGGCAGAGAGGGCGGAGGCGCCGAAGTCGGTGGGGGGTGGCTCTATGAAAATGAAATGTAGCATGGCAGAGATATTTATGATATTGATATCTACTTGGATAATTTTCATATAGAAATTAGAATTAAGCTTATTTTTCTTTAATTTGAATTTTAAATCAATTAATTGAAGTTACTATTAAAACCTTACCTAGGATACCTACCGGCTGCTACTATTGTTGGGGGATTTAATTATTGGGTGGGTGAAGTGGCAATTTTTGGGTTCCAACGGCTGGCTTAGGCTAAGATATGCTGCGCTCAGATGTATTAAATTTGAAGTTAATAGTGCTTTACAGTGGATTATGGAGCAATATATTATGAATTATGATAATTTTGTAGCTGTCCACATGTGACGTGTTTCTTTCGGTGTTTGATTTCATATTAATTCTAATACTAATAAATTCTTGAGTTACAATCATAAAAGCATAATAAGTCCAATGTATAAACTTTCCGCAAACCAAAGGAAGATTGCTTTCGTGTTATAGAATCTAATTCCTCTTAACTTTTGTAAAGTGTGGGTCTTTACGACTCGCACGATGCCGTAAGAGAAGAGGTTTTTAACTTTATATAGAGATTACCTTAGAGTAAAGAATATACTATTTACTATACTACCCCTTCACTCTTGTGGTTTGGTAACTTTACCACCTGAAGTAGCATCGTTGTCAAATTTCCTACGGCTTCTTTAAAGACAGATTTAGAGAGTGGAGCAAGTATGGAGAAAGCTTGATCTTCAATGCGATTCATTTGTGCATATGGTCGTATATTGGCAAAGATGACAAAATGTTCTAATATACCTGATATTGATTTTATGTGTGCGCCGGAGTTTCATGAGGAGCAAAAATGTGTCCTATACCAATTTGTATAAGGTCACTTCCTGCAATGTCGAAAAAAAAAAAAAAAACAAGATGACAAGTTAAAAAATTGAATCTATCTTGCCAACAAAAAACGAAAATTGAATCTACATTTATAAACAAAAGGGGAAAAATACACTCGAACGGTAGGGCCAAATCTATAGAAAATAAATAGGCCCAAATTCGTATATCATTCGGGTAATTTCGACCCAAGGAAAATTTTTATTGGGAACTATTTCCTTTTCCCTACGACGTCGTCTTGTAGCATACTCCAATTTCGGCCGACAAAAGTAAATAAAGGTCCATTACATTCAGCTGGGTATCATATTTCCCCATCACTAATTTCTCTTATCAGCGCCTTTGCTCTTCGAGAAGTTTCATTTGGCCTCCGATCAGGGTTTCACAGGTAAAGATTCAATCTTTTGTATACACTTTTTTGTTTCTTCTAATACTTATTTCTCAATTGCAATGAATTTGAAGAAAAATAATATCCCTAGAATTTGCATCCTATCGAACGGACAGTTTTTTCAATTTTGTGTCTGAGAAAAGCTCATATTTTCTGAAGAGAAGCTATTCTATAGTAATTGGTGGTCGATTCTATTGCATGAATTTCTGTTTGCTACTTTGTAATTAGATAATTAAGTGAGGAGTTCAAAAACCCTAGAATTGAATTTTGAAAATTTCCCCCTTATTGTACCTCTTTCTAGTTCGATGGCACTAGGGCTCTTGTTTTGATCGCGAATGAATTTGAACAATTCTTAAGCTTTAATTTCTTTTAAATTCAAGTAAATACTTTGTTTTTCTTTTCTGTGGGTTTAATTTCTGAGAATTCTGAATAGTTTGTCTCTCTTTAGGGATTGTTAATCGAATATCAAAATGCCGGCCACAGCAGGAAGGGTGCGCATGCCCGCGAACAACCGGGTACACAGTAGTGCAGCCCTTCAAACACATGGTATATGGCAGAGTGCAATTGGGTATGACCCGTATGCGCCTAACAAAGACGACAACAAGAGCTCTTCCCAACCCAATGTATCGAACTCTGAACCCGACGCTGAGAATGCATATGCGAGCTTCCAGGGGCTCCTTGCGCTTGCCCGCATAACTGGGTCCAATGCTGATGAGGCTCGCGGAGCGTGCAAGAGGTGTGGCCGTGTTGGACATCTCAGCTTTCAATGCAGGAACTTTCTGAGTGTTAAGGATGACAAGGAGAAAGACATAGAAGCGATTCAGGCTGATGTTGCGTCTGAGTTAGGTAAGTTGAAGAGGAAGCTAGGTAAGACGAATGGGAAAAATGATGATGAGAGTGAAGAGAGTGAGGATGAGGATGAAGATAGTGAGAGTTCAGATTCAGATTATAATTCAGAGATTGAGAAGATCATTGCTCAAAGAAATGGGGAAAAGGTTGGTAAAAAGGAGAAGTCAAAAAAGAAGAATGAAGACTCAGATGATGATGATGGGTCGGATACAGATTCCGGAGAAAAGAAGAAGAGAGGAAGGTCGAAGAAGAGGAGGAGTAGCAAGAGGAAATATGATGATGATTCAGATGATTCAGATGAAGGTAGGAAGAAAAGAAGGAAGGAGAAGCGGAGGAAAAGGGATGAGTCCTCGGATGAGGATGATGAACGTAGAAGGCGGCATAGAAAGAGTAGGAAGGAGAAGAGGAGAAGGAGAAGCCATCGTCATTCTGATGATACTGAGTCTGATTCGTCTGACGATTTTCGTAGACACCGCAGCCGGAGGAGCAGAAGGGCCGCAACACATTCTGATTCTGATGATGATTCAAGGGTAGGTAGGGACAGGAAGCGATCTGAGAAGAAGAGCCGGAAACGCCATCACAAGGACGATGAATAAACCTATCAAGGAATGGTCGCAATCTGTGTACTCCAGCAAGCCACTATGAATCTGTAGTTTGCAACAATATGCTATTGCAACCTATGCATTGGTTCTGTTAATTTGCTTGGACAAGCTTGTGTGTCGCATTTGGTTTATTTCCTTTATGAGATGAAACGATCACTTTGCTGCTCAAAAGATTGAATTTTTCTGGTGCTTTTTTGAGAATTATTATTTCACCCTACCTTCTAAAGTATATTTGCATAACATATGTACTGTATGATCATGTAATTTGCACAACATATGTACTGTATGATCATGTAATTTTTTCTTTTTACCCCTTACCTGTTGTGATTGCTTTGATGTGTTTATTTTCTATGATTATGCCTTTAGTATATAAGATTTATTTTATCTTAAGATTTGATTCTATAATCTTTTGACTAGATCCAAGTTTCCTAAATGCGAGTGTTCTTATTTTCTGTTCATTTTCTTGCGGAAGCTTTGGTTAGATTTGGTTCTTTTGCCTTGGAAACCTTTTTAAGTTGTCTATAGAGAAACTTGATTGCGGTAATGATTTCTTCGATTCTCTTTTGATTTGTGTTCTAATTGTCTTGTTAATGGTGTCTCATATGCCATGATTCTGGTGTAGCTAAGTAAAGCTATGCCACATTACGGTACAATAGATTTTGATGCTAAGAACGGGAGCAATTTATTCATCACGTTCAGTGAAGCTATACTGCTTGAATTAGTAACAGTTGAAACTTTTATCTAACAGAAAGTTTAGATCCCATGTATCTACAGAATACAATTTTCTGTGTTTCCTCTAGCGAGAATAGCGAACTCGTGAAAAATGGGTACAACAACCATTTCTACTTTTTTATAATTTAAAAAAGGGAGGTTCTCCATGAAAACGAAAGAAAGAAAAGGCTCGGATTGCGTAACCACGATTTGCTGTCTAATCTTGTGTTGCGGCTCCCTGGTTGAGCTCTGCAAACCTCATGCCAACGCGCATTGAATGCTTTAGGAACTTCTCGGCACATCTACGGACACAGGTTTCCTCTTGCTTCTGCAATGATTTGTGCTTAAAGGTGTCTACACAATCAGTGAAGCATCTCTCAACAAGTGAGTTATACATCCTCAGACTGCAAGGAAAATCATAATGTTAGGGAATGTGTTCATCCTTGATAGTGGCAATGGCATCAGAAAAGCTCATTCGATTACATCCTCAATCCATCCTATACAGGAATAAAAATTTAGTACAAAGCTACAATGAAGGCACTTTTCATGCAAATAGGCATCCAACATAGAAGCAAGGTACTAATAATACCCCTTAATTATGATGGCCAGATAGCCGTTTCTCTACCACTAACTTTAGTCTCGGGTACTAGAATTAGACTTTGGTGTTCTCTCATTTCCGTGACACGGTCTCTGAAGCACTTTGACGACAATTAATTTGATAAAATGAAAAAAACAAGTAGACGCAATACAAAATGGGGAATGTAGTTATCCTACAGAAGATATATTCTTGCTTCATATGACATAATATGAAGGAACCATGCAGTATGTACTAGAAAGGCCTAGATGAGAAACCAAGAAAGAAAATATAAGCTGTACAAGCTTATGATTAAAGGTAGAAGATGATTGATTTCCTTAACTATTACACAAGTGGTTAAAAGCAACAAAATTAAGGTGATCAAACAGTATGTTATTTGTTGGTTACTAGGGACCTTGTGTAAATTCGCATACTCAGGAATAATCAACATTTGCAGCAACACGTAACTAGTGTAGTTCCCAAAATGTCCAGAAGCAGCACATATGTTGTACTGGTATTAAGGAGACCACATATTACAAAAAGAAATTGTGAAGCAATAAATCTGAGTCAATCAAATGCCTTCAGATCTACCAAGCTCTTCACAAAGTAATATACCTCCAGGGAATTTGAAACATAGAAATTTCCCACTTCATCAGAAGACACAATGCAATTAAAAACAAAGATAATAGTTCTTTTTTATGAAAATGGGCATCAACTTACAAGCTAAGTACTGAAGACACCTTAATTATGATGGCCAGATGGATGTTCCTTTAGTACTAACTCTACTCTGTTAATAATGACTCTTGTTTTCTCACTGCTGTGCATGTTCTGTGACATATTCCAAAGAAATTTCTTAAATTTGATATAGGTTAATATTGCTTTCATCAGTTCGTTACACGGTGGAATTAGCATATGAAAATGAAAAAAAAGTTAATAATAAAAAGGGAATGTAATACAGGAGGGGCAATGAAGTGATCTTAACTCTCAAGGATGATATACTCTTGCTTCACATGAAAAATTGAAGGGATCATGCAACCTGTACTAGAAAGGCCTAAATGAGAAACCAAAAGAGAAAATAACAGCAATTTTACATGCATACACAAAATTCGGATGATCAAACAGTATCCGTTTTTTTTCCTTGGGTTCTCAGGTGAAATTCGCATACTCAGAAAGAAACAACATTAGCATAACGTGCTGAAGCAACACACATGCTGCACTGGTTTTAAGGAGAACTTTTTTGTAGCTTCACAAAAAGAGTTTTCACAAAAGTTAACCTGTGACCCGCATTGTACAATAGGAATTGTGAAGCAACAATCTGAGTCATTCAAATGACTTAAATCTGGCATGCTCCAAAGACAATTAATTTTCAGGGGATTTGAAAGCATAATTTTTTCCTTTTGATTCCCACACTATCAAAAACACAATTGCAGTGAGATGAAAAACAAATATTTGAGTCAGAATCAAACCGGAAATAATAACACATTGCATTGCATTGCATTGCGGAGTTTAAATTGAATCCAGCCATAGGATTAACAACTGCACCCACCACCCAATACATTACAAATGAGAGAACAAGGAAACAAACAAAGACATCAATTATGAAGTACCAAAATTCTATTTTAGACCCACAAGCTTTCATCTTACACATTAAGATAACCAATCTTAAACAGAATAATCTAGGTCGAAGTGTCAATGGCAATTGCAAATGGCATTCTCTCATTTTCTTCAATTGATAACTTACAAATTTACAAACCTTGATAAGTATTTTATGTCTAAGCAGAACCATATTTCGAGTTTTTTATCACATTATGAAGCTGAAATTGACAGAATTTAACAACCCACAAGTAGATGAGCATAAAGGTAATAAATTCAAGTGGAAAAATACGAAATGAATTAGTGAAAGATAAAAACCTGTCGCGGATCTGGAGCTGGTCGATCATGGTGGCCATTCTGAGCTTGTCTTCCTCTGGAAGCGAATCCAGATCTCCTATCATGCTCTTGTCCATACTGGATTGTATCGAATTTCAAATAGTTTAGCTTAATTGCTTGCCCTCTCTGGAAATCACTCAGTTAGTTAAGGTTTATGGACCAAAGCTCTTGCAGCAGATTTGCTCCGCTTTATACCGCTGTGAAACCCTAGAGTTCGTGAAGACGAATATTAGGTGCCTGCAACGACGCCGTTGCAAGACTTTGTCTTCAAATGGGAAATTTAGAAATTAGCTTGAGGTGCAAATATTTGAAATTATCTGTATAAAATATAAAAACAATTATCTTAATTTTCATATGCTAACATTATTAGATCGTAGTTTTGTGTATGGGAGTTTTTTTTTTCTTAGTTTAAGATTAGATTAGATTAAAATAGAATATTAATTTTAAAAAAATTCAAATTTAAATTAAAATAGAATATTAATTATATAAAAAAACTCGATAAGAGAAATTCAAATTCATATATATTTAAATTATACCTCATTACAATTTTATTACAAAGTTGCATTGGTAGTGAGACTCTGAGAGTTTGTTTAAAAAAATCCATAAAAAATTTTAGAAGTGGTCAAGCCTAAAACCTAAAGTTGACTGTCCCAAATTCTCACACATCACACACCCTTTGGCTGTAACAGTAGATCCAAATCAATACACCAAAACCAGGAGAATCAGGCTAACAAACATCCCTAATTTCAATCCCACAGTCTCTGCCAATTAACTCCATGAAAATATCTCCTCTCAGCTGAGTCAAAAAAAACCCAATTCAACAATGTGGTACCTCAGCAGATCACCTTCTTCAGTTGCAAATGCCAAACCCCATGATCATTCCAATTCCACCATCACTCTCCACAATTCAATCTTCCCCGCTTCCGATTCCGGCCTCTTCCACGACATTTGCGTTGTCGAAATCCCTACGAATCCCAACTCCAACAATGTGAGCAACAAAAGGCAGACATATCCATGTTCATCATGGGAATGGTTTGCATACCTATTCTCTCCAACTCAATTCCATTCGGTAGCAGTCCCCCGAGCTCTTGTCTCAGAATCGGCATTCAGAATCCAAGTGATTGGAGTATTTCCTGAACATTTCTTGTGTGCCAAGGTATTGCAGGGTCCTCTGCCTTATGCCAGTTTGTGTACCTATTCATGCAGTGGGAATTCTGTTCACGATGTGCCTCAGATGAAGTGTGAGGATCGGAATTTGTTTGGTGCTGCCTGTGCCCTTCTTGATGGCTGCCTTTATGTTGCAGGAGGTTTTAAGGGCGACTCTTCTTCTAGTAAGTTCTGGTTTGCCATATTCATCATCTGAATTCTTTTGTCAATTGGTTTCAATATGATTAGTGTTTCTTTTTGGTGTATGATTTGGTCCTGGAAAATACATTAAACTCAGATTAAGACTCAAATGTTACCAATTACCCAAGTAGAGTTGTTCATTGTGTGCCCAGGCAATGAATTTTTGTATATAGTTAAAGAATCAATCTTGCATAAATCGTTGTGAAAGGCCTTAGCCGTGGATGATTTCACATTGATAGCTACGTGCCTACGCCAATTTCATTGGATACTCAACCTTGTCCGATACATGAATTAGACCGATAGAATACTCATATCCGACTTTTTGGATACATTTTAGACTTCAAGATATAGAAATAAAGAGTAGATAGTGGATATTTTATTCAAAATTTAGGAATACGAAAAGCGTGCTTGGATTAATAAGGATCGATGAATATAACTTCTTCATGCTTCTTCTCCATCTGCATCTTCTTTTGTATTTAAAAGGAACTAGAATTTCAGTTTCTTCATCTCTAAATCAGCATCCGAATTTTACCTTCTAATCTTATTTTTCAATTCAAAATTTGGAAGTTTGAAGTTTGCATTAACATTTTAAAGTGTTGGAGCTTAAATGATTCGTTATTTAAAATATAAAGTATCCTATTCTAATTTTTCGGAGATTTTTCGTTCTTCTTGTTGTGTCATATTTTGCATCTGTATCCTTGCATCATTGATTGATAGTTTGTAGACTGAGATTGATTCAATGTTAGGATTCAAGCACACAAACCCTTATGCTTTCATAACAAATATTTGCAGAAAAGTCAAACTCGTTGCTTAAGAATTGGTAGATATGATGTCCTAGCATTGTTGAATATCTTTGTATGAGCCTCTAGATCTTAATTTAGACCCTACTTTTGTTGAAATTAGAAGAAGAAGCATTGTTGATCTAAAAAACTTACCCTATGGAACTTGATGATGACTGAATGCAGATATTGATCCCTCATCTCACCTAAACTCTGCTGAACGACTAAACCTCAAGACATGGAAGTGGGAATCTCTCCCGGACATGCAAAAACCGCGAGCATTTGCCTCCGGATTTACTCACAAGAAGAGATTCTTCGTGGTTGGTGGCAGCGAAAATGTCAAACACTCAGCTGAAATCTACAACCCCACCTCGAATTCGTGGATTTGTCTCAAGTCATTCGTGCCAAAAGAGGCAGAAGGGTACACTGCAGCATCACTCAACGGGCGGTTGATGATACTAACCTGGTCAGACGAGTTCGGTGTGAAGCTATGGCTGTGGACAGTTTTGGCTAATCCAAATTTGGTATGCAGGTGCAGATTGGTCAGTTTTTTCCCTAACCAAGTCGTGGAGAGGCCGCGGCTGAAGGCTTTTGGGGCAAGGATGGTTCAAGTTGGAGAGATGGAGGTTTGGGTTTTGGTGGGAGAGAATGAGAGGTTTTGGGTTCAGATTGATGGGTCAAGTGCTTGGCCTGTGTTTCCAGCACCAGAGTTTAGGCCTAGTGGTGGGCATCAAGTTGTGCACAAGGGTTATAACTATGCCTTTTCTTTCAAGGATGGGGTTAGAGTAAGTTGGAGAAAAATACCTGTTTATTCAATTTGAGTTCACTATTTTTCTTGTTCTAGAATTCCAAATTTTTCTGCTAATGCATGAAAATGAAAGGGTTCATGGTTCAAAGACACAAACTTTGCTGTCTTGTGTGTCGAGCAAATTTTTCTAGCATTCTCATTCTTCTTATGTGTTTGAAGAATTTACAGCCCACTTATATTGCAAATAGGGTTTGATTCTGGACTAGGTTAGACATTAACTGATTAATCAATTTTTTTCCCATCATACAAGTGATATTGAATAAAAGAAGAATCAAATGTAGGACCTCAAATGTAAAAATAACTGCTATTAACCACTTCAGCTATAAGCTCATTTCAACTAAGATGAACAAAACGACTATGGAACCCGCGAATACAATAGAATCCCTTGCTTCTATACCATTTTAGGATCCTATCTAATTTTACTCAAATACAAATTGGGCTTAGGATCTAAAATTTAGGGGACAAATTCTAAACCACATGTTAAGATGAAAAGGTAATGTACTAGCAATCAAATGCCCAAAGTTTTAGACGCATATATAGCTACATTAATTAGAACGGATGTGTTTTCTTTATATACATGAGCTCGAATTCCATACCATGTATTTAGATTAGAATAAATTAATCTATGTTCTTTATCCACATAGAAAAGTTCATACTTAACCTTCTCCCAAAGTTACCTCTCACATAGAGTAACCAAGGGTATTAGCAAGTACAACTTTTTTTTCTCTTTTTCTTTTGGGATTGAGACTAGTAATTATATAGCTGGAGAGCGAAGTCCTAACAAAGCTTGTGACTTTGCACCAAAAATGAAGAAAAAATTGAGGCAAACAATTTAATTTTTTTGCTTGTAATCAAAGCAATACCATTTAGAGCGTTGACACAGTTCACATGCCCATTGCATTGATGCAAATGAAAATTTGGAGCTTCCGATGGCATTTTGGTAAAACTGCCCACTACTGAAATGAAAAACAAAAAAAATTTCATAAAATCGAAAGACCAATCTCTCCCCAAAGGGTCACCACTCACGAGCGTGACAGTATCACATACAAACGGAGGGCCTGAGAGAGAGATAGAGAGTGTGTGTAGGTGGCGAAAGAAGCAGAAGAAGAAAATGCCAAGAAGCAGCTTCTCAGGGGCAATCACAGGGCCAAAGGTCGACGTGACAATCGACTTGGGCAACCCCTTGCTCAACCACACCGTCGATGGCTTCTTGAAGATCGGAACCGTATGCTTCTTTTCTATTTATCTTCAGCATTTTCTATTTTTTTTTTAATGATTTGGCTTCTGGCTTTTGATTTTCGAGATCGCACCTTCAGAATTAAACGAGGGTCGTTTTTTTTTTATTCGTTTTGATCAGGTGGCTGCTACAAGAGCTGCTGCAGAGGATGCTTATTCGGCGGCCAAGAAAGGTACTATTATCATTATTAATATTATTGCAGTCCAGCTGTTTGGTTCCTGAGAAACACTCAGAAAATGACAGAGAGATGGAGGGAATTTCTAAATTTTGATTGATAAAGAGAGCTCAGTTCTCTAAAGGTTCATGCTTTCTTGAGTCTGTTGCAATGAAAAATTATGACATGTTCATTTTCTTTTAGGTCAAACTATGTTAATTTGTTTTAATTCTTGTTATATTCTGTGTTAGTCTGATGGTGATGATATGGTGTGATTGTTGTTGAATAAGATGTTTTTGTTTTTTGACATTTATTAATAATGACAATTGATATTTGCAGGGAGAATTTCAACTAATGACTTTGAGCACACTGTGAGTAACCAGGACACAAATCCTTGTTTAATTAACTGGTTTATGAATTATGATTCTGTTGCTCACTTGTATGATCTAAGAATGGTAGATACTTGGAATTAATTTCAACATCTTCATTTTTTTTTTTATGCTTTTTTAGTGGATTTATTGGTTTTTGGAGGTCTTACTCTTACTGTGCTTATTTGTTCTAGAGATAAAGAAGAAAAAAGATTCGGATATAACTCAACTTTCTAATCCTTTTAATTGAAAATACTTCTGTTTTTGTAGTTGAAGAAGATGTGTAAAGAAGGTGCATATTGGGGTAAGTTCATACCATATTTCATTATAAGTTAGATATTTTCATCTATGAGATTATGCAACTCTACAGGGAAAATGCTTTGGCTTCCCTACTTTTCAAAATGGAGGAACTGCATTCAACAATTTCTTCTATTACACTTATCATATCAAATTTCTTCTATTACCTTGACAGGAACTGTAGCCGGAGTGTATGTGGGAGCGGAGTATGGCATAGAAAGGGTCCGTGGCACCAGGGACTGGGTATGTCTGTTCTAGCTCTAGATAGCTAGCTGTAGCCTGTACTATACATGAGCTGTTTAGGAAAGGGATCAAAATTGTGTTTTTTGGTTGAAAATTCGAACTCCTATCTTCCTCATTACCTCAGTCGTTCATAATTTTCTCACATTCGTTTTGAGTTTGCATGTTTAGGTTCTGGAACTAAATTGAAATATAGTTTTGAGATGTCTCCACTTGCGAATTTAAGTACTCTAATTTCTGGGTTCCTGAGATGCTCCAGTTGCAATGTTTTTCGTGATCGTTCATATTAAGTAGCATAGATCTTGAACTTGGTATTTTTCTTGTGATGGGACTGAACCATTCAGTTTTTTTTTACCTATTCTAATCCCATATGCATACCGATCTCAACCACAAATTCATGCCGGGACTAAGTTCTAGTCATTGAGAGATGACAATATGACATCAGAGCTATTAAAGAGCTTTTGTATTAGAATTGACTCTCTAAATTGTGATTTTGTCACAAAGCTTCAAGTAATTCCATTTCAAGATCCTGCTTATTTGATAAAGGAAATTATTTTTTCGTACTTCAACTGGAACTTCTGCCTCTGCTCATACTTTTTCTTTTGAATTCCTGCAGAAGAATGCATTGATCGGGGGTGCATTGACCGGGGCTCTTGTATCTGCTGTTAGCAATAAGAGCAAGGATAAAGTTCTGGTGGATGCAATTACAGGAGGTGCCATTGCAACCGCTACAGAATTCATTAACTATCTCACCTGAACATCGAAGTAATGTTCCACCCGAACTCTCTGCAGATCCTGAAGAACTACGTAGTAACCTAGTAGGTTTCTTATGTCACTTTTCTCATGAATCTGTTGCATTGTAAAAAGAATGTTTGAGGGTTCTTCATGAATCTGTTGCATTGTAAAAAGAATGTTCGAGGGTTCTTCAGCTAAACTTCTGAAGGTTTGATACAATGGATTATGAAATCCCATCTTCAAATATGATCATTCTTGAGTAATATCTGATATGGTGCAGGGTAGAGTAACAAATTTATCATCTTTGTACTCATCATTTAGTCACGTGGTAGAAAGAGATAAAACACATGTTTTCTGAGCAATCAGGTTTAATCAGCAAATGGATCCCATATGCATAAGAAAAGCAAATATGATTACATTCAATAGGCAACTTATGCCTATATTACCTTCCATTTACAAAATTGATAAAACATGTTGTGTAAGAAGAATCAATGATTGAATTGAATACAAATGTATCAAAACACCTTATAAGTTACAACCATATGACAACACAGAATCAGTCTCGAAACTGCTCAGCAAGTTTCATCAGACTATATGTTTCAGCATCCGGCCTCGCGCCTCCGAGAATCATCCTCTTCAAAAGATTTGAATCATAAATCTTGGCCTTCACATAAGCCTTAATCAAAGCGTTGTATACAAAAGCATGCCTTGTGTACTTGGCCTTTGCAAGCTCTCCAAACAACTTCTCGACATTCTTCACATCACCCTTCTCAGCAAAACCCTCGATTATCGAAAGAGTGGTCTCCAACCATGGGGTAGAATTCCTTACCACATTGCTCATTGTCGAATCCGTCCCCAACTCTAAAGTTTTAATGGCTTCCTCTACCAACCCAGCTTTCAAGCAACCCAAAGCAAGATGACGAAAAGTTATGGCATTTGGTTCAAACCCATCACCCTTTATTTCCCTGAAAATCTTCGAAGCTTTATCGATAACCCCATGCTTGGCATAGACAGATATCATACAATTGAACTGCTCAGTAGATTTCAACCCTCTTACTGACTTCATCTCTAACCAAAGCTCTTCAGCGCGGCTGAGTTGCCCAATTCTACCAAATGCTTCAATTGCCATTACATAACTTTTAGACCTAACATGGGGAAGTTCCTTCACTATGCCCCATGTTCTCTCTAACTGCTTCTCCTTCCCCAAATACCCATACAACATAATCAGAACATCTAATGTCGACCAGTTTTTACCTGTAACCGACTTCTCTAAGGCTTCAACGTATGCTTCTGTAGCAGTATACAACCTCGCCACTGCATGGGCAGTAGCTATGATGCAGTAAGATATTTCGTTCGGTTCAACTTTTTCTAGCTTCATGTCGGAGTACACCTTCATCAATCGATCAATATTGTGTTCACTGGCTTCGATTTTCATGAGAATGTTGAATGTGGAGCCATGTAAGGGCACTTTATCAGCCTTCATTTGAGCAAGGATTTTCACTATCAACTTTCTACGCCTTCCGGAGGAATGCAGAATGATAAGCCTATTGAATACCAAATGTGAGATGGGATGACCTAATTCCCTCATCTTCTTCATGCACTCAAGTGGAAGCCTAATTGCACCCTTATCCAAGCAAGCAATTACAAGATTGTTGTAAAGGAGCTCATTCTGAAACTCAGAAGGAACGCGTGTAAAGAGTTCTTTACCTTGAGAGATCCCATGAAACTTGGTTGTGAATTCCAACAGATAAGAGTAGTCTAATTCCTTTGGCATATAGGGCCTTTCCCTGATTACCCATTCCATCACCTGTCAAAAAGCAAATTCCTTTTAGCTTCAAAAACCATCCATATATGCCAAATTGGTTCAAATTTAAACAGCATTAAGATTGGTGTTCCTGTTGCAATATGGATTTACACTGTTTGAATATCTTTTAGTCCATGTAAAATTGTCATTTGGGAACTCAGAAACAACATAAAAAGACAACAATGGTCAAATTTTACCCAAAAAAGTTCACTGCTTTCTTTCTCATTTCTCAATTTTCTCAGCAACTTAAAGAATATCAATTAATACGCACAAATAAATCAACTTATTATAAAATAAAAAAACGAATGCACAGAGAGAGACCTCAAGAGCGCGTTTATTCAACTTCAGCTTCCTGAGACGGTTAATGGCGTGGAAGATGTCACCTCTGTGAATGGGAAAGCCATCGCCCATCCAGCTCTGGAAAGCAGATCCAACTGGTTCACTGTAAGGCAGCTTCTCAATCCTATAAGACAAGCAGGACCTGGGTTCGCCTTGTTTTGACTCCACGGCTTTCTCTTTCTCGGGAAAATCATCTGGCGTTAGGGTGCAAAGGAAAAATTTGGGGCAAGATGGGAGTTTATTGGCAGAAAAATGTGGCACATAAACTGTTCGAGGTTTTGCCTGAACGAGACTCCGCTGTATCACAAGGTACAGCGTTAGCATACTTTACTGAGTGGCAAACACTGAAGACACGTAAATCAGGTGGATGGTAAAGCTAAAATTGTCATCTCCTTTACTGAAGCCCAAAACCTGAAGATCAGACAAGGCCGACTGAGAGGCCCAAACTGAGTGGCCCGCATTTATTTAAACCTTACTTTGTGGGATGCGCTCGAACTCTAGTTCGAAATCTCATTATTTAGATTCATTTAAAATAAAATATAATTGTCTTTAAAAAAAAAACTACGAAGGTAAAAAAAAACTATGAGTGTTAGATTAATTGCAGCTATGAAGGTAAAAAAAAAACTATAACCTCCTAATATTGTACCTCTTCGAATTCTAAAAAAAAATAAAAATTACGAGGAGGAAAGGAAAAATAGAGAATATCTCATTATTTAGAGGTGAGCCTCTTCGTTCCACAATTTTCATTTAGCAAACTAACTCCATACATATATATTATATATATATAATCAGAATAGTTCATTTTCTAAATGTATCAAACAAATTAATAGTTTTGGTAATAATTAAGATTTCCATGGTAAACCATTCATTTACTTAATTTATACATCTGAATGTCCAAACCAATATCTTCAATTTGATTAAATTTTTTCTATAATGATCTTAAAATAATGATGTATGATATGACGCATGTTCCGATTACCAGTGGCGTAACCATAATTTAACATTAGCGGGGCCTAACCATTTTGTTCTCTCTACAAATACTCTTAATTGACCATATTTTTATTCATTAGTTATCACAAATTTACAAGCGTACAAAATTTCACATTTTAATAAATTTTCAAGGGCGTTTCTTGGTGCTTTCTAAAAGAAAAAAAATTGTTCCACCACTTTTTTGGGTCCTATTTATTTGTATAAATCATGTACACTATGAGAGTTATATATTTATAATCTTAATTCTAATAAAATAATAACTTAAAAAAGTTCTTAAGTTCCAATATTATCACTGTAAATATTCATAAATGAAAAAAATAAGTAAGGAAATAGAAATTAAAAATAGAACACTTTGGAAATATATAGTAAATACATTTTAGGAATATTTGTAGTTAAAAAAGAAAAGAAGGAAATTAACAAAAGTGGCAAATAAGACAAAGAACATTTAAACATTTGGAAATTTTAAATTTATATATAGTAAATTAGTGTAGTATTATATATAAAATAATTTTTTTTAAATACATAAAAAATTTAGTGCAAAGTTACAAGGGAAAGTAAGAAGGTTATGCATGATAGATAAAAAGATCCAATGTATTTATTATTTTGTAATAAACATCCCAAAACATAACCTAATTATTATATTTATATATATAAATAAAATAAATTTAAAAAGTGGGGGCCAGACTCCCCCTAGCCCCTACATAGCTCCACCAGTGCCGATTACGAAGAATGCACTATATAAGTATTGACTTCACTCTTTATGAGAGTCGAATCCGATACCTCCCACATAAAGTGTGGAGAGTAATATCACTAAGGCATAGAACTAGATGACGAGACCCAAGTATTGTGAAGGTGATCTCTCTTTCGAATTTTTTCTAAAGTGAAATAATTCATGGGACCCTAGAGCTAGCAAAATTCTCATTAATATTATTTGGCCGGATGAAAGAATAAAGTCGTCAAATTAGTACCACTACTATGGGGAGAAATTTTTTAATTTGAGCATGCCCCGAACCCGCACGAAATTTGCTATTGCTTACGTCAAATCCACAGGAAAAGAGAAGATGAAATAACATAAGAGTATATAATTAAGAAAGGATTTAGGTTATGGATTGATCACATACATGGCAAATTGGCAATTTAATCTGCTTATTTTACAATATAATATATTTAAAACTTATTAAACCGTCTTATTATTTCTTCTGACTTCTGTATAGAGACTAGAAAGTGAGCAGCAACAATGACGGTTTAATTTTGTTAGGCTTGCTGTTGCTCTCTACATTTGATGAGTTGCATGAGGAGAGATGTGGCCATAGTTGCACCCATTCTCAGCTCCAAACCTCATCTCCGACGTCCCCTCATAATACCTGCCACCACTTTCATATATATATATGTGTCAATATCAACAACTTTTCCAAATATATAATCCCTCATTCACATATCGTTGTAAAATAAAATCGAACTTTTAGAAAATCAAATTTATTTTTCCATAAAATTATCGGAAGAATCACCAACTCATAATATATACCTGCCACACCACTTTCATATATACAAACATATATAGTCAATATCAACAACTTTTCCAAATATATAATCCCTCCACTTTTCCGAATATATAATCCCCCTTCAATATCAATGTACTAATAAAATAAAATTAAAACTTTATACGAACTTATAATTCCTCCTTCAATATCAATATACTTGTAAAATAAAATTAAAACTTAATTATCCGAACTTATAATCCCTCCACTTTTCTGAATATATATATATATATATATATATATATATATATATATATATATATATATCCCTCTTTTAATATCAATATACTTGTAAAATAAAATTAAAAGTATCTGAACATTTAGAAAGTTAAATTTATTTTTTCATAAAATTATCAGAAGAATCACGGATCAAACTCAGAACGAGTAGAGAGTATACCGAGCCTAAGCACATCCCAACTACTGGGCCAACCTGTTGTAGTACCAACACATGAGTAACACTCTTCTTCATTCATTCTACATCTCCTATATTTTTTACATGTCTTATGCGCAAAAAATAAAAATTCAAAACCAAAAACGAAATGATTATCAACAATCCGTCGAGATGATAAAAGTACTTACATATTCACCCGTGCAAGTCCACCGATGATGGTGGTGCTACTGGCGGTGCTGCTTTCTGGGTCTGAGAAGCCCAGGTTGGGACTGCATATACACATCAAATAAAATAAAAAATAGTTAGGGAAAAACAAGATCCAGCAGTTGTAATTGTACGTACGTGTATACGCAAAAAAAAAAAAAAAACTGGGTAAGAGTTATTTGCCTGTGACAATTGCAGCCTTTGCCACACGAGCAGTTAGAGCCACAAGAACAGTTTGGGTTGTCGCAAGACATATTTTTCTTAATTTCTGAATACTGGTGAATGATAATGGTAAGAGAAAGATTAGGAAATGTAGAAGCAATGCTGGTGACTTGGTACCAGAGCGCTTGCAATTAATGCTATTTATTTTGCAGTCGAAGCGTGGAGTGGTAGAGATCCACCCTACACGTGGCTGAATCCTAGACATCTAAATACAATCATTTATAAATTGAGGTGGCGACATAATTTATTAAATTTAACGTATTTATTTAGTAAAAAAATAAAATAAACATAGGAAGAATTTTTTTTTTTTTTCAATTATATTATTTTAACTGGATTGAATTCAATGAATTTCTTTATACTTCTAATTTCAAAATAATACTTTAAATTATTGAATTATCCAATCTAAAACAATTTTTTGTCCCGAACAAGCTCGATGTATATCAAGTGTGGTGGATATTTTGAGCCACATTGTCATTGATTGGCCAATTGTTATTTGCTAGTGCTGCATGTAGTAGTGGTACGTAGTAGTACATAATGGAACTTAGTACTTCATGTACTACACAATAATAGAAGGGTCTAACATTTTTTTTTGTCATATGCATTGATTCGTGTAAATTCAAGCCTTCCCTTTATTTTTTCCTTTATTATTATTGTTATTATTTTGCGATACATTATTATTATTATTATTATTTATAACAATATCCAGGTGAAGAATTGAGCTAATAAATATTTATTGTGGTTTGAAAAACAAAAGAATATTTGATACATTGAAATAGCATTACAGTTCATGTGTTGGAGAATTATTGCAGTAGAGTTTGGAGTTTTCAATGAAGGAAGTGACGTTGATTTCTTAAGATTTCTTTGGGGAGGGGAAGGAGGGAAGAAGGGAGGCAGCAGATCTAGACATTTTCACTTTCTTGAAATGGTTAGATCTTTTATTTCATTTTACTTACTTTATTACATGTTCTAAAAGACTCCGTCTATGTGCTAGGTTTCCTTTTACCGTCTCGATTTGGATAAAACCGCCTAGTTAGGTGCCTCATGCATTACCTAGGCGGCTCACTATAGGCTAAGAGGGGTGGACGTTTGACGGAAATATTTTATTTATTTATTCTCTCTAATTTAATTTGGAGCAAAGTAAAAAATTTTAGATTTAAATTTAACTCAAACTCTCCACCTCTTCATCTCATTTTTCCGTTTTGTATGTTAATTTTTTGTTTATGATTCTAGAACTTTCCTTTTACATATTTCTTTTTCTCAATACAATTATCTTGTCTTTAGAAATACACATTATTTTTATTAACTTTTTAAGAAAAAAAAATTAAGTAAAAATGAAAATTGCCTAGACCTTTAGGCACTAGAACCATCCTGCTGTTCGATTCCGCCTAGCGAGTTTTAGAACATTTGGATTATAATTAAAAAAGATGAGAGGGTAGTTCACATCATGCGCCTTTAGGTATAAAAAATTTGGAGGTTGATGCCCCTAGCGATACCCTATAAACTCGATACAAATGTATTTTTGTCATATATATGTATTTGACACTTATTAGTAAAGAGCTATATTAATAAATCGTAATTTTATTGTTCTACTTTGCCTTATATTCAAATGTCAAATAATTAAGATGCATATTCAGGTACAAGCTTCTATCATATCTTGATCCAAAATCACTAACAGTAAGGATGAGATACCTTTATTAATAAGAAACCTAAGTATTGACCGAACATGAATGGGTGATAAAAATGTGGAATGCGTCTGTGATTCTTACTTTTTAATCAAGTGATTATTCAGTTAAATAAGAAATAAACTCCTTTTATATTAGATTCTTTTATTACCTTAGGGTCAAGCCAAAGCTTAAGTTAACAACTAATGATTGTGAACTTCGTGTAAATATATAGCTTGGATATGTTTTGCGGAGAAATTAAAGTGAACATAATTACGTAACTAGCAGTATAAGAAAAATAAAGATGCTTGAATTTAAAAATTAATTGAAAAACAATGGCAAAGCAAAAGTGTATAAAGTAAATTATCATTCAATGAATCTTAATTTTGAATGAATATAAATACCCTTTTCCCAAACCAAATAATTCCCTTTTGACTTTGATCTTAAATTTTCTTTTCCCTTTTGACTTTTCTGTATTAATATCATATTTTAGTTTTGAGTTATCTAAGGATCGATTAAAATTAATATATATTTTCTATATTACACACCAAGAAAGCTTTAATTAATAAATTATATGAGGCTATGACAATATCTTTTGTGTTTTCTCTATATCTGATGAATTAATGAATATCCATGGTCAACTGAAAGAAAGCTCTCAAATGTTCATCATTCTCGGTACAATTTGATCCCTCATTTCCAAACCCTAATCATAAACAATTAATCAAAGCCATGCACATCCACAAGAACAAACACATATATTTTAGAAAGAAGTAACATCAACATACAAAGGTGAGCCACAAAGCAAATCACAAACCCTAGCTAAACCCAGCTAGCTAAGCTAGGAGATCAATGATGTTGCAGATCAAATGGAGATTTATTTTACAACGATTAAGCTCTAAATTAAAACAGTTCGACTTTTAGAGTCTTTTTTATTTATAGAGACCCCATGACGTGCATGCATCTTATTTTTTCTTGACCCTTAGCATTTGATGATCATCAATTGTTGCAACCGCACGAGCTGCAGCTGCAGTTTGAGCCACACTTGCAGTCATTCTCTGCTCCATAGCTCATCTCAGACCCCTCATAGTACCTGCAACAATAATAATAATAATAATCCACTTTTAATTAGTTAAATAATTGATCAACCTCATTTCAGAATATAATTAAGTTTATTTATAATGAGAACTTACATCTTCACTGGGGCAACACCAGCAATGATGGTCTCTGTGGAAGTGGTCTCTGAGTAACCCAAGTCAGACTGCATGCCACATCTAAATATACACACCCCAAGAAAAAGGATATATATCAGGAAAATAAAATGAACAAACTAATTAAGTAATTATTTTCTAATTAATTAAGAAGTTAGATATTTGGTTATGGGATTAGAAGAGTTAATTACTTGCAGTCACTGCCGCATGAGCAGTTGGAGCCACATTTGCAAGACATTCTTGCTGGAAAGTTTGGGAAATGTCAAGGAGATGATGAAGATTGTTTTCAAGCTTGAGAATTGAATTCACTCAAATTCTGGGATGAGTTTTCTTCTGAGGGTCTTACCTGCTATTTATAGGGTAGTTCAATTGAGATCCACCCTACACGTGGATCAATCCTAGATCTCTAGGTAGAGTTTTATAAAAGTTAAAAGAGATTTCTTGCCCTCACAAGCTACCCACTAACCAAATTTCAAATTAGAAAAATTTGTGTGTGATATGATCGTATTATTCTCATGTGTAAATTATAATTTTCTTTCTTAATTACTATATAGGTTTGTACTTCTCTTTCGATTTTCTTTGATCATATCTCTTATATTGAAAAAAATTCTTGGCAATATTGATGATTTGGTTAAATGACATAATATTATTAGTTTAAGTTTTATGATAGGTAAGTACACTACAAACGAAAAGTTTATATTCTCGAGATGTTGGTTATTTTTTTATTTTATTTGTTTGCCATATTTTTCTTTTTCTTTTTTAACTTCTTCTTATATTGATATTATACTCTCGTATCTAGAACTCGATACGTTCTGTCATATATAGTTTCATTGAATTATCTTTATAATATAATTCTCAATTGCTAAACTTAAATTCTTTGCAATTTCATAAATAATAGTTCATCAAATTAATGAAAATATAGCTCAATCTATAATTAAGGATCATCTTCCAAACATCAATAATACAAATATTCGCGTTGTGAATAGAAAATTAGGTCTTGGTTCTTATCATTGATATAGTGCGCGCACCACTGAAATACAAAATTTATATATTTTCATTCTTCCTTTTCAACTTGTGCCTAATTAAAATTAATAATATTCTATTTTTTCTATCAAAATAAAGCTCCTTTGCGGAAAAAGGGCACACGTGCAAGACCAAGTGGAAAACCAAAAGGAATGGATCATATGAAGCTCTGCTGAACTCAAGTGATAGTGAACTAATTAACCTAGTCCTAATCTTAGTATTAATTAACATAATCCTTAGAAATATCAGTTAATTCCTCTGATAGACCGGCCAAAGACCTGGGATAGATCGACCAAACACACATGAATGGACAAAGTGGTCATTTTCTGTGAGTAAATTTCTAAGAGCAAAATTAATATTATCCTTTTTTTTAAAAATAAATAATTTTTGATCTATTTTGTTTTATCTTTTTTAACAGTTTAAAAAATTGTCGGTAAAAAATAATAGTATCTATTTTTTTTTAATCAATAAAGAGAGTATTCGAATTTAGAATATATTTTAACTTCGAAAAAAAAAAATACCACTGAACTAATAATAGCTTAATCGATTTTCTATGTTTGATTTTGGCCATTATTAATTGTCCAAAGTCGGTTCATTGGATCTTAAGAAGGCATGAAGTGATCTGCTGCTTAGCAAGATTTGAATGTCCACATCAAAGTGCAGAAAGTAAACTTTGAAGTGTTCTTGTTCGGGGTCCCTATTCAATTAGTATACAATATTTTCTTATAGACAAACTTTCGGTGGTCATCCCTTTGGAATCCAACCCACCATGATCTAACATCTAGCAAGGTTTTGATGAAATCAAAGGTGGTCGAAAAAGGACTTCAAACTCTCCGCGCGCTTAAATACATCGTAATTTCAAATTTTGAACTGAGAAGATAGGAAATATTGGTTAATTATGCTAATATAATACTAGTTCGATACGTCTTGATTCGCATATAATACACCACGTGGTGTATCGTTGATTTTTTTGTCTTGCTGACTCTGTGATACGGTTTTGATACGTTAGCGATACAAATTGGATACAATCATGATATTGTCAAGATTAAAAATTTGGTGATATTTTTTAAAAAAAATTAAAACATGTTGGAGTCAAAATGTAAATTTACGAGTTTTGTGATATTTACTTATTTTATATATTTTATCCTCCATTTGAGTCCAAATCAAGTAAGGATGAAATCATCCTTAACCTCCATTTAACAATTATTGATCTCAGCGATCATCAAACTATGGAGGTAACAATTATTGGCCTTTGCTGTATGAATTATATTTTGAATTGTTTTAAAAAGACATTAAATAAAACTTTGTAGATTTAAGTCTCACAATAAAAAGGACTTTGTAGATTTAGGGAGGGCTTATACACACATCCCTCAACCCTTATTTCAATTTTTTTTTTCACTTTTCCAAACATCAATCTCATATGGCTTATGTTATCAATTACGATATGCACGATATAATCGTCTATTCTTAAACAGAACTTTAAATGCGCTTTTGACAATTTTAAAAATAAAAAAAATAGTTAACGATAATTACGAATTCTTCAAAATGGAACTAAAATTTAGAAGCGTGTAGCATGAATGCTTGTGAACCTAAGTGATTGTTGCAAAAGCACTCCGAAAGGCGCAAGAGATGAGAGAAGGGCTAAGTTTGACTATATTGGAGTTATCTTAATCAATTAATTAAGAAATGACAATGAGCATCTTTTGTGTTGTAAGCCTTACCTAAATCCAGTCACATCAGAAAAATAAAAAGATACGATGATGACCAGTACTTATGCCTGATAAATTGATGGACAGCCATGGTCAACTGAAGAGGAGCTCTCAAATGTTCCAAGTTTCATACAATTTGAATTTTCATTTCCAAACCCAACACACGATATTCAAAGCCAAACCCACAAATATATATATTTATGGAAGATTTGATACTACAAAGGTAGCCACAAACCACAAAGTAAGCAAATCCCAAACCCTAGCTAGTAGGTAGCGAAGCTTAGCTAGGAGATGATGGATAATTACTTTGCTTATCAAATGGAAAATCTTATTATTCAACTTCTAGAGTCCTATAATTATTTATGACACCTTTTATATATATAAAGAGTTAAAAGACCATGTCTTGCATGCATGCTTTGATCATTTGTGGCAACCGCAGGAGGTGCAGCTGCAGCTTGAGCCACACTTGCAGTCATTCTCTGCTCCATAGCTCATCTCAGACCCCTCATAGTACCTGCAACAACAATAATAATAATAACAATAATCCACTTTTAATTAGTTAAATAATAAATCAACCTAATTTCAGAATATAAGTTTATTTATAATAGGAACTTACATCTTCACTGGGGCAACACCAGCAATGATGGTCTCAGTGGAAGTGGTCTCTGAGTAACCCAAGTCAGACTGCATGCCACATCTAAATATACACACCCCAAGAAAAGAATATATATATATCAGGAAGATAAAATGAACAAACTAATTAAGTAATTAATTAAGAAGTTAGATATTTGGTTATGGGATTAGAAGAGTTAATTACTTGCAGTCACTGCCGCATGAGCAGTTTGAGCCACATTTGCAACTGCAAGACATTTTTGCTGCGAAGTTTGGGAAAGGACAAGGAGATGATGAAGAATTGAAGATTGTTTCAAAGCTTGGGAATTGAATTCACTCAAAAGTCTGGGATGAGTTTCTTGTCAGGGTCTTACCTGCTATTTATAGGGTGGTTGAATTGAGATCCACCCTACACGTGGATCAATCCTAGATATCTAGGTAGAATTTATAACAGTTTAAAGAGACTACTTGCCCTCACAAGCTACCCACCATCCAAATTTCAAATTAGAAAAGTTCTATCTGTGCTCCTAATATTCTCACGTGTAAGATTATACTTCTCTTTAATAATTTTCTTTCTTATATATTCTTTCGATTTCCTTTGATCATCTCTTGTATTGAAAAAAATTCTTGGCAATGATGATTTGGTTAAATGATATTTAATTTTTACTTTGTTATGAGAGATTTTGTGTTTGATTTTATAGATGAATTGTTGAATAAAAATGATATTCCACTCTAACAAATGGACACAAATATAAATTCTCATCATTCATATGCACCACTTAATTTAATTCCTTCAACATAATTACTTGTGGGGTGGGTTTTCATTTCTCCTTTTCCACTCATGCCTTAAATTGAGAATAGTCTGATAGTTTCCATCGAAAGGTTCTTTTTGCAGAAAAAGGGAAACTTGTGCATGCACCAAGTGGCTGGTTTCTATTATACATGTACATAAAAACCATTGTTATGAACCAGAGTTATTGTTTGAAGTTTTGAAAAACTTCTTTAAATGAAGTTAGCTATAGGTTGATTGGGATAAAAAAGAGGTAACTATAGGTCATACAAATTATTAGATTTATCTATTTTACTCGTTCTAATTTTTTAACTTATCGAATTTTCTTTATACATATATTATAATTAGAATTGTTCAATTCCTAACTTATCATTTTAAGATCACATGTACAAAAAAGTAAGCAAATTGAATATCGTTTAGCCATTCATATATATATATATATCAACTAAAATGACGATTCACCATGAGGTCCTTAATTGTTACCAATATCATTATTTGTTTAATACATATGAATGAAAAAAACGACTTTAATCTTGTTGATTTTTTATGTAGATATGATCTTATAATGATAATTTAGAAAATAAATAATTTTGATTATGACATATGTATATGAAAAGTTCCATAAATTAGAAGGATAAAACAAGGAGGTTCCCCTCAAAGTAAAATGCAAGTATTCGCCAAGGCATTATATTTCTCGAGTTCCTAGTTTAGGGACAGTGCATTATTTACTCGTATTTCATTAAATTCATACCATTTTAATCATCACTCAAACATATACATCAGATGAATTGAAAAAAAAAAATGGTCATTTTCTGTGAGTAAATTGTTAGAGCAAATAATGTTATGTTTCTAGATAAATTAAATAATTGTCGGTTGTAAATTAAGGGTTAATGTCCTAAGTTGGTTCAAGACATTTATCTTTTTATACAGAGTTATTTTATTTTAAAATTTGTAAATTTGAGTTAAATCATACAATGAATCAATTTTAATTTAATAATAAATTTGAGTTAAATATAAATTGATTTTTTTTTTGGGTAAATATCACGAGGTGTCTCCACACCCGAAGGGTAGGCCTAATCCCCACTTAAAGGTGCGGCTTGCCCCTGACAACAAAGTGCTCCCAGCATGATCTCTTATCAAACAAACAAACCCACCATGATCTTTTAAAGTTTGTACCCTGAATTCTAATATCTAGGAAGGTGTTGTTATCAAAGACAGCCTAAAAAAGGCTTGAAAATCATGTATATGACAATTTTCCAAAACCCTCTCCTTACCGATCAAAGTTGATAAGTTTTTAGTGCAAGCTGCCTCATCAAATTATTGACACTAATTTGTTATTTCTTTTTGTAACAAAGAGGCCTAAAAAATTTGAAGAGTAAGAGAGTGATACAATATAAGATGATACTTAACATCGTTTAAATGAATGAGAAGGCTTCAATTATTGCAGTCAAATTCATGGATCATTCATATTGGATGAATCAAACACCTGAATAATTTGACTACAACACTAAATACGATGTGAGCATCCAACCAAACTAATTGACAATAATCAAAGAGTGACAGATGTTTTAAAGCGAGCTTTGATTTTTTGCCCTCTTAAGAGTTTGACTTTAAATATGAAGATATATAAGTGCTTCCAACTCTAGAGCTACAAGATTTGCTAATCAAAGTCTCTGTCCATTTTGCAAAAGACACTCATTCCTAACTTTTTGTCTTTGATTTCTCTTGATGTAGTTTAGTTCTCCTAAATGTATTGGGGAATATAATCTCTAATTATTGATCTACTATTTCATATGGTAGGGCTTCAAGGGTTTCTATCCCTTGATTGTGGAGCCTCCACATCTAATTGTGACTCCAACAGTGACCTTTCTTTTTCTTTCCTCTTTTATTATAAAACGTTTTCCATTTCCCCTAAAGTTATTCTCTCTTGCTAATCACTTTTTACGGCTAGATAAAGAAATAATAAGACTATTTTTTTACGTTGAAAACACGTATTAAATGAGAATACTTTTTTACCGTTTTAAATAAATTAATTATTCTGATAAAAAAGATATTCATATTAAATAAGTGTTAGTATTGTAACATAATGAAACGTATAAATTTAAAGAATATGTATATATAATATACGTTGATGAAATCCAAACATGATGGTTTTATGTGGTTTGTCATGTTGTTTGCATTATTGAACTTGACTTGTATGAAATAGTTGAAAACAAAGATCCAATGTCTATATACTGAATCTCAATACTTACAAGGTACTTAAGGTTTACAGTGACAACTTAAATAGAGATAGATCACGAGTTCGATTCCTAGATTGTAAAAACCCGAAACCCCAGTGAGCTTAATTCTAAGACTACATTATGTGATACAAATTTCCAGCCCATTAGAATGCTATCAACTCCTACATCTTGTGTGTGGAGGAAGCCAGGCCAAAAGGGACTGAAAAATAACTCAAATAGCAGCCTCATTCACAGTCAACTGTTCTTCAATGCGTTTCCAGTTTTAATTTAGGGCTCACTCAGCATGCCGAACAATTTTGGGCCATTCAAGCCTCCACCTAAAATATAACTAATTTAAAATTTCATTTTTGGGTTCAATGTCAAAGCATACATGGGCATTTTGAAACAGAAAAGAAACTGATATGTACTGCAAAACAATGTAAACATACAACTCTCATTGGCTTTGAAATACTGTAGTTGAAACTGAAACTCAATAGTAATGCAATAAATATCCTTGTGCTATGCTGGCTAAACAAATATTTTTCGAAGAAGAGGAATATCACTAACCTTTAATCGACCATAATTTTTTCCAAAAGAAGTCTGTCTGATATTTCACCATTCACAAGCATCTTAAGACCATCTTTTAGCTCTGGAACTCCTTCCTCCAAAACAGCACAGACAGGGAATATAGAAACATCTTGCACCCTCCTTTTCAATTCTTCATACACTTCTTCAGCACCGTCCTCATCTATTTTATTTGCTACTATCAAGGATGGCCTATTAGATAAACCCTCCAGATGGTACTCGAGCTCCAAAACCAAATCCCTAAGCTGTTCCCAAGGCGGGGTTCCCTTGCCATCCAATCCAGAAGCTAAGTCTACCACATAAGCTAGAACTTTCGTGCGTTCTATGTGCCGCAGGAATGCATGCCCAAGTCCACGATTCTCATGAGCACCCTTTATGAGTCCTGGAACATCAGCAACTGTGAGTGATAAGTCCTCGAAGTTTAGATTCCCCAAATTGGGTCTGAGAGTTGTGAAGGCATAACTACCAACTGCAGGCTTAGCCCTCGATATAGCCCCTAACAGAGTGCTTTTACCAGCATTTGGCATTCCCACTAGGCTCACATCAGCAATGCTCTTTAGCTCTAATATTAGAACAGCTTCAGAACCAGGCAGACCAATACGAAGGGACGACTCATCATCATCAAATACAAAAACAGATGATAAATTACCCAAACCGCCTTCCCCTCCACGAGCAATACATACTCTTTGACCTCGTATAGTTAATTCCGCAACATTGTACTGAATTTCATCTTTTTCCTGTGTCTCATCTTCTGTGCAACTCTCAGACGAAGATGATGCAGATTGAGAATAATCAGCAGTTGAGCCAACTTGGGCAGTTTCCTTCATGCCAGCTGATTCCTCGACAGTTTTTTCAGGTTCAGCCGATGAGCTGCCAGTGTTCTCAGCTGTATTCAGGCCAGTAGGGGCAGAGTTCTGGTCAGATCCAGTTGCATCACCAATAGGAGTACCCGGAGTCTCCCACGGATCCAAATCTTTAGAAGAAGGGGCTTCAGCAGCTCCAGGAGTTTCACCCTTCATAAGATGAATCACAGTGCCAAGGGGCACTCGAGCAACCTAACCCCAAAAAATAAAAAGATTTTCACAACAAATTTCTGCTTTTCTGATTTGAATATGACACATTCATCAAGGCACCCAGAAATGCTAAACAAAGATAACCTTATCTGCTCCTCTGGTGCCAATTTTATTCTTTGAGGATCCATGTCCCCCTCTCTGTGCAATCTGCAGAATAACATAACTAATACTCCAGTTTATCAATGGTGGATCCAAAAGCTATACATGGTTCAGAAAAATGGGAACGATCAGAGTTACATACAAGGTGAGGTTGCAAACCGCTGAAGTCCCAAACTGTTGGAGAACATTCCAAAATCACATCACCACCTCTTCCACCATTCCCACCTACATTTACTCCAAGGTCAGATGAACATAGCAGAAATGCCAAAGAACAAAAATTTTCCTAACTTCCGAAAGATATTCAGAAAATTGTTGAAGTAGCTTGAATTGGATAAACATATATTCAGAGAACCCACCATCAGGTCTGCCGCGGCGATCATGTCTACTACGGCGAGTGCTAGTGCAACCACTGCCACCATCACCCGCTTTAGCAAAAAGCCTAAACCTGTCTATCATTCTCCTTTCCTACAAAGAATGAAAGAAACATCAGACTTTGTAAAGATACACTGCTTTAGAAAAAATGACTAAATGAAGAAAACTGGTAAAATTAAGGACTGATGAGAGAGCGGAGAAAATGTAGCAACCTGTAGGGGGGCAAGCTTTGATTTTTTGTGAGGAGCATCTGAGTAGGAAGAAGAAAACAAAAGAAGCCATGGAGACTGAGATGACTGCCTCAAGGCATTTGTTTGCCAAAGTGGTTTTGGAAAGTGCACCCACATCTGTCTCAGTTTTGTCATCCCTCAACCTCCACTTATGACTACTATATAACCAGTTATCACCTTGCTCATGTGATGCTACAGACCTACAGAAAAAAAAAATGGCATAGATCTTACCACTGTGCTCTCTTTGGGCATTTTTCTGTGCATTCAATAGATTTAGAATGCCTTTCAAACAAACAAATGATCATTAACACATCTGCGCAAGGAAACTTACCTAAAAATACTACTTGACCTTGCTCCTTTATTTCTCTTTTATATTCATTAGTTGCATTTGTATTATCAAATACTTCAACGCATTACTTTCATTAAATTCACCATAATCATCACCAACCTTCAAATTTACCATGTGTTTTGATCTGAAAAGTTAACTACAGTCCACTGTTTTATGTTATTTACCTTGATACATAAAGAGGTTCAACACTTTTTTGGGGCCAACAAAGACTACAGTATCCATGGGAATCCCACATCCCCTACTGTTAAAAACTAAGCGCAGCAAGCAACAAGAAATTGTATACTAACAGAGAAAATAAAAGGCAATAAACACTGTAGAATAAAATTCCTAGAAATTATCAGTGTTGGATAAAGAAAAATAAATTTCTATTGCATCCAAATTAACGAAAACGAAATCTGAATTGGAATACCCACAACTCTTAAACCCCATAAACACTGGGGTTAAAGTCTGGGGTTTAAGAAAAATATTCGAGAACCCACAAGAAACAGAAGCTAGGCAATGTTGGGGGAAATACAACCCCACAAAAATTTCATTGGGTATAGCAATTTATAAACAAAGAAGACGAGAGAGGAGAAGAATCAGAGAGATACTCACCTGGGCTTCCATGGTGGTGGTGGTGGTGCTCCGCCTGCAGCAGATGCAAAGAAAGAAGAAGAAGAAAACGTTGAGGAGGGAGAGAATATTTTGTTTTTGTCTTTTTTAAGTTTTTAAATTATTTTTTAATACTAATATGGAGCATTTAATTCATTATTAACTATAGTTAAGTAAAAAAACAGATGTCACTCTATTGAAAATGTGGGGAGCATTCAAATTCTTAATAAGTTTTTTATTCAAGATGCTCATGAATATTAAGTTTAGTCTCAATATGGACTATAAATTCGATTTTGTATCAAGATGCTTCATCAAATTCTTTTTTCATCTCAAGTAGCCCCAATTTCGGCAAATTAATTAACTTACTATCAAATATAAAGACAAATGATCACTTTGGATAAATCACCCTTCAAAAATTCGTCGCAGCCTCCAGTCTTTATTGAAGGCTGCAAATTGTTGAGCTCGATGGAGTAAGTCCTGAGGACTCGGGTTCCTCCAATTCTTTGTTTAAGTCATGTTCTATCTTTTTATCATCCTCCTCACCATCATTGTATTTTCTTCATTGCTGACTTTTGTCCAAAATTAAAAGAAAAGTGATTGAAATATTTTCCCAGAACTAAGCCAGGGCCAAGGGAAATATTTTCCCCACAGGCAAATTTATCAGATTCTGTGAGAATTCTCTTATGTGTGTTATTTTTTCAATAGGAAAGATATATATATATATATATATATATACAAAGACTAGGAATGTTACTATGGGCCTAATTAGTGAACTGAGTTTAATTAGGAATATACAGCTCATTGACACTCCCCCTCAAGTTGGAGCATGTATATTGTCAATGCCCAACTTGCTAAGTGAGCTGTGGAATACTCTGCCGGTGATTGCTTTAGTGAGAACATCTGCAAGTTGATCTTCAGATTTAACAAATGATACCTCAATGATCTTTGCCTCGAGTTTCTCCTTGATGAAATGTCTGTCAACTTCAACATGCTTGGTTCTATCATGTTGCACTGGATTATGTGCGATGTAAATTGTGATTTTGTTGTCACAATTCAGTTGCATGGCATGATTGGGTTTTAACCCCAATTCCCCCAACAAATTCCTTATCCAGAGTAGCTCACATATTCCTTGTGTCATACCTCGATATTCTGCTTCAACACTTGATCTTGACACTACTTTCTATTTTTTACTTCGCCAAGTGATTAGATTACCTCCCACGAAGGTAAAGTATCCAGATGTTGATATCCTGTCAGTAACAAAACCCGCCCAGTCTGCATCAATGTGACCCTCAACATCTAGATGACCATGTCGTGAGAACATCAATCATCTTCCAGGAGCTGAATTTAAGTACCTCAGGATTCGGTTTACCGCATCCATGTGGGCTTCACTTGGTGCATGCATGAACTGACTCACCACACTTACGACATATGCGATATCAGGTCTAGTGTGTCCTAGATAGATTAACTTACCCACCAGGCGTTGATATCTTTCTTTGTTGGTGGGTACCTGATCCAGAAATTCACCAAGCTGATGATTCAACTCCTTTGGCGTATCTGCTGGTTTGCTGGCTAGCATTCCAGTGTCAGTTAAAATGTCAAGAATATATTTCTGTTGTGATAGAAATATTCCTTGGTCTGAACGCGCCACTTCGATGCCTAAAAAATATTTCAGAGCACCAAGATCTTTCATTTCAAACTCACTTTCCAAGTGGTGCTGCAACGCTGTCTTTTCTTCTAGGTCATTCCCGGTAACTACCATGTCATCAACATATACAATAAGGGCAGTGACTTTACCTTTCTTATGTTTCAAGAACAAAGTATGATCTGAGTTACTTTGTTTGTATCCGAAGTCCTTTATTGATTGGCTAAACTTTCCAAATCATGCTCTGGGTGATTGCTTCAATCCATAAAGGGACTTCCTCAGTTTACAAACCACGTTGCCCATATTGGGCCCCATTTTGCATCCTAGAGGAGAATCCATATAGACTTCTTCTTCTAAGTCGCCATGCAGGAAGGCATTTTTTACATCAAGTTGGTGTAATGGCCAGTCTAGGTTGGCTGCCAGAGAAATAAGTACCCGAATTGTGTTGATCTTGGCTACAGGGGCAAAGGTCTCCCCATAGTCAATCCCATAAGTCTGAGTGTAACCTTTCGCCACCAGTCTTGCTTTGTATCGATCAATGGTGCCATCTGCCTTGAACTTTACTGTATATATCCATCTACAACCCATTGTTATCTTCCCTAGCGGAAGGGTAGTCATCTCTCAAGTGGAATTCTTCTGGAGAGCCTCTATTTCATCATTCATCGCTTGTGTCGACTTGGGATATTTCAGAGCTTCCTGCACATTACTTGGAATAGATACAGTGGATAATTGACACACAAATGATGCACATGACGGAGACAGCCTATGTAGAGACACATGATTAGCAATAGGGTATTTAACGTTTGCTTTAGGGTCAGGGTCATATTGTTGTCTAGGAATCCTTCTAGTCGTGCGTGGGGGTAACTGATAACCTGTATAACTTGACGCAGGTAAGGTGCTTGAGATAGAGTTTGAATGTTCAGTTACCTAGGGGGAATCTTTAGGACCTGATTGGATGAGTGGTGATGGTACTGTAGTAGGAGTTGTAGAGGGGGAATTATCTGAACTAGTATCAGAAGTATCGAGGGACTCTTGAGCTTGTTGCACCTCGGACACTAACTGCTCGGATGAATGGTGTTGAATCTGGACTATCTGAGTATCGTCGGCAAAGATAGAGCTCTTCCCCTGTAGAGGATGTTCAGTTACTCCCCCGGAGTAATAGAACTCACTCTCGTTGAAGGTCACGTCAGCGGTAACGTGCATGGTCTGAGTGGGAGGATGGAAACACTTATAGCCCTTCTGAGTGGCAGAATAACCCACAAAGACACAATGCCGTGCACACGGATCAAGCTTGCCACGCTGATGTGGATACACCTGAACATATGCAACACAACCAAAGAGACGTGGTTCAAGATTTGGTGCGGATGGCATGCGGAGGAGAGTAGACAATGTCTGAAATGGAGTTTGATACTGAAGAGTGCTGGAAGGTGTTCGATTGATGAGGTAAGCTGCAGAACAAAGAGCTTCCCCCCAAAAATGATGTGGCATGTGGGCCTCAAATAAAGAAGCACAAACAACCTCCAAGAGATGCTGATTCTTGCGCTCCACGACACCATTTTGTTGTGGTGTATATGCGCATGTGGTTTGATGAACAATACCATGGTGGCCGAAAAACTGATGTAGGTCATGGTTGATGTACTCACCTCCATTGTCAGATCGAAGGGTCATGATTTTCTTGTCAAACTGAGTAGCAACGTATTGATAAAAGAGCTTGAATTTGGCGGTGACGTCACTTTTCTGGTGTAGGGGAAAGACCCAGGTTATCCAAGTGCAATCATCAATAAATGTCACAAACCATTTAAAATCACTAATAGTGGGAACTCGTGATGGTCCTCAAACATCAGAATGGACAATCATGAAGGGCATATAGCTTTTATGCAATCTTAATGGGTAAGAAATACGATGGCTTTTCGCCAAAATGCAAGTTTCACAATGAAAGTCTGATTCATGAAACTGGTAAAACAAATCTGGAAATATAAGTTTCAGATAACCAAAAGAAGCATGCCCTAACCGTCGATGCCATAGCCAAATTTTCTTCATCCTGATGGACTCATCGGGCACATGATGTGCGTGACTCAATCGCTTACTGATGTCGGCTGAAAAGTCCAGATAATACAACTTTCCCTTCCTCGTACCACATCCAATCATGGCCCTAGTGAGAAGATCCTGAAAGAGACAATATGATGGCAAAATACACACAATACAATTAAGGGAATCAATGATCTGAGGAACAGATAACAAGTCATAGTCAAGAGAAGGGACAACTAAGACATGATCAAGACGTAAGGAGGGTGTAAGAGATAATGACCCTTCTCCCATGACTTGGGAGGTGGTTCCGTTGGCACTGGTAATTTGTGTTTGGCTTGATGGTTTGGTAGAGTGCAACTCAGTGAAACTAGATGTCATGTGATCGGTAGCGCCAATGTCAATAATCCATGATCTATTACAAGTAAGTGAAGATGTGTAAGAGGTACCTGGGGTGGCCAAGGCTGTGGAGTCAGATGTACCTGATAGAGGTTCGGATGCGGTCACTTGGGATGACTGAGCGGATGCAAGTGAGGCTCTGTTCGAATGCGTCTTGCGCCCTTTGTGGACCCATCCTTCCGGAGAACCAATGATCTCATAATAGCCCTTAATTGTGTGGTTACCTAAACCACATTTGGTACACTGCATTGGAGGCCGATGACGAGTAGGGTCGACACTATAGGTGATCGGCCGAGATTGTTTGGACCTGGTAGAGGTTACACCAGCTTCAGACATGGTTCCCTGTCTCCTTTTTTTTTTTTGGCGGATGGGTGTGACGAACCCGACCCGAGCGGGCGAACCCGACCCGAACAAAAGGGTGTTTTCTGCAGCCCGAACGGAACGGCAGACTGGTGGCGTCTGTGGGTTGGGCTTGGTGTGGCGGAAGTTGGTGGATGACGGGACGGTGGCGTCTGCGCAGTAGATGACGGGACGGTGGCGTCTGTTGGTTTGGGCTCAATCTGGTCTAGTGGATGCGCAATGGAGGACGGGACAGTGGCGTCTGTGAGTTTGGGCTCAGTCCGGTCTGGTGGCGTTTGTGGGAGATGGTGATCGGAGGCGGTTATGCGGGAAGGTTTCGTCGGTTGGCTCGGTGCGGTTGGTTCCTCGGAGTTGTAGTAACAACGAACCCGAACACGACGAGGTCTGGTGAGTCTGGTGAGGTCGTGTGAGGTATGAGTTTGAGTCTGGTGAGGTCTGGTGAGGTATGAGTTTGAGTCTTGGATGAGTCAGTTGGTGGTGCAGCGTGATGCTGTCTGTGGGAAGGTAATGGTGCGGCGGGAGTGGTGCGGCGGAAGTCTGGTTTCTAGGGTTTATGCGGGAATGTTTATGTGGCTCAATGTAGTGGTGCAGCTAGGGCACAGTAATGAGTTTTAGGGTTAATGCAAGAGACAGTCATGATCGACTGCTCTGATACCATATCAGATTTGATGAGAATTCTGTTATGTGTGTTATTTTTTCAATAGGAAAAAAAAATATATATATATATATAAATATATATATATATAATATATATATATATATATATATATATATATATATATATATATACAAAGACTAGGAATGTTACTATGTGCCTAATTAGTGGACTGAGTTTAATTAGAAATATACAGCTCATTGACAAAATTTGGGGGTAAAATTTTATCTTGTTGATCACTTTTTTATCCTTCAATTGTTGCTATTTTTGAAGAAAAAATGTAGCAACCAAACTTAAACGATCCTTTTTGAAGAAAAAGTGTAGCAACCAAAAGAATGAAACCCAACACAAACAGATTCTCAAATTCCAATTCGACCCTTAACTCCAAAAATAACGAAACTAATAGCCCAAATCGAGGGCCGATCACAATCTAAGAACCGAGAAAGCTCTCAATTAACAAGTCATCGATACCTAGGTGGATTCTCAAGAACAATAAAAAAAACACTACAGAATCCCTATAATCAATCCAGACAAAACATTAAAAAACTAAACAAGAAAATCATTCTCCGAATGCCTTCAGCGTAGAAAATCCTAAATAGATTTTAAAGATGGCAACGAAGAATAAGCAAACCTGGCCGAGAGAGCTTTGAATTCAAAAGTCTGAACTATAATTGCTAAGCCCAAGCACCACGATCTTCTGTCCTTACTTGACACCCTCGATGCAATTGTCGAGCTCAACGATAGCGTGGAGGCAGAGGAGCGTGGATTTGACGCGGGACTGGGCGAGGTCGAGCTCGCAGAACTTGGCGCTGACGTGGTTGACGAGGTTACAGGTGGAGGTGACGTTGCCGAGTACGTGATTGGCATCGGCCTTGACGATATCGGGAGCCTGCGAGGACTTTTAAGAATGACTTATTTAAAGTGACAATTTTTCTTTTATATTTGATAGTAAGTTAGTTGACGGAATTAGGATAATTTGATAGTAAGTTAGTAGACTTGACGGAATTAGGACAATTTGAGATGAAAAGGGAATTTCAGAGGATATCTCGATACAAAATCAAATTTATGATTCATTTTGAGACTAAACTTAATATTCATGGACATCTTGAGTAAAAAAACCTTCTTAATATCTTTGATGATTATTTTCCCACTTGTGACACGTGCTGGTTATATAATGGATGTCCATATCTCGACACCCAGCAACAAAATTAATTCAAGAATCCACAACAAATTTAGTTCATTTGGACATCTGCACAAAATCTTATTATGTCAGTTATGGTCTGGTGATTTCTTTTACATAAAAAAAAAAAAAAAGAGATGTTGGTTATGGTTACTTGCAAGTTTGTGAAGGAAGAAGAAGAGCTGTCTATCAAAACAATTAATCACTTCACTTGTCGATGGATGTATATGGTGCAACGTGTACAATTTGGTGAACTCAAAAAGTTCCCAATTAATTGAATCTGCTTCGTCATCATCTATAACCCTAGCTATCGTAAATCCAATTTGGTGCCGAGTGCGAGTTTGTGTCTGTACGTTGCTTTACAGGTCTTGAATTTGATTTGTCATATGATTGAACTAAGATTTAAATGGGAGGTAATATTGATTGATTGTTGTGATAATCTTTCTGAGATTTTACCTAATATGGATGAGTCCAATATAACTCTATCTTAAAGAAGTTTGTTCCCTCGTTAACTCAAAAAAAAAAAAAAAAAATCAAATACTTTACTCACTACTCTTAAGTGATAAGGATCATTATGATTGAATTTGTTCATTGAATGAGTGTGACTTTCGCAATTTGTATAGTAATAAATAAAAGACATTGGATTTGTGATCGGTGAATGAGTGCAACTTTTGCGATTGGTGCAACAATAAACAAAAGACGTTTGCATTAAGGGTAAAGCTTTTCTCAAAGTTAGACTCATCCGATGGCAATAAATTTGAGAGAAAATTTCTTGGTCCTTGAGTGTCCTTGAGTGTCATGACGAAAAGAATGGCTATAAATTTACATGTGAAATATGGTTGGGTGTCATCAAGGCTATCTAGCTACTAAAATGACTGGCTGAAAGGATCACACACTGCCATAGATGGTAGCTTTTAAAAAAAAAAGTAAACTATACAATTGTGTTGTTTTTCGGAAGTGATTGGCTGGAGCCATTCCCTTAATAGAGCCAAAAAAAATGTCGACTTTACCCTCAGTTATCGACCCATAAGTTTCGATTGTTTTCATCACATTTAAGTTTAGTGGAGCACAAATTCAGTCAACTGACGCATGCTTCTTAACTGAGGATGGATACCAGGGGAAACCACTATGAAGAAGACATGTAAGATGAAAACCCTTCATCCAAGCCAAAGGAAAGGTGAAAACTCTTTAACCTTAAGGAAGAGGGTGGTAGTTAGTATTACGATCTAGTGATATTCCTTTTCATATGTTATATACTACAATCTAGTGATAAAAGGTGAAGTTGAGACCCAATGCGTTTAGAATACCTCATTTTTATGCAAATTTTTTTTGAGTAGTAACTCGAACTTGTAATTAAATAGAGCATTCAAATGATTGGCGGACTAGGGCTTAGTCTCGAAAACACATCCTACCCATCATGGATAGATAGCAAACAACAAATGATGTTTGACAAAACTTAATTTGTTTTCAATTTTGTTTCCATTTATTCACATGGTTGATTATTTTATAGGTGAATCATCACTTCTATTTTAGAATTTCAAGTTTGTAGACTCATATTGTTTAACCGCTTCTATTTTAGAATTTAAGTATCAAACTTAAGGTTATTTCCAAAATTTGATACTTCAAACCTAAAATTAAAGTTCCAAAGAACCATTTTATACCCTACATAATTAACCCTGTCAATAAACATGATGGAACATACATTAGTTATTACTCAAGAGTTTTTTTTTTTTTTTGATCAAGTAGTTATTATTCAGGAGTTCCATTTTCAGCATTTTCAAATATTCAAATAGAATTTGACATAAGAAAAGGAAAGAAATATTGAAATAGAAATCTTTGATTCCATTTCTGTCTTAGGAGTTATCACTTATTCATGCAATCAATGAAACAATCAAGGCCAATCAAAGCAAAGTAATTCATCCTAATTTAGTAATGATTCTTTGACAAGCATTGGAACAGTGACAGAAAAGACACTGAAGCCACACATCTAATCTGAAGAAAACAGCTACAAAATTCATCCATCACCCACTCATTCTCAATCAAAATACTTTAAGAAGGCTAAACATTTTCATGTAGACATCCCCCACCAATGCAAAGTGTACAGAGGAAAGGTTCCAAATGGTAGGTTGATTTCTTACGAGTAATTAATAACAACCCAATGGAATAACTATCTAATAACAACTAAAAATCATAGTCTCCGTTTTCTCTCTTTCTAATCCCAAAGAAAAAGTAAATTAAGGCCTCCCCTCAACCGTTTTTCTCTTTTTCTTTTGGGTTAGTAATAAGAGTCTCATTATGGTGACTATATGGTCTGACCCATGCTTAGATTTGAGTTCCCCATCATGTTATTTTACTATTTTTTCAATTCATCCTCTTACCCAAAATCTTCCTTTAAAATTTCTTCTTTTTCCTTAAATCTTGTTCTGCCTTACTGTTAGAGGAATTTGCCGCAATATCTCCCATTAGTTTTGGTCACCGTAGTTAGATTAAGAATTTTTGTCCTTTATTTGCTTTTATGCGTAATTGGATCGCTAGAAATCAAGTATTCCTCATATCCGTCATGCTCTATAAGTTCTTCAAGACCAGATGTTATGAGTTTGACGACGGTGACTGTTTCTTTTATTGAAGGTAGTTTATTTAGGATTATACGCGCTATTAGGATTTATGATTTTGGTTATTTTGAACTTTGTGGACTTGATTTATAATTTTATATAATTTAAGTGATGTGAATTTATTAGTTATTAATGCGACTTTGTCCGCATTAGTATTGACATATTAACTTGTAGATCTTACTATCATAAGATGATTTTGATGGTATGATTGATATCCTTTGTTTATGATATACAATGATATCGTTATTGATTAAAAAAAAACAATTAACAGCCCAAAAGAGCCCACAAGCAGTAAATCAAAATTTATATTTGATATTCTTTTTCAGACAATACTTAAGTCCTTACTAATAAGGATGAGATTCATTTTTACCTTCATTTAATTGATGACACGCGTCCACTTGTAATAAATATTAGAATTAAATGTTGCCACAATTAATTTGAATAAAAAATTATACAAGTGGTGCAATGTAATTGGTTTAAATAAAAAATTACTATCCTTCCTAGTAAGGACCCAAGTATTGTCCTTTTTCATGTGCAGGAAACAATATCAACCACCTCAAATAAAGAGGCCTGTCTAATTTCAAAACAATTCCCCACAATCACAAAGCAGTTTTCTATAGCACATAGGAAATAAAGTTGAATAATGAACTTTCCTGAGGAGCTCACTGGATTGTGCATCAGCTGCTGCATCTTTGCTGTTCCAGGCTGATTAGGGCTTGTTTGCTTGGTTGCTTCATGATGTTTTCTCAAGGACAATGCACCAGTTGGATTTGTCAAAAAATCGATCAACGATCACAGCATTGTCCATGCCAACTACTAACCTACACAGTAGGGACACAAAATAAATGACCTGGAAGAGTTGAGCATCATTTACAAGTTCATTTTAACAACTGACCACACAAAATTGATATCCCTGAAGTATTAAGGTTTTTGTTATGCATGGTTTTCAAAAAATAAAAACTTGTGGTCTGACGTTATTCAAGTCACAATGTTGTAATAGGTCCCAAGTTTGAATCTTTGTTTCTATTGATAAAAAATCAGGGAAAGATGAGGAAAAAAAATGCACAGAAGGATGTTAAAGAGGTTTTCAGTCTTTAGGTATATCCTATTTATTCTCCATCCTCTTCTTTACGTCTCTTGGCTATCTTATTTTTCTCTCTCACTTGTCTTCTTCCTCTCTTCTCTCTTTAATTCAAAAAGAAAAAGAAAAGGAAAGATAGCAGAAAACAAAAAGTAGAAATCTCCTCTGTTGGGAATTTCTTTTTATTTGTTTATTTATTGGCAATCCAGAGATGTATTGTCTAGGTACGAACCTAACATTTGTTAAATCTCGCATCCTAGAAGATGGGGGTATGTCCCAAGCCATTGAATCACGTATCATTGATCCACCAGCAGGTCTTTAACTCCAACAGACACATAAGAGTTCATGCATCAACAAATCAACTGGGAAGTACTGAGTAGCTAACTCGAGCAACTACTTCCTCCAACATTTCTGAATTTCTGCACTCACTACCATCAAAAGAATTATGCTCTAGACATACCAACATGGGCTTCATTCCCACTAGGAAGTTTGGCCTCTTTGCTTTAAACAAGAATGGGTTTTGGGCTCAATTGCCTTGTTAAGTATGATAAGAATGAATCCCTAATCTTATAAGAAGTAACTCATCTTACAGGTACAAAGTAAAAAAAAATTACATGTTAACCCCATATATATATATATCATAAGTTTATAGAAGAAGCTTCATATCTATGTACATCTATTTCTGTACCTCTATATTAACCCACTTCTTATTTGTAGTCTATGTATAAGAACCTTTAATAAATCAATTTTTTCATTTATAATACAGTGAAGATTTTGGACCATTTCAGTTTCAAAGGTTTCACCATTGTGTTGGGTGGGGAAGCCCAACTAGTTAAAAACCTCCTACAATTCCACTCATTAAGGACTGCTCTAACAATCCAGCTGTGATAAGAAACCCATATACATAGATGACAGATGCATCAAAACTCGGGCCTAATAGGCACTACACATGCAAGGGTTAGTTTTATTCCCTGTGAGTGTCGTAGCTTTGCTGCAAGTAATGTGAACTCATTTTCAAGCCACCAACACAGCACAAATGGAACAACAAGACATCTAGCCTTAATTGATTGGAAAACAATGAAAATAGCATATACAAATGGTAACAGAAAGAAAATAAAATTTACCTTTCAAGCTCGCCTTCACTGAAAACATGGTAGTATCTGTTGTATACTACAGCACTCTTTTTATCATCTTTCTTAGCAAGGCCATTTGCAAGAGCAGAAGCAGAAGCACCACTTACTTCGGCGCGATGATATGGCAAGTGCCAGGGGACAAAATATTCTTGTTGATTATTTGCCTTTTTTCCATCACCAGAAGCCCCTGAACAATTTTCACTTTGGAAGGTTGTTTCCTGCAAACTTTGCATAGAACTCTGGCTGGAATCTTTCTCATGCTCTCCCAAACTATTCTCCCCCGTTTCTGGAATGCTTTCCAATGTGTGGGAAGAAGGGCTGCGAACACGAGGACTACCAGGTCCTATCCACTCTTCTCCGTACTTTTGGGCAAGTGGAGTCCATTTGGCAACTAATGATTTATCCTCTTGTTCTACAGCCCAAACTGTTATAAGAACTAGGCCACCCTTTCTCACAACTCGGATCAATTCTTCGATTGCTTTTTTTCTCCTACCCTCTGTACTTAGATGATGTAATACAGCTATAGAGATAGCTGCATCCCCAAAACCAGTTCTATATGGAAGATCTACAGCGTCTGCAACCAACACTTCATGCCCTCTATCTGCACAAATTTTGATAAGAGGAGCACTTATATCACATCCGACGAATAAACAATCACGATTAAATCCCAAGTACTTCCCATTCCCACATCCTGCATCCAGGACAAGAGATCCTGAAGGTAAGGTAGATAAAAAATTGGCTACTTTTGGCCACCTAGCAAACCGGGTGGAACTAAAATGGGGTGCGATAGCATCATAAACATGATGGACATACTTCTTTTCAATTTCAGGAGTGAACTGCACGTTTAAGGATGAACAACTCTGGTTGTCACTAGCTGGTTCAGATTGTAGGATGCAAGGTTCTCCATCAGAATCAAGTGTACCCAAACTAGAAACACATTTTACCTTGACTTCTCTCATAGTACTGAAGATATCTGAATGAGAAACAATACCAATTGTTACAGTGGGAAGATGGAAGGACTTCCTAGACAGATAAAAGCATCTACTTGTTCTTAAAACATCACAAAACATCATCCTGAACAATGTATCCAATCAAAAAATAACCTGATAAAAAGAGAAAGGCTGAGGTCACAATTTAGGAAACACACAATTTGTAGATCCTCATTATGCAGGCTAAGAACCATAACAATATTTATGTACAAGCGCACTTGTGTCTGTGTATCCTATAATATAAAACAAATACAAGGCAAAAAAAAAGTATTGGGGAATGCAGAAATATTATTTATAGAGTAACAAACTAGTACATTTTAGTTTTAATTGAAGCAACCAAAGAAAATAACATTAGGAACAAGAAAGAAAGTAACCAAGTGACCAATCACTCAAATTTCCCTTAGTATAATTATAGACAAAGCTAAACGAGACTATGCCATTATCATTTGCATAACACTTTAAACATACTTTTTTCTTAAGAAAACAAGGGCCTAAAAATAATCTATCGGGAAAGGAACTACTACCCAGTTATTATGGAAAAACAACTATGAGCTGCCCAGAAACCATATCGAACTGCTTGCTAGTATAGCTTCCTCATTGAGACAAATTATGGCCCCTAGGAAATACTATATGGGACATCCCTGAATGCAGAAAAATCCTAATGTCTATGCATTCAGGGGGGATGTATTAAGGAGCAAGGGTGGTCAATGACCCCCAACCCCCGCAAAGTTGAAAACCTCCATTAAAGCTACCATCTTGACCACTAAAATCACTAACATGTTATGTTGCCCTCTAACTCTTAAGTGCTTGTCTAATTGCCCTTACCTTTGGACCCCTTTAATTCCCCCTTGCTTTTGCAGCTGGGTTTCAGACTTTTGCTCACCCACTGGTACTGCGCTCCAACTTAGAGGCGAGGTAGTCTCACGAAGAAGACAACATCAAAAGTTGCCCTCTTTTTTTTTTTTTTACGTCAGCTAAAACAGAACTTATATATATAATATATATATATATATATATATATATATATTTATTTGTACCAAGAATTCAGAGAAAGATATGAGTAGAGGGAGAGATACAGAAGTGACGTTGACCTGATTCAGCAGACATGACTGGCGGTGAAGGTCAAAAGCTGCCTTCTAAAAAAAAGCGAGCAGCTGAAGAAGTCGCTAATCCAATCCAACTGGTATGGATTTTGCTTCCTTTTAGCTAGTTTTGTGAGTTGTGACTGCGCTTCAATCAATGGCAGCGTAGGCGGAGTCTGAGTCAACTGAGGAACCGAGGGAAGCGCGACGAGACAGTTTACTTTCGTTATGGGCTGGGCTCCCACACTATGCCTAAGTACTAAAGGATTCGGGCAGCAACGGCCGAAAGAATAGCTTATTTGATGGCTAGCTAAACCGAACATTTAAACATCTTCGGTGGTTTTCTGCCAAGTATGTTTAGAACTTGTGTAGCCACTAGACCATTGGTAGGGGGAGGGGGGGACTCAACTCCTCCTAAGCCCTTGCAAAGTTATTTATTTTTTTGATGTGACATGAGCATCTCTTTAAGCCCTTACAAAGTTATCTATCTTTCCGATGAGGCATTAGCTGGCGTATGCCATTTGTTTACTTCACATTCTCAAACATCTCTTTATGCGTGATGAATTTTCCAGTCTTACATGCGGATAACACATTTTGAGTGACATTAAGCATGTGTAGCCGTTTGGCTTCACACGTGGGTAACCCACTCCGATATTATGAAGGAAATTGAGGTTTCAACACAAACTAATTGGCAATGGGGAAGTTAGTCCCCCCGATTTGCACACATTTATAAAATTCATTTAACTTTCTGATGTGCGACATTTGTACACTTCGCATCTTAGACTTTCTATAATGGGCCTAAAAATCTAAATTTGATTCTTAGTTATAAACATCAAAATTCTAAACTAAGCTGAATCTTTTGAGTTTTATATGAAAGATTCTTATTTATAACAATTAAACTCCCACATTTCTCTCATTAGTTTGATTTCTGGGCAGCTCATAGTTGTTTTTCCATAATAACTGGGTAATAGTTACTTTCCAGATAGATTATTTTTAGGCCCTTGTTTTCTGGAAAGAAAAAGGCATGTTTAAAGTGTTATGCAAATGATAATGGCAAAGTCTCGTTTAGCTTCTCAATAACTTATACCAAGGGAAATTTGAGTGATTGGTCAATTGGTTCCTTTCTTTCTTGTTCCTAATGTTATTTGCTTTGGTTGCTTCAATTAAAACTAAAATGTACTAGTTTGTGACTCTATAAATAATATTTCTGCACTCCCCGATACTTTTTTTTTTTTGCCTTTTATTTGATTTATAGTGTTGTAGTGTTCAAGAGACCTCCCTGAAAGAAAATCAAGAGGCTAATCTAACATTGTTGTAGTGGTCAAGTCATTGAAGAGCACCATATATATTACCTAAATTAACAAATAAAGAATCCAAAAACACCAAAACTGAAATATAATTTAACCAATTAGAGCAAAGATCATAGCTTTAGCATACCTTTCAAAGGCCATAATCAGTCATCAATAAGGACATGCAAGCAGCGCCTCTTGGCACTAATAACTCCCTGAAATGACAAACTGAAATGAAAACCATGGAATTATGAACCAAAAGACACAAGTGAGAGATGCGATGAGTAAGAATACCATTATATAATGTTCTGTCATTAGATGCATCACGGAGAGATGCTAAGTCCACCTTCAGACCTCCATAGATCGCTGTGTGAGATAGTGAGAGAGAGAGCGGGAGAGAAAAGAGGGCTGGAGGAGTGTTGGCTGCTGTTGTGGCGTTGTGCAAGAGCCGAGAGAGGAGATGGGTGGAGTGGAGGTGTTTTCGGCTGCTGTGCTGTTGTGCGACAGACTGAGGGAGGATGGTGTTGGCGGCTTGGTTGGTGCGGCTGCAGAGAGAATTGAGAAAGGTGTTCATATTAAAGCAACTAGGGTCAGGGCTGAAGACATGGATTTTTAAATGGATTTTGGGCTGAACACAATGGGCTGAGTTCAATTAAACAAAAAATGGGCTGGGTACTTATTGTCTAATTAATAATATGTTTTTATATGTTCGGGCTTACGGGCCGGGTTTATATGAACAGGTCAGATTGGGCTTTACCCCTTCAGGCTTATTGGGCAGTTTTGGGTTTAAACACTTAGGCCCCAGCCCAGCCTACCAACTTTCGGGCCAGGCCGACCCACGGCCCATAGAAAGTCGGGCCGAGTTTTCTCATCGGGCCAAACGGGCCCTAACAAGCCCATGGTGAGGGCTAATTACATTTGCATGCATGCATGTGTAGACTGTGTAGTTGATCACAGTGTTTGATTTTTTTTATGGTCTAATTATAATTGTATGTGATTGTTTGTGTAGCGTGATGTTGTATTGTGGGTCCCTCCACTATGTGCTTATGCTGATTGAGCTTTCTGGGTTTGGTGTGAAGATGAGGATTTTCCAAGTCCAGATGGTGTGGAATTCCACACTTGTTCAAGATAATACAACAAATTCACTCCAATTTCTCTCAGCTTCACCTGCATTGCAAGGCTACTTGGTATGAAATTTACTCATGGACTCAAGTTAATGTTCGTAGTAAAAAAAAAACTTACCTTTGTTACTCATGTCAGCAAAAGCCGACACTTTTAGAACAAAGCAATAGCCAACTGCATTGCAATCACAAATTCACAATAAAGATGCTTCAATTCTCATGTGTGTACGTTTGATATACTTCGAAAGGTGTTGTTGATTGCTTTATCGTCAGCATGAAATTGCCATCTATCTGTTTGATAAAATGTCTATACCAAATCCTCCACGACTTATCAGAACTGAAAATTCTGTTTACTGATAGTAGCCTAACTTGTTGTCAAGTTAGTAACAAGTTAGGCTACAGATGATTTTGTACTAACTGCTGAGTGGCCCCATGACTTTTCTTTGTGTTTGGAACTATCTGTCGGCCTTGAATTATTTTCTCCGAACATGAAATTGTACCAGCAACTTCTGCCTCATGTTCGCAGAAATGACTATGCAATTATGCATCAATTTAGTTGTCCTGAAAAAACTTTAATTTGAGCTTTAGGTACAAATTTATTGAATTATTGGAACCTTCAAGCATCCGAAAACATATCATTGTCCTTATATGCTTAATAAGTGAAGCCATTCCGTATGCTTTGCTGTCACGAGTCGCTTCGTTTTGCAATTGTTTGCATCTGAGAGTTACCTCTGGTCATTTTTGAGTCATAAATGATATTTTTTTAAACTGTAGTCAAACAATAAGCAACTAATTGGAACACAATGCAATGAAATCACAAGTCATTGCACAAAAGTCTCGCGCAGTGTCAATATGTAGAATCTGCAAAATGAATATTTGTTTCCGGAGGTAAGCAGCTTCTGAAATCTTTATGTATGAACTTTGGCGTTCCTATCGCTTTAAATTATCCAATCTGTCTCATGATAATTGTCCGGATTAGCAAAGAAAAGGATCAAATCATATTCATGTCTTGATCTTGTTACTTGTGATGGAAGAAAAATTATCTTTTGGTTGTGTGGAATAAGAATTCGAGTGCTAATGTTTCTACATACCCCTGTCTTACCAGATATTCATGCGCGAGTTTGTGCATACTCAGAAGTACCCACATGCAAAAATAATAAGACTTGGTGTTGGTAATACTACAGAACCTATAGCAGGCATAATAACATCTGCTATGGCTGAGGTAATTTTTAGTGGCTCTCAGTTTAGATTCTTGTATCTAGTCTTTTCAGCTGAGTAAAATCTGAATTTTAAAACCAAACAGCGTGGCATCAACCCTTTACCATTTGAGCCAATGCCTGAGGACACAAGTACTCAAACTTTCTGTTCATTCTTTTGTTAAAGTTGAAAGAAGCAGATGAAGGACAAAAACTTTTCATTTTCTTCCATTTGGTTTCTTGTCAATGAATGAGCTCTTGTGTGTACTTTGCAGCCTGCACAAGCTCTCTCAACAGTTCAAGGTTACAGAGGGTATGGAGCTGAGCAAGGCCACACGGTATGATATTCTTTCTCCTTCTTGATTGATAGACGAAAAACATATCTCCACCTAAACCCGAAGGACCTTATTTTGTGCATGGACTAGCTGATACCTTTGTCACCCTCATTCCAATTAATTGGCTAGTGATTTTCTCTGGAATTTTCATATTGTGGCCCTTACAATTTTTCTAAGGGCACCAAGAAATATAGGCCTGCCTGCCATCCACACCAGAATAAATGAAGTTTTCGTAAAAAACCTGCTAGTGGAGGAAGACCTCCTAAGGATAAGAGACATAGGGCTAAAGAGAGAGCCAAAAAAGGATATTTTGTGTATAATCCTGCATAATCTCGAATGACAGGTGTCTAACATATTCATACCTAACGATTTTCCAAAAAATGGTGACGAAAGGTATAACTTGTACAAATCTTTCCATTTTCCAATTCGATCCGATCCATTCGTTTGTAGAGCTATTTACTCGATCGCAGACATTTCTGGAACACTTCTAACAGAGGAACAAATAGTCAATTTTGAAAGAAAACAATCAACACAAAGTTACTTTACCCCTTTTTACTTTTCATGGTAGATTGGCTAAACAAAGGAAAAATAAACGAATCTTTACATGTTTTGATGACTGATATGAGGCGAGTTGTTAGAAAAAACGATGTTTGCAGAACTTTTAATTACTCAGTAAGTTTGTGTCCTCCTTTTTTTTGTAAGTGACTAACTGTTAATAAGTTCTGGTGCAGTCATTAAGAATGGCAATTGCAGAAACATTCTACAACAATATGGGCATAGAAGGTGATGAGGTTTTTGTATCAGATGGTGCACAATGTGACATTTCTCGCCTTCAAGTACGAAAACTAGATTTTTTCAGTCAATCTTTTTTATAATTGGATAGAAATGGAGCAAGATAAAGAGCAGTTACTATTTAGCTTTGCTTTAAGATGAGAATCATGTTACTACTTCTGACTTTACCCTCCTTATTGGCAGATGCTTCTCGGGTCCAATGTGACGGTAGCTGTGCAAGACCCTTCTTTCCCGGTAAGTATCAATCAAATCTAAACTTAACCAAGGAAAATGTTACATAAGGAAATGATTCAATGTTTTGGGACAGGCATACATAGATTCCTCTGTCATTGCTGGTCGAGGTGGAAAGTTTCAATAGGAAACCGGGAAGTATAAGAATATTGTGTACCTGAACTGCAGGCCAGAGAATAACTTTTTCCCCGATTTATTACCTGCTTCAGGGGCGGATATCATATTTTTCTGCTCAACGAACAATCCAACTGGCAATGCTGCATCAAGGCAGCAACTCAAGCAACTGGTGGAGTTTGCAAAAGCAAATGGATCAATAATAATCTATGACTCCTCCTATGCTGCTTATATATCAGACGACAGTCCAAAGTCAATTTATGAAATCCCCGGGGCCAGAGAAGTTGGTTTTCTCACTAATTCTCATCACCATAAGCCATTTTGTGTTTGACATAAATCTGATTCTTACAGGACGTTTGTTTTGTTCATTTTCTTGTTCAGATTGCAATTGAAATTTCATCTTTCTCCAAATTCGCGGGGTTCACAGGGGTCCGCCTTGGCTGGACGGTTGTCCCTGAGGAGCTGTTGTTTGCCAATGGATTTCCTGTCATAAGGGATTATAACCGCATAATTTGCACCTGCTTCAATGGTGCTTCAGGCTGGAGGGCTTGCATGCCTTTCTGCAGAAGGTTACCAGGTTAGAAGTTAGAACCAATATGTTCCTCATTTTCGATAGCTAATGATTTCAAACTAAAATCCGGCTTCAAATTTGAGCTGTTTTGTAAGTTGTGTGTTTTACATTTTCAGGCCATAACCAGAGTGGTTGACTACTACAAGGAGAAGGCAAAAATCATCGTTGACACGTTCAAATCATTGGGGTTGAAAGTGTATGGTGGCAAAAATGCACCTTATATCGAGTTCATGGGATGTGTTCAATAAAATTCTGGAAAAGGGTTTGGTCCTGGAGGTGAAGAGTAGTATATCAGAGTTGGTGCTTTTGGCCACAGAGAAACTATATTGGAGGCTTCAACAAGGCTAAAAAATCTTTTTTAATTCAAATTCTTATTTTATAATTATTTGAACCCAGTTAACAAGGTGATGTGAGGATGAGATAAATTATTATTAGCATGTTGGAACATTATTTAGTGCTGATGAAAATCACCTAAGTAATTAAATAATGAAAATTCTAATTGAATATGATTAAATCATTTACAGATGATGTTAAACGTCGTTTTAAGGGAGAGGCTCTGCATTTGGGGCCTCAAAATCCTATTTGATATTCAGTATGTAGTCGCATTTGCAAGTCCCAAGTTTTGAATTCAACACTCGTAAAGAGTGAAATCGATACTCAATGTATATATTACATCTTTCAATATCATTGTATCAAAGATTAAATATTACATATATATAGGACTACAACACCTTTAAAAACGTGCATGTTGAACATCTTCCGATTGCACCAAATTCGGTACTTCAACTTCGTATACATAAGAGCACATTTTAGGCATTTTAGTATCAACTGGTACTGCAGTATAATGATATTTATCTCCACTATGTGATGGATATTTTCGGATTCAAATTTCGTAAAGAGCGAGATCAATAATAACCAATATATATAACGACCGTCCACCCTAACCCATAAATATTAACTAGCTAGAAAAGACAAATAACAAAGAGATGATGAATCATTTTGTGCTCAACATGCACTTCGTTTAATTTCAACAATGAAAACAACATAGGAAAATGACTTGGTAATTTCGTTTTCTGCAGAAAGTCTTTTTCCTTGGTAACCAAGCAAAAGCAGCCGCAGCCGCAGCAACCAAATTTCTCTTTGCCTCTCCAAACCTCAAAAGTCAACATTCAGCCAAAAAAAACAAAGAAAAAAACGTATGGCCAAGTATTTGTCACATTATTTTTGCATCCTCTCCAAGCCACCACAAACGTTGTAAATACTGGTCATCACCCTCCCAATGTGCCTCATCCCAAGCCCCAATTTTCTTCCTGAAATTGATCCAAGACGAAACAGAAAGACGATTATTTTCGAAAATTTGACGCCATGTCTGGTGGTTGGTCTAGCTGAAGATGGATTGAACTTCTGGATTGAATTAACCTTAATTCGAATTAATCCAACCCGAAACCTGAACAAACTCACATCAACCCTCAACTTCAATTGTAGAAGATGGATTAATTAAAATTGGGTTAACTTTCCAATCCGCCCTAATTACACCCCTAATTAATATTCATGTTTTATTTGGAGGGCTTTATCCAAAGACACAGAACCTTGACAAACTGACCCAACTACTCATTACAAATTTTAGTAACCTCAGTTTGATCTTTTTATCTTTCAAACAAAAATTATACTCAGAGTATCTTTATGTCACTACAAGAAAAAAAGGGCTTCAATGACAAAATATTATGTCACCCTCAAAAAATGTTATTAACATAAATGAGGAAATTTTAGAAAGCGTCACATAAAAGTATATGCGGGACAATGAAATTTTTTAGCAATCGGATCATCACATGAAAATAATTGAAGGAGATGCTGAATCAAAATGGAAAGTGATATGGAAACTTAACTATAGTGACATTTTTGCTCACCACTTTCCCAATAAAGTAACATTTGTCTCTTTATTTAACTATGGTTAATAATAAATTAAATGCTCCATATTAATATTAAAAAACTTAAAAAATACTAAAACAAAATATTATCTCTCCCTCCTCAACGTTTTCTTCTTCTTCTTCTCTTTCTTTGCATCTCCCTCACAAGAAAACTCATTAGAGTGACATCTAATACTAACATCTAGGAAGGTTTTGATGAAATCAAAGGTGGTCTAAAAAGGGCTTCAAACTCTCCGCCTAGAATATATCAGTGTTTCAAATTTTGAGCTGAAAAGTATTGGTTAATTATGTTGATACGACATTTGATATGTCTTGATGCGTATATATTACGTCACGTGGTGTATTATTGATTTTTTGTCTTATTGATTTTATGATACAATTTTGATACGTTAGCGATATAAATTGAACACAGTCATGATATTTTCAAAATAAAAAATTTATTGATTTTTTTTCAAAATTAAAACATGTTGAAGTCGAAATGTAAATTTTACGAGTTGATTTACTTTGTGATATTGACTTGTATGATATGTTTTATCCTCTATTTAGGTCCAAATCAAGTAAGGATGGATTTCATCCTCAACCTCCATTTAACAATTATTAATCTCGGCGATCATCAAACTATGAAGGTAACAATTATTGGTCTTTGCTATATGAATTATTGTTTTAGAAGGAAATTAAATAATACTTTGTAGATTTAAGCCTCACAATAAAAAAGACTTGGTAGAGTTAGGAAGGGCTAAGTTTGACTATAAGCATATTAGCAATAGAGGACTTATCTTAATCAATTAATTAAGAAATGACTATAAGCATCTTTTGTGTTTTGATAAGCCTAAATTAAATCCAGTCACATCAGGAAAATAAAAAGATATGATGATGACCAGCACTTCTTATGCCTGAAAATTAATGGATAGCCATGGTCAACTGAAAAGGAGCTCTCAAATGTTCATGTTTCATACAATTTGAATTCTCATTTCCAAACCCAACACACGATATTCAAAGCCAAACCCACAAATATATATATTTATGGAAGATTTGATACTACAAAGATAGCCACAAAGTAAGCAAATCCCAAACCCTGGCTAGTAGCTAGCCAAGCTTAGCTAGGAGATGATGGATAATTAATTTGCAGATCAAATGGAAAATCTTAATATTCAACTTCTAGAGTCTTAATTATTTATAGAGACCCCATGAAACCTTCTTTGATATATATAAAGACCATGTCTTGCATTCATGCTTTGATCATTTGTTGCAACCGCACGAGGTGCAGCTGCAGCTGGAGCCACACTTGCAGTCATTCTCTGCTCCATAGCTCATCTCAGACCCCTCATAGTACCTGCAACAACAATAATAATAATAATAATCCACTTTTAATTAGTTAGATAATTGATCAACCTCATTTCAGAATATAATTAAGTTTATTTATAATAAGAACTTACATCTTCACTGGGGCAACACCAGCAATGATGGTCTCTGTGGAAGTGGTCTCTGAGTAACCCAAGTCAGACTGCATGCCACATCTAAATATACACACCCCAAGAAAAAGGATATATATCAGGAAAATAAAATGAACAAACTAATTAAGTAATTATTTTCTAATTAATTAAGAAGTTAGATATTTGGTTATGGGATTAGAAGAGTTAATTACTTGCAGTCACTGCCGCATGAGCAGTTTGAGCCACATTTGCAAGACATTCTTGCTGGAAAGTTTGGGAAATGTCAAGGAGATGATGAAGATTGTTTTCAAGCTTGAGAATTGAATTCACTCAAATTCTGGGATGAGTTTTCTTGTGAGGGTCTTACCTGCTATTTATAGGGTAGTTCAATTGAGATCCACCCTACACGTGGATCAATCCTAGATCTCTAGGTAGAGTTTTATAGAAGTTAAAAGAGATTTCTTGTCCGCACAAGCTACCCACTACCCAAATTTCAAATTAGAAAAGTTTTGTTTGCGATCGTAATATTCTCACGTGTAAGATTATACTTCCCTTTAATAATTTTCTTTCTTAATTAGTATATAGGTTCGTACTTCTCTTTCAATTTCCTTTGATCATCTCTTGTATTAAAAAAAAATTCTTGGCAATGATGATTTGGGTAAATGATATTTAATTTTTACTTTGTTTAGAGAGAATTTGTGTTTTTCTTTATAGATGATAACTATTGAATAAAAACATAATCTACTCTAACAGATATATATCAAATTCAATACAAATATAAATTATCATCATTCATATCAGACCAACCTCACAAATATAAATATTATGGAAAGTAGATATTTAAGATCTTTGGTGGCCCCTTTGGAATCAACAACCCACCATGATCTCTTATCAAACAAACAAACCCACCATGATCTTTTAAAGTTTCTACCCAGAATTCTAATATCTAGGAAGGTGTTGTTATCAAAGACAGCCTAAAAAAGGCTTGAAAATCATGTATATGACAATTTTCCAAAACCCTCTCCTCACCAATCAAAGTTGATAAGTTTTTAGTGCAAGCTGCCTCATCAAATTATTGACACTAATTTGTTATTTCTTTTTGTAACAAATAGGCCTAAAAAAGAGAGTAAGAGAGTGATACAATATAAGATGATGCTTAACATCGTTTGAATGAATGAGAAGGCTTCAATTATTTCAGTCAGATTCATGGATGAATCAAACACCTGAATAGACACTAAATAAGATGTGAGCATCCAACCAAACTAATTGACAATAATCAAAGAGTGACAGATGTTTTAAAGCGAGCTTTGATTTTTTGCCCTCCTAAGAGTTTGACTTTAAATATGAAGATAAGTGCTTCCAACTCTAGAGCTACAAGATTTGCAATTCAAAGTCTTTGTCCATTTTGCAAAAGACACTCATTCCTGACTTTATGTGTTCGATTTCTCTTGTTGTAGTTTAGTTCTCCTAAATGTATTGGGGAATATAAGCTCTAATTATTAATCTAATATTTCATTTGGTAGGGCTTCAAGGGTTTCTATCCCTTGATTGTGGAGCCTCCTCATCTAATTGTGACTCCAAAAGTGAGATAATATTCTCTTCAAATTTCCTCACCACATCTGTTGTACCTTTCTTTTTCTTTCCTCTTTTATTATAAAAGGTTTTCTTTCCATTTCCCCTAAAGTTATTCTCTCTTGCTAATCACTTTTTAGGGCTAGATAAAGAAATAATAAGATTATTTTTTACGTTGAAAACACGTATTAAATGAGAATACTTTTTTACCGTTTTAGATAAATAAATTATTCTAATAAAAAATATATTCATATTAAATAAGTGTTTGTATTGTAACATTATGAAACGTATAAATTTAAAGAATATGTATATATAAATTTAAAGAATATGTATATATAATATACGTTGATGAAATCCAAACATGATGGTTTTATGTGGTTTGTCATGTTGTTTGCATTATTGAACTTGACTTGTATGAAATAGTTGAAAACAATGATCCAATGTCCTATATACTGTATCTCGATACTTACAAGGTACTTAAGGTTAACAGTGACAACTTATATAGGGATAGTTCACCAGTTCGATTCCTAGATTGTAAAAACCCGAAACCCCAGTGAGCTTAATTCTAAGACTACATTATGTGATACAAATTTCCAGCCCATTAGAATGCTATCAGCTCCTACATCTGGTGTGTGGAGGAAGCCAGGCCCAAGGGGACTGAAAAATATAACTCAAATAGCAGCCTCATTCACAGTCAAGTGTTCTTCAATGCGTTTCCAGTTTTATTTTTGGGCTCACTCAGCCTACCGAACAATTTTGGGCCATTCAAGCCTCCACCTAAAACATAACTCATTTAATCGTATTTAAAATTTCAGTCTTGGGTTCAATGTCAAAGCATACATGGGCATTTTGAAACAGAAAAGAAACTGATATGTACTGCAAAACAATGTAAACATACAACTCTCATTGGCTTTGAAATACTGTAGTTGAAACTGAAACTCTAGCAATGCAATATATATCCTTGTGCTATGCGGGCTAAACAAATATTTTTCGATGAACAGGAATATCACTAACCTTTAATCGACCATAATTTTTTCCAAAAGAAGTCTGTCTGATATTTCACCATTCACAAGCATCTTAAGACCATCTTTTAGCTCTGGAACTCCTTCCTCCAAAACAGCACAGACAGGGAATATAGAAACATCTTGCACCCTCCTTTTCAATTCTTCATACACTTCTTCAGCACCGTCCTCATCTATTTTATTTGCTACTATCAAGGATGGCCTATTAGATAAACCCTCCAGATGGTACTCGAGCTCCAAAACCAAATCCCTAAGCTGTTCCCAAGGCGGGGATCCCTTGCCATCCAATCCAGAAGCTAAGTCTACCACATAAGCTAGAACTTTCGTGCGTTCTATGTGCCGCAGGAATGCATGCCCAAGTCCACGATTCTCATGAGCACCCTTTATGAGTCCTGGAACATCAGCAACTGTGAGTGATAAGTCCTCGAAGTTTAGATTCCCCAAATTGGGTCTGAGAGTTGTGAAGGCATAACTACCAACTGCAGGCTTAGCCCTCGATATAGCCCCTAACAGAGTGCTTTTACCAGCATTTGGCATTCCCACTAGGCTCACATCAGCAATGCTCTTTAGCTCTAATATTAGAACAGCTTCAGAACCAGGCAGACCAATACGAAGGGACGACTCATCATCATCAAATACAATCACAGAGGACAAATTACCCAAACCGCCTTCCCCTCCACGAGCAATACATACTCTTTGACCTCGTATAGTTAATTCCGCAACATTGTACTGAATTTCATCTTTTTCCTGTGTCTCATCTTCTGTGCAACTCTCAGACGAAGATGATGAAGATTGAGAATAATCAGCAGTTGAGCCAACTTGGGCAGTTTCCTTCATGCCAGCTGATTCCTCGACATTTTTTTCAGGTTCAGCCGATGAGCTGCCAGTGTTCTCAGCTGTATTCAGGCCAGTAGGGGCAGAGTTCTGGTCAGATCCAGTTGCATCACCAATAGGAGTACCCGGAGTCTCCCACGGATCCAAATCTTTAGAAGAAGGGGCTTCAGCAGCTCCAGGAGTTTCACCCTTCATAAGATGAATCACAGTGCCAAGGGGCACTCGAGCAACCTATCCCAAAAAAAAAAAGATTTTCACAACAAATTTCTGCTTTTCTGATTTGAATATGACACATTCATCAAGGCACCCAGAAATGCTAAACAAAGATAACCTTATCTGCTCCTCTGGTGCCAATTTTATTCTTTGAGGATCCATGTCCCCCTCTCTGTGCAATCTGCAGAATAACATAACTAATACTCCAGTTTATCAATGGTGGATCCAAAAGCTATACATGGTTCAGAAAAATGGGAACGATCAGAGTTACATACAAGGTGAGGTTGCAAACCGCTGAAGTCCCAAACTGTTGGAGAACATTCCAAAATCACATCACCACCTCTTCCACCATTCCCACCTACATTAACTCCAAGGTCAGATGAACATAGCAGAAATGCCAAAGAACATAAATTTTCCTAACTTCCGAAAGATATTCAGAAAATTGTTGAAGTAGCTTGAATTGGATAAACATATATTCAGAGAACCCACCATCAGGTCTGCCGCGGCGATCATGTCTACTACGGCGAGTGCTAGTGCAACCACTGCCACCATCACCCGCTTTAGAAAAAAGCCTAAACCTGTCTATCATTCTCCTTTCCTACAAAGAATGAAAGAAACATCAGACTTTGTAAAGATACACTGCTTTAGAAAAAATGACTAAATGAAGAAAACTGGTAAAATTAAGGACTGATGAGAGAGCGGAGAAAATGTAGCAACCTGTAGGGGGGCAAGCTTTGATTTTTTGTGAGGAGCATCTGAGTAGGAAGCAGAAAACAAAAGAAGCCATGGAGACTGAGATGACTGCCTCAAGGCATTTATTTGCCAAAGTGGTTTTGGAAGGTGCATCCACATCTGTCTCAGTTTTGTCATCCCTCAACCTCCACTTATGCCTACTATATAACCAGTTATCACCTTGCTCATGTGATGCTACAGACCTACAGAAAAAAAAAATGGCATAGATCTTACCACTGTGCTCTCTTTGGGCATTTTTCTGTGCATTCAATAGATTTAGAATGCCTTTCAAACAAACAAATGATCATTAACACATCTGCGCAAGGAAACTTACCTAAAAATACTACTTGACCTTGCTCCTTTATTTCTCTTTTATATTCATTAGTTGCATTTGTATTATCAAATACTTTAACGCATTACTTTCATTAAATTCACCATAATCATCACCAACCTTCAAATTTACCATGTGTTTTGATCTGAAAAGTTAACTACAGTCCACTGTTTTATGTTATTTACCTTGATACATAAAGAAGTTCAACACTTTTTTGGGCCCAACACAGACTATAGTATCCATGGGAATCCCACATCCCCTACTGTTAAAAACTAAGAGCAGCAAGCAACAAGAAATTGTATACTAACAGAGAAAATAAAAGGCAATAAACACTGTAGAATAAAATTCCTAGAAATTATCAGTGTTGGATAAAGAAAAATAAATTTCTATTGCATCCAAATTAAAGAAAACAAAATCTGAATTGGAATACCCACAACTCTTAAACCCCATAAACACTGGGGTTTAAGAAAAATATTCGAGAACCCACAAGAAACAGAAGCTAGGCAATGTTGGGGGAAATACAACCCCACAAAAATTTCATTGGGTATAGCAATTTATAAACAAAGAAGACGAGAGAGGAGAAGAATGAGAGAGATACTCACCTGGGCTTGCGTCGGTGCTTTTTATCAGAGAATGTAGGAAGGTAGAAGCTTGCAGTTTGCTACTTGCATGAGAGAGAGAAAGTGAAGAGAAATGAGGGGAAGGTTTGAAATTGAAGGGAAGCTCAAGGCCTAGAGACTGAGACTTCTGCTGGTGCAACGAGAACGAAAGAAAGTGAAAAGCTTTCAGAACACCTAGAGTAGGGCCTGCAAATTCTGCAGTTCCCGTGGTCGTGTGGGTGGGCTGGGAATGATTGATAGGCTAGCTTACATTAAAATACGATGTAACACCACTAAAGCCCAGCCTATGAAGCACAAAAGTACTACAGTTTAAAATGGTATTTTTTTTGGCATTATTTATAGTGAATTATTTCTGATTTCGTATTGAACCATGTAAAAAGTATAATTCTCCCTCACAATGACGACAGTATTTTCATAATAGTGTTCATTCCATTTCATCCCAAGTTCCTATCAGAGCTACGAATTCTACCCAATTAATTTGAACGCAAACCAAATTTAACGTACACATATATATTAGTGAACTACATACAAAAATTTCTATCTACGAGGCTTAACAGTTAACACTAGCACCTTGTGATACATATACCTTAAACAAATATATCAAACACAAGTCATGACTTCATCCAATAGTTCATCAAAGATCAAATCCTCGAGTTCAAGAGCCACACACTCAGTTTCCCATTGCAGCTTCATCCAACGGTCATCCTTGGCCAAATCTCGAGCCACAACATCATCCAACGACTGGTCCATCTCCGGCCTCAAGCTCAGGTATGAGCTGATTCTGGTCCATACATCTTCAACAAGATGTTGCCCCTTCAGCATCGGACGAATGCCGCCGCCGAAGGACAATGCCCTTGGGAAGTAAGTGTGTGATCTCTCGTAGATGTCAAGGAGTGTCTCATTAACTAAATCAAACAGAAGCTGGTGATCCCAGTAGTCCGATGTAACATGTTTTTCGTAGGATTCGGGTTCATAGCAAGCCTCCAATTCCTTGAACAATGTAGGATCCAGAGGTTGGCCTATTGAGTGCCATGCTCCGAGGAACTCATGATCAGTGAAGCCTGACAGCTCAAGAACATGTCTCACATAGTTGAATTCAGAATCGGGATCATCCTCTTTGTCCACGAATCGCGGGGACTGAGTTTTGATAATCTTGTCTTGGATTTCAATGTCTGCATTGCTGCTGGATGCTGGTGAAGAATCTATGTTGCACCTGATTTCTAAAGAATCTGACTCATTTACTTGGGAGCTCCTAGGTTTTGTCTTTGAACCTGATCCAAAATTTCCAAAACAATTAAAGCAAGCCATATATATGGCGTAGAATAACAAGTAACAAAACTTTAGAAATTAGAAACGGATTTTCGAAGAAAATCTTCACAGGAGGAGGAAGAGCTTCGGGTTTAGAAGATAGGGAAGCAAGAGATAATTGTAATCGAAGATTATGTACAAAGTCTATAATGGCCTAAACTTTCCGAAGCAGGAAAGTAATCATAATCCAACGAGAAACAGGAACATTATAAGAATAGGAAACCTAATTTAATATTGTCCTACTTCATATAATTGTGAAAGATCGTAAGTAACAAGAAATCGATGCATTCGCACTAGACATAGAATGTTTTGAATTCAAGACTAAATCTTTAGGCAAAAGATGTGTAGACATAAATGTGCAATGAGTAATGACGAGGTGTGTAGAATTTTTACCTTCTAAGATTGAAAATTCTGCATTTCTGGTTATTTTGTCCGAAGAACACGGTTGAAGAATTGAACTTTCAACTGGTTGTGCCAGCTGGCTTTCCGGGTTCATTGTGAAACTCATCGCTTGTTCCAGGTGATTTCTGCTTTCTCTGTCAGCAATATTTTCACTCTTGTCACTTATTTCTTCAATTTTATTCTCAAATTCTGTCTCCAAAATAGCCTCTAAATGTTCATTCTTTTCTTCATCATTTTTAACCGGCATCCCCAAGCGAAAAGCGTCCTTAGGTCCCCCATTATAGATGGAACAAAGAGAGTCAAGATCAGACAACGACAGATTCCTTCTGTTGGTTTTCCGAGCATTTCCAGTTAGAGGAACTTTGTCTTCACTCTTCAACTTCAAGCTCCTAGAGCGGTTCCACTTGCTCTGATCACTGCTGTAGCTACTCTCAAACAGCTGAGTATATCTACTAAGAGACTCATCTAGAGACGAGGTTCTTCTCACACGGCGAGGCCTTGGCTTGTCAAGACTGTCATCAAGGCTGTCATCAACCTTGTCTCTCTGTTGGCCCGGCGTTGCAGACAATTCTCTCCCATCACACTCAGAAGGGTCTTTGGGGAAATGTGCTTTAATGGAAGGGTGAAGATTTTCCTTCTTGCTCTCTTGGATTGCTTGCATTAGCTTCTGCGTTATGTCTTTGAATCGATTTATGACCAATTGATTCCACCCTTGGTGACTTAATCCCTCAGCCAAAGAAGAAAAGCTCTTTTCTTGTTTGGTGACATTGCCCGCACTGTCATTATCATTGGCAAACAATTTTTCTCCTTTTCGGAAAGACCAAATTTCATTCTGCTTGTGTTTGAGTGTGCTAGGAAACCTAGATTTTGTGGCTCCGGAGGAATCAGCTACCGGAAATGACCTTGATTTTGTTAATATGACTTTCCTGTTCGAATTTTTCAGGCCAGAAAAGTCCGGTTCTTGTAGGAGTTTAAAAAATAAGTCCTTGTTTTCCTTAAATATCTCCAGAATCTCAAGTTCACTGGCAATGTCTTTGTTCAGCTGGTTGGTTCGCATTAGCTTTTTCTTTGGTGAGAATTCCACAACTTCTTCACACTCTTCTGCGCGTTTTCTTGTTTCTTCGAAACAAGTTTCTGAAGGCTCTACATCATGTACTACACTAGTTCTCCACAACCATGATTGCACATGAAAGCTTAAAATCCGGCTTTTCGGGTTTTCTTGCTTAGGTGTCTTTATGCGAGACTTACCAGACCTTCTCTTTGCTGATCTAGCTTCTGTGCTCTGCTGTTTGACCTAAAGAATTACATTAAGCTACTCTCAGCCAATATTTCATAACATGAAAGAGAAGCACTTGTGTATTTAATCAAAAAATGACATGAACTTACCAGCAAGGGCTCAGCTTCAGCAGCAGCAAACTCTTGCCTTTTACCAGTGTCAAGGTTGTTTAGAGTTGCTTTCCTACTTCCATAACTGCCTTTGCCTACAAGCAAAAGATGTGTCAGGACTCATAGTCTCATGCTAAGTTCATATAAATCGAAAATCAAGGTGTGAATCTAAACAACCAGTGTGCACAAAGAGAGTGATTTGAAGAGATGAGTGAGGTAAGCTTACATCTGAGTTGTCTTCCTCTAGCGCGCTTTCTGTTTTTGACACTAAACCAATGATGGTAATCAAGCATATGCATTAGGTTCCACATGCAGCCTGGCCGGTTGCTATCAAAACAAGAGTCCTGGCGCTGCAACTGCTTTCCCATTTTCACCGCAAAAAGAACGTATATTCCTCAGGATTTTGAGACCAGCTTGAAAATCAATCTCTTGAAAGCCTGGAAACCATAAAGAAGATAAAACCGCCATGTAAGCCACATATGAAGCTAATTGTTTGATCTCTGAGTGCGAAAAATTCAGACTTTTCTCACAGGGAACATAAATCAAACAGATTGTAAACAAGATGGAAAACATGGTTTTAAACAGCTGTTCTGATAATCTCGGAGCCTCGAATTCAAATTTAGAAGGCGCGAGCAAAAAAACCAATTCCATTTTCATACACCCCATTCAAAAAGCTTGCAACTTTACCGAAGTTCACCAAAGTCACATACTTTAAGCCTCAAAAACTTGATCCCAAAACCGAAAAAAGAAAAACTAAACCAGATTCATTACATAAAGATGAATTTCATGATAAAAACTGCGTTATGCAAAGAATTAAGAAGCTGCACCAAAACCAAAGTGAATATGTAACAGAAAGTAACAACTTGGCATTTAAAATTGAAATTAAGAAACCAAAAGTAACAGAAAAGCAGAGCTATGAACCTTGTGAGAAGCTTGGGACAGTTTGCAAAGCTATGCCAGGAGACATAAAACTAGAGCTGGTTGATTCTGTATTTTTTTTACTTTGTGTTTGGTTTGTGGCGTATACGAAAAGGAAAGCAAGAAGAATAGAAGAAGGCAGTTGGTCTTATAGTTAGGGAGGACCATTGGCGCCCATTGCCCGCCAAGAATATTATAATAGAATGGTCCACTTTTTCTTTTTTGTTTCTTTAGTCAAAATGATCGACCACATCATTTAATAAATATGATCAGATGATTATAGATAAGGTGGTGTGCCAGAAATTAGATTTGCAAGAGATTAGTTGAACTGTGTTTATGGTTGTTATGTCAGTTGAAATGTTGTTCAATACAGATAAAATCATACCTTGTCAACTCATATTCAATCCTAGGGCACCCAGTACAAGGCGCCTTCCTTGTTCTAAAGTGCCAGCTTTTAGTAAGTCCTTTAGATTACTTTGGTCTTACTAAACAGAAAATGTTTAAACACTAGTTCAGTTTATTGGTATTTCTCTTCACTCTATTTAAGAGTTTCTAGTTCGATTATCATAAAAATTATATCGATACTTAATGTGTATACTAAGTTAATTCGAATTCGGTAAACTAGATTAAATTTCTGAGTTCTTTGTGATTATAGTTTAACAATTTCTATCTTTTGTTAAATCGATTTTGAACTCAGTTAATGTTTTAGAACCTTTTGATGAAACGTGAAGATATAAGTGACATGTTGCCCATTATATCTAAAATAGATTGACATTTGACATTTTTAACATACGTATAATTGATATGAGAATAAAAGTATCCCTCGAACCATTTTGAGAGGATGTGATGATTTTGAGTAGTACTACAATTCGAGTAGGGTAACTCTACTTGCATAATGGCTATGCATTCCTTGTGTTTCCAAAATAAAGACATAATCACATAAAGCTATTGAGAATTATATGAAAGTGCAAAGTGCAAAGTGCAAAGTGCAAACAATACCAAAAGACATCTTCAATCCTGCCTTCAAAAGAGGGATGGGGAGAAATAGATTAGGGTTTAGATGAATAAAGCTTTTTTTACCTCCCTTCAATGAATCATTAAAGTTTTTTTTTATCTTTTTAATATTCTACTTTGTTACAAATTTTATATCAGAAATGAAGAATTCGAACTAAATTACACAATAACTCAACAATGAGGTATCGAATTTTAAATAAATATACTTATAAAATTAAACTTCGAATTTCTCATTAAAAAAAAAAGAATGACACAAATTTGTAGTATTTTTTCTTTGAATACTCTATTTATCAGTATAAATTATAAAAAATAATTTGAACTCAAATACATAGCAGAAGATAGTACGTCCGGTCCACGTAAAACCATTAATATTTTTTTTGTTATGGATGTCACTTGCAATTTTTTGACTCATTCAAACTCACATCCCAAATTAGCCTTGAATATTTCAATAGTCTATGTACGTATGGTAAGCCGGAAAGTGACATACAGCAGCTAGTCAAAAGGATCTTTGCATCACTTGGGATAATCATCAAAAGTTCTGGACATGTGTTTGCAAATAATATTACACAATATAAGGTATTACATTTTTAAATGATTCAAAAATAGTAGTAGTGGAAGTTAGATGGAAAAATCAAACTCTTTGTCATATGATTCACAAATTGTAACAATCCGTTTATTTAATTATGCGATTTTCATAATTTATTTTAGAAAATAACGATTTTATTCTTCGATTTAATATAGGCTTGAAAGTAATTGTTTGTTCATAGACATTTTTGAAAATTTTTATTGGACCATTGCATAGGTCTCGGAGTCATGAATTCGTAGACAGGCGGCATGCGAAAAACGAAGTCCGGATGAGAGAGTTATGGGTCTAGAAACTTCAGGGGCAATTTGGTAATTTTGGCTTGTGAGATGTTTTTAAGTTTTTATTTTCCAAAGGTGAGATATTTTTAAGTTCATTATACCAGATTTTTCTAGATTTTTGGGAATTAATACCTCTCTCTTACTTCGACATTCTCTCTCTAAAACCCACGAGAACCGAAACCACTCCCCCTTGTGAACTTCGTTTTCGGCCAAACTAAGGAAAACTGAGCTTACCATCATCTTCCTTATCTCATTCCGAGCATCACCACACTAACCACGAAGTTTGACAACGTGGGAGAAGGAGAAACGGCGGTGAACAGTATCGCGAAACCTTTCCGGCCACCGCAGGTAATGAATTTCAATTTGGATTTCATTTTTGGATTGTTGGGTATGAGTAGACAAATTTAGACTATTAAAGTGTTAAATTTGGTTGAGATTTGAAGCTTTTAGAAAGCTTGGAAAATGGGCCGCTATGGCGGTTTCCGGCCAGCCAGCGGCACCAACAAGGGGGAGGTAGGGGGCAGCGCGTGCGGCCTCTCCCTGGGCTCCGACGAGTTGCATATCCAAGTTTTCGACGTTTCGGACCCGTTGGCGTAGGTTTCAGGTCAATCGGGAGTCATTTAGGGGCTGTTTTAGATGTTCGAAGTCACTGCGTTTCTCATTAGGACATGTGAATACTCTCGGGGTTTAGGGGTTGGACTTTAAGTTTTTCAATATCGTTAATAATCCCGAATGTTATTTTTGATAGGCGATACTGGTCCGGGGACTACAGAGGTGACATGACTCCTCCCAAAATTCCCCTCGAAATCCGTAAGAAGCCCTGCTCTCGTCTGAAAACACCTGACTATCACAATAATCCTTGAAATACCCTCACCATTTTAGGAAAAACTTTACTAGAATTCTACTGAAAATTCGACAGAATCTTCTCTGCAACCGGTCAACCCGTATTTTACCTGTCAGACGAAGGATACAAAAACAAATATAAAACTTAATAGTCCAGCTACAACCACAACCTACCACCAACCCGAACTCAAACTACCATACGCCACACGTCGGAGAAATAACCCTCAATGAGCACATGACCGAAAATACCTCGAAGTCATGTGTAAGAGAAATAACCCTCAATGAAAACATGATGGAAAATACCTCAACGTCATGTGCCGGAGAAAAATCATGATACCCGGGGATGGTATACAAGTGAAAACAATAACGAAAATCCGAAATCTACTTTTCAAATCCTTATTACCTGGTATTAACCAAAATCATAGAAAACCCGATTCGAGAGCCCAAAATCCAATAAAACTGAAATCCATGACCTAAGCCCAAAACTTCATTTTCAAATCCATTATTTAAAATTCACACCCAAAATCACTACATTTAGTCCATAATAAATCAAATAACCCAATTAACTTTAGTTTCCAAATCTCATAATTATATTAATCATTTAAACATAAAATTGTGAATGCCTTGCAACCTAGGAAATCAAGTCCACTCACCTCAATGTCCGTTCGAATTCAACTCCAAGTTATTTGGTCCCCCGTGACACTTGGAGCCACCACGCCTGTCAAAAACATTACTTGACATTATTAAATGATAATTATTACTTAAAATCTTACCCCCTAAATCCGGGAGTTTACACGCGCTCTAAACCAGTGCCAAGTAACTTTAAACACCCAAAACATCCCCTAAATGAACTTCGATTGACCCGAAACCTGAGCCAACAAGTCCGAAAAGTCGAAAACATGTCGACACGCACCGTCGTGGGCCAAGGTATGGCCCCACGCGCCGCCACACGCCGTAGGAAGACCGACGGCTCGTCCACGCGCCGCCACACACCGGCCACAGTGCCCACGCGCCCATGTGCCCACACGTACGCTAACTGACTGGACGTTGATTAGGCTGCAACGTGGTTGCTAGGTAGCTCCACGTGGCTGCCAGGCGGCTGCCATGTCATCTTCTTGTCAGACCCAATCATAGGACGCCTCAGCGGAGAAGATGAACGGTCCGTCGTGGGCTGTCGTCCCCCGACGCCGAAAAATGCCATTGAAGGCCGAAAATCAAAGCTTCCTTACTTCTCCAAAACTCAACCAAAACAAATATTCTAATAGTCAAAATCCATCTACTCAAGCCTAGGAATCCAAATCCGAGGTCAAAATTGAGAACCCTTATATGTGGTGGCCGGAAAGATTCAAAGATTTTCTCCTCCTCGATTCTCAGCCTACGGTGGTCTTCTGTCCTTGGGATTTGTATGGTTAGACTCGTGAGGAGGTAAGGAAGATGATTGTGGTAAGAACGACGGCCATCCTGGCCGAAATCGGACGTCCCAGGTGCGGGTGGTTTCACTCTTAACAGAGAAAAAAATAGAAAGATCGAGAGAGGAGAGAGAGAGAGGGGGTATTGACCAATTGGGGAAGAGAGATAGTGTGACATCTTAAAAATATCTCATTTTCCCAAAATTACTAAATTGCCCCTGAAGCTTCTAGACCCATAACTCTCTCAAACGGACCCCGATTTTCGTGTGCCGCTTGTCTACGAACTCGTGAGTTCGAGACCTACGCAACTGTCTAAGATAAACTTTCAAAAGTGTCCATGAACAAAAAGTAACTTTCGAACCCCTCCTAAACCTGAAGGATTTACTTTAATTTTTAAATCCGGGTCGTTACAAAAGGAGTGTATAGCTCAAGATTGAGCTTATTTGGACTTCCGGTGAATGTATTTTGATTTTCAAATCATAATGCATGCATAAATTGCATTTTTGAATAAATTCTTACTCAATGTGAATTTTGGTAGATTAGAATAAATATTCTAAAATGATTTACTATCTTTTATGAATTTGAAGACTTTTAGAATAATTATTTTAATGGCTTATTTTGGTTATGGATTCCTAATAACGATTTTGAGATGATTTGTGGGCATTAAACCTGGTTTCACGGATTTTGAAATGACTTTTAATTATCTAATTTGGGTTTAAGCCTGGTTTTCATGGTTTTGGCTATGGCTCGGTTTTAAGAATTTTGGATTTATTGGATTATGGTTTTATGGATTTCAATTTTATGGATTTATGGATTTTATCATTGGGCAAGCTTATGATTTTGGGTTTTAGGCTCGAGTTTATGTGATTTTCGGCTTTAGGCCCGGGTTTATATGATTTTGGACTTTAGGCCCGAGTTTATATGATTTTGGCTAAGGCCAGGAAAAAGGGATTTCAAAAGTGGATTTCGGATTCACGTTACGGGATTCACTATGTATATCATCCCCGGGTATCACAGTTTTTCTCTAGCACATGATTTTGAGGTATTTTCCATCATGTGTTCGTTGAGGGTTATTTCTCCGACACATGACATCGAGGTATTTCAGTCATGTGCTCATTGAGGGTTGCTTCTCCGACGTATGGCGTTGAGGTACTTTCCGCCATATAATCATTGAGGCTGTCTACGCGTAGTACAGGGTTACGTCCGTATATCTTTGAGGTATTTTCGGATATGTGGAGAGCATGTCCCAGGGTTGGACCACTCGATTTCTAGCCATTGCTTTGAGGTATTTTCAGCAGTGGTTAGGAGGGCTTGTCCGCGTGTTGGACATCCCCGAATATCGAGCCACGGCTCGGGATTACATTCGGGGGATGGTGGGATATTTTTACAGTTTTTTGTGTCCATATTTGCTCATGATTTTAAGCTCCTTTGAGGAGGGTTTTCAAAGCAAGGTTGTGGACCACGGGATGTTTTCATTGTTCAGGTTTTCGTGGGTCCAACTGGATTTTTTTTTTATTTTACAAATGGTTTTTCTGGTAAGTACTTCTTAATTATATTTAATTAAATAGCGATTTAAAAAGGATTTTATTGTATGCATGCATGATTTTACCTACAGAGGGGGGAAAAGTTATTTTTCCTCGAAACTTGCGGGTTAAATTAGTATTATTTTCTATCCACTAACAGTTTTCCTTGTTTTGCATCCCCTCCAGGTCGTTGAAGTCGACGAGGGCACTTTCTGAGGCAGAGGCATCACTTTCCGGCTATGCTTTCTCTATATTAACTTCGAGTAGGGTTTGTTAAACTTGTAAACCTTATTTACCAACCTAATTGCTCTGATTAACCTTTTGGGGTTGTATGTAAATTATCTGCGAGGATTGATGGTCTAGACTCGGAGTTTATTGGTTGACAGTGATTTGATTTGGACTGTTTGGTTGTTAGTCTGTTAGTAGAATCCTTTATCTGACAAGTACAAGACGGTTTGACCAAATTACAGGGGAGATTCTGCCGAATTTTTTGTAGAATTATCATAGAATAAATACAAATAATAAGGGTATTTTAGGAATTAGTTTGAGTTGTTGGAGGTTGCAGACGGAACCAGAGTTATTCGCGGATTTGAGGGACAATTCGGAAAGGGTCATGTCACAAATAGTCAAATTGGAAGTTTCTCGTCACACTAATTTTAAGACTCATATCGCGACATTTCAAATAAATCTGTGTCTACAAACTCTCATACAAAGATTGAACCTTTAAAAAGATATAGAAACCAACATACACCCATTTGCACTTGGTTGCTTTTTCTTTTTTTTTTTCGTAGAAAACAAACAGATGATAAGTTGTTGGTGTTCTAGAAATTCTAAAAGTTGACTTGGAATCACATAAGTATACAAACACAATGCATGAAATATATATTTGTGGAATTGGAACTGAATTAGGTCAACACAAATACGGATGTTGACCTTGGGCTTGACTTTATGGATGAGAATTCTGATCCCTTTCATGAACGTATGAATCCCTCAAACATTGGCAACCTAATAAGATTCCAATTAGTCTGCACTTTTAAATGTAGACTCTAAAATTAAACTATTTGTGAATTATGATACCAAATTCCTCACATTCAAAGTGTCAAGAAAAAAAAATTAATAGAGGCTTCAAGAGCAGAGTTAGAAATTTTTATAGTAATGAATTATAAATTATATTTTCGTGTGACAAGTATTTGGGGATGATTGAGTAATTTTGTCCCGAGATTTGTTAAAGTGAGGTGTATCAATCTTTTCTTACGATAGGATAAGTTAATTTTGAAAGATTATTTCATGTATCTGAAATGTTATATGGCTGTATTTCATTCCACTTACAATATAATTGTGGATTTTTTATTTATTATTATACCTTACTAAGTGATCATGCCGTCCAATCATATTAAAATATGTAGAGTAGAAACACCACATGACATATGTACATGTACATATAGGTATTGAATGAATAAATTTAATTAAAATTAGGAGTAAAAAATTGATTATTAATAACTCTGCATTGAGCACGCTGGAGTCCAACCTAGCTCAAAGAGTGACTTTGTGCTACACTCAGACCCGGATAATCCTCGTTGATACCGAAATCGAGGCATGCTAGCCAACACTTGGACATTGTGCTCAAGTGACGAAAGCCACGACTTCCTAAAACGGGGCTCAATGTCCAAGTGTCGACCATTATGCCTCGGTCTCGTTGTCCACGTGGATTATAGGGTCGGGGTGTGGTACATTGTCCTTTAGACAACATAATGATATTAGCTAAAATGAATACATTCTCCTTTATATATTCAAATTTAAATATTATTTATAATTTATATTAAACTGAAGTGAGTTTTGGTAATATAAAAAATAAAAAAGAGCAACTAAAATTACTATCTATTAATATTCTTCCTTATCATTAAATGAATGGTTTAATATTCGATTCTTATAAATAGTAAGATCGATAACTAACATTTATAAAATAAATTAAATTGGAGAAATTATATCACATTTTAGAAAAGCCTAAAGGGGCTCGGCCCAATTCTGCTGGTTAAGATGGGCTTAAATGTAAAGGCCGACCAATTTTATAATTTGATCCATTTTTCAAAATTGATTTGCATCACCAGTTTTTTTCTTTGGGCAGAGTTTCCATTTGGATTATTTATTTGTTTGGCAGGAGGCATTAACATTATGCCCTCTCTCATCCGACACCTTCTTACAAATCTGCATACAAAATGATTCGAAATACTACCAAAATTTATCCGTATAATTAAAATTTTGGATCATTTTTAGTTCAATTCGTTATAACGCATTAAATAAATATGTGGATTTTTTGTCAGCCTGTTAATCCATGTAATGACATATTAATCCGTTTAATAAACGGGTGGATTTCTAGTCAACTTGTTAACCCGTGTAATGACCTATATATTAACCCGTTTAATAAACGTGTCAGTCACTAACTCCTATATCTACCAATTTACCTACCTATATACCTATTAAATCTTATAGTTTAAATAGATTAAACAGATCATAGGTTAATTAGGTTTCGAACACGACTTGTTTATTAAATAGGTTAAACGGGTTACCTGATTCATTAACAGGTCGGATTCGGGTTGGATATCTTTGACACAATTATTAAACGGATCGGATTTGAGTTGGATATATTTGGGTAAAACAGAATTCATGACACGACATGAACTCGACACGACTCGACCCGACCCATTATCAGCCCTACATGCATATCATACATGTGCCTTACCACTAAAATCATAAACATAAAATATTCAATCATCCTAAATTCGAATCCAATTCAAACTAAAATTACATCCAAATTTATATGATATATGTTGTAAAACTTGATAGGAAGTAAGCGGACCGCTAGATAGGACCTAGCGCCTAGAGGTCTAGTCGATTTTTTTTATGTACTTCAAAAATATAAACCTCTAGACGTTTTGTTTACATATACTTCAAAAATATAAAAAGTTAATAATATAATGAGTACTTGTACGGTCTAGTGTTATTCTTCTCCATACGTAACGTATGAACTCTCGAGTTCGACTCTCGTAAAAGGCAAGGTCGATACTCAATGTGTATAATTTAATCCCCCTCCTACATATCAATGTATTAAAAATATATGACGCGACCCTTCCCGAATTTCATCTCGAAATTCGCGAAAAGCCATGCTCCCGTCTGACAGCCTTTAACCACAAAAGTTAAATACCTGGAATACCATTAATCTTTGGAAACATCGAATAAACTTTACAGGGATTCCAACAGAATCTCCTCTGTACCTGTTTGGCCTTCACCTACCTGTCAGACGAAGGATAACCTAGTAGTTCACGACTACCTCGGAGGACCTTCTCCGCAATCAAACAAGACAACTGACGTGTCATCCTCGTGTGAAACGTCACCAACTCGTCCATATGGGTCACCGCCCACACCACCCATTGACCCTGATGATAAAGTTACCTTACTTGGTTGAATTGAGTCTCACTGACCTACCCCGAGTTGTAACTCGATATCCCAGATCATCCTAAGCACCCCGAGTCGTAACTCGATATCTTGGTTCATCCTGAGCACCCCGAGTCGTAACTCGATATCCCGGCTCATCTTGAACACCCCGAGAGTATGATGAAAACCTCCATAACATACCTCATATCAATCACCAGGGTCAAAACCCTAATCAACGATGTGGCGGAGAAATATCCTCTAACGCCAGTTGGAGAAACCTCAACGATGTGGCGGAGAAATACCCTCCAACGCCAGTTGGAGAAACCTCAACGATGTGGCTGAAAAATACCCTCAAACGCTAGTTGGAGAAACCTCAACGATGTGGCAGAGAAATACCCTCCAACGCCAGTTGGAGAAACCTCAACGATGTAGCGGAGAAATACCCTCCAACGCCAGTTGGAGTAAATCTCGACGAACACGTGATGGTAAATACCCCTCATCATGTGCCGGAGAAAAACCATGACCATTGGGGACAACAATTCAGTGAAAACCAAAATCAATGATTTGTTAAAACACTCGGTGGGACCCACGAAACCCCGAATAATAAAAATATCTCGTGGTCCACAACCCTGCTTTAAAAACCCTTCTCAAAAGAGTTTTAAAAAACCATGAAACCAACCTGGACACAAAATATCATAAACCTGACTCATCGCTCCCCGATTGGACTCCCGAGTCGTAGCTCGCCTCAACGATCTGGCGGAGAAAGACCCTCGACGTCAGCATCGGAGAACCCCTTGGTATAACATAATACATAGAAGTACGCATGCCACGAAATCCCGGTAACCCAGTCCGTTCACAGTACATCCAAAGTACCAACTCAAGGAAACCCTAGCCCCAAGGAATCCTTTGACATCCCAATAACCAAACTCTCTTGACCTCCCGAGCCAAAACCCGCTCTGTGGTCGTCCATTACCGCTGGGATTACTCAAGCGGCCTCAAAACCACCAAAATTCAATATGGAATGTTCCAAAACCCTAGGCACGCACCGCTGTGGGTCGGGAAACAGCCTCACGCGTCGGTAGAAGGCTAAACCACGTGCCATGCGCCGCCACGCACCCCCACACGCATCTGTACTGTTCACGGTGGAATATTTCGTCGCTCTGACATAATATTTAGTCGAACATGACAAAATATCAAGACGAAATTGGAATATTCCGTCCAAACTAACGACATTAGGGTTCCGTCATAACGCCATTACCTTTGGACAGAATATGCTAACGTCGTCAGCATATTCCGTCAAATCCTGACGATGTCAGTTGACCCAACGGTCAACTAACTGTTGACTGGATCGCTGATTGTGCTGCCACGTGGCTCCATATGGCAGCTGAGTTAGCTGCTGACTGGTTGCCACGTGGCTCCATGTGGCTGCCACTTGGCATCCCACGTTACCCACCGCAGTTCGAACTAGTCATCGGAGCTTGTCGGGGGCGATGACCGGACCACCGTCGTCGACGCCGTCTCTGGTGGTCGGAATCTGTAAATTCTCACCAGAAATCACCATTTCCGGCGAGCTTCCAACTTCTTCATTTCCTGACCACTTTTCACGATAAACACATGTAGATCCATCTACGCAATACCAGGAACTTAAATATGAAGTCAAAGCTTCGAAACCATACCTGGTTTGGCCAGAAGACGGCCGGGAAGCTTCATTCAAATCGTCCCTTCGATCCGCCGCCTACAACGATGCTCTCACCTCAAAAATGGCCTCCAGCAGCTCGCAATCTCGAGAGGATGCTGCATTTGGGTTTGGTTTGGCTCGAATCGGTCCCAAAATAGGACGATATAGGTGAGGTTTGTGCGTGATCGAATGGGAAAAAAGATAGTGGTCGAAGGAGGAGAGAGAGAGAGATTCTCGGCCGGTCTTAGCAGAGTCTCCGGAGAGAGAGAAAAATATCCCCCTAATTTTGGAGTTTTCCAAAATGACCAAACTGCCCCTGAAGCTTTTAGACCCACAGCGTTTTCACCAGGTCTCTGTTTTCCACGTGCCGCTTGTCTACGAACTCGTGAGTTCGAGACCTACGCAACAACCGAAGAAAAACTTCCAATTGTACTGCCAGACAAAAAGTGACTCCTGAATCCTTCCGAAACCGAGGGTAAAATTGTCTTTTCCTTAAGTAAATTCTCAATTAATTTAATTTCTTGTCCAGGTCGTTACAATATATATATATAACTTCGAAATAGAAAATAATTGTTTGAGAAACATAAATGTGTGTAATGGAAGTTCTATAATTATAAACATAAAATTAAACACAAAAAATCGAAAAATGATGAAGATGTGGATTTGAGTGAAATTTAAATCTAAAAATTATAATTTTAACTCATAAAAATAGAAAATTTTAATAAAATAAATTAAAATATTTCCGCCTAATCATTCCCCTTCTAGCCCCTTAGGTGGTGCTTGAGGCGTCTAAGCGGATTTTTCTAAACGGTGGTGAGAAGGAGGAGCGTAGGGCCTATGCGGGAATTTTTAGAACATCTATTACTCGTAAATAGACCACCAACCCAATAAAGTACATATATTACGAGCATTTTCTATGTTACCAAAAAAATACAACGTGAACTACAACATGTGAAAGCTTCTCCATCACCACGAGCCGCTGCCTCACCCCACCACCAACGTATTATTCGTACCCGAGAGAGCAACTTGTACAAATTTTCGTTCACCAAATCTAAAAAATCAATCCTTGTTGGGAAACTTTGGCATCATTTGGCAACGTTATTAGCAGCTGTAAGATTCATATGCTACTAATTATTATTATTATTTATTTATTATTATTATTGGGTGGAATTGTTATATATATAATAAACAGATATATGATATGCAAGTTGTTCTGTTATGCCTGTGAAAGCAAATATTTTATGCATAAAATAACAAAAAAAGCAGCAGCACTCTCTCTTTTATCATTTTGTAATTACTTTTAATCTGTTCCTGGGTCAGTTCCTGGGCCAGTTGCTCTAGCAAGTAGCAAACAGCTGATTGGAATATCGAAAAGAACATTGTCCCTCGTTTTACCAACACAAATTTCAAATCAAATTAACAATTTAATACAAATCATACTCTTTAATGATTTTTTTCTTTATTTTTTTGTTTTGGAGAGGTTTTATGTTTGACATATTTGAATTATAAGACTAATTTTTATACATGCATGTTGAGTTCGATCAGGAAGAGAGAGAGAGAGAGAGAGGGGTGTCTCGATTTCACAAGGACTTCCCACAACTCATTTTAATTTGTTGTTCAAGTCTATTTAAAGAGGCGCTTCGCTTATATATGTGGATACTCGCTAGTCCCACTTAATCACATCATGGATTATCTAAGTCACTCCCTCTTCCTCTTAGTAAGGGCTATCAATCAGCCTCTTACCTTCAGTACCTTATTCTCTTCCTCGAGTTATCTCATTTCTAATAAATAAACGTGTCATAATCTCATCATTTACTTTTAAAATTATACACCTTGAGTTCAAGATTGAATATTGATGTGGAGATTTTGGAAAAGAAAAAAGTTACAGTTATTGGGGTACATTGGTGCCTTATTTAGCTCACAACAATTATGGATACCTCGAGTTTTTATATCAATTATGTGTGATGTGGTAGCATTTAATTTGTTGTTTGTTTGAGTCCGTTTGTGTTTCTCACAAATGAAAAACTGTCATATCACACTTGATAATTGTTAAAAAATTTGATACAAAATGTCGTATCAAGCTTAGTACACCTATTTTCTCAAAACTTGGATCATTTCTTTTTAACTCCAACTTATTGATATATTCACCAACCTCATATTTTGTTTTTGCTATAAACTTCTCATTTTACCCTTTTATATAACATGCATTTTTATTTTCCTAAACAAAAAAGAACAATCATTTTTTTTTGAAAACACACACATAAAACAAAAACGATAGAAACAAATACGGCCTCCATTGTCACGTTCATTATAGCACATATATGAATAAGTAATTTGTTAATTTACTTTCTTAATTTGGACCATTTGATAATTTTTCCCAGAAATCTTATTTCAGTCAATTTCCCCTTAATTTTTTTTTCAGTCAATTTTCCTGTTTAATCAAATTTATTCATAATTCATCCAATTTTCTTATAAATAAAGCACATAGTTATTTTAATTTATTTCTCATAAGTCATTTTTTTTGGGAATTTTTACTTAAATTGAAAAGCCTATTTGGTGGGTATTTAGAGTTTCTTTTGGTCAGTTATATTAGTGCCATTGTATATAGTTTGTTTTCTACTCATTTTATGTGTGTCACCACACTGCTTAAAAAATGAGCAAATTACACTTTAGTACTTTATGGTTTACACTAAGTTTCAGAATTATACCTAATATTTAAAATTTTATATTTTTTTTTAGAAGAAAAATTTTACATTTTAATACTATGAATTCTTTAAAACGTGACAATTTGGCTCTACTGTTAATTTTTCCGTTAAAAATATGTTAAATGTTGGTGTATCATATGTGATATCTACTTTTTAAAATTTTGAATTGACATGTAGATAAAGTAAATAAATAAATAAATCAAATGAAAAATAAAAACTGAAAATAAAAGAAATAAAAAATTTTAAAAATTTGTGAACCACCGTAATTCTTCCTCCTTCCTCTTCATCACATTCTTCTTCTTCTTCTCTTCCTCTTTCCTCTCACAAACACCAACCCATGGATATTTTGGAATTTCCAAAGCCACGAATTTAATAATTGATTAAAATTAAATGAATTGATAAAAAAAAATCTGGAAAATTTTTGAATGAATAAGCGTTTTTCGTCACTAAAGGCCTTTAGTGACTGCGATGCTATTCATAAGAAAATTTAGAACTAATGGTGTTCTTCACCTTTAGTGACGAAAAATGCATAGACATTCAAATTTTTTCCAGATTTTTCCAAACATATCAGATTTTTATGATTCTTTCTTTTAATTTTAATCAATATCCATGGATTTGTGTTTGTGGGAAGAAAGACGAAGAGAGACACAGAGAAGAAGAAGAAAAGAAGAAGGAGAAGACGAAAAGAGAGGAAGAGAAGAAGAAGGAGAAGAAGAAAAGAAGAATTAACGATGGGTCTCAAGTGTTTTTATTTTTTATTTCTTTTATTTTCAGTTTTTATTTTTCATTTGATTTTTTTTTAATTTTTTTTATCTACATGGCAAATCAAAATTTTAAAAAGTGGATCCCACATATGACACATCAACACTTAACAGATTTTTAACAGAAAAATTAACGGTAGAGTCAAGTTTTCTCGTTTTAAAGAGTTCATGGTACTAAAATGTAAAATTTGAAATGTCAGATATAACTCTGAAACTTGGTATAAACCACAGGATAGTAAAGTGTAATTTGCTCTAAAAAAAACGTTACTGAGCAAATCATGAAGAGTTCAGATGTTTCTCAATTTTTTTTTTTATCAAGTTTTGTTATTTGTTTTTTTGGCTAGCGTTTTGGTTGTATTTAGAATTTGGATTTTAAGAGTGCAATATTATTTGTAATCTTCATCACCGTCTTTTCCCGTATACGAAGGGTTGGTCGTCGAACCACTTAAGTCTTTTGTTCTTCTTGGAATGTTAATTTTCTATTTTACCTTCATAGTTGTTATCTTGTTTTGATACGTTTCGTAAAATAAATTTTCCTTTGGTGGTGTTATTTAATGTTTGTTTTGAAATGTGACAAATTTAATGAAAAATTAAACAAAATGTGACAATATGGGAGAAATTGGCCATTAATAGTAAGTCATGAAGGAAATTGATTGAAATAAAGCTTACCAAGAGAAATTGACATGTAGTGAAATCAAAAATTTGTTTAGTCTCGCTTTTTAGTTACCTTTTTGTATTTCTTTCGCTCACGTTGTGGAATCGGATTTTTGTACCTTATTTTGAATTTCAGGGCGTCACTTGAGAAAGGATAAAAGTTCGAATTTTTTTTTTACAAAATAGTCTTATATAAACATCTAAATGTCCCTCATTTCTTATTTCAAACAATTTCTTTAGGTTAATTATGCATCCTGAAAATTATTAAGAAGACCACAAAAATGACAGTACTTAAAACATAGCATAAATGGACATACTCCTGATAACTTGAAACATGAGACCTACATGTACTGCTATGCCTGCCATCAAATGCTTGAAGATGAGGGTATGTAGCTGCAACTCTCCCCACTTAGTTGCTGTGAAAGGTGGCCGCTTCGTCTCCACCATCGTCGTCAGATATGAGCTCGACTCTCTCCAAGCGGAATTGAGCTCGTTCTGATCTCCAACCATGTGGGGGTAAAGGTGGGGGCGACGCCATTAGGGTGAGATAAGAGGACGGGGTTGTGCTTGTCTCTATTTAATATTATTTTTAGAAGTTAAAATAGGCAAAATAGGGAATTTGTTTCAAAAAATACAAGGTTGGTGAATATATTAAAAAAGTTCGGTGTACATATAGGTTCAATGTATAATAATTTATGAGAAGTTTTAATGATTAATGATATCGTTTGAAAATTTTACTTAATTCACTTTGTGTAACGGATATATTTTTATAACTCTAAGATAAATTTTTATGTGAAAATTGGAAAATGAGGTGTACAAAGTGTGATGTGGCCGGTTTTTAGTCCTTGTGAATAAATGGGAGCTTAAAAATTGCAAACTAAATGTTACATCACTTAATATTCAAAACTTAATAATACAACTTGTGAAAAGTTTAGTAAATTATTTATTACATATACTTTTATTATCATGTCGAAATTCGATATGGAACAAAATGTAACTCCAAAAGACATAGCCGAACCCAATAGGCCTTCAGCTTAATTGTGTATGACGAGCTGAGGGAAATGCGAAAGCGATTCGTGAGCTCAACAATTACTAAATTCATAATGCGATATTTTAAATTCAAATGTAGATGGGTTCTTATAGTTTCATATAATTCATAGTCGATTATGGTCATTTAATTTCAAGCCCTAATGTATATATATAAAGGATTCATGATTGCTTGTAAAAGTAAGTCAAATTGTAAGCTCTTCAAAAATTTAAGAATGCAAGTAACTAATATAGCATAGAATAGCCTTTGCGATGTTGAACCCATAGGATGTAAAGTCGAGGAATTTAAATTTTATAATTTTAAAATTTAATAATATATCTAGTGAATCGAAGAAGTGAGATGAGAAATTAAAATTAAAATTTTATATATTCTTTTACATCTGATACATCCACTCACATTAAATGTTGGTATATTAATTAAAAATTAGTCAGAAATTTAATACAATAACAATGAATTTACCACACTTATTCTATTATCTCTTATTAACAAATTGACCTTGAGTTTGCGAGTGACTGTAAACGAGTATTCAAGTATATCTTGCTAAAGACTATCCAAGTATATCAAGTAACATATTAGATGAGTTTTTATTTAATATAGTCAAAATTTAATCTTTAAATAAAATAAAATAAGACATTTGTGAATTGAGAACCAAAATTTGGCTACATTTATACGAAATCTCACACTAGTTATATTTGTAAACACTAAAAAATTTATCAAATGTTTTTAAAGGGTAAATTTTGGACAATTTTTTTCAATTTCTCAATTATTACATAGTAATTAGTTTTTGTTTTTGTTTTTAAATGTCTACACGGTAAGGGAGGACTCCAAATGCTAACACAAGAGTACCAATAATTGCCTGTGTCATGTGTGCAACTTTTTCTTCTCTTTCTTTGCTTTGCTTAGACAAGTAGAGAAGCATGTGTTCATGAATTTGATCCCTCCGAAATGCCAAGATGTATAATAATCTCAGTCAGTTGGCTTCTTGTCAATTGTAATATAACCAACCCTTTATTTTCTTCTGCATTTTCTCATGAATTTCAGAGCTTCAGTTTTGAAAGCCTATGTGTAAACTCTGCTGTCCCATTGACCAGCTGGCAAAGCTCCACCGCGAGTACCCTCCACAAAGGCATCTTCCGCGAGTGGACAAAAGTAATATCCATTTGCTCATCTCATCATCACCGTCCATCATGATCAATTGATCATCATCATCATCATCATTCTCTCCCACTCACTCACTCCCTCACTCTCAGCTTACCCAGCCTTCTCTCTTGCACATAAAACCACCAGAAACCAAAAAGCAGAGGCACTCTCTCTGCAATAGAGAGAGAGAGAGAGAGAAACAGCCCCCCATCACTCCCCTACCCAATCCAAATGAAAATGGCCATAAATTTCCTCATTTCCCATTTTACCCATACAACTCTTCTCTATTTCCTCCTCCTCTCCTCTTCCATTCAATCCCTGCACTCCCTCAACATCACCACCCTCCTCTCCCCCTACCCTGACTTCTCTGACTTCACCACCCTCCTCTCCACCACCGTTTCCTCCGATCTCCTCCCCCGCTCTTCCCTAACTCTCCTCGCCGTCCCAAACCCCTTCTTATCATCTACATCCTCCCTCACGCGCCGCCTATCCCCATCCTCACGCACAGACGTCCTCCGCTACCACGTCCTTCTAGAGTACATCTCCCCCACCGACCTCCTCCGCCTCCCTCCCTCCGGAAAACTCGTCACCACGCTCTACCAAACGACCGGCCGCGCCACCAACAACTTCGGCTCCGTCAATCTCACCCGCGACCCCGCCACCGGCGTTGTTTCAATCCACTCCCCAGCCCCCTTCTCCCCCTCAAACGCCACCGTTTTGAAGCTCGTAACCAACCTTCCTTACAATGTCTCCATCTTTTCAGTTAATTCCCTATTGGTCCCCTACGGATTCGACCTCATGGCCTCCGAGAGTCGGCCCCCTCTGGGCCTCAACATCACCAAAGTTCTCATCGACGGCCACAATTTCAACGTCGCCGCCTCCATGCTCTCCGCCTCTGGAGTCGTCGATGAATTCGAGGCCGACGAGGGCGGCGCCGGCATAACCCTCTTCGTCCCCACCGACACTGCGTTTTCGAATTTGCCCTCAAATGTGCGGCTTCAATCGCTCCCAGCAGACAGAAAAGCAGTCGTCCTCAAATTCCATGTCCTCCATTCTTACTACCCACTCGGGTCGCTCGAGTCAATTGTGAACCCGCTTCAGCCCACATTGGCTACAGAAGCCACAGGAGCCGGCTCCTACACTCTCAACATCAGTAGAATCAACGGGTCGGTGGCGATCAGCACCGGAATTGTCCAGGCCTCGGTCACCCAGACGGTGTTCGATCAAAAGCCCGTGTCAATTTTTGGGGTTTCAGAAGTTCTGCTCCCCAGAGAGATCTTCGGGAAAACCCCTGTTTTCACAACCAAGCCGGGAACTCCTTTACCGAGTGGTGGCGCTGTAGCTCCGCCGCCGGACATTGCTCAGTCCCCAGAGAGTCAAAATGAGCAGCCATCGCACCTGCCTTCGCCGCCGGGGTTTCGCGAAGAAATCAGCTCGGAATCTGCGGCGATTCGTGGGTTGTGGCGCTTGGCGATTGCATCTTGTTGTATAGGATTGTATGTAATGGTATGAGATTTAATTAGATTTATTTCATATATTTTGGTTCATAGCTCTTAAATATTTTTTTTGTGGTTTTCTTTCTTCTTTCTTTCACACATTGAATTGATTTTGGCTGCAAAAGCAAGCAAAGCCATTTTTGTTTTCATTTGAAATTTATGATGTTAAATGATGTTAATGTCTGAATAATTTTATGTACATCAGAAAGAACCATTTTTTGTTTCTTGGATCTGCGGCCCTTCTTCTTCCTCCTGTAAAGAGATTCAAAGTGAGTTTGATCTATAATTCTTTCTTTTGTTTTAACCAATCTGATCTGCCTTTGCGTCATTGCACTGATCTACTTTTTTTCTGCAGTAACTGATGCTACAGAATATTGTGTAGCTTTATCAGACTTTCACCTCATGCTCATGAACCATCTAATTCATCATATTGGCTATTTTATTTCATCTTTTTTCAGTATTAGCAATACCCAAAATGCAGAAAAATCTGCACATTTTTGGCAAGAATTAAGAAGGAAGCACATCGCTCTAATCCAGCTAAAAAAAAATTTGGTATTTTTTATTTATTTTTGTTGCCATTATGTTACACGTTAAACATTGTGCTCGAGTGTTTATCTGTAATCAAAATAATTAAAAGTAAATTCTTCTTCTAATCATGAAAACAATTTATCCATTGAACCGAGATTTTATGTTGGAATCTCTCTAGAAATATGTATGGCTAAAAAAAATTAATATAAGGTCCCATATTCTGTACAATATCTCCCACTGTATATTTTAGAACCACAATTTCGTTTGTTTTTTTTTTCCCGAACATAATAATTTGGTCTTGTTCTAGTTTCTAATTTCTATAAAACAATTATTTGTTTTCCAACAACAAAATTTCCCTTTATCTCGTTTTATTTATTTATTACATTTTTTTTCTTTTTAAGGGTGATAATACAGTTTGTATTGTGCTGGCAGTGGCAGGGCAGCTAATAAAATATTAAATGGAAAAGTGATGGTAGGGTATGTAATTAGTGAAGAGGAAAGTGCATGACAGAGGGTAAGGGAGTGGGCCCAGAAATGGACGGTGGAGATGCAGTAAAAGTTTAGAATTGCGTATTTCTAAGCCGTTGGATGTTGATGGGACTGGCAGAGGCACAGGCAGAAGCGGGACAGTGTACGGCCAGATCTAATGAGCCTCCCTGAAGTCTGAACAGAGAGAGAGAGAGAGGTGAGGGAATCTACAGTGTGAGGTGCTCAGACGCCTTTTTCGCGCTCTATTTGTGAGTACAGTCTGATGTTTTTGTCTTCTAGATTAGAGAGACAGATGGGTGGGTCCCTTTGAAGCCCTGTTTTATACATTGGTACCAAAACTATCAAAAAAAAGGAATGATATTGGGCTCCATTTGTGAACACATGTGATTTGTGAAAGTGTAAAAACCCACTATATAGTGATTGCATTGGGTCATTTTCAGAGAATGATATAAGGAGGGGGTTATACTTAAGGGGTTACGTTGATGGAGACACTCAATATCGTCAAACGGTTTGAATTGAATATTAACATTTGAAGATAAGCGGGCGAAGAACTTGATATGAACTTTAACGAGCCTATAGTGGTTGCTGTTCGTCACGAGGGGGAATGAATAATTTGGGAGTTAAGAGAGAAATTACACCATTCATGAGGCAGACTGACGTTTTTTAGCACATTCGAAGCGCGTTTGGAGTAAAATGCCTTAATTGAATCCACATACTCTGAGAAGTGAGAAGAGAGACTGAAATTCGGATGCAAAAAGACGCACACTGGGCAGCTAATTGGTCTAAGCTTACCGGACGTTTGGTGGGCTATTTTAGGTTTGACATACAAGTTTGGAGTAGCTGGGCTGGCAATGGCAAACATCGCTATCATCCTGTTATATTGAAACTGGCTTTGAAAGATACCGGAGCCTAACCGGACCCCCTTCAGCCCATCACCATATTATTGGGCCTACTCATTTATTACGAAGTTCAGAAATTGGGTAATTATTATTTTTATATTAAGATAAAATTTATGGTTGAGATTTGCGTCCAAGTTTTGGTGGTACACGACCTTCAACATGATTGGAACAGTTCCATTCATCAAATAATCATTATACTAGATTTATGAAATAATCCTTAATCTTTATACATAAAAACCGTTCAACTCTTAAATTATCATTTCAAGATCATCTATAGAAAAAAATGAGTGTGTTTGGATAAGGGAAAATAACAAGGGATATGGTAAAAAATCGAAATTTTGAAATTCCTATGCATCAATTCCCTTGTTTGGATTCATAATAATTTAAATTTAGACATTCCAAAAAAATAAACAAGGAATTTGGATGCCCTAAATCCCCACATTAAATTTCATATAAAGAGGTGTCATTTCACAAATTTCATCTTTATAATTATAATTTATTTATAAACATTAAATTCTATATTTAAATTTCATTCTATTTTTATATTATCCAAATAAGAAACTTCACAAATTTTAGAAAATTAATTTTCGCCATTTTATAAATTCTTGATAATCTTAAAATTATTTATCCAAACACATCGTAACATGATTGAATGTCGTTTAATCATTCATGTGAATCAACGATATTAGTAACAATGAAGATCCTCATAGTGAGTCGTCTATTTAGTTTATATATATGAATAGGTAAATGATATATGTAACGACCCGGACCAGAAATTAAGGTAATTTGAGATTTTAATGAGGAAAATACGATTTTACCCTCGGTTTCGGAGGGGTTCGGAAGTCACTTTTTGTCTGGCATCACTTTTGGAAGTTTTTCTTGGGTCGTTGCGTAGGTCTCAAACTCACGAGACCGCAGACAAGCGGTACGCGGAAAATGGAGACCCGACGAGAGTGTTGTGGGTCTAGAAGCTTCAGGGGCAGTTTGGTCATTTTTGAGAAGTCCAAAATTTGGGGGATATTTTTCTCTCTCTTCGGAGACTTTGCTCATACCCGACTATGACTCTCTCTCTCTCTCATCTCCCTCGGTATCTCTCTCCTCCCGTGCGATCATCGCACCACTATCCCCTTCATCATCCTAGTTTGGGGTCGATTCGACCAAAACCAAGGTCGTGGAAGTCTTCCCCTCGACTCCATGAGCAGTTTGGTGTCATTATCGAGGTGGGAGCATCGTCGTAGACTGCGGGTGGAAGAGGAGACGTGGACCAAACCTTCTCGGCTAGATTCCGATCGAAGTAGGTAAGATTTCTCAATACTAAGCTTGGATTTGGACTCCTGGGAATGAGTAGATGAATTTGCACGTGTGGCTCGCGAAAAATGGTGTAGTTTGGAGGAATCTGGGAAGCTTGAGCTTCTGGCCGTTAATGGTGATTCCTGCGAGTGATCCCAGATTTCGACCACCGACGACGACGGTGGTCCGGTGGTCATCCCCGATGAACTCCAACGACTAGTTCAAACTGCGGTTGTTGACATGGCATGCCGGCTGGCAGCCACATTGCGACCAATCAGCAACTGACTCAGCTGCCACGTGGAGCCACGTGGCAACATAATCAGCAGTCCAGTCAGCTGTTAGTTCACTGTTGGGTCAACTGACGCTGTCAGGGTATGACAAAATATGCTGACGGTGTTAGCATATTTCGTAAAAAAATAACAGTGCTATAACGGAACCCTAACATCGTTAGTTTGGACGGAAGATTCCAATTTCGTCAGGTTTGACGAAATATTCAGTTAGAGCGACGAAATATTCGGCCATGTTAGTACAGACACGCGTGGGGCGCATGGCGGAGTGTGGGAGGCGCGTGGCCAGCGCTTGGCGCCTGGTCCGATTTTCTACCGACATGTGACGACGCATGGGACTGTTTCCCGAGCCACGACGGCGTGTGTCTAGGGTTTCAGAACTTTCCGAATTGAATTTTGGCAGTTTTGAGGCTGTTAGAGTTCGTTTAGAGCCCCATTTAAGGAATCCCAGCGATAATGGTCGACCACGAAGCGGGTTTTGGCTTGGGGGGTCAAGGGAGCTGGGTTATTGGTATGTCAAAGGGTTCCTTGGGGCTAGGGTTCTTTGAGTTGGTACTTTAAATGTACGGTCAACAGACTGGGTTCCGGGATTGCAAGGCTTGCGTATTTCTATGTATTATGTCATACCACGAATTGGGAGTGGTGGGAATATATATTAGCACCCTTTCGAGGCTTTGAAATTAAGCTTAAGGTTTAAAGGGATTTATTGAATATCTTATCACTACACATCTCTCGAGGCGTATGAATTTATTTTAGGATTTCATACCGAATTTATGATTTGGGTTTTGACCCTGATGAATGATCTGAGGTATGTTATGGAAGATTCCATCATACGGCTCGGAATGAGCCGGGATATTGAGTTACGGCTCGAGATGAGTTGGGATATTGAGTTATTGCTCGGGATGAGCCGGAATATTGAGTTACGGCTCGGGATGAGCCGGGATATTGAGATACTGCTCGGGATGAGCCGGGATATTGATCTACGGCTCGGGATGAGCTGGGATACTGAGTTACAGCTCGAGATGAGCCGGGATACTGAGCCACGGCTCGGGTTGAGCCGAGATATCGAGTTATGGCTCGGGGTAGGGTTCGTGAGACTCAATTCAACCAAGTCATTAACATTGAATAGCCAAAGAACCTTTTGGTATACATACGATGCTTACGGTCACGAAGTGTGACCAATGCCTGAATTGTGGCAAGGGTACATTGTCTTCAGGGTTAGTAGGTAGTGTGGGCGGTGACCCAGATTGATGAGTTGTTGACGGTTCACACGAGGGTGACACTTCAGTTGTCTTGTTTGATTGCGGAGGAGGTCCTCCGAGGCAGTTTGTGAACTACTGGTCTATCATTCGTCTGACAGGTAGGTGAAGGTCAATCAGGTACATAGGAGGTTCTACTGAAACTCCTGTAAAGTTCACTTGATGTTTCCAAAGATTAAGGCTATTTCAGGTATTAACTTTTGTGGTTAAAAGCTGTTAGACGGGAGTATAACTTTTCCCGGATTTCGAGACGAAATTCGGGAAGCGTCCTTTCAATATCTAATTTGGTTAATTTTTTACGGAATTGATCTTGAAATAATTATTTAGGAGTTGAACAGTTCCAATTATGATATATGTATAAGGATTATTCGATAATTTAAAAGGGTGATACGAGAAGTACCTCACGGGTGGAATGCAAATATTATCCTTAATTTATCATTAGTACTACGGTATAGGTGTATTAACTTGGTAAGTGATAAGGGGATATTGCAAGTTTGATTCACATAGACAGATAAAATAATATATATTTTTATTGAGTTTGACACATAATTAATAATTATGATTGATTCATTGTATAGCCTAACTTAAAGGCACCGAGAATGACCTTTAGTTATTATTGCCTTGAATTTTTTCGTAGGAAAAAAAAATTTGTATGATGATTGTGGAACGGGTTTTGAGTACGTGGTTTTGATGTTAAAGTCCAGCCCGTGATTACTTCTAATGATTATAACATCCATTCACATCTTTTCTTATTCTCAAGTCAAATATCCAATATATAGCTCTATAGTTTGATTATAACAACTAGGAAACATGATGAAATAAAATATATATATTTTAAAATTTTCTTCACGCGTTTGGTTATAAGTACGTTCATGCATAAAGCTAAACTTTCGAGTGTGAATAACAATTCTTTTAAAAGTTAAAATAAAATAGTTGATATATGCATGTTTTTAAACGCGAAGAGAACAATCTACATGAGTTTAATCAGAATATCAAAAATTACGCGTCAGCAAATAGACTGGTTAAGATTATCGAAGCATAAAGTGGTCTAAACCCTAAAGAAGTTGAGTGATGTCTCCAAGGTTAATAAGGGAACAAAAATGAGCTCAACTGAATGTTGGTGAAATCTCATCAAAGTTTCCAAAGTTAGGGCAAAATGTAGTAGCTAGTGGTTGCTAGTGGGAAACGGTGGTGGAGGTTAACCCTAATGACAGTGACCATGGTGCCCGCCTATAAATTGTTCTTGGGTCAAATATTGTAGATTGTGTTTGCTCTATGGCTGGCATTCATATTCATCAAAATATATTTTGGCAGACTCAGCAGTATTGCAGTCTCTGTCAAGCACAATAATACAAGTTTACCTTGCTCATTAAGTTTCCTTGACCTTTCTTCCAAAAATTAACATTCTTTTTGCAGCTTGAAATATTTGAATATATCATCTTAATTAATTAGTAAGAATTTTCAGGTTCAATGTTTTGTCTCTGTGCATTTGGAAAGGGAGGGAATTTGTGATTTAAAAAGTCAGAATTAATAAAGTTGTTTTATCATTTGATTGACTTGTGTGCTGCCATTTTGTTTCCTAGTTATAGCTCCATAAAATTACAAATAAATAAAATGGTGTAATCGCCACGTCATTACTTAATATCGTGATATATTTATGATATTCACTTCATGTCAATTATAAATTTATCAGATAAAAATATTATTAAATTTGATGATAAATTCAATTGGGAGAAGCTCTTTAGTTAAATTTGTATGAACTCTTGGTTATGTTTGGATTGTTTTTTTTAAAGTATTAAGGGATTTAGAATTTATAATTTAGTGGCAGATTCTGTTATATCGTACATTTTCAATTCTTTCTTTAATTATTTATGGCGCATATTTAATTAGTAATGTTTAAGATTCTTGATATTTTGAACTTTCTTATTTAAATTTTGCTTAATTAAAATATTAGAACACTTGCGGCTTAATATAGAGTATCACACACCATTACAGTAGAAAAAACATTATGCATTATATTCATCATCCTCTAGAGTATCCAAAATTATGTCAGGGGGTTCTTCAAACCAACACATAAAATCCCCTAAAGACAACGCAACCCGGGCGAGTCGATGAGCCACATTGTTAGTTTTGACGCCGAACATGGGTAAATAAAACTCCACTTATCTGAGACAACGAGGCTTTGATATCTTCAATAATAACCCTAAATTCAAGTTCGACTTCTTTCATATCTGAGTGTACTTCGAATTAACTTGTTTAAATTAAACTGAGCACACACTCAAATGATATATATGGAGCTATTATATAGCCTTATGTATATGATAGAAACCTTCAAACAACATTCATGAATCGTAATTATTCGATCTTCACACTTTTTTTAAAAGTCTCCCTTTATATTTTTGAAATTAGGTAACCTTCAATTTGTATCTTAGTATTCTCAGTTGAAAGGCTCCATGATCAAGCCATAAAAATTATATTCTATTGGCTTTAAACAAATCCATTTAGTGTCTAAATTACTTTATTAATAGCTAGGGCTAGGGTGAAGAGAAGAAAAACAAATTGATTAGCAAAAGATGACATGCACATAATTATTGGCCTCTCCTAATTAATTACTTAAACAAAGGTTTAGCTGAAGTGGATAGCATTAGGAGTCCATTAGTCAACGAACAATGGTGGAAGGCAGACTTAAAAAAAGGTTCAAAAGGTAATTAGTAAAAAAAAAACCCATCAAATTGTACAAAATAAAATGAGAAAAAGGTGAAAACCATGATATGTATCTTCTTTTTTACGATATATTATATTTTCATATAATAACAAAAAATTGATTTAACGATCGAAAGCGTGATTATTTTTATCTTCAAGTTCATAAGTCAATGCTTCATGCCTTGATCTTTCTTTTCCTAATTACTTCTATAGTTGTTTGAAAATTACACCACCACTTAGTATTATAATCTAGTTATATTTTTCCACACGTTATATAGGAGATCTTAAATTCGACTCTTATAAAGAATAAGGCCGATACTTAATGTGTGAAATGTAATCTTCATTCCTCATATAATTCTATAAAAAAAAACTACACCAATTGCACTAAAAATAAAAGAAGTTGGAATTGGATATACATGCATGCAAAACATTATTCAATTTTTTTTTTATAGAAAATAAAAGTTAAAAATAACGAGGAGCCTCTAAGACAACCACAATCAAAGCTTTCAAATTTCCAAGCTCTAGAGACCTCATTAGTAATAGTCCGAGTCCATCGTTGATTCATTCCACGCTTACAACCCATGGTAGCCAGAACATCAGCAATAAAATTAGCTTCCCGAAATGCGGGGTTGAAGTATATGTCTTGAAACCTCTTTTTCCAATCTCTAACACTAGAAACAATGCGAAGAATCCTCCATGGCGGTTGGAGGGCACCATTGACAACATCAATGATAAGCTTCGAGTTTCCCTCCCCAACAACTTTTGGACATCCCAGATCAGAAGCTGCAATTTATTCAAAAATTTGAAGCTATTCATTTTATTGGTTAATTTACTCCATGCATAAATGGAGATTTAGACCTAAATAATTTTATTAGAAAATATAATAAAAAGACTATTTCGCTATTTAGATGAAATTAATTAAGTTAAAATATGGTTTGCATGTGTATATAAAAATAATTCCTACATAAATAGCATTTGAAGATTAAGTCCAAGATTGTGAACTCTTTTCTAGTATATGGATGGAGTTTTCTTATAACAAAATAACAAGTAGACTAATAATTCTTGGAATAAATTTTTACTTGTTCACACATGTCACACATGGTTACAAATTAATTTTATGAAAATAATCTTATGTTAATACACACCATATGTTAAATAATTGGATGCAATTACAGTTTTTAATCTTATAAAATTACAATTAGGTATATAATAGAAACTACTCCCAAAAAATGAAACATGAATATAAATAATTAATTAATTATGTGTGTTGTTTTAGTTTAATATGGAAAATGCACATATAAGATTATATGTTAGGTATGATATGATGAGTTTAAGATAGAGAGGGTGAGGTGGTGATAAAAGAGACAAAAGTTGGGAAAGAGTGGGTGGGTCAAGGAGTGAAGCAAATGGATGGGCATAATAGGAGAGATTAGGAAGTGGTGGCTTAGGAAGGTTACTCCACTTGCAACATTGGAATCATCATGGGTTTGAATTCTTCAATGGGATTATTATTCATTAACAAATAAACAACACAAAGTGGCAAATTTAGATTAGTTTATGTTGTTTAATTATATTTATTTGTTTGTGCTTCATAAGGCATATTCCTAATCAACCCTTCATTTTTCAAGTGTGGAATTCATTTATGTGTAATCATGGATCTCATAGTTGAATTAATTACACACTCAAATTGAAATCTGTTCTTGCATTTTGGTATCACTCTAACTTCCAACGGTTGGGAACTTAACTTTCTCATACTACTTATTGGTTTGAAGAACATCCTAGGGTCCATTTGGCTACCTATGGTGACAAGACTTCTCCCGAATTTTCCCTTGGAATTCGTGAGAAGCTCTGTTCCCATCTGACAACACCATAACTCATACAATAATTCCTGAAATACCCTCACCATTTCAGAAAAGACTATGAGAATTCTACCGAAAATTCGACAGAATCTCCCATGCAACTGATCAACCCGTCACTACCTGACGAAGGTTACAAAAATAAATACAAAACTGAACAGACCAGCTACAACCACAAGCCATCACAACCTAAAATCAAACTACCAAGCCCTCGAATAATTTACAATACCCAAAAGAGGATCAGAGCAACTATGTAACCATTAATTACAGAAACTAATGAAAGTCCTACGTGTCTGTAGCGTAGTGAAAGATGATGCCTCCTCCTTGGCTCGTCGCCTTGCTCCGCTATGGCCTGGACGACACCAAACCAAAACAACTGTGAGTGGACAAAACCAAACCGAAGCGTACACACGCTAATAAAGTGACGATAACAACATTAAAATAAAATAAAATAACGTAATCCAAACAACCTGCCTCGTGGTGAATCAAATTACATTAAGACCCTCCATAAACACACATATATATATATATATATATATATATATATATATATATATACATATCTACAACTTACTGGAGTGCCATTCAACTACATAGGCGGAACCCTCACCAAATCTAACTGTACCTGCCATCTTAATAACCCGGCCAAATCGAATAATAGTTTTAACCAAATAAAGATAGCTACAAAGAACTTACCGGAAAATCCAATAATAAAATAAAAACCCAATGGGACCACAAAAACATAAACAATGAAAACATCTCGTGGTCCACAAAGTTGCTTTGAAAACTCTCCTCAAAGGAGCGTAAAATCATGAGAAAACTTGGAGACAAATACTGTAAAGATATCCCACCATCCCTCTAATGAAATCCCAAGTTGTAGCTTGATAACCGGAGTTGTCCAATACAGGGACGAGCCCTCCTAACCACCGCCGATAATACCTCAAATAATGGCTAGAAATTGAGAGGTCCAACCTGGGGACCTACTCTCCACATATCCGATAATGCTTTAAGATATATGGATGTAACCCTATACTACGCATAGATAGCCTCAACGAACGTATGATAGAAAATACCTCACGCCACACGTCGAAGAAATAACCCTCGACGAACACACGATCGATAATACCTCGAAGTCATGTGTAGGAGAAAAATCATGATATCCGGGGATAGTATACAAGTGAAAACCATAACGTAACTTCCAAACCCACTTTTAAAATCATTATTACATGGTATTAACCAAAATCATAGAAAACCCTGGCCAAGATTCCAAAATCCAATCAAACTGAAATCCCGGGCCTAAGCCCAAAACCTTATTTTCAAATCCATTATTGAAAATCCACATCCAAAACCATTACCTTTAGTCATTAATAAATCAACTAACTCTAGTTCCTGAAACTCATAATTATAATAAAACATTCTTAATTCAAAAAAATGTATATGATAAGAAATTCAATAAATCATTTAAAACCCTTGTCCTTAGTTTCCGAGCCTGAAAAGATAATAGTATAATTTCTAGTAATTACTCTCCATTCCCACAACTCACAATCCATAATATTAAATTTACACATAAAATTACGCATGCCTTGCAATCTAGGAAACCAAGTCCACTCACCTCAACGTCCGTTCGAATCCAACTCTAAGCTATTCGGTCCCCTGTGACACTCGGAACCACCATGCCTATCCAAAAAAATTACTTGGCATTACTAACCGATAAATATTAACCTAAAATCCAACCCCCTAGACTTCGGGAGTCCACACACGCTCTAAACGATTATCAAGTAGCTTTAAACACCCAAAACAGCCTCTAAAGGAACTCCGATTGACCCAAAACCTGCGCCAACAAGTTCGGAACATCGAAAACATGTCGACACGCGTCGCCGTGGGTCAAGGATCGGCCCCACGCGTCACCAGGCGCCGACGGAAGGCCGACGGGCTTCCCACACGCGCTCACGCGCCTGCTACAGTACCTCCACGCTTGACTGTGGCTGGTACTCTCGCCGTTATGACGTCGTTAGGGTTCCGTCATGACGTCGGTTGTATGGTTGGACTCGTGGGGCCGAGAGGATGAAGATGATGACTTTGGTTTGGCTCAAAACGACCGAAATGTGAGAGATTGTTCTTGTTGTTGACATGGGCTCACATGAGAGAAAGAGAGAGATCGTGAGGGAGGAGAGAGAGTGATCATGAAAGATATGGAAGAAGATGGAATAAAAGTATATTTTTAACACAAAATATCTAAAGGTCAAATTGCCCCTAAAAGTTCTAGACCCACAATTTTCTCAAGCGAACTCCGATTTCCGCGTGCCGCATGTCTACGAACTCCTGAGATTGAGACTTACGCAGCGGTCCATGATAAACTTCTAAAAATGTTCCCGAACAAAAAATAACTTTCGAACCCCTCCAAAACTGAAGGGTAAAGTCGTCATTTCCGAATTAATTTTACAAATTTACTTTAATATTAAATCCGGGTCGTTACATATAGATTTGATGTGAATTTGGATTTAAGCTCTCCAAATTCTTATCTTTGGATGAATTTTGAGTTTGGATTTGGCCGTAGAAGATTTCATAAGTTACTAGATTTTAGTTTTTGTTTTTGTGCGTATTACTGTTTTTCCTTCAATCATGGTGAAAATCTCAGCAAAATTTATACAAAACTCGTACGTAATTTCACCGTGTGACAGAGGTGTTACATGCGACTACCAAACAAATTCTTCTTGTTGAAAAACTCAAAATCATTAGGGTTTATTAATTTGGGAAAGTGACGGCTCGTAAGGAGTTTTATAAATAAAGTTGATATTCATTTTATTAATAAAATTATTGTACAATGTAAACAAGTTAGAAGATAACATCTTGAAAATTGAGTAGGAGCCAAATAAGTTAGAAGATAACATCTTGAAAACTGAGTAGGAGCCAAATGCATTGTGATCGGGATCGAAAACACACAAAATAATACAATTAGAGGACATGGTACTAACGCATACATCTTTTGAAATTCCCTACACACCACCATAGTTATTGTTGCCCAAATAATCACAATTTCATAAACTACAAAGTGTTACGCACACCTACTATCACAAAACAATCTAACAACATAATATAATTAACAAATCCCATACATAGGAATATCATAAAAGATCTCATAAAGAAATATCGGACACCGCCAGCCAATCTAAAAGATTATTAAAATAATTTAAACAATTTAAATTTAAAAATTAAAATAACGAAATTACTAACTCCTCAAATAAACACCGCTCGATCATCACCGCGCTGTAAGGGTTTGCCACATTTCTCATCTCACACTTTCCCCAATTAGGGTTCACGTCTTTGCAAATGTTTCAACCATTAGTTGGAAAAACTCTAGAATTATGTGACTTTCGTGATTTGACTGGCAGGATCAAAATGAATGTTTTGAATAAGATGTTTTCTAAAGACGAAAAAAAACAAAGACTAATGCCAATGATATTCATACAATAAATTTCAAATCAATCTCCCTAAAAAATAAAAAAAATAAAAAATTTCAAAACATCTTTGAATTAAGAATAAAATCTCTCTCACAATATCGGAACGTAACTTAAATTTCAAGCATAATTAAATTCATTTAAAAAATTAATATTTTAATTTAAATTACTTAAAAGAAATTCAAACTTAAATACATCCCAATAATTTTAATCAACTATGCAATGTTATATCTTATTCATGCCTACTCATAGGCCATAAAGAATAAATCCCCCCTCCGTGTGAGCTTTGACTTTTTATTGCCGTCCTCTTCTGTCTTTTCAAGCACAATTTTTTTTTCTCTCTCTTGAATCCAATATTCCCAAACATCATTCATATTGACTTTAAATTCCATATCATCTATCTTTACCTTCAATGAAAGCAGTGGTGGGAAATCGGCCGTAAAATCTCACCTTCATTTGTCAATTCAAGAAATATCGAGATTAACGTTTTCAACCTCCTTCGGTCAATTTGGAAGCTAGAGTGTTGGACCATACTAGAATTTCATATTTTATGATTCAGATGTTGCATATTATAAATATTTAAAAATAATCGTTCAGACGAGATCCATATTAAATTTAGAATCATAATTTAATACATGATGATTCACAGAAATACACACTAATGCCAATTGCTATGAAATTATAAGAAAACTTATCATTGTTTGAATATTCAAACGGCTATATTGGAGAAGAAGAAAAAACTTGTCAATCAAGTTTTGTTTTGAGGGTGAAAAAATAAGTGATCATATGAAATATTTTCTTCTGATTCAACAATTGTTATTTAAAATTAAAAGTCCACACGAAACATCTAAGAAAAATTGAACGTTATTAGACCAAAGAAGTGATATGATAAATAAGTGAAAAATTTTAAATTCTTGATTTGAAAACTGGGTTTGACATAAATGAGTTTGTTCAGAAAGTCTTGGGGTTTAAGATCATCATCTACCTCACCCTCCCTGCTTCCCATCAATATTTAATAGTTTTCAAGAGAATCAAAGGTCAACAAAAAGACAAGTCTACAATGGTCAAGTTCTTTATTAAATCAAATCCCACAGTACTACAGTAATTGCTTTGCATATTTACTAATCTGCGACTGCAACCACCCCACCTCACCAAATTTAATAAAACCAAATCCAACGAAATCATTTCCAAAAACAAAAAACTACAATATTTGTGTTTTGTTTTTGTTTTTATTTTCTAGTACAGAAATTTCCAATTCAAATTAACTGATAATAAAAGAAAATAATTTATATTTTTTGGTAACTTTATTTAAATTCTAATTAACAAGAATTGTTTTTTCTTGAAAATCAAAATCCGATAATAAGCCTAGTCAAGCACTCAAGCTCAGCTGCGAGACAGCGCAGTCCGGAAACCCTCGAGTTGACAAAAGCAAAACACCCCGGGTGCAATCAGAACGCGCCACGTGTCAAGCGATCCTTGCAACTCATCAGTCGACCTCGGCTCGATCTAACGGTGCTCACGGCACGCTTTTCCAGGCCTATTTATTGGCTTTTGCTCTTTGACTTTTTGAACCCTTCACCACGTCATGTCAACGCTTCGCGCCAGCGCGTAAGGGATCCTCCGCTCAACAAAAATCAACCACGTCTCTCTCGACCGGGGCCCAATTGAGTCGTACAAATATCACCCACTTGCAAGCGCGCGTTCGGTACACGCTCCTCATAGGAGTTTAATCATCAAAGGAGATGCAAAACTAATCTCGAAACCACCAAACCCACAAGTTTACTTAACAGACTCCCAACCTTAGTCAACGCGCGAAATAAATAAAATGAACAAGCAAATTTTCAATAATTGAAAAAAGACGGAATAAATTTTTTTTTAAAAGGTCTTTATTTTTATTTCCCATTTCAAACAGCCTCACGCCGAAAAGTCAACGCCTCTTTCTCTTCTTCTTCACAGCTTCGTTCTCTTCTCTCTAACTCTCTCTCTCTCTCTCTCTTTTTTTGATAAACATCTCTCTCTCTTGCTCTCTCCCCCGTCTCAATCTCTCTGAATTTGCCATGAGAGTGAAATCAAATGCTTGATAGTTTTTCCAATTGAATTTTTATTTCCTGATTAGATTATGGGCAACGGATTCGGGAAAGTGAGCGGCTGCTTCACCGGCACTAAAGAACGGCGTCACCACCACGGGAGGCACGATCTGTCGGTTTTAGCGACGGAATCATACGACGAGGGACTCGGGCACTCCTTCTGCTATGTCCGACCCGACCCGGCTTGGCTCGCATCATCGAAAGTCTACTCTGAAGAAGCCACCACTTTCAGAACCATTTCGGGCGCTTCGGTCAGCGCAAACACCTCCACCCCTCTCTCCACATCTTTAATTGATCTCTACTCCTACAACAGCATCGATCGAGCTGCGGCTTTCGAAAGCTCCACCTCTTTCGCTTCAATTCCTCTCCAACCCATACCCCGAAATCTTATCAATTCGGGTCCAATTTCTGGGAATTTCGGAGCTGGAGTTTCCGGGTCGGGTCCTCTGGAAAGAGGGTTTTTGTCGGGTCCGATTGAGCGCGGGTTTATGTCTGGACCGCTCGATCGTGGGATCTTCTCGGGTCCAATGGAAAAGGGTTACTCCGAGCAGCTCCAGAGGAGCTACTCGATTGGTGGGTTAGGGTTGAAACCGAGATCCCGGAAAGGGAAGCTGATTCGGGTTTTGCGGAGAGCTATATCGAAGACGATATATCGGGGTCAGAACTCAATTATTTTACCGATTAAAAGCCGAGTCGTTTCGGTGAAAGAGGATTGGGCTGTTGGTGGGCAAGAGAAGCTGAATCACAACGAGAATTTGACTGTAAGCAGTGTGAATTTCAGCAGCGAGGGTAGTTTGGAAGACGACGAGTCGTTGGCAAGTCAAAACCTTCAATGGGCTCAGGGGAAAGCCGGGGAGGATCGGGTACACGTCGTCGTTTCGGAGGAGGACGGATGGGTTTTCGTCGGAATTTATGATGGATTCAACGGCCCAGATGCGCCGGATTATTTGTTGTCCAACCTGTACTCAGCTGTGAACAAGGAGCTGAAAGGGCTTTTGTGGGATGATAAGGCTGAATCAGGTGCGGTGGCCGCCCCTGCAACCTCCCCTGTTCACTCAGAAGATTCGAATTCGGTTTCGAATGTTGAGAGTGATGGCGATTTGGGAAGGAATCCAATAGTGGATGATTGTGCTCAGTGTGTTGAGCAAGAGAATTATCCTTGCCCTAGTGGGGATTGGAATTCCGATTCCAATTCCAAGAGGAAAGAAGGGAGGAATTCGAAAACTAAGTACCGGGGGACGGCGAAGAAATGGGAGGATAACCAAAGGAGGTGGAGGTGTGAATGGGATAGAGAGAGAGTTGAGCTTGATCGGAGATTGAAGGAGCAGCTCAAGAAGTGTGCCGGCTCCGATGGTTCATCAACTGGAACTAACAATATTAACCACTCAGATGTTTTAAAGGCTCTGTCTCAAGCTCTGAGAAAAACAGAGGAGGCCTATTTGGAAGTTGCTGATAAAATGCTTTTGGAAAATCCTGAGCTGGCTCTCATGGGTTCTTGTGTTCTTGTCATGCTCATGAAAGGTGAGAATGTTTATGTTATGAATGTGGGCGATAGTCGGGTGGTTTTGGCCCAGAAGGCGGAACCCGATTATTGGCTGGGGATGATTAGGCAGGATTTGGAGAGAATCAATGAGGAAACTTTGCATGATCTTGAAGCTTGTGATGGTGAGAGAGCCAATGCAATTCCAAATTTGACTGCTTTTCAGCTCACAATGGATCACAGCACAAGCGTAGAAGAGGTGGGATATGATATAATGGAAATGATTCATTTTTTGTATTGGTTTGTTGTGCTTGTTTTTATTATTGGTTTGAGAGGTTTGCTGAATTTCGTGTTTTCTGCATTTTCTTTTGCAGGAAGTTCATAGAATCCGAAATGAACACCCGGAGGACGCTTGCGCTGTGATGAATGACCGTGTCAAGGGCTCCTTGAAGGTCACCCGGGCTTTTGGCGCTGGTTTTCTCAAACAGGTATCCATACATTTTGCATTGACAAACTCCGAATGGCAGAGAGATCTTGACATGGATGCAACCTTGTTAGCATTTAGGATGCTTAAACGATGCTATTTGTGTCTTTAAATATAGACAACATGTCTATATTTGCACATTGTAGGATCTCTTTTGGTTAAGTGCTTCATTTCAAAACTGTATCCTTATATCTTTGTCTGTTCTTTTTTTCTATTCTGCGCAGCCTAAATGGAACAATGCACTTCTAGAGGCGTTCCAAATCGATTATGTAGGGACATCCCCATACATCACATGTTTTCCATCTCTCCACCACCACAGATTAGGCCCTAAAGACAGGTTCTTGATCCTATCCTCCGACGGCTTGTATCAGTACTTCACAAACGAAGAAGCTGTTTCCGAAGTTGAGCTTTTCATCACGTTGCAACCCGAAGGAGATCCCGCACAGCATCTGGTTGAGGAAGTGCTGTTTCGTGCTGCCAAAAAGGCCGGTAAGATGTCAATGTGATCAACAATAGATAAGAAAATTATCTTAAATTGAAAAGTATGACGCTAACATAGTAAACATTGTTTGTATGAATCTTAGGTATGGACTTCCATGAGTTGCTCCAAATACCACAAGGGGATCGAAGGCGGTACCATGATGATGTTTCCATCATCGTAATTTCATTAGAAGGAAGAATATGGAGATCGTGTGTATAAGTAGAGAAAATCACAGGTAAAGATTTAAGAACAAAAAAATTATAGAGACGGCCCGGAAAAAGGTCAGGCATTTTCTTATTTTTTTCCTTCTTTTTTTGGTTGATTTTCCTAATCACCTCTGTAAAATACCAATTATGCTTCAAGAAGTGTATCTGAGGAACTTGGTTGTCCAGTTTTTCTGGGTGGTGAGGAGTTGTAAAGATGTAAAAGCTGGTTCTGGTTCATTATTATATAAAAACTGTCATAGAAAAAAAAATTGTAATTTTGCTAATAAATGACGTTCCTTTCAAAAAGGGTTTTGTTTGACACTATCTATCAGCATCAGCATCTGCATCTTCTACTTTCTTTTTGAGCAATTGGATTGTTGGGTTTCAAATTTTATATGCCATATGAGAATACTAGGATTGAGAATTTTGTATTCCCTCCTGAGCATTACTAGATAGGTTTCTTCGGTTTCACAAAAAAAAATTGTTATTAGCGGTCTAAAATAGTCATTACCTTAGATAGCTATTTTAGATTTTGGTTTGTTGATAATAATTCTTGAAATTAAACCTTTATTGGGTATAATGTTGTGAGTCATGAGGAACCCTAGAGTTGACTTTTGCAACTTCAGTGCCCTATAAGGCATTGAACCACAGAATATTTTTGGATGAGAATTAGAGATTAAAAGTAGGTTGTGGAGAGTTTCCTCGTATTTCCTTAAACTTGGTAGTAAAGGTACTTGAACTTATCTCAGAGTTACATTTTAGTCCTTCAATTTTGTTTTGCATACTTGATCCACAAAACCAACACCTAGATTTGGAATTTCAGCTCATTTTGCATAATCAAAAGGTAGGAAATGAACTGTTTACCCTTAAAATTAATTGAAAACGTAACAAATCCAACAAAAAAGAATGCGAGAGATAGTAAAGTTAAAATATTGCATGAATAAGACTAAAGTTGGAGAATTAAAATGAACTCAGAAATAAGTTCATTGACTATTGCTCTGAATGACCCTATTTTAAGGGTTATGTTTTACTTGGATCATCAATTTGATTACCATGTTTTCAATTACGAATTTGGTAATGCAAGTAAGGACCACATAGACTAAATTGATCGATTCTAGCAAAATATTGTGGTCAAATTGATATTTAATATATATATATATATATATATATATATACATATTAAATCATATCACCAACTTATTTTTAATTTGATGACACTTTTAAATATTTGAAAGTCCTCAAAATTCCAATTCCCCTATTCATTAATAAGAACATTCAACCTTTCATTTGACCATGTCCATAAAATCCATTGCAAACCCCTTGACTGTATGTATGTATTTATATATGCAATATGTACGTGTATTGGTGATGCCACGAAGCAAATTGAGAGCCCCAAATTGCAATTGGCATTGGTATGCAGGAGACAATATATATATTTGTAAATTAGAGAAATATATCTCAAACGCACTACATTGGATGCGCCTTAAGCATGAAAATTTTATGTCGTATCCTGGCTTTACTAGGCAAGATAGGGGTTAATTAGGAACTCGCGAAGCAACCGAGGGATCGAACAACTGACCATGTCTGCGTTTACAACTACATGCCCTAGTCCTCTTCTCGAACCAACTCTTCTATGCCCTTGGAGGATGGCTACACAAGAATAAGCTAAGAGAAATCAAAACGCTTGAGACATCCAAGACTTGCGCCCTTTACCCCTTGGACCACTCTTAGGTGGTTCGTGCAGGAGACAATATTGTTGCTTTGGAGCTTTTAATTAGAAACCACCATAATAATAATAGTTTGCTTCTGCTAACTGCCATCCACTTCTGAAATTCATAGTAAATGCAAATGCAGTTGGGGAAGAAAGTTGGATACCAAATTCATCAGATTCAGACTCATCAATGAATGAATGAATGAATGAGATGATGTTAACTTCTTTGACTCTGAGATATATTGTTGTTGTCATCAAATTGCATACTGCAAACCTTTCGGTTTCAATTTTCAGTCGCATCTATTACTACCGTTGGAGCCAATTTCAGCCTATCGCAATAGCTTCCTTCTTGCAGAGGAAATAAGTACACAATTCTTGTTCAGCCAATTCAATTTCGGGACAAGTTTTAAATTTTAGCATAGATGACCTTTGGTTCATTGCTGAAAATTCAAGCCATGTTCGCATATTTTAAATAAGAAAAGTTTATAAACGTACGAAGTGAAGAATGAGTATGAAATCAAATGTTCTCAATAATAAATCTAATATTGTGTTAATAAACGCACCAGAAATCAGAGAAATCCGACTCATTCCAATAATGGCAACTTATGAATCAAAATAATTAAAACTAAATAAGCATGCCATAAAATGAGTTGTTTTAACCTTCACCAAATTTGAGCTGAGCTCATTTATCAAAAAAATAAATAAATATTGTGCTGAGCTTTCATTTTTCAAAAGAAAAAAATTCGTGGTGAGGTAGAGCTCAAGTGAGGAAATGGGCTAGAAACTTGAACCAGCCCAATCAAGAACATGGGCTTTTTCTTAAGTTGGTGGAGCTTTTCAAACTGGATATCAGAATGGGTCGGACTTACATATGGTTCCTTGGACCCTAAAGATAATAGAAAAGCTTTTAGGGTATCTCCGTTGGTTATGTTTATCGTAAAACAAATTTCGAAGCGGAAACTTTTGTAATTGAATATCATTTATGCCGTGATACATATATTATTAAGTTTCGTACCCTACCTAGTCCCTCCTAATGCTATCGTCCTACGGCTATCAACACTTGTTAATAGGACTCGTTGGAGATGCGTAGGCTGCCCTTGTGACTTTTCTTTGTAAGCTTTAGAGAAGAGTAAACAATTAGTTTTGTTGAAAATAATACTACTTATGCTCGAACCACATTTTTTTTTTATATTAATTATCTTTTTTTTTATGTCTTCTCTTTGTTCATCGCACATCAGAAAATTAACAAAAAATATTTACAAATCATTAGTTATGTTAATGAATGCTTCTCGTATATTATGGAATAATGCAAAAATGCGTAATGAATTGTAATGCAAGTTACGGACAATCTATATTGGTTTTGGAAGAAATAGGCCATTTTGAAAAGTTAACAAATATATCACTGAAAATGATTAGCACAATAAAAAAATGGACAAACTACATAACTCCAAATTATCATCTTACTACCTTCGTTAAAATTTCCGTCCAATTCGACGTTAAATGGCAACGTGTCAATTTTTAAGTCTTGTTAGCAACTGATGTAGCCAAAAAATAAAGGGCAACCTCGTCATGCCACTATTTTAACCCCAAATCCTTAATCTGTTCATCTTCTTCTTCCTTTTTTCCTCTTCCCTAATTCCAGAAGTCATACTCAAAACTCTCAATCACTAATCACCAATTCAATTCGATAACCCCCACAATGATGTTTTAATTCGATGTTCTAATTCGAAGAACATTCAACCACACAATCACCCCTCACCCACATGATGAGCACCCACCCATCATCGGGTATTCCGAAAGGTTTGTTCAACCCCATCGAAACCACTTGCCCTTCAACCCCATCGAAACCATCTGGACCCAATCCCAATAAACTCATTAAACCACTCGCCCTTAAACCTTAAAACTCGACAGGCACCTGCCTCCCTTCCCCTGAACCCCAATCCACGAACCCAATTGAACCAAGCCAGCAACTTTCACCAAATCTGAAGAATCGGTCCCGACCCCCAGGCGGAACCCGAGAAATTCAACCCCAGAATCAGGCTGCATCGTAGCCTTTGGTTTCTTTTACGGCTTGATTGACGGCGTCCGAATGTGGGAGAAGGAGAAGAGGAAGATGATGATGCAACTTGTTCCAATGATGAGTGTTTTCCTAGGGATCGACTCGTTCGCCTCTCTCTGCCGCTAGATCTCTGTTGTTGTTGCTGCTGCTGATTTTTTTCTCTACTTGGAGTCCTCATCCTCCTTCTCCATTGAGAAGAAGGCGAAGAAGGCCTTGACCGAGAGTATTGGACATATTGGTGGATATCGATGGATGTGTGACTGCTAGCAGGATGTGTGACTGCTAGATGTGCTAGCTGTGTCTAGTGATTAGCCGTGATGGCTAGGAATGACTGCTAGGAGATTAGGGTAGCCGTGTGTCCCTGCTACAAGTTTCTTCCTTGCTTGTAATTAGTAGCTTCCTATAATGGAGGTTAAGGCTGTAATGTAAGGACCAGCAGGTCTTAGGGTAGCAGCTGGTTCTTAGAGAGGTCAGTGGTTTTTTAGCTTCCTTGCATGTATGCTTATATACTGCTGTAATGTGGAAATGATAGACAAGAAATACAAAAATTTCTCTCCATTGTTTTCTACATGGTATCAGAGCAGGAACCTTAACAGGCTTATCTCCATTATTCCTCTTATCTCTGCACATTCAACTTGATCAATGGCAGAAGAAAATTTATTCGGCTCTGATGTAGAAAGCTTCACTACCCCTCGCTCCAGCTTTCCCGAAGCTGAAGTCAACCCAAACCAACGATTGTGCTCAGTGGTGTTAAATGAATTTAACTATCTCCCATGGTCTAGAGTTGTATCTCTTGCCCTTGGAGGAAGATCCAAACTCGGGTATGTCAATGGAAGCATTGAGGCATATGTCTCCTCTTCTCCGGAGTATGAAGCATGGTTGTGCAAAGACCAACTGGTCATGTCGTGGCTTCTCAACTCCATGGATCCTAAGTTGTCCGAAATCTTTAGTTTTTCGGAATCCTCTTGTTCTCTTTGGAATGCAGTCAAGGAGATGTATGGAAATCAAAACAATGATGCTCGAGTATTCCAGCTCAAGAGAAATCTGGCAAGTCTTCAACAAGGTGACAAATCTTTTGTTCATCATCTCGGGTGCATGAAAAATATGTGGAACGAACTAGATATGTATCGACCACATACTATCGAGGCTGCTGCACTACTAAAAAGATCCGAGGAAGATAAAATCTTTCAGTTGCTTGCAAGTTTGGGGTCTGAATATGAAGATCTTAGAAGCCATATTCTAATGAACCCTGAACTTCCATCATTTGCAAGTGTTTGCACCACAATTCAGTGAGAAGAAGTTCGTAGGAAAGTCATGAATGTTGACATAAAATCTAGAATGTCTGAAGCTTGAGGCTTTGTGGCAAATCACAAGTCTTCTGGAGAAAAAGTGTACAAGGGAAAGAGGCCTGACCTGAAGTGTTTACACTGCAACAATATTGGACATCTAGTAGATCGATGTTGGATATTACATCCTGAGTTGAAGCCAAAGTTTGAAAACAAAGCTTCAAGAGACTACAAGGGCACACAAACCAGATCACATACAAATAAAAACTATGCTGCTACTACTTCTTCAACAGACGGGCTTATGAACTCCACAGCAAATCCAGCTGACTTGATAAATGAGTTCTCAGCTTATCTTCAAAACAAAAAAGGAGGTGCAGGCGACGTATTGACTGGTGGAAATAAAACTGCTCTCCTTGGACAGTTTGCAGGATTCTTAGCTAAGTCTAATCAGGAGCATCAAACCGACACTCCATGTATTATGTGTACTCCTTCAACTGCTCTAAATGTTAGTCATCCTCATGATTTTTGGATTATAGACTCTGGTGCCACATATCACATGACAAACCAACACTCAAAGTTAGACAAGTTTGAAAGCTATCCTAAACCATCAGTAGTTTATGTAGCAAATGGTAGTGATGTACCCGTACTAGGTAGAGGGAAAGTCAAACTAATGTCAGGAAGAGTTGAGTCCACAACATTATATGTTCAATCCTTTCCTTTTCAATTATTGTCCATAGGACGGATTACAAATTCTCTCAATTTCCGTGCAATTTTCTCTCCTCACAATGTTGTTTTTCAGGATCTAGTCACCAAGAAGCTGATTGGTGAAGGTTACTACCTAAATGGGCTATACTATTTGTCAAAAGACCCTAATCTTTCAAAGGGATTCCAAGTCAGTTCAAATCTAGAGCATCAGTTGTGGTATCAACGTCTAGCACATCCTTCATAATTCGTTTTATCTACCTTATTTCCTAATCTGTGCAAGTCCTCACTTGTATGTGAAATTTTTCATCTGTCAAAATTTGCAAGGCTTCCATTTAATTCGTCCATATCTAGAACTAGCAAGCTGTTTGAGATGGTGCACTCCGATGTTTGGGGACCAGCACCTCTCGAGTCATTTGATGGTTATAGGTACTATGTTACGTTTGTTGATAATTTTTCAAGAGTCACTTGGTTGTACCTTCTAAAATTCAAAAATGAAGTCATGGATGCTTTCAAAAACTTTCATAACCTTGTCATGAACAATTTTTCATCCCAAATCCACATACTAAGGTCTGATAATGGCACTGAATATACATCTAAAAATATGAGTAACTATTTAAGCACACATGGCATCATACATCAAACAAGTTGTGTAGGTACCCCACAACAAAATGGGATTGCCGAGAGAAAGAATCGGGATCTACTTGAAAAAACCAGGGCTCTCATGCTTCAAATGAATGTGCCAAAGAGGTTTTGGTCTCAAGGAGTGCTTGCAGCAATTTACCTCATCAACCGACTACCTAGTCGGGTTCTGAATTCCAAATCTCCATATGAAGTCTTGAAAAACAAAAAAATTAACCTTTCCCATCTGAGAATTTTTGGATGCACTTGTTATGCTCACATTCAATCCCATCACTGAGACAAACTTGATCCGAAAGCAGTCAAGTGTGTGTTTATGGGTTACTCCTCCACTCAAAAAGGATACAAGTGTTACAATCCTCATTCCAAGAAGGTATTTGTCTCCAGAGATGTAAGGTTTGATAAGATCAAACCATACTTCACCAAACCATCAGAAGAAAACCGTCAGGGGGAGGACTTGCAGTACCTTTTTCCATTACCAAGTCCAGCCGACCCAAGTGATCATGCTTAAGGGCCATGGCATCCTGTGAACTCATTTAGCTCAAGGGCCTTCTCTCGGACCTGGGGTTTTCCAGCCACAACCCTATGTCCCTTTTTTGTGACAATCAGGCGGCTATGCACATTGCCTCTAATCATGTGTTCCATGAACGCACCAAACACATTGAAGTTGATTGTCACTATGTTCGTGAACAAGTTCAGAACAAGGTAATTCAAACAATCTTCACTCGGAGTCATGATCAACTTGCCGACGTCTTCACAAAGTCTCTTGCTTGCACTCAGTTTCACCGTCTGCTCTCTAAGCTTGGATCAATTAATCCCCTTGATCCAGCTTGAGGGGGAGTATTGGAAGTATTGGACATATTGGTGGATATCGATGGATGTGTGACTGCTAGCTGTGCTAGCTGTGTCTAGTGATTAGCCGTGATGGCTAGGAATGACTGCTAGGAGATTAGGGTAGCCGTGTGTCCCTGCTACAAGTTTCTTCCTTGCTTGTAATTAGTAGCTTCCTATAATGGAGGTTAAGGCTGTAATGTAAGGACCAGCATGTCTTAGGGTAGCAGCTGGTTCTTAGATAGGTCAGTGGTTTTTTAGCTTCCTTGCATGTATGCTTATATACTGCTGTAATGTGGAAATGATAGACAAGAAATACAAAACTTTCTCTCCATTGTTTTCTACAATCCGCGTCAGCATCATTACAAATATCATTAACATTAGCGGCGGTAGCAATCTCAATCGGAGGAGAGGCAAAGTCCCCAACCACAACCCCATATAATAGAGATGGTTGTTGGATTTGGTTTTGGGGAAGTGGGTTCTTTTTGGAATCTCTGTCTCCTCCTCTTCCGTCGTGGCTCTTTCGGTGTTTGATGATGAATATCTCCTCCTTCACTTGGGCTTGGGTTTCTTCACCTTCACCGTGATATCGGAAATGATGATTAGGTGTGGGATTGAAAGAGATCGGGGATTATGAATTTATGATGATTATGAGATGTGGAATTGAAATAGATCTGATCATGATGGAGATAAAGATGTGGATTCCTCAAAAAAATAAAAAGATGGAGACGTGGAATATTGTGATGAAATTGCCTTCTAATTTTTGTCAAATCACTAGCTGATTTGATTAATTACTTGTTATATGTCCTTTTAACGGCTTATTTGATGGAAAAAGTAACAGAGGTACTAATTTGTTGATGACCATATAATTTGACTATCTAGATGAAAATTAGGGGTACTTTAGGTATTTCACTCCACCCACTAACTTAAACACCCCATGGCCATCGGCCACCTCCACCAATGACTTACTCCTCTCTTTCCCCTTCTCCGTCGATTGCTCAGTTTCAAAACCCAGAAGCCCTAAACAGTAAACACCCCACACCCATCAACACCGTACACCCAGCAACACCCCATCATTCAGTAATCGGTCGTCTTCCTTTGTTGGTGAGAAGAAAACCCATAAGATATCCAATTGCGAATGTTCGGGCGAGGGACCGGCATTGATATTAAGGTCCCCGTAATGAGATAGGCTGTGGATGTACTAGAAGCAAAAAAGGCTGCTTAAAGGTCCCAAACGCAAGTCTAAATTTGTGGGTAGGGAGTTATCCCTTGAAATTTCCATAGGTTTGTTATTATAATTGTTTTTGAAGTTGGATTATTAGAATTATAATATTCCCTATATGTTGGATATGATTATGTTGACTGTAGGTAGTTTTTGTCGTGTGAAAAGCAGGGAACCATGTTGATGTGAATAACATTGAAGTCCCGTTGAGGTTGTTAATTGTCGGAGGACCTGCATCGTATAATCAACATTTCCAAAATCAAATTGGAGGTATGTCATACAGCACCTCGACTGCCTAATGTTTCTGATAGTGGCGTATTGGTTTATAGTTGCATTTCCGAGTACCCAAAACTGGAAAATATTGGTCAAACACAGGTTAGTCTATTAAGCACGTTGGTTTCATTTTTTGTTTCATTAAACAATAAGATAAACATCTGAAAAGTGTCATTTTTGTTACGTCAGTATGATTCAAGAGAAGAGCGTCAAAGGTTGGTTTTGTATTTACTGAAGCACAACAAGAATACCCTGAGAACAACGGTCCTTAGGGAAGTCAACCGTAGGGCTGCTTTTGTAAAGTAGACGTACACGCTGATTTGATATGAGATATACCAGCTCGTACGTCGAATGGAACTTCCAGAGTCATCGTAAGGGGTGCCGTCTATTGGGGGTATGTTTTGGATAAGTGATTTGAGGGATCTTTTGAGTTGGTTACGTATAATGCATCTTACCTAACCCTAGCCATTAGCAGAACCAACGTAAACTTGTTAACTTCATCAGCACTAATGTTTGGACGTTTGTTTCTATTAATGTGATATGGACTTGTTGATATATTTCGTTGCCCAAAAGCTGTGATATAGTTTCTCTTAATGTGATTTGGACTTTCTCCTTACTCCTCCTACATCGTACTAGCAACTGGGCACAAAACCATATCTTCAACTTAACAATTGTGTGGGAAAAAATTAATTCAAGTTTATTAATTTGTTTGTTCATTGGTCTTGGATTATAGAGTTCATAATAACTTGATGAATTTCCAAGCCCATAATTTGTTTGTTCTATGGTCAGGGACTGAGTTGTTGCTGCTAATAGGAGTAGTAATATACACTAACCACTTAATGGGATTTGCACCGTAAAAATTGGTCATAACAACTCATCATGCTCTATGAGGTGTTTGTTTACTACCGTTTAAATTTTTGGGATTCTTGTTTTTATTTTCCCAATATTTCTATTGTCGAATTGGAGAGCTATGTTAGGTTTGGATTTGTTGTGCATTATCAAATCTCCGTTGATGTGGCTCTTCTTGTGTAAATGGAAATGGTTTACGACTTATGTTCACAAATATGGGAAGATAACCATATGTAGTTACAACCCTATGTAACGCGATTTAGCATGTTGCATTTAATTGGTATCGAAATTGGATGAACTTGTGTCGTCTCGAATGTATGCTATTTTAGTCGTCTCGAATTTATGCTATTGTGGTATCGATTGTATTCCTTATGGTTTTATATGATATGAAGATAAATGGATCAATCAATGGAGCATTTTTTTTGCTGAGGTAGCTGGAATGAGAGAGGACATGAAGGGAATAACCCAACAACTTGAGACATTGACTGTAAGTGTAAACCAAATGTATGATGTCCTTATGGATAGGAAAGAGGAAGCACCGTCCAATAACTTTACGGAACCGAAGGTAATTCAACTTGAGCCCATTATTGAGTTGTAATATATTGAATTTAGAATCTTTTCTTGTATGCAATAGGTGTTAACTGTGTTACAACCGGGGTTGAATTTTTGGCCTTACCCCTACCCGACGTTGTATTGTTGCAGGGGAAGGGAAAACGGAAGGTGGGCGAGCCAACGTGTGCTGGCACCAGCGGTAGAAGGAAATTGTTGGGTGGTGTGAACTTGGAGATGGGGGGGGAACATCTTTACAAGTTGCTGAAGAGATGGTTGAAAGGACAATTTGGGAAGATGAAATAAGGCTTCGAGATTTGGTATTTGGAGGAACTGAACTTATAATAGCATCATGTGTGACCCTTTTAATTTGGAGAGATAATTATAAGTAGAAAATATTGTGTTTATATTTTGTAGTACAACTTTAATCGAAACAAAATTCGATTACATCCCTGTTTTGGATGTTGATTCTGCGCATTGGTTCCTTCTCATAGTGCATGTTAGGGAGCAAAAAGCTGAGTTATGGGATTCCAGCTGAAGTGCAGATACGCGAATGAGACGAGTCTCCATATGCCGGGAAGTTGTAAGTCATTGGTGATTTGCAAGATGGGAAATAGGGTTATGTATGTTTTATTATCATTAAATGAACAAATTGGAGAGTCTTAGTTTAATGTGAATGTGTGCAGTTGTGTGCGGTGGATGCGGTACTTTTTAACCCCCCTAAACTGAAGATAGAGGGGTTGGCTAGAGTGGAGAATTGGGATTCATTGATGATTGATTACAACCATACAACACCGATACAACCAAATGGATATGACGGCGGAGTCTACGTCTTGCGTTGCATGATGGATCGCTCCGGCATACAGACAATTGCAGAAAAAGAGGTTAGTTAATGTTAGATGTGGACTAGGGCTGATAGTAATTTCGTATATATCTAAATTGATGTATGGTCAAAATTGGCAGTATGATTCTGAATTAGAACGAGAAAATCTTGCACTTTTTATGGTGAAGCACCAGAAGAACAAACTCCGTCCACTAATAGTTGAAAAGGTCTGTCGAATGAATGCCATTTAGTAGGAGGAGAGGGAATGTTTAGGTTCAACTGGAATAACTTGGAAGGAATGCCAACTGTTTTTGGGGACTTAACTTTGTGGGGACTATGAACCAACTTTTATTATTTTGTTTCAAGTAGGAATCCCTGGTAGGGGCTTTATGTAAATTTAGTACATAATTATACTTAAGACTTGTACTTGGATAATGTTGTAATGTGGAAAGACATGTTAATATGTAAAAACAATTTATTGTACGTAATTATAGATCGCGTACAACAAAAATAGTGGTATGACTAACCGGAATGGATCCAACATGGCATCACTAACAACCATGCTGGCTCAACACTGGTAGGACAGTACTGGGCGAGGAGGGTAAGAAGGGGGAAAAACAAAAGAAAACCTTATTGCCGTAAAGATGGCCAGCGTAAACCTTCATAGGTAGGATGTTTTGGAGTGTCATTCTCCTGAATTGAGTGGAATTAGCAATTCAGTGGGGAATTGAATGGAAATATCAATTCAATAAAGGAAAGCTTGATGACAAAGGTGGGATTGTGGGAGGAAAAATAAGTTGTGGAGGAATAAGTTGAAAGAGCAAATGATACAACAAATTTAACCTTAACTGGCTAAACTGATCGATACAAAACCTTTTATTACAGAAGGGTACTACAATATGACTAGTATCTAAAAAAATAACTAAATAGTGTTCATAACATTATTGTATGCAGGCCCACTTTCTTTCTCACAATCTAGCCCCACTAATATCTTTATAGTTAACTAAACCTAGCGAGGAATTTGCAAATCTATATTTTCCATTTAACTTACTATTACGGTGGGTAGCCGATTACTACCCCTTCAACATGTCATGATATTGTGTATTTCCTTGGTGTTAATATGCATGAGGGGGATAAATACGAAGGAAAACCCAGATTGAACAAGCGTACATTATATTCCAAACCCAGATTGAGCGCTGCTGCCACAATATGCAATCTCTACGATAATTAAGGTGATACGCCTCCCATTCTATACCATTTGCATTCACCACAGGCCCCTACCTATATGTATCTGCAACACATAAACCATAAAAATCGTTATTTGGAGATCAAATTTGAAGAAAAACCAATTTCAGACACGAATAAAACTGCAATACAGGATTCAACCTACACAACTCGGGTCAAGACATAATTATAAACCTCATCCCACCCCCATCCCTAGACAAGAAGTTTCTATTGATGAAAAGTATGTATTTTCATAATCAAACACACCCAATATTAAACGACTCAATTTACGGCCACAGAAAAGCTCTAAAGTTCCTCCGAACAATTCACATTTTGGAATATCTACAAAACCTTGTTCTTAGACATGAACTGCAGGACAAACACTCTAGCAACTCATACCTTTACAACCAAACCGTAACACTCCTACTTACACTATGAATACCTAGCAATAAAGGTGACCTGCATAAACTGTCTACCAATCAAACAGAGATTATTCGGGTTACAACTTATAACCAACAAAGATAGGGAAGTGAAATTACCAACTAGTTCCTTATCATCGTATGCAATCATTGCTTGTACTACATAGCCAAAGCAAATTTGAAATAATCCCATCTTAAATCTCTCAATCACAGGGTTTTTGCATCCTGCGAATAATGAGATGCTTCAAACTCACTACTTATATATACCTAACCATACTACAAAGGACACCAATTAAAGCACATTTATCCAAATCAATTTACGTGAAAACACTGAGCTTTAACTTTTTTATATTATTACACGCCAAAAATAAGACACAATTGTCTCACCGTTAGACCCCTATCGATTGCTCTGCTAGATCCACTCGTGTCTAGATGATCATTGTCATCCTCTGGGCATCCACTTCATTGGCGAATTGCATCCTCTTCTCCTCCAACTCCATCGTCTGCCTCAATTTCTCCGCCTCCACTCTTTGATACAACTCCCCCAACATCTCAATTGCTCTCGCCTGTCCCTTCAACCCTTCTCCACCTCCACCTCCTCTACCACTTCCAATCTCGCCGCTGCTATCTCTCTCCCTCGCCATCTCAACCTTCTCGTCCAGGTCGTACTGCTCATGTTCGTCATCATCCTCATCCTCGTCGTCACCATCCTCGGCCCCCGATGCCGCCGCAGCAAGATCGAAATAATTCATCCTCGAGAAATCCTCGTCCAGCGCCGTCGTTGACGCAGACCGCTTCTGCGGCAGAGAGACGGCCGTATCCACGACCACAAGGGAAGGCGTATTAACTTTCAGTCTTCACTTGCTGGGTGTACGGTGTTGATGGGTGTGGGGTGTTTACTGTTTAGGGCTTCTGGGTTTTGAAATTGAGCAATCCACGGAGAAGGGGAAAGAGAGGAGTAAGTCATTGCTGGAGGTGGTCGATTGGCATGAGGTGATTAAGTTAGTGGGTAGAGTGAAATACCTAAAGTACCCCCTGGTAAAACTCAAGTTACCCCATATTTTCGAATTTTGATACTTATTTAAAATGTTAAATTAATATTTATGTTTTGTTTTTACAAAAAAAAAAAATGAATAAAATATTAATATAAAATCGATGTACTAAGTCCATCGATGGACCGGATCAGTGCCCCTCTCTCTCTCTCTCTCTCACTAACTAGTCACTACAAATATATAGACAGAGAGATGTTGACTTAACAAACACCCTCCATACTTTTCATACAAATTTAAATATGCAACGACTAAATATAACTTTTCCACATCAACCCTTTGCTTTCAAATTGGAAATTTAAATACTAAATATTTGACATATGTGAACCTCCTCACGTTGCTTCCAATATCACTCAACTCAAAAAAAAAAAAAAAAAAAAATATCCAACTTTGAAACCTTCTCCCCTCAAACACCCTTCAAATTAAAATTTCTTAAACTATTCATTTTTGTGTCTCATTCTTCCCTTTGATTACATATGCAATTCTTACTTTATTTGTTAGGCCTAACAGCAAACAAATTTTGAAAAAATTAATCTTCTTCTTCTGTTTCTGTCTCATTTTTCTCATCTCACAGAGACTCAGAAATGTCCATCTTAAGCAACAACAGCAGCAATGGCGCACCTTCATTTCACGAGTTCAAGAAACAAGCTTCTTTCTTCTTCAAGGAGAAGATCAAGACTGCAAGATTGGTTCTCACAGATGTCACACCAGCACAGTTGTAAGAAAAGAAAAAAGCAAAAACAAAGCATTTTTTTCTGTGATTTGATTTGATTATTTTGAATTTTTTTTTTTATATGGGATTTTGTCATTTGTTGTTCTGGTTGTGGAATTTGATGTGAGAATCTTTCTGGGTTTTGTGATTAATGGGTGAAGATTGACTGAAGAAGCTACAAATGGAAATCCATGGACACCAGACACAAGGACCTTGGGATCAATCTCAAAAGCTGCTTTTGAGCTTGATGATTACACTAGAATTGTGGAGATTTTGCACAAAAGGTACTTGGGTTTTCTTTTGTTTCCTAATATTTTATGGTTATGAAAATCCAGAAAATGAAGCATTTAATTTGTTTTCTGATTGCGCGCTATCAGATTACTCAAGTTTGAAAGAAAGAACTGGAGGGTCTCTTACAATTCTCTGACTGTAGCTGAGCACTTGCTGACCCATGGACCAGAAAGTGTTGCAGTTGAGTTTGAAGCTGACAAAGATGTCATCGAACAAATGGGAAGCTTTCAATATATAGATGAAAAAGGGTCAGTAGTTAGGATAGAAAATTCGAACTCGAGACATCTTCGAGCCTTAGGAAGACACAATATTTCTTTTTTGTGTTGTGTGTTTTGAAGAGATTAAAATATTTACCTGCAGATTCAATTGGGGTCTTGCTCTGAGAAAGAAGTCAGGGAGAGTATTGAAGCTGCTAGAGAATGGAGCTGTGCTCAAAGAAGAGCGAGACCGGGCTCGAAAGCTAACCAGAGGGATTCAAGGGTTTGGGAGCTTCTGCCAGAGATCATCATCTGCTCCTTCTTCAGCACAAGGCATTTTGAAAGAATCATCATTTGAAACATATGGAAGATCTAATTCTCAATCTCACTTCATCAACGATGAAGAAAACCAAGAAAACCAGTTCCCATCTTCCCAAGATTTCACTAAGAAAGTTGATCATGAATCAAAGCAGATCAATGGAAGTGCTGTGATCACTGAGGTTGCCAAGGAAGCCGGGAATTCGAGTTCTTGGCCTGAAACTCAAACAAGTTTCAAGGAAAACATGGCTCCAATCAAGGAAGAGTCTAACCCACTTTTGGGTTTGGGTGGCAAGACAGATGGATCTAGGGTTGAAATTTCAGCAGAAGATGAGCACCCTTTCAATGACATTGACAATCAAAGTGGTGCTTCATTGCTTGCTGCATAATTAATAATGCACTGGCATAAAACGGAAGGAAAAAAGAAACTAGGTGTCTGCAAATTTCTTCCACTGCATGTGGAATCAGCTATAGTTGAGATTGTATGGTTCCTATTGTAATATGTAGTTTGAATATTCTCCGATCTACAAAGGAAAATAGGCCGGACTCCGATGATGAGTAAATCTCATCTAACACAAGCAATGCATATGGCTTGATGTACAATGATCATCTCCATTTAAATTTATAAGACTATCAAATTTCGTAGGTTTTAGATCAAATGTACTTTCCTATCATAACATGATATACAGGTGTGAATGACAGAGTAACTCAATACATACAGCTACTGGGATTTCATGACTTGCAAAGCCAATCTTGAATAGCTCGGCGTAGGGCATGGTTAGGAGTAAGATGCAAGTGATCCAATTTCAAGTTGGTCAATGGAGAAGTTTCACGACAATTCCGCAACCATCCACGCAAAGCTTCACCTTCATATGTGTTGCCATCAGCTGCCACCTGAGGGTCATGCATTATTTCCTGAAAACAAACAACTATGTTTGTGAGCCATGAGAGAGTTGAACCACAAACTAGCCAGCAAAGGCCAACTCAGCTCACAAGTGTGAAACCCTAGTCCGAAGCTGAAGACATAAGGTGTATGGTCTAAAATGTTGTTCCCTTTCGATAAGTTACTAGCCATGCCAAACTAAAATTTAGGTTTAGGGCTTCACACAACACCACCTTCTTGAATTAAAGAGCAAAAACAAATTGAACTCAGAGGCTTATAAATTTGGACGGTTAGCATTTGAGCTTTGAGCGTCTGATCTCGATTCATTTAGACTTAAGGAATTAATTGTAGGGTAATGGTTTATCATAACTCACCTGAAGGATGGGGCACAAAAAGAACGGTGGTACCGGCCGCTCTTCAGAGGCATGCAACTGCTGCAATTCCCTCACTAAAGCTGGTGTAATATCTGGTCTTTCGCTGCTATTCAATTCACAGCATTGCAACGCAAGGTCTACTAATCGCCTTGCCACAGTTGGAGGCCATTTTCCAGCCGATGAATCCAGAACTGATTCTAAATTTCCACATAAAACTGCCTTGCGCACCTGACCTGCTAAGCCAACCGGAGGCCTTCTGGTGACTAGCTGCAGAATGATAAGACCAAAGGAATAAATGTCTGACTTGGGCGTCAGGACTCCGATTCTCTGAAGCTCTGGATCTGTGTAAGGAAAAGCACCCTGTGGCTCAGTTCCCCAGCGGAAACTTCCACAATAAGGGTTGTCTTCGGTTACCAGCCTACAAATCCCAAAATCACAAATCTTGCAGCTGAGTTCAGAATCTAGGAGTATGTTTAGGGGCTTCAAATCACCATGGACAATCTTTTCAGGTTTACAAGAGTGCAAGAAGCAAAGGGCACTAGAGATTTGAGCAATTATTCGTGTTCGGCTCTTCCATGTCAGGGGAGAATCATTGCTTTTCCTGAAAAGACGGTCTTCAAGACTCCCATTTGGTAAGTACTCATATACAAGCGACCAGGCTTCTGGAGACGCACCAAGCAAGGTGACAAGATGAGGATGCTGCAATTTTCCAAGAACTTGTACCTGCAAGCACAAAATAATGGGGTACTAAGTCAAAGAAAGACAAATATGAACATTTTGGAAGTAGCGTTGATATATTAATCTGCCCATCTGTTAGACAAAAACAATTGTGTATGAGAGAGAGAACCTCTTGTTGAAATGCGGATTGTCTGTGCATGTTATGTGGAAGCAGCTTCCTTATAGCAACAGTTCTGCCCAGCATTTCCCCCTTATAAACACAACCGTAACCTCCCTGCCCAATTTTGAAGCTCTCAGAAAAATTGCATGTTGCGGTTTGCAGATCTGACAATGAGAATTCTGCCAACTTGGGTAATTCTTCAACAGACCCAATAAGCCCATTGCAATTTGCAGCTCCAGCTTGTCTATGATTTCTCCACCGCTCAATCCAGCGTAGCGCTTCCATCTTCTGCCGTTGAATACTCTGCTTTTCTAACTGAAGAGTTGCAATTGAAGTCTGGATTACGTTCACTTCCTCAGTAGCTTCATCAAACCTACGATTTGCTTCATGAGCTCGACTGTCTAGAAGGGCAATATTTCTCATGGTCCTACTTATTTCTCTACTAATTTCTTCTTTATCTTCCAATAGTTTTTCTTGTTCCTCTAATGTAGTTCTCAGAGCATCCTCAGCCTCTCTTCTATGTTTAACCTCTTGGGAACGGGCTAATTCAATTGCCTTGACCTGAAAAACATAGAAGAAAAAATTGGGTGAGGAGTAATTCACAAGATTCAGATATTTCTAATTTCTTTGACCCCAATTGATTATTTCATGTTCATTCATAACGTGGTTATCAAGACCATCAGACATGTCACATGTTGATATAGCCCACATACAAAAAGCTCCAAATATATTAATTTGCCAAGAAAATTTCTTAACCAGCAATTATAAAGAAAACATAAAGTGTTGGAAGCCAAACAAGTAAATGAAGAACAGATAGAATACACTTTACTTCTTTTACAAATGGTTGTCTACCTTCTGAAATTCCCAAAAGGATTCAGGAAAGCAGTATAGATTACAGCCATATTGAGAAACGTCTCTTTCATTTCATTATTACTTAGGTGGAAGAACATGTTTCCAGTATAAGGAAATTTAAAGTATTGAGATGTTCCCTATATCATATCACACAATTTATTTTTACTGTAACATTCATAGCCATAAACTTGACTTGAAATTTATCACATCATAACTAACTTCTAGGAATCATAATATTGCAAACATCATTCACAGTTACCTTGTTGATGACTCCCATAGCTTCTGATTCTAAACGTTTGCGCCTCAACAGCTCAGAAAGTGCCTTGTCCCTTGATGCCTCAGCTTCTGTCATAGCTTCTGTAAGCCTATTAAATAAGATTTGTTCCTCAACGTTTAAATCAGAATCTGAAGACACCCTTCCCTCAGCAGAATTATATCCAGAACTGGAGCTAGCACTCGTACTAGTTGAATTCTGGATACTGTAGGGTAAGCATGCATTCATAGAACAAGATAATGTTGATGATGCAGCCAATTCTTGGTCAAATTCTTTATTCCTTCTACTTTGAAATGATTCACACCTCAAATTTTCCGCAGATGCATTCTGCAATTGGTTACATGAAGGCATAGAACTTTGGCCTTCTGAAGCGTCTCTCGTCCATACATGTTTCCCTTTGTTGATAAACCATATTTCACAGAACAAGGGAGCATATTTGGCAGCATAATTTTCCTTGCTGGAGCTCTTTTTCACCTTCATGCAACTATATCAAAATATTAGGAAGACACTCTGGAACTATAGTAAACTAAAATACACTACCAATAACATATTTGCCATAAAATATCATTTCAAGTTTCACTAGAAGAACAGAACCCGGAATACATATATTCCATTGCATATCTGAGAAGAAAATTTCCTTCTTGTTTTGTTTATTACTCGGTAAATTTACTTAGACACCCAGGGTGGTCAAAGCTCTTTTCCAAGTATTAACTGTCAAAGTAGACGACTAAAAATTACTCAAATGATCTTACTTGACTGGCACAGCCCCCATAACAAGCTTCCTAACACCATGTCTGTTGACCAAGTCCAGAATTCCTTTCTGAACTTCATCAGATTCAACCATGACAATGCTTGCTTTGACCTGTAAAGTAAATGCTACTTCTTTTTAATAATTAATTTATGCAAGAGATACGCAGTTTCTAATCACTTATGCAGCAATTGTCATACCAAGAAATGTGGAATTTGTGTCTTAGTTTAAAAGATAATGCTTTGAGCCCCAGTAAAACAGAAAATAGAATATAAGGTAACAAAAACTAACTTTTCCTGATGAAACAAAAGGCTAGAGAGCTGGTTAAATTGAACTGATAAGGCATTGGGTGAAACATAGTGGAAGAAATCAAGGTTTCCCCAAATAATAAAGAACATCATGTTATGGGAAAATTATGTTTACTAGAATTCTGCGTTGAACATATTGAAATTCTTTTTTTATGTTAGTAATCAGTAAACTTATATAACCAAAGCACACCTTTGCTCCAGAGCAAACCCTCAAATAATTTTGCAAAAGGTTCATTTTCTGTTCCTTTTCCTCCCTCCTGAAAGCAGACACCACTTCAGCATTTGCTTGACTTGCTGGGAGTTTTCCTACTGCACAATGTAATCATGAATGAAATTCAATTTCAAACAAATCAAAGAAGAATAAAAAATAAAAAAAGGTATTCAAATTGCTTAGCTAAACCCTGAAAATAAGAACTAAATCATGGCCCCGCAAATATTGTATACTTAAACCTAGTTGAGCTAGATACTCCATTTTCTTGAGAAATCCTTACCATACAGAATATAATTCACATTTCATCAGCAGTAGGGACATTTTCTGAATTGAAAGCAAAACTTAAAGACCCATATATGCATAAAACTCAGAAAACATACAAGTAACAGAATTTCAGTAAGAACTTGCAAGAATTCATAAAATACAGAACCATTTCACCAGAAAAGTGAATAATTTAGAGCCCTTTAACAAAATAGAGAGAGAGGCTTACAGAGAGTTGGAATGAGCCGAGAAGGCTGGTGAACATGAAGTACACAAATTTCTTTACAACCAAATTGCTTGAAAGTCCAATGAAGCAAGCTCACAGCTTTTTCCACAGACTTGCCAACTGCCACATGTACCTTATCACAACCACCACCACCAGGTTCACCACTATCTTCTTCTTCAAAAATCTCAGTCAACTGAGAGGTAGTGGCCGGCCGGTCAAACCCACGTCGGGAACTCGCCGGAGAAGAGAACCCAGAAAGGGATTCGCCAGCTGGGCCGTGGTGTGGATGTGAAGGCTGTGTGAGCTCCATGAAAATGGATGGGTCAAATAGTCAAACAGCTCCGGCGGCGTTGGTGGAATTAATGAATGGGCTTTAAGCTTCGTGGGTAATTGGGTAAGTGCCGTTGAGGGTGCAGGTGGGAGATTCATGTGGTATTTTGATATCACTGAGATTTCTTTGTTTCCAAGGGAGGCTTGACCTTTTGTGCTGACTTGAAAGTGACAGAACAAATGTGGATGGTGAAGGGAGGGTGGAAGAAAATTTCTATTTTTCTGCTGTTCCGATTCTAAGACTCTAAGGTCGCTTTTTTCTTCCACAAAAATAGAATGAAAAAACAAATTAAGAGCATCTTCTAGAACCTCCAATAACACAATTAATAAAAATTAATAAAAATGTCTTTCTCATCTAAATGTAATAACATAGTGATATTAGAAATGAAAATTTTCTAATACAAAATTTTAAATATTGAATAAATAAATCTTTTTAACTACTTAAATAATAATTTTTTTTGAATAATCTTATTACCTTTCGTTTTTAATTAGATACTTTGTTATTTTGTTCTGATTTGCGGTCCAGAGAAAAGTTTGAGATGTGGATAGTAGTGCAATTGTCACACATGAAAATGGAAAGTTGTTGATCTAAATGCCAAGTTTGAGATGTGGATAGCAGTTCAATTATTTTGTAAAGAAAATTACTCAAGGCGCCTATTAGAGGCAAAGAAATTGTCAATACCATTCCTTTCATTTCAAATCACGGAAGACTTTATCATTATCTAACCAATCACCTTATATGAAAACCCTAGGTAAAAACAACTAGGCCAGTTTGTGAGGTATCCGTTCGAGCTTTAAAATTACCTAGCCAATCACCCTACATGAAAATCTTCGGTAAAACAACTGGGCCAGCTTATGCGGTATCCGCTTGAGCATAAACAACATTAATTAATAATATTATCTAAACACGCGAAAAAAGTAACTATCATTCTATTCATAAAAGTTGACTAAAATCCAACAACCCAATACCAGCCATTGACCAACAACCAACCACAAGCAAACAGAAACACAGATTTTTCTATCTTATATTCCTACTGTAGAATGTAGATGAACCCTAACAGACAGATGGAAAAGACACATTTGATCATCTTAATTACACAAACTTATTACAATATTACATTACAAAACCCACTAAAAAATATCAAATGGCAAATCATATTTTCATTCAGAAAGGAGGTGGGGGGACCAAAGATTTATAAATGGCAGAGGCCATATAACCTCCACGTCTCGTAGTTCATTTGTTTCAACAACACTGGACACAAAAATATTTCAGAGATGCAAAGGTAAGAGTAAAAACTTGCGAGCTGCAATTTCGCTACGCCCAAAAAAAATAAAAGACTCTAGACAAAAACGCTCTCCATTCCACAACCTTAGAAACACTTCCTGTGTACAATTGATGGGCCAGATTCATCATACTCTGCCTTCGCGATCCACATCTGCGTTCCAAATACAAACAATAACACTCCATTAGTATTCCTAAAGGAATCACCGAATAAGAATTCACTATTTGTTCCCGGGAAAAGAAAAAGAGAACAGAGACACTGAAGGTTAACCACAATATACAGGAAAAGGTGGCTTTCCCAGTTACATAAATAGCTTCTGAATGCAAATCTCTGAGACATGCAAAGTGAATATGGGAAAACAACATACCTGCTGGAAAGTGCTAAGAGATGCAAGGATGGATCCACCAATCCAGACACTGTACTTCCTCTCGGGTGGAGCAACAACCTTGATCTTCATGCTGCTTGGTGCCAAAGCTGTGATTTCTTTGCTCATTCTGTCAGCAATGCCAGGGAACATGGTGGACCCACCACTAAGAACAATGTTTCCATACAGATCTTTCCTAATATCGACATCACACTTCATGATAGAGTTGTATGTGGTCTCATGAATTCCTGCAGCCTCCATTCCAATCATCGATGGTTGGAAAAGTACTTCTGGGCAGCGGAAACGCTCAGCACCAATGGTGATTACCTGCCCATCAGGCAACTCATAGCTTTTCTCAACAGAAGAACTTGTCTTGGAAGTTTCAAGTTCCTGCTCATAATCAAGGGCAATATATGCAAGCTTCTCCTTCATATCTCTGACAATTTCACGCTCAGCTGTAGTGGTGAAGGAATAACCACGCTCGGTCAAAATTTTCATGAGGGCATCAGTGAGGTCACGACCTGCCAAGTCAAGACGGAGGATGGCATGTGGGAGAGCATATCCCTCGTAAATGGGGACAGTGTGACTGACACCATCTCCGGAGTCCAGAACAATACCTGCATGGAAGTTCCAGATGGAGGTGGAAGAAACATTTTAAACGTAGATTATATATAAAAATACCCCCACATATGAGCGAAAAAAGGGGAGGCACGGGCATATCATTATTCTCCTTATGAAAATAATGTATTCCTAGAAGGATATATGTTCCTAGAACGCTTTCTGTACTAAGGATATATTTCTTGGAAAGTACAAAATATGCTGCAAACACTTTCCTTCAACACTATCAATTTAAACTTATCAAAGCCACATCATTTTTTTAAAAGGCTTAACACAGATGCTTATCTTAGTATCACTTCAATACTGATGCCATATCAATTTGTAAGCTAAGGTCTTCAAAGGTTAACAGCATCTCAAATATATTGCATAACTTTATTAGTCTGTTCAATTCATTCACCACATAGAAACACCTACTCCAAATAAACTCAAATCCATAACATGCGAAATGATTCAAATTGCTCACCAGTTGTACGACCACTGGCGTACAGGGAAAGAACAGCCTGGATGGCGACATACATGGCAGGAGTGTTGAATGTCTCAAACATAATTTGGGTCATTTTCTCACGATTAGCCTTTGGATTTAGAGGTGCTTCAGTGAGTAGAACTGGATGTTCTTCTGGGGCCACACGAAGTTCATTGTAGAATGTATGATGCCAAATCTTTTCCATATCATCCCAGTTGCTCACAATCCCATGTTCAATAGGGTATTTCAGAGTCAATATACCACGCTTGGACTGAGCCTCATCCCCAACATATGCATCCTTTTGACCCATGCCAACCATCACACCTGTGTGACGCGGGCGTCCAACAATGCTAGGAAACACAGCCCTTGGAGCATCATCTCCAGCAAAACCAGCCTAAAAGTAGACAGCAAAACAGAATCATTACAACTTAATATTGAAACTGCCAATGAAATCATCCAATCTTCTCCAGACAAACATTACCAAAAGGTCAATAGAATCAAACTTAGTGAACAAAATTTGCAGATAAAGCATCCTGATACCATACCTTAACCATTCCAGTCCCATTATCACACACAAGTGGTTGGATATCCTCAGCATCCGCCATTTTCTACTACCAGCTGTAGAGATGTTACAACTGAATATAAAAGGACAAAAGATGAACAATAGACGAATAAGAACACTAGAGAGCGAAAAAATAAATTCATAAATTTAATAAACATGCAAAGACGCAAGGTTTAAACTACATTCAACATCCATGATCATTACAACTACTTTGCTTACCAATGGCAGTGACCATTAACAGACTCTCAGTTCCATGATCCATCAATCATATTAAAATATTACAAATTCATAATTATTATTACATTATTAAGGGAAAATCACAGTTATTTTTTCAATAAGTTCATACAGTAATATGACATGGAAACAAAACCACACTGAAAAATCCATCCTAGCAACTATCCATTCAGGTATATTTCGATAAACATGACTTATGGAAAAGGCAATAGTCATTTCACACAAATCCTTCCTAACAATTCTTATTAAGGGAATTATTAAGAATTCTTGTTGCATCTCTACAAACCTTCGTTGGCATCGCATTATGGAATTACATGTTTAATCAAGAACACAATTCTTTATGATACACGTCATAAATAACAAACAAAATCAGATGGTACAAGTTCGCAATATATATATTCAGAATCAAATTGTCACCACACAGATTCAAAAGAAACCACAAATAGATTCCTAAAGAATCAAATTCCGGCAGATTCACGATCACAGATTTAAAATACAGCCGATCCAAAACGAAAGGTTGGCCAAACCTCACAAAATTAACGAAATGAAACGATTCATAATCCAAAACCGAAATTCCTCCAAAAAAAAGAGAGAAGAAATCGGCGGCGAGGATTACACTAAATATATAGATTGATAGGCTTCGTTTGGTTGCAAGAAAAATGTTTAATTTTCTCAGAAAATGAACGCGGGAGAGAAATCTGACCTTGGATTTATCGTCGATGAAGGAACAATACGGATCTCAACTGCGTGCGCGCCCTTGGGTTCAAAATTCGGACCTCAACCCCACCTCAAATTCGCTTTTTAAATCCACAGCACAGCTCTCTCAGCGTCCAATTAGCGCCGTCGGATTGAACTCGATTTCAGTTCGTGGCGACGCGTGCCCTTCTGATCTGGGACTACCGAAACTACAGGCTGTTTCAAATGCTTTGTCAATCCAGGTGTCATAGGAGAGAGCAATACTTTTTCCAATTCATTGGTTTCTTGTTGGACCACATGTCAGGCCTTGAGCTTAGTTTTATGGGCCTTCAGACAAAGCATCGGAAATTTCGCTAAAGCCCAGAAAATGGTGAACAACTGGAGCAAGCCCGTAATTTGGTAACGTGGCCCAGATGCTTGAGTGGCGCTTTAGGTCTTATCATTTTCCTTTTTTTTTTTATCAAGGCATTGGGATTATTAATGAAAATTCTAAAAATAGATTGATTTAAAAAATGGGAATAAAATAGTAAAATTAGATATTTTAATTAAAATTTTAAATTATTAACATTTAAGTGGATGAAGTGGATAATTACTCTTAATCTCTTATTCCTTTTTGTTTATTTTTTATATTTTTTTATTTATTTTCATTTATCTTAGTTTTAAAAATTAAAAAAATATTCACACACGTGTAAGCGAGTGCAAGATGCTAGTATTTTATAGAGATGGGTAGTTAGTAGTTACTCCCCTCCCCACTCCATTTTATTTTTTCTTTAGTTTGGAGTTTTTTTTTCTTATTTTCAACATTTTTAAGAAGTAAATTAAAAATAAAAAGACAAATTGACTCACGCTTAAGCAGATGTCAAGAAGCTAGTATGTTGTAAATTGAAGACTAAAGTTTGTAATATGTAAGGCCATCTCCAACCCAAAAGGTCTCAAACTCAAAATTTTCACTCTAAAAAACAATTATTCATGGTCATAAAACAGTTTTTTTTCTCCAACCCTACAGTCTCAAAATTGAGACCCGGATTTTAGTAAATGTTAAACAATTTTTTACCCTCAATTGTTTTTTTGATAAATAATATTTTAAATTAAGTTTTTGGCTAATTGACAACAAATACTACTCGTATATTCTTTTGGCTTCCCATTAGTATCTCTTGTAGATTATTTTAATGGCTATTTTTAAAAAAGAATGAAAATATTGGAAGAACGCCAATTTGGTGAAAAAAAAGTAATTAATTAATTTGTGTAGAATGTTAAAAGAAATGGGTAAGTATCTATAGAATTTTAATGTTAAATATAAATATAATTTAACAATGTTATTTTTTAAATGGTTGAATTTCAATATGCACCATTGATTATAAATAACAATGAAAACTTTCTCCAAAAAAAATAACAACGGCTATTGATATAAAATAAGTCGCCAAGTGCCACATCACAAAGTAATGACACACTCGGATAAATAAAAATTGCACACAAGGACAATGGGACCCACTCGATAATCAGACCGTGGAAATGGGATATGGAATTTGGTCTCTTACTGTGGCAATTCCTTTGGGTCATTTCGAAGTTGGAGGATGAGAAAAAACCAAAAAATCCAAATTTTGAATGTAAAACCTTAGGATTGGAGATGTCGGATAAGAAAAAACTAAAAACCAAACTTTGGATGTAAAGCCTTAGTTATAATTGAAACGGCAATAGTTATAATTGTAATTTCACAAATTTTTATTATATTTTTTTTAAAATAATCATTTTACCCATGCCCTATACAAAGTAAGAAAAATTATTTAGATTTGAAAGGAAAATAAAACAACATTTTTATAATAATTAATTAATTGTTTGTTCATAAGACTTCTCTGAATATCATAGTTTTGAATTAGTGATTAGTTCAATATTTTCAATCCAGATAGCCATCGGTGGAATGCCGATCATCGGGATTTCGGGCGTAGTCGATATTTGCTATTATAAGATACCATATAGCTAGAAGTGCAGTAAATTGAGCCATGGAAGTGTAGTTCATTTAGTGAGGTGGGAAATATAATTGGAAGCAGTTGTGGACACGGTTTGGATCGATGCGGATATCAGCTAAATCCAAATTCAAAACATTAAAATCTTAACAGTTCGATGCAGTTTGAATGCCATAAGTTAGAATTGAAATTGTTCCAATCCAAATTGTTATTAATAGTTTGGTTTGGATCGGTTTAGGTATAAAATTTTCATGTAATTTGTTTACTAAAAAAACTCCTCCAAAACATAATTTTTTTCAAAATATCACCATTCTCATAAAGATTTCTTTCATTTACATCAAGATTTCATCCACTCACATGAAGATTTCATTCATACACATCAACAAATTAAAATTTCAACATTTTTAACTTCAAATGTGGCGGATTATGTTTAAGTATAATTTATATTCGAAATTAGCACAAAATGGGTAAGGATTAAGTGAGGTAGGGTATGTGATAAACACTTACTACATTAACATATTATAGAGTGAAAAAGGTTAACTAACAAACAAATAACGGTTCGGTTTGGATTCCAACGATTTTCAAAATGAAAATCCAAAACAAAATTGTTACTAACGGAACGGTTTGGATTTTCATATCGTGTGACTTTTACCCGATCAAATTCAAACCGGAATGCCAATAACAACTTAAATCAAATCAATTTTTTATTTCAACGGATTTATGCACACCCATAATTGGAAGTGTATGTGCCCTTACTTACTTCACCGATTATTGATTTCCCTACTTATTTGTAATTAAATGAGAGGATGAGGGGGTAGTCGTAGTTTAGTCTTTTTAAACTATTCATTTTGGACATGTGGAACTTTATCCATGGGAAGTAGTAATCGGAGAAGTATGTAATCAGGAAAGTGAGTAATAGATGAAGTACGTAATCATTTCCATAAGGTGTTTAATAACCATTAATCTCATTATCTTGCCTTTTACCATTCTATTTCCCCTTGAAAAGAAGTAATAAAATGGGGGAAATGGAGATAAACCATCCTAAGTAATATTGAACCGTCCATTCAAACAAATAAACGGTATTGGTAACAATATTCATGGTGAACTGTTCATTTAGTTCACATATATGAATTGTGAAATGATCTCTAATTTAGTTGATTTCGTTGTATAAATAATCCTGAAATTATGATTTATGAGTTAAATGATTATGATTATAATATATGTATGAGAATTATCCGATAAATCGAAAGGGTGTTACAAGGAGGTACCCCTATGGTGGGTTGCAAAAATTATCCTTTTGTTTTTTTATGGATAGTAGGACATTCCACAATCACAATTATTTATGCGAGTTTGATTCCTATTTAATCAGGCCATCCGGGTTTAGGTTGTTACTTAATATTTGATGACTTCACCTTGACATAATTTTTCGCTTTTTTGGATTTCTAGACTTCATTAAATGTGGGATTTTGCTTGTGTGAGTGCTAAACTTATTTAGAAGATAACGCTAAATTTTATTTCATGTTATTATAACCGATTGATCCGTGACTTTATCAAATTTACTCACAAACTACAAAAAGCGCGATAAAAGGAAAAAGAAAAAAAGTAGCATTCCACCCAACTACAACAAGAAAACAGATGTATATAGAGCCAATTAAGGTAGGGACCCTCAAAGGTTATTACATTTTTTTTTTACTAATCTCAAAGGTTATTACATGGTTAAGTAACAGCTGAAATCAAAACCAATATTTTTAGGCTTTTAGTACAAAAGGGAAGAGTGAAGATGAATGAAGTGAGGTTTACGCAAAGTGAGAACAAAAAGGGTTGAAAAAACAGCGAAAGGAGATGATTATGGTTAGTGATGGGACATGATGATCTGAAATATAGGGGAAGCAAAATCATTAGGCATGAACATGACAAGCAATTATGTGCCATGAGAGTCTGTGTGTGGGTGTTTTTAGTGTTTTACTCAATACTCCATCACTTTTTATATATATTTTTGGGTCACACTCCGTGCCCTGCGTTATCGTAACACGCTAAATTTGATTTTAACCCCAGAATTTTATAAAGTATCAAATTACAAACATTAGATAACACGCTAAATTTGATTTTAATCCCAGCATTTTATAAAGTATCAAATTACAAGCATTACGGTGTAATTAGTGTTATCCACCATATTTTATATTCAATATTATTTGTAGCTTAGGCGGTGAAAGATTTTAGGTTTTAAATCTTATAATGACGAAGTTATAACTGAATGAAATTTAATGTTAACAACACTAAAGGAAAGCTTATTGTACGTAAAACCAGGACCAACTTTTGAACATTTTATTTAGGATCACTTCTGAATTTCAGTGATTTTTAGTTTTATGCTTTGAAATAATATATTTTTCAGTTCAATTGTTTGACATGTTAATAACCTATATTGTATATATCATACCCTATATTTTTGATACAATAATATTAGGAGGAGATTAACACATAAGTATCGATCGAATTCTCCTTAACAAAAACTAATTCAGAATCTTTTATTATATCAAATTCACATACGTCGCGAGTCTTATGACACTCTAGTAATTCTACCTCACTTTTATTAGTTTGACCACTTGAACAAGAAATGAAAGGGTCAATTCAAGTCCCTTATTTTTTATTATTTTATACATTCTAGTCATTTTTCAAAAATATTGCGTGCTTCGTAAAATCAAAGTGAAACGAGAATTTCTTCCCAAAAATGAGGGGAAGATTATGTAGTTAATTTGTGTAACTAATTAGGAATGTAAAGGAATTGGATAAAATGGGGGTAAAGTAAAGTAGTCGCTATAATAAATCTGAAAAACATGAGGCACGAGGCATGTCCTCAAAATTGTACCATATTTTATCACGTCCACGATGCGGTGAAATCCAAGCAATCCAATTGGGTCCCCTACTTTGTAGACATTCATATCGGGAATATGTCGTCTCAATATTATCCCATAACACCACACATACAATATATTTACTCACCTTTCATTTATCATATAAACATAACAATATTACATTTTAATGATATATATTTTATTTTATTTTTATAAATATTAGCCTCGTAGCACTTACTATACGAATATATTTACTCACCTTTCATTATTATATAAACCTAACAATGTTACATTTTAATGATATATATTTTCTTTTATTTATATAAATACTAATCTCGTAACACTTATTATGCGTGTGTTAATTAATTAATTTATTTTTATTAGAAAAAGTTAAAATAAAATAAAATAAATTTTTAATTAAAAATATATATGAAAATGTGAGGAATAACTACTTCAGTCCAGTACCCATTCACTTCTCTCACTAACAATTAATTCTTAATAAATTAAAACTTTAATATTAAATTTTACAATTATATATATCTTTAAATATTAAATAATTTAAAAGATATTTTCTCCAGAATTTTTGGGTGAAATCTTTTAACCTTCTTAATTTTATAATAATAGAGATTATAAAATAAAATAAGGCGAAATGTGAATGACAGTTGGGAAAGTGTTTAGGGCCGGCAAGGTTCCCAATTGCTCAATGGAATGAGGAATCCAAAGTCCAAATGAGGTAATCCAAATAATCCCATTGCCATCAATCCCATTCCCATGCGTGATGGCATTGGATGCAGTCGCTGGTTGGGTCCTTCACTCCTTCCCCACAAGTTGAAGAAGAAGGAGGAGACGTGTGGCCCGCAGCAGTTGGTGGGAGGGGCCCGCGTGGGAGAGGAACGCAGCCAAGGCAGCCTTCTCTGGTGCAAGATAGTGCGATGTCTGGTGCTGCCCTCTGCGATATTAATGACCATCCATCTGAGTAAATATATCGCAGGACGTGGGAGACTGGGTGGGGGCTCACAGCTCTCTCTGCTCAATCATTTGATTTCATTTGCAACGCACTAGACTAGAATTTACAGTCACTCTCATTCTCATGTCTCATCTATTGGAGTACGTTAAAAGGCTAAAACTCACTCAATAAAAGTAAAACGATAAGTTTTATGTTGTCACCATTTAAGTAAGGAATTTGCATTCACTTTTATATATTCTCCAGACTCCGGTGGAATTAATGGTAAGTTTCGTATTGTCCAACACTTTCATTTTCATTTTTTTGTTACTCGATTTAGAAAATTAAAATGTAATTGATTGAGTGTCGAGTTAGAACCAACGGTAAATTCAGACGTCAAATTATTATTATTTACTGTCACGGTAAGTCTGGTAATATTACTCAATTCGACCATGTACTCTCACTAAAACTTTATCTTGAAAAATTTCAAAATTTTCAAATAGCCTCGCTTAATTTACAACCAAAACAACAACATCCACTATATCGTTTTCGGAGTGACGGCACCGTCGGTAAGGAGAAGTTAAATAATATATATTTATGCCAGCAGGGAAAGCTCAAATTGGTTGTTATACCTGTAGCATGCATGGTGGAGTTGATTATTTAGCCATGCATGGTGGAGCTAATAAAACAAAATAAAATAAATATTTAATGCTATTTATTTTATGTGTTATATATAATATGGCCAGCGCTAGTGTCAGCCAATATGTCACCAATATTAATGTAGTCATTCTTGCGGTCGGAGGTTTAAATATTGACCGGCTTCATATGCATCCATGGAGAAAAATATATATTCCCTGTAAAGTTAGGTTAGATAAAAAAAAAAAAAAAGCCAGAGAAAAGTTCCTTTTTCCTTTGAACCAAACAAATCACTATCCGACACAAATTCCTCCAAAATATCACGACAAATGGAGGGAGAGAGGAAAGGCAGCAAGCAGCACGTTAGAATAACATGCAGGCTAGCTAGGTAGGCTAAGATGATGAATGATCGAACCGGATAGCGATCAGATGGGGTTTCTTTTTCTTTGTAGTAAACCACGTGGTTAGATGCATCAAAGTTGACGGAAATCAAATCTTTTTGCCTAAACACGATTTTATGGTTTTAGTTTAATGGCTGACGTACTCCTTAAAAACAAAGTGACCCACACTCCAATATTTTTAATCTGTATTTGAAACATTGTGTAGTAGTATAATTTTAACATTCGTATTTACTTTTTGAGTAATATTACAAAGGGTATATTATTATTTACAATATTGCATCTTAAAGATAAGTAGAACTCATTGATATTATAAATGTACTTTAATAATGGTCCTGAAATGTTGTTATTTGAATACTATAAATTGACGCCCAAAAAAAAAAGAATGCTATAAATTAACGGAAAATACTTACATTCACACTAGGGTGGATGCGCTCATTCCGTATGGTTGATTATCTAATTTTTGAGATCCAAGTGTAATAATAAAAATAATCTACTAAATCGGAGGTCGTTTGGAAGTCTGTATATGTGAAAACAATCGATAATTTTGATAACAGTTAAGAATAACTTTTGGTGAACCTTCAATTTAATTTATACATATGGATGACTAAATTATTACCAATTTGTTTGATTTTTTTTTTGGCAGAAATGACTTTTATATGATATTTTAATAAATCAACAGTTCCGATTATCACATTTAAATAAGAAACATTCAATAATTCTATTATAGAAAGAATTAGCACATTCACCTTAAAATGGATGCATGTATTACTCTTTCTTAACCACATGGTAGACAACCTTAATCTACAAAGGTAACTCTAACATACATGGTGAGCCCAATTTGAACAGAAAAGGTATCACCACGTACATGGCGATAATCAAATAAAGAAGGTACAAATTTATTGTCCGTCTCACTATTATACGGTAAATATATTATAACATATCAACTTCGTGGTTCTATAAATTGATAATACTACTTGCAAACATTAAAAAAAAAAAAAAAATTCTTTATCTCTGGATGTTGATGTGGAGAGAGAGAGAGGTGTGTATAATTGTTGCATTGGATCCCTCGCCGAAGTGGGTGTGTTGAAAGCCTCCCAAATTCTCTCTCTCTTTTTCTCTATCTGTCTTTCTTTCTGTGTTCGATCTCTTGAGGGGGCTAAAATCCAAAGAAGCTGATAGAAAAGTGCACGGTGTGTGATCGAATTGGGTGATTTGGTGGAGGTGCTTCTCTAATATATTTATCTACCGATTTATTTGATCTGTAAAACCAAAGCTTTTTCTCCCAATCTCCCCATAAAACAATCCTTGTTTCCTTGTACTTTTCCTTTTGTTTTGGTTCATCTTTATTCCAAATCTCAAGCATTCTCATTTTGAAAATCTTTATGTGCACCAAATGTTACTAGCTTCATTCTCCAAGTCAATTCCATTATTAATTGGGTGGTGAGACCAAATACTATTGGGGTACCCATTCATTCCCATTGAAAATGTTGGTTTCTGAGAAAAATGGCACTCCTCATCATGATCTGAAGAATTCCATGGATTTCAATTTCTTGGCGAGACGTCCCGGGATGGAATTCGCCTGTTCAATGTCACACCAAAATACCCAACAAGCATTAGCTCCACCTGAAAAGGAGGTGATCCAGCCGCGGCTTCCAGAACTGCTACCTTGTAGTACGTCTCAAATTGCGCATTGCAAAGAAGATGATGGAGGCCAATTAAAAAGCTCAGAAGAGAAGCATGAAGATAATTTCGACATGTTTGTTGCTTCTTTGAAGGTGAAAATTCCATCATCATCATCAGGAGATGGTGATGATGAAGGATTGAAGACTCCAACTTCTTCAGATCACAAGATCACAGTGAACTTCCAATGTCCACCTGCACCAAGAAAACCCAAGTCTCTTCCAATCAAGAAGCGAAAACATGGCCAACCCAGAATTCTACTCCATCTTTCGAATGAGATCGAATCGTTGTTTCCTCCCGAAAATGGTGATCTTCTTGCAGATCTTGGTGGTAAGATTAAGAAGAAACTTAGAGTGTAAGCAAGCCATGATAATGATGATGATGATGAGGAGGAGGGTTTCAACTTTAATTAAAATTAACTATATATATATATATATATCTTCTTGATATATATTTGCATGTGAAGCTAGCAATTTGTATTTTAATTACAACAATGAATGGAATTTAATTTAATTTCCATCTTTGCTCTTTGTTTGATGGCCCAGATCTGAATCATTTATGATAATGTAACTTCTGAAAATTTTCCTTTATCAAGGATGAATTAATTTCCAGTACTTTCTTTGAATATGTATTTATAATCAAGGGGTATATATATAATTGTTGTACTTGGGAATTATATATCTGGAGATGTGATATCATGTGTGTCTTTACAGAAGGGTTCACAAAATTATTGATCATATTTCTCTTCCTGTGGATCATTGGATTGGATGGCTTTGACTTTGTTTGTTTCGAAAAGGGAATGGCCTGCATTGACTTGTCTCGCGCAGATGCAAACATCCTTTGCCTTAGCCTGCATTGGTGTTTTTTACCAGTAGAGGGGTGAGCAAACCCATGTGGTATATTCCTTCACAGATGACACAAATTTATCTAATGACAGCTACTCAAAATCCAAAATCATCTCTCTCACTCAATTCAAGGAGGCCTCTCTTGCCCCCACCTTTCTTTATGAATTAATGTTGGGGTCTTCCCTGCTTGCAGATCCCACCAAAAGTTTCTCCACTTTTATGGCATGCTTTTTTTACTTCATTTCTTAGATTTCAGCCTGAGAGGATAGCATGAGTATGGATATTTAATTTTAATGTGCATATATAGCATATTAGTTATAATATATAGAATTGATAATTTTTAGTAAGTAAACATATTATTATTGTTAATTAATTATGTATGAAATATTTGTATAAATTATGTATGAGACACTCATTTGTATGGTAGATGTATACAGTTATTTGTACTATTCTGTCCACCAGTAAACGCATAATTGATATTTATGCCTAATAAGTAAATATGTCATTCCATATATACGCTTGAGAGTATTATCTCATAGTGAGAAAGAAAACCTTGAATTATATATAGTATGGACCTCTCATCTTTTTGAAAAATTCCAATTAATTGATCTTGTGTTGGACCCCTCATCACATTCTAGCTTGACCTTCTTTTGGTTTTTTTTAGGTAAGTAAAAATTATATTAACGCCAAGGGGTAAGCCCCCAAGAACAACAACCACACAACACACAGACTGGGAAGCAAGCCAACACAGGCAAGCCCAGCAGACAAGGACAAACGCCCATGGCTCTAAATGCTCCACATCAAGAATTAATTTGTTCACATATTATATTTGAATTGTGATAGGCGTATCGAGAGTATCATATTATAAGGAAAAGAAAGAACAAAAACTTTGCATTAGTACGTAGTTTAAATACTCCTATAGCCTATTATTATTATTCTTTTATTATTATTTGAGACAAGACCTACATTATTAATTGGTCGTTAGATATCAGGGCCTAATATTACTTGACAAAAAAACTTTGCATTAATAGCTTAAATGCTCTTATTGTTTGTTATTAATTGTTTGCTAGATATCACGGGCCTAATATCAGTTGACAACTAGTTGAATAAATATTTAGTTTATTGTAACATGCAAACCAAATGGATAATGGGTTGAATGGTTATAATCGAAAGGTTCTTTGTGTGTTTCTGGGGTTTGATCTTTTAGTTTACAGTATAATCTATCATAAAGAATATACGAGTGATTTTCGGATTCTATTTTCCTCTTATGTACTTCTTAAGTTGTTTATGTCCATTTTTGTTTAATTTAATCAATTTGATACTTAGAAAACAACCGAAAGAATTGTACAAGGAGAAAATGACAAACAAAAAAAATTAACTTTCAAACATAATTAAATCTTAATTAATTACATTAGTGAATAGTGAATTTATCCATGAATTTCACTTTGCCTTAATTCAAATATTGAATTATGATGTCTTCGTATACTTTTACCGTTATTCACTTTGGTCGTTGTCATCAGATCTCTCGACTTTTCTATGTAAGATATGCCATTGGCATATTATTGGCCTCATATGGATGCTGGGGTTTTCATGGGAGAAAGGATTAGTCTCACATCAATGTGCGTGGACTATAGAGACACTTCGCGTAATGTCAAAAACAATTAAAGCAATAATTTTCTTCATTTTTCAAAATAACTCATTTCCTCTTTCATCTTAAAGAAAAATAAAGTTACTTGAATTTGTACTTGAATTTCGTAAGAGTACTCCTCCTTGAATCAATTACGAAATAAATTTACAGATTCAACTTTCATAAAATATGAAATCGAGAATCCAAAGTCTATAATCCTCCATGATATTCTTATTAAAAGAAAATCATAATTTGACTAAATAACTAAAATAAAACTAGAGTAATTTGTTTTTGCATGCATGCTCGCTACTTTTGTTTCTCTACTCTGCTGGTTTTGGAGTTTAGGTAAAACACCAAAGTAGGTTTATTGAAATTTGAAACGAAGTGTAAAATAATGGAGCAAGGTTGTTGATAAACTTGAGAAATGTCACGCTTGATTCTTCTTAAAAGATGGAAATTTAGCATAATACAAATCTTCTAGCTGAGTATCAAATAGTAGTCAGGAGTTGGTACATTCAAGGCCCAAACTTTCACGTTGCATCATCAATACATACCTTAATTAATTAGTTTTTTACTTACTTAAGAAACAAATACTCTAATTATAGGGCTTATTTCAAGTTCATACTTAAATTATGAAAATTTTCATCTAGTTATCTAAACTATCAAAACACAACATTTAGGTACCCACCGTTAGCATTATGTTAACAAAATTTGTTAAGTGCCTAAGTGACACTTGTGGGTCCATTTTTTATGCTGATATGAACTTCATGTAGATAAAAATAATAAAATCGAATATTTAAAAAAAATTTAATATAATCATCAATAAAATACAAAACAAAACAAAAAATTAAAAGAACTAAAGAAGAAAAAAAAATCCAATCTCGAATGCCCATCCCCAATTCGTTCATCGATCGCCTTTTTCACGAACCAGCCCCCTACCCCCTAACGATGAACGCCTCCACACCCCCTCTATCTTTCTCTACATCCCTACATAAAGCCCAGCCAAACCCAGCCGCCCCCAATTAACGCCCTAACCGAGCGAATTACCCACGATGAACACCCAATCCTACTACCAATCCTTCCCAGCACAAGGCTATCCTCCTCGACCTCTTCTCTCGCGATGTCGCTGTTTTCTTAGAACGCTATGGGTCAAAATTGACCTTTGATGAGCTCCTCCGCCGCCTCTGTTTTGCTTGGGTTTTGTTTTTGTTTTATCAAAGGCAATTTTTGTGATCTGGGTTTGGAATTTGGATGTTTGCAGATCTGGGATCTGCATGTGGAAGTAATTTATGCGCCTCCACCATCTCAAGGTTGTTCTGTTTGTCCACCAAAGATTCAATCGTAAATAAAATTTCACTTGTGCATGTCGTTTGTCGATCATCAATTCCAGGTTCATAGATCTGCAAACTCACAAAAAAAAAATCTCTGGAAATCTCCAAGCCACGATTGCTCGAGCCACGATTTCATCTCATCGCTGCTGTAAATCTCCAAGCCGTAGAGGGTATTGGCTCGATTTCAAGTAAGTTTTTTGTCCGTTCATCTTTGATTTCTTCATTCAATATTCGAATCCTCACAAATTTGTGTTTTGGGTTGCAAATTAGATATAGGGTTATTGTTTTCTGCTTTTATAGGTTATCTTATCTCTTCTTCATTGTGTTTGTTTCTATATCATTTTGCTGGTTGGATGCGACGTCGAGGGACTGTGGAAGTTCCGATCGACGAGAAAGCTCTTGCGACAGAAAAAGCAGCTTTTGATCGCCCTCGGTGGTGGAGACCAAGACGTTGGATGTGGGGTTGTGAATTTTTTCATCTAGGTTTCTAATTCATTCATATCAGTTGTAGGACCAATACATACAGTTGAATGAATCATGATTATTATTGCTAGTTTTTTTACCGAGGTGATTTGAGTGAGATTGTGATGAAATCTTCAAAAATTGGAATTGGATTTTTTCGTTTCTTATCTTGATGTCATGACAAATATTTGGTGATAGAATAGAATTGTAGTTGGATTATGTTTGTGATGAATTGAATTTTGTTGGGATTGGGGTAGTTGGATTTTGGTGGGTTTGGGGTAGTTGGATTTTGCTGGGTTTAGGGTAGTTGGATTTTGCTGGGTTTGCAGCGATAAAAGATGAAGATTTTAATTTTTTTAGTTTTTTAATTTATTTATTTTAAGATTATATTATTTATTTTAAAATATTCAATTTTATTTTTTTCATCTATATAGAATTCATGTCAACATAAAAAAAAGATCCACAAGTGCCACTTAGGCGCTTAACATATTTGTTTAACAGATTGCTAACGGTGGGTACCTAAATGTTGTGTTTTGATAATTTAGGTACCTAGATGAAAATTTTCATAGTTGGAGTATGAACTTGAAATAACTCCTATAATTTGGGTACTTTTATGTAGTTTATCATAAATTTAATTATTTGCATTCAGAAAACATGATTGATCTCTGCTTCATTGTTTGAATTTTTTTTATTTCTTTTTAATTTGTCTTATTTAATTCAGTTCAACGTCTTTATATTTGACTGGTATGTTAGATCTTTCTTTTTGTGTAATTGTTAAGTTCAGTACCTCTTTATGTGGACTCGTTATATTAGGTGATTGTAGACTTAAAGTTTATGAACAATTGTTATTAACCGAGCGATAATGACCTTAATGCTCAATCTTAGGGATTTTCTAATTGTAATAAGTGAGTTGGATTCTATTCAAGAGCGATCCAATGGTTATCACGCCTTCACTCAAAGTGCTTTACTCATAATCATCTTCAAGCTATTGTAGTTTTGTTTTCATAATTTTATTTTATTAATAAAATTTTATGACTCAAAAAATTTAAAATTTGTTTACATTCCCGTAGCGTAAGAATCTTCGTATATAAAATTTAAAATAATTAAAAACAAAATATCTATTATATTGAAAGATCGCAAATGATGTCGAGTGAGTGGATTTAGAAGATAATGGCAAGGTAGGAAGGTGCCTAATTAGACGCATGTTTGACATCCATGATTATTATTTTAAGAATATAAGCTTGTGGATCAGTTTTGGCCTTGATGATAATCATTTCAAAACTTCACTTAAAAGTCTAATACGAATTAGTAGTGATGTTCCAATATGCCCTACAAATATTATTTATAGAGATATCATATCTTAAATTGGTGTTCAAATTCTTGATCATATCATCTTGACTACTAAATATATATGTGGGAATTGTTGGAAGAAAACTGCTCCATTAATCCATGGACTTCGACTACACAGAACTACTCCACAGAAGAGACTCTGACGTCTGTGTCTCTGCACCTAATTCCTTTTCCTCAATAAGAATATTTATGTTTGTTCAAAAAAAAAAGAAAACAATAAGAATATTTATGAAATTGATCACAAATCACAAATTTATGGTGAGTCGTCAATATCGGATGACTAAACCATCACAAATTTGCTTGATTTTTTTGTATAGATATGCTTTATATAATAATTAAAAAATGAACATTTCCGATAATCAATTATCCATCATAAAGGAATGAGCATACATCTACATTAAAATGGCGGACGCAAATATTGCTCTTGATAAAATTATAAATGCAAACTTTTTTCTATGCTGGTTTGATCTCAAAACAATCAAATCCACAACCTATAAATTAAGCAATATTTAAACATAAATCGAACTTAACGAATGCGTACATTGCGCACCAAGGGTGGGTAATATGTAAGATTTTATTTTGAGTAGGTAAGTGATGATATCAACATCTTGTTGTAGACGATGATAAATTGATGATGCGACATGAGCATTACAATTAAGAATGGTACTTACTGGCGCCTAGCTAGCTAGCTGCTACAGGTCACATTTGCCATGTCCGGTCTACTTCCTCCTGCAACCTTTCAGTGGTCCCTTTGGCCTTCGTTTTCATAAATATTGACATGAGAAATGATGCTCTTTTTTGGTAATTTTCACCACGAAGGTAGCCATTGAAACATTGATATAAGTATCCATGCAGTAGGTAGCCATTGACATTTGGTAAATCATAAATGCAGTGACAATAACACATGCAATTAATTGGAAGGATTGAAGAAACTTACCCAGCTAAAAATAAGGGCCGACGATGCGATAAAATATAGCGCGCAGCAAAACCCTTTTCGGGTAATTAATTATTTGAATGATGTGCGCCTGTTTAGTGTTTACAATTTATTTATAATTAAGCTCTCACGCTAAACTGTTAGGTATCAGATTTTACACAATGTAAATAAGAGAGCTTAGAAGAAAAGTAGAGATGATGTTAACAAGAATGACTTTATTTCTTTTTTTATTGACTCTTACTTACCTATTACAACACTCAATAGGTTATTTATAACTTTTTACACATGCTTCACAGCTTGTGCCCGATTACTTAGTCACTAAGTAAGTCACTCAACTGACTGAACCAATTTCTAACAACTCTAACAAACTTAACAGCATAGCACATCTGTCTTACAGCGGTTGGACAACTAAAACATAGCTGTGAACCGCAGTGTGAGCATCAGTGAAGCCGCTGCATAGTGACAGTGTATCCGTACAGCAGGTCATCTAACATCCCCCCTCAAGCTGATGGCGGAGAGGCAACAAGCATCAGATTGGAAGAGTGCAAATAGAAGAGGTCGTCTGCTAAAGCCTTGGTGAAGATGTCTGCTATCTGATCACCATAAGACACATGTTAAACATCCAAATCTCCACGAACTACACACGTTCCCTAAAGAGACATTGATATTTGGTAAATCATAAATGCGTTGACAATAACACATGCAATTAATTGGAAGGATTGAAGAAACTTGCCCGGCTAAAAATAAGGGCCAACGATCCGGTAAAAATATAGCACGCAGCAAAACTCTTTTCGGGTAATTAATCATTTGAATGATGTGCGCCTATTTAGTGGTTACAATTTATTTATAATTAAGCTCTCACGCAAGGCAAAACATGCATTCCGAAATGATTGTACGTGATGTTTGTTGATATATGCGTATCTCTGAGTGGATCTGCAGGGTATGCCAATTTTACAGCTGGTAGAATACTAAGATTGGGTACATGCAGATGCAGGAGGGCCGGTTTAGAACAGATGCAGGAGATGCAGATCGATGAAGAAGATCTGAAGATGCAGAGACTCAGAGACGTACAAATTGAAAGCGTTAAGTTACGTAGGCCTACATGTACATCTGCTAGGCTGTTCTTTCGTACATGTGACATTTGGCATCCTACTAATCTTCTACAGGCCAACATATGCATGCAGTGGCCGGCCCCTTGCATTTCATACACATATACTTATATGGTGCCATAAACGTGGCAATAAATTAATCATAAATGCATGCACTTCAATATAATAACATAACAAAATTGTGGAATACAGTACTGGAATTGAAATTACCTACAAGCCCACTGTACGTTCGGTATTCTACTTTAAAATTTGAATTAATCAAATTCATATTATTTTCGAATTGAACCGGACCTTCCAGCTCAACCAATTTGGTCTTTACTGTTCAATTTCAAATACCGAGCTGGTCATCTACCTTTTTCACGCGGCACTAATCTATTGGTTGAATTGTATACACATCGTGGCTCTGATGTCGATCTTCGGAGATGGCCAGTGATGAGGGCGGTCCGGCTGACAGTTCCGGCCAGTAAGTTCACCCCAATAACTTAGTATTATATACAACGTTACAATTTACAAACACTCAAACAGGATCCAGTTGAAATGCCTCATTACTTAGTATTTTTTTTTATAATACTAAATAACAGAGAAGAAGATCATACATACCTGGGGATGTAGTCTTTACAAATCTTAAATTTGAGACGATGGAGTGTTATTTATAAGAATCGTCATTTTAACCCATCTCATAGGGCCTGAGGGCAAATAAAGAAAAAACAACTGAGGTGGTGTGTGTTACTTTGATCCATGAGAGAAGAGCATTACATCAAGATGGGCCTTATATGGTTGGGGTCTTGGGTTTCGGTGGCCCAAGGTCTTGCTGAATGTCATCCCAATATCATCCAAAAATTTGTTCATTTGGGCTCAACTTCCGCAGACTGGCCTGGAACCTGGATGGCCTGACAAAAAAAAAGCCTTCATTTGTTCCCAAAATAAAGCATTATCGAACAAAGCTAAATCATAGGTCATTGAACTACTACCACAGTGAACTAGGTACTTTAATGGTTTCTGTACTCGTCTGATTTACTTTTAAATTTAGTGTTTGAATTTTATTTGCTGTCTTTAGGCGCCACCTGTGGGGGGCGTAAAGAGTGCCTTTGCCTAGTCTTTCCCTATTAGAGACCTCATGTTTGCACAAAGTCTCATGGAGAATGAGAATTATTCCAATACTAATATGTGGGGGGACATTTTGTGCAATGTCAACAACACTACCATAACAATCTACCAAGAAAAATTACAAAATAGTTTACATTTTAGGAGAAGAAAAAGTAATTACAAATACATGATCTGAATGTCTCTTCTGGCCATTAGAAAGTGTAAGGGATACTCCTGACTTGATATCGGTCTCACGTGGAAGTCTGAGTTCTTAAGGCAGAAATTAATCGCATACCAAGATGTGTGGGGACATATTATGCGATGTAAAACAAATTGCTACAACAATCTATTATATCTCTGGTGAAACCAAATCATTTTAGTACAAGAAAAATTATGAAGTAGTTTATATTTGGCTTATTACTCAAAATGCTCATCGAATCGGACAACGAGTTTTAATTTGATCCTCCAACGCGAAATCGTAACAATGTAATCCCTGAACTCCCCTTCTGTCAAGTCCGTTGCACCAAAAGTTAGTCTTTGTTACTAACGGCAGTTAGAAGAGGGTATTTTGTCAAAAAATTAAAACAATTACCCTAAAAGGAAAAAATTATTCCCCAATCCACCCCAACCCTCCACAACCCTCCCAATTCTTGCCTTCAACCAAATTACCCAACCCACCACCTCTTCCTCTTCGATCACATCGCCATCCTCTTCTCACAAACCCAGCACCACCATCATCTTCATCTCCGTCTCCCTCCACAAGAAAGGAATTGAAAGCCCTTTCTGCTGCAACAATGGAATTAAATAGTTTTGGACACTCATATAATCCAAGAGATTGAAGAGAGGTGAGGAATTTAAAGCCCTTTCTGCGGCTCAGTTTCTTCAGATTTGGGAACCGCCAAATTGCAAGTCGAGTAAGAGATTTGGGGAACAAAAAGGTTTCCATCGAGTTCACCATCTCATTATTATTCTCCTTCTCCATGTGGTGGTCGTCGTCTTCGTAGTCAGGTGGAAACGACACCACATCTGGGTCTTTACCTTCTATCAACAAACTCCTAAGAGAGGTGAGTATGTGCAAGTACAACAACTTCCATACCTGCCTACAACTCTTGTTGCTGTTCATCTTCAAAATTCTAAGTGAAGTTAGGTTGGGAGGAAACCAACTACTCATCAAACGGCCTTCACCACCTAATTTACATATGCTGTAATCAATTCTCAAATGCTCAAGAGAGTCGAGGCTGTGCATGTCATCTCCAGAAGATAACTCCTCCAAGTTGTCGCATTCGAATATCTGGATGTCTCTCAAATTTGGACTCAGTCTCGGGATGGAAACAAGACTTCTACAATTATCAATCCATAAGTCATGAAGATTGGTGAGGTGGCATAGGCCTTCCGGTAAGTATCTCAGATTTGGGCATGAACGGATCGAAATACGTTCAACCTGACAATAATAATTAGGATTATTGCTACCGTTGGACAATTCAAATCCAAACCCATCCCACATTATTATCTCCAATTGCTCACACCTAAGTATAGAAAGAGGTTTAAGCGCCCTGGGAAACTGGCTTCCTCTCAGTGATAATGACGCCAGAGATGGACAATTTTCTATGTACAACTCCTGAAGACAAATATGATGATAAACGAACAACCCCCTCCTCCTCCTCCTCCTCATCTATTAATGATTTCAAACTTTAGGGAGATGAAGATGATGGTGGTGCTGGGTTTGTGAGAAGAGGATGGCAACGAGATCGAAGGTGAAGAGGTGGTGGTGGGTTGGGTAATTTGGTTGAAGGCGAGAATTGGGAGGGTTGGGTGGATTGGGAAATATTTTTTTTCTTTTAGGGTAATTGTTTTAATTTTTTGACAAAATACCCTCTTCTAACTGCCTTTAGTAACGAATACTAACTTTTGGTGTAACAGACTTGACAGAAGGGGGGTTCATGTAACAACCCACCCCCGCTCGTAAGCCTTACGGGATGGCCATTGTTATGGCCGCAGGGAATCCTCCCAAAGCGAAGCCCAAGGTTCACCACCTTTAACAGTGGAATCTTACCTTCACAAAGGTATTGAGCTGCAACTCAATTGGTGAAAGGTGTCCACCTTGAGTGGAATAAAAAGGCTTGGTCCAGGGTTCAATCCTCAAAGGCTGCAACTAGGGGATTTGAATGGGGACTTCGCTAACAATACATTTGTGAAGGTAAGATTCCACTGTTAAAGGTGGTGAACCTTGGGCTTCGCTTTGGGAGGATTCCCGGCGGCCATAACAATGGCCATCCTGTAAGGCTTACGAGCGGGGGTGGATTGTTACATAAAAATGTACGCTCCCCTGAAGTTCCTGGAGCAGTATCGCCTGTCCAAATTAATAATCGGGATTGAGCTTGCTTGGACAGGTTTGTGAGTGGACTTTTGGTTTATAAACTATAATGCATGCTTAAATGTATCTTTGATTTAAATACTGTTATGTATGGGTGCAATGAATTTCTGGAATTTAGAAATGATGCTGGACACATGTTTTCCAATATTTCAGTGAAAATATGTTTTGAGAAATGGCCTGGTTTTTGTACTCGATTTTGATATCGTTTTGACGTGGTAAATATTTGAGACTGTGATTTGGGTTTAGACCCGAAATTATGATTTTACCGATTTTGGCCATAAAATGATATTTCAAAGAATTTGGCTTAGGCCAAGAAACAAAGATTTCAAAATACGGATTTGGTTCACTGGTTTTCTGTCCCGATGGTTAAAGTTGCTCTAACTGGTGTTGAGGGGTTTTGCTCCACTGGTTGTTGAGGGCTCCGACTTTGGTGTTGAGTGGTCTTACTCCACCGGATCGCGAGGCTGTCTATGCATAGTACAGAGAGTTATAGTACATATTTTAACACATCTCAAGGGATACCCTGATGTGTTGTGGATATGTCGAGAACAGTGGATTTGAGATATTATGTGTCCATGTTGAATTAAATGATTTTAAACTCCGTTGGGGAGGATTTTCAAACCAAATTGTGGACCACAAGGTATTTTCATTATATAGATTTTATGTGAGTCCAACTAAGTGGTTTTAAAGAGAAATGGAATTTCGATGGTTTCAAATAATGTTTTTATATCATAAACTGTTTTATGTGATGTATCCATGGTTTTATAAATGGAGGGGGAAAAATGTAATAGTTCCTTGGGAAAACGATTTATAAATGATTATTTTTCTCCACTCACAACTTTTGTGTTTAAAACCCCTTCAGGCTGACGCGGACACTTATCTCGAGGCAGAGACATTAGTACTTTCGGCTGCGCTGTGTAGTTATACTTGAGTAGGATATCTAAATTGTACTTTTGATCATACTTAGACGCTTTGATATTATATTGTATTTGGTTGATCATTAATTATGGGAATTATTGAATGCTTGAATCCCTTGTCTGACAAGTGGAAGTATTTATTATTATTATAATTTGTAAGGATTGAAGAGTAATTTGGGAACTTTTCCTTAGGTTGTCAGACGGGATCAAGGTTCTTCCCGAGTTTCGAGGGGAAATTCGGGATGGGTCCTGACAGTTCAGGAATTACATTATTAGAATTTCACGTTGGGGGAGTAAATTGAGACTCACTATCTGATTCATGGAGCATTTTGAGTAATAAGCCTTTATATTTCTTAGAGTCAATGACATAGAGGTAAAATATGAGTATTTTAGATGCATGAGGGATTGTAATATTTTACTCAACTTTTTCCAAAAGAAAAGAAAAGAAAAAGAACATTAGAGGGTGAGAAGTACTTTTCTTTTCTTCCTGTGAACAGCTGGATCATGGAATTGAATACTTATGAAGCAATGGGGAACCTTCTTTTTTTTAACCCCACTTATGGAGAAAATTTTGGGTGTGAACTTCACACCACCATATTGGTGTTATTAATTAATAGGGCTAATTTATATTATGACATGGCAGTACAAATAATTGAAATATTTTGAATTTCAAATCGAAAATTGTTTCTTCATTTTAGAAAAAGTAATTATATATTTATATTATTATAAAATTAAGAGAGTCAAAAGATTTTATCAAAAAATTCTAATTAAAATGCCTTTTAAATGATTTAATATTTAAGAATATAATAATAAAATTAAATATTAAATATTTAATTTATTAAAAATTAAATATTAAATATTTAATATTTAATTTATTAAAAATTAATTATTAATGGAAGAAATGAATGAGTAGTCGACTCAAGTAGTTATTTTTTTAATTTTTAAATATATTTTGTAATTAAAAATATATTTTATTATATTTTAATTTTTTTAATAAAATTAATTAATTAATTAATACACGCGTAACGAACGTATGCTATAAGATTAGTATATTATAAATATAAGTAAATCGAGTAAATAATAACACTCCATCCCACATTCAACAATTTCTCCGCAGAAGGAGGGAGATAGGAAGAAAGCAACAAGTGATTTGCATGGTCATTATCGTGTGGGCCCATTTTGTAAAAGTTTGGGCTTAGCGCCGCGACAAAAGGGGCTTGTGGGCCCAAAGAAAAAGAATCCAACCTAACAAAAGTGCCTCTCTCTTTTCCAAATTAATAGTCTCCATTGATCTCCAAAATCTCAGAAAATCAAGTGCCCTACATTCACCACAAGCACTATTCTCCCATCATATTCTTCTCATTTATAACTAAGATATATATAAATAATTCGAATTTTATAAATAATAAGAATATATGATTACCCATAAGGAGAGGAGCATCCGAAGCTTTTTTGGATTTATGCTTTTGTTTAATGTTGTCTTTCTTTTTCTGGGTACCAAATGGTTCTGCTTTCTCTTTGTAGTCAACACTCAACAATCAACAAAGCCCAAGAAAAGCAGAGGAACAGTGCTCATAAATGATTACCCATCCATCTCATTCACTCTCTCACTCTCACTATTCCAGGCGATGTAACGTTCTTAATCTTTGTGTGCATCCATATGACCTCTCTATATAAAATTTAAATTTACCCAATTCGAGTTAGCATATCTATGACTCACTCCAAGTCCTTTATTGCATAGCTTACGCCAATCAAACACTAAATCCAATCAATCTCAGGCTTTGGCAGGCATGGCTCAACAGCAACAGGTACTGCTTTGTCTCCAACCTCATTTTCTTTGGATTTTGGTTCAACCCACCTTAAAATTTTAATGTTGGATTGTGTTTTTTACCTATAATTTGTGTGGGTTTGTGGGTCATGTTAATTTTGTCACTGTGATTTCATTTCTGGCCGGTGACTGATATGATTGTAGGAGGAAGGGTGGCCTCTGGGCTTGCAGCCAGTGCATGTGAGAGTTGGGTTGGCTTCAAATAATGAATTCAATGGATCGATTTCATTCAACACTTTACTCACTGGTTCTCCAACTTCCTCCACAGATTCTTCATCAAATCTAGACACTGAGGTCAGTACAATTAACTCACATTTTAGTTATACTATACTAGTCATGTCTTTGATGTCTATAAATAAATGCAATGTATATTATCGAGACCTTTTTTTGATAAAAGATCACTCACGTCAGTGGTACAATGAAAATCAGAGACAATTTCGAGCCGACTCTGAAATCTTGAAGATATGTCTAATGACATGTTGTGCATTGTGGGCGTATGTTTATTTTTATATAAATGACATTTTGAGTTAGTTTAATATAAATTTACGAAAAACGATTCAAAATCATATGCAATGAGAATACATCTATTCTAGCTATGTGTATATTATATGTATATTTGGTCTGTACAAGATTTGTATGTACTATTCCTATGTATATATAATACCTTCTGTTTGTGTCAGGTTGTTTTCTTCATGCAATTTGAAATTGAAATATAACTGAAAATGTCAACTGATTTTTGTTTCTTGATAATTCTTATGACTTGATAAGGACCTAATCAGTCATGAATTAACTAACAATACAGCAATTGCTATACCCATCTGTCTCTACCCATGTTGGATGAGAATAAAATGATTAGACTCCACTATTAATGTAGTGTATGGGGAGAAAAATTTTGTTATCCCGTTGTATGTATTAGAAGTGTTTACTTTTTCTTTCACCTTACGTAAGAACACACTTATGACAGGATGAAAAAGTAAACACTTGTTATGCCTACAACGGTTTCAGCTAAGCTTATCTCATGTTACGAGAATCTGATGCTCAGTACATGTTCTATGGCTATTAACTCGAAATATCTTTTGCTTGTTGCAGTCTACAGGGTCATTTTTCCATGATAGGAGCATCACACTTGGGAGCCTCATAGGAATCAATAGCATTCTAGAGCTATCAAGAAGATCACTAAGGGGAAGAAAAATTGATCAGACCAGCAAGGATAAAAAGAGCAGCAACAACACCTCCAAGTTCAGATTGTGTTTTTTTTCTCTATGCTCCAAGGACACTACAGATGGTGAAAATGTGACCAATCATCCTCCATCTCTTGCCCATTTTCTTGCAGTGGAGAGAAGGGCAGCCAATGAAAATTACAGAACTAACCCTCCTATTTATGGACCAGAAGATGAGCTTGTTTTAGCTGATCAAGATCAGACTGTTTCTTCACAACCCAGTAACTCACTCTTTGTTGATGGTCAAGTTGCTCCTCCTCCTCACTCTAGTTCTAGTGATAGTACATGGCTTGGTTCAGATGTTGATCAAAGAAAACCAATGCTATTTTCATGCATGTGTGGGCCACTCTCTCATTGACCAATTTGTCGCTAAATGAGTCATGATGACCTGACGAGCATTCTGTTTTCATGTGTTTGTATTGAGCAAGAGTTCTGAATTTGATGCTATTGGAAAACATAAAGAGGTCTGTTGCATTTTTGTCTAAAATAAGAGGAGGAACATTATTTCATTAATCAATTTTTGTTGCTAGCATTTGGCTTGATTAATCTCCTTTCATGCCAAGTGCAAATAATGTTCATTTCCAATTTATGTTCCAATTCCAAAAGGATGTTGACGTAGTGCCTATCATTTGGTACTATGTCCTACCTATTTGACTAAAATGACTAGAGAATATCTAGGGGAACAAGAAAACTTTTGCATACCATTCAACCTTTCCCATATATTTTTTTTGGATAGGTCAAGAAGTATAATTCAAAAAAAAATAACATTACAAGTTTACAAGGGACATTCCCCAGGAAAAACAAGAATTCTATATTACACCTACAGATAAACTCATAAACACAAGCACTAGGTTTAAACTGAATCAAAACACACATTGATCCAAACAATAATTCAAAGTCCATCAGACCCTAAACTAAACAAAAGCCCAGTCCAAAGCTAGACTAATCTAATTCCAACCCCAATCCAAACTAGGCCAGAGAAAGAAACAGAGACAAAGTCCCAGCCCAAAGGGCTGGACCAACACCCGGCCCAAGGTCCAGATAGGCCATAGAGCTGTGAAGAGACGACAAGCCTCAACTACCTGTACCAACACACCGAATAACTAAAACCACACCTGCATCCATGTCACTGTTGCATCCGCCACCGTCGTGGCAGCCGTCGCCGCCGCAGTCTGAAGCAGCCACGGTTGCAACATCGGAGCATGCAGATCTGAGAAATCAGGTCGTCGGAACACTTACAACAATCGCAGCATATCAGAGAGCGCTGCCGCAGCCGTAACAACGCCGCCCCAAGCTTCGTTGCAGAAGCATCACAACGCCCACGCCTCGCCGCAACAACTCCTCGCACCGTCGCCGTCGCAGACAGGCACCACCTCTAGCGCAACATCATCGCAAACACTGCATCGAAGCAGCCAGCTCGTGAGCAACCAACCGCCGTCGCAGCTTGAACTCGCCGTCCATCCTCAAAGCCCACAAACCGATCTGGGCTTCCATCGCAACTGACCCAACAAACGGAACACACGACATGCGTCCATCGCCAAGCTTCCGAATAAGCCACCTCAGTGGCAAGCCAACATCCGCCGCACCACCAACCAACCACCATAGGAGCACAACACAGTTGGTCCAAAGCAGGTCGGCGAAGCAAAACGAATTGAAGGGGAAGAGAGAAAAAAGAGGGGAAAAGAAAGAAAAGGGAGAGGCGGAGAAGAAGATGAGGGAAAAGGAAGGAGGAAATGGAGTGCCGCCAACCCCCCGACCTCAAAGGGGATCGGCGGCTAAGGTTAGGACTTTGGCTTTTGGTTTTTAGAGAGAAGGCATAGTCTTTTGTTTTAAAGACTTGGGGTTGGTAAATTAATGCATTCCTTTCCGACGCCGGCATCATACGGTACAGACAACCCCAGAGAGCAAAGAGCCCACAGCTGACACGACGGTCGTAAATTTCCCAAATTTACTGCCAAATAGGATCTCTCCCATAACACTTCACATAGCACCTTCAATACTTTTATGGTAGCTCCAAAATATCTAAGGGGGCACAAAAGTACTTGTGTGCATATTTCATGCTCTCTAGTTTACCACCAAATAGGATCTTAAGCGCCTTATGATTGCAATTTGGGAGGATGTAAGCGCTTACAATTTGGGAGGATGATTACTTCAATTAATTCTTGTGTTCCAATAGTGACTTTCAATTCATAACTTGTTACTTTCTATGGTGTTTTCGACATTAAATTAGATAAAAAATTCAATCATATTGAGTACCCAATTCAATCTACATTAGGGTACTTAGAATCGGTACTTAAAATGTGACACACCCCTACTAAACTTTCAAATAACACTCCTAAGAATGACCCTTGGATACTTTTCCTCATGAACTACTATCATAGTTTCGATTTATCCTCATACTATTTCCTTAACTAATTTAGCAAGTAACGCTAGATTCAAGATAATTTCACTCACTTAAAGCACGTAAGGGACATGTGACTCGCCTATAAGATCAACCCCGTCTTTCAACCATACTTCTCCTTTAATGTTATATGTAATGGAAATATGGAAGAAATCGCTTCAAATCTAATAAGTGCTACATTGATTTTTTTTTTTTGATACAACGGTAATAAAAAAGAAAGTTTTTTTTTTCGGGGTTGATGAATAAAAAGGAAAGTTTATGTAAATTAAATGTATATTTCACTTTTTACTAAACTTGAATTTAAATTACTAAATACACAAAAAAAAACACTCTAATCTGAATAACAAATTGACTACTTTTTATGAGAGGAGCCTTTAAACTGTACACTTAGTGACAAATTTTAATTTACCCAACTCAATTGTTTTGGAATCTAAACCCTACACTTGGCGCTCAGAAAGCTGCAACAAGTCAATAGCAATGTCTAAATCAGAAGGGACCTTCAAACTGTCCAGTGTCCACACATGAATAATTTTACTCAACATCATCCACTGACATATAGAAGGGCCCAACTGAAATCTAGGCCCACATAATTTAAGTAGGCCTAGCCTATTTCTTGACTTTTCAAACACTCACAGGCCAAACTTGTCTTCCTTAAGTCAACATCTTGTCTGATCATCAGATGTTTCACTATTGACTAAACTGTCCTTGTTGCTGCTGATCAACCTCATCTCATCAATAAAGACACAATCACATGAAATCCATCTGCCAATCACTTTTTTTTCCATTAATTATTTGTATTTCTTGGTGCCACATAAATCCCATTTTTTTTTTGGCCAACCACATAAATCCCATTTCAATACACAAACTACAAGAAAATACTTTAAAATTGCCAGCAAAAATATTAAAATAAAATAATATTACATCTCACAAGGAAAGATGGGTGCATTTGAGGAGGGTCAAAAGCAGAACATGTCCTTGACTCTTTCCAAGTGTTTTCTTGTGCAGCAGCCATTCAAGAATGTTGAATTTTCAATTTGAATAAGAAAAAGAATTTCTTCCCTCTTATTTTTTTCCCTTTTTTTTTACTTCCCAATTCAGATATCTAACAGACTCTCACTCAATCACCAACTAACAAGATCCTTGCATCTCAAGTAAACAAATTTAACATGACTAAATCATCTAACCCAAACCCTTTTTGCCTGCAACCCACTTCTTTGCTTATTTCCAAAACTACATACCACATGGAATTTTTATCTGTACATACCAAATAGGTCAAGAACCAGCAGAAGCTTCTTCGCCTCTAATCACAGATGGAACCCTTTTGATTACCGAATGCCATTGATCATCAAGGCTTGTCAACCCATTCATTCTCAGAGATAGTACTTCCTGAGCCACGGCCACCCATCTTCCCAAAAGAACCCATTGCCGATAAGCTCTTGAAGCTGCTGCTTCCCTCATTGAAGTTTCGGGACTTCCTTGCCTTTCGTATCTTGGAGGAATTGTTATCTCCGGTGTCATGATCAGCATCATCACAAGTTTTGATCTGTGCAACTACCAGACGGGCAATGGTGCTTCGACAGAATGGGCAAACTGGTGGGGTTAGGCACAAAGTAGTTGGATTAGGCTTCTTGTGGCAGCAGAGGGCTAGAGTGCATTGTGCACACATTTGGTGGCCACAATTTTCGACTTCAATTGTGCATACCTGCTCAAAGCATATGCAGCATAGATCTGAATCGCTTTCCTGCAATAAAACAATGTGTCCCGGTGAATAATTTGGTCCCATACGCATTAAACAAGACGATAAAAGTGTCTATACAGTTCACATGACTGTTGAATACATGTTTCCTTTTGACCTTCCTATAACTGTGAAAATGCAATTAAGCAGCCACATCAAAATCTAATGCCAAGGAAAATATAACAAGCAAAGACAAAATAGTACAGTGTGTAACTATCATTGAAACTCATGGACCAGCTCACAGGTATGGAAATAAAGCTCACGAATTTGAACAGTTTCAGTTAAATTCACTTTTCGGGATCAGAAACACAAATTTTGAATTTAAAGAGCAAGATAATCAAACATTTCAGAATTTTCCTCTTTAGGAAACATTCAAACAGAAAATCCGTCAATTGTGTCAATTATGAATAGACTCTAGTCCTACTGCATGTATGCACTCTCTGAGATGGGACACCATCTTTTCAGTAATCACAAATTAGCGGTGAGTAAAATTTTTAATTGTCCTAGACAATTAAGAAAGACAAAAAGAAAAAGAGATATTTCATCATGTGGCCAGAATCAAATCAAACTCTTTTGGGTTATTGCGTAGTATTGAAATAGTTCAGTAAAGTATAGACATCCAAATGGGTGAAAGTGGGTGAAGCTCCTACTTTATAGAATATGATAGACATTTAACTTAAAAATAAAGAAAGAGAGGAGAGTTTTAATTACCACAGACAGATTGTCATCCATCCCTACATCAGAATGTGATGGAGATGGAAGAGAGTAAGCGGTTCCCTTCAAGATGGTCTTCTCCCTCTCCCTATTTGCCTCCATTAAGGCATGTTCTAGAAGAGCTTTTGCCTCCTGATTAAGCTCACTAATAAACTTCAAAGGTGCTGGCCACACGAGAGGCTCAGCTGATGAAGGATTTAGCATGGCTGCACACGCTCCGTGTTTGTGTTTCAAAGCAACTATATATGGTATTCTCCTGCATATACACAAAAACTAACATATAAGCCCAAAATCCAAATGGAGTTTTTGAAATCGAACCAAGGGATATGAATCACATGATAATCCGCCTTTAATAAAATTAAAGGTATATAAAACAATTGTATACTTCACAATGCACACCAATTATTGACTTGAAATTGAACAGCTCAATGGCATCATCAGGAAATTCAAAACTTGAATAATTAGTATTTGTTGTATTTCCATTTAGTGAGAAGCTTTGACACAAGTATATGGTGAATTCAGTGGTTTTCTTATAGCATCGCCACTTAATTTTATATTAACACTGATTCGCAGCCGTTTCCTTGAATAATCACATGTACAAAGACAAAGTTTTATATGGTTCTAATTAGGGAAAGAGATTCGAGAAATTTAATTTTCATGGACAACCATAAGAGGCCTTAATGTTTAACACTTCGTCATCTATTTTCAGTATCTTCAACTCCCATCAAGAAAGAAATTGTTTAGAGTTAATAGTACTAAAAATATAAAAGGAAATGAAGCAATACCCTGATGAATCTCTTTGAATACGATCTCCACCCCATGCCAATAATGCGCGAATGCAATCTAAAGATCCCCCTCTAGCAGCCAAATGAAGAGGAGTGCTCCCAGGACAGCTGTAAACAGAAATTTATCAATCAACAGCACAAAATTGACACCGTAGAGTAATCAGGATTTAGGAATTGATTACAGTTCATACCCATATCCACCAGTTGAAGCACAGACAAGAGCTCCATTGTCTAATAGAATATGTACGCATTCAGGCCTACTTCGACGGGCTGCCAAATGCAACGGTGTTGCTCCCCTGCCATCTCTAATATTCACAAACCGTGCAAATCCCCTGATATTGAATCCAATATATCATGTTATCAATAAGAAAATAGCCACATACATCAATCGAAGAGAAGACTAAAAAGAACCAGTCAGGAGACCAACCAAGAAACAGCAACAGGACTTGAATGAGCAGCAGAAACAATGGCTTGAAGGCAATCAGCATGGCCATAGTAAGCTGCATAATGCAAGCAGGTTCTTCCATGAAGGGAATCAAACATTAATACCTGATACATAAGCCACATTAATTTCATAGTCATTATTGGGGAAAGAAAATTTGCAAATATAGAAGAAACAATAAAAAAAAGTTGGGATTTTGAGATTTTCACATACATTTGCTCCTGCTTCAAGAAGCTTTAGCACGCACGAGATCTTGCCATGCATTGCAGCCAACATGATTGGAGTCTGAACCATTTCCCAATTTCCAATCATCAGAACAACAAAAATCAAAATTTGTTTTATAATCAATGAACTTTCACATTGTAAGCCAAAAAGTTACCTGTTTGTGACGATTTAACGCATCTGGATTTACAGATCGTTGTAAGAGCATAGAAAGAATCTGCCAATCAGACCCAAATGAGAGAAATATCATCAAAAATCAAACATTCAAACACATAAAGATTCCACCCAAAAAAAAACAGATTTCCCACCAAGAATCAAAAACCCAAAAAATCCCATTTCCCCAAAAAAACTTGAAGCCAATCATTGAAATCCCAATGAAATAATGGAGTGAATACGAGGAGCCCACCTCGATCTGGCCATTCGCAGCAGCAATATGAAGAGCAGAGTAACGATCATAGACAGTGTTGTAGCGCAAGAGAGTTGGGTCTCTCTCTAGCAAAGCTTCAACCGTGTCCAATTCCCCAAATTGCACCGCTCGGAACAGCCCATGTTCATCACTCTCTCTGCAACTCAATCCCTGGCCCATCTCTCTCCCTCAGTTTCTCTCTCTCTCTCTCTCTCTTTCTCTCGCTCTCACTGTGAGTCAATGAGTCAATGGAGGAGGCTCGTCATTCAGCTCTGTGTTGAGTGAGCCACCTTCACCAGAAGGCAGAAGGTGGTGATGGCTTCCTTCGCTGTCTTAACAAAACCGTTTCACATTTATGTATTTACAAGCCGAGAGAGAGGGCGGGACACACACAGCGTTGGAGTTTGGAGCTGCCCCAAAGCCAGAACGGGAGCTGACCGAGTCAGCGTTAGGGCAGTCACTGGGACTGACTTCGGTCAGATGTCAGATATTTTGGGGCAGTTAGATTCCGAACCAGTTCCCATGGGCCAACCAAGTTCAACTCTAACTTTGATTTGGATGATTCAAAGAACGAATCTCATCCGTTGAAATGTTTCACGCGATGTCATCGGCCGTCGGATTTGAAATAATTTGGTTGTTAAGTTTTTTGCTTTTGTTTTTGTTAGAAATTAGGTTGTTAAGTTGAATAATAAATATTGAAAATTTGATATTAATCCTTTTTTCTTCTGTGGAAATACTTTACCATGTTTGACTGCAACTCTTTATTTTGGGCACCACAACCATTGACAATGGCTAACGACAACATCAATGCAAAGACTGCGTCGTTTTCGCCTTCACATTAAATTTGGGTTATGAATGTGGTCAATTGGGTTAGAACAATGTGGTTAATTTCTCTAATTATATGGTTTCAAGAAATATCTTATTATTACTATTTTATATGTACATTTTTATGGAAATACAGAATTAAACATAAGGAAATATTCATGTTAATTCTTTGAAAATAGAAAATAGTAAAATGATAAGAGGTAAATATGTCCACTCAAAATGATAAAATTAAGTTTTATAATTTAATTACTCTAATCCAATCTAGTTTTACTTGTCGAACCAGCTTATAGTATCTATTAATTGTATTGAAACTTATAAATGTAAGTACGTATCTCATGTTATACAAATAATATGTTATTTTAATCTAATTTAAACATAAAAAAAAAAAACTTATTTGGAAGAAGAGTACACCCAATTATAATTAACTTGATTTGCACACTTTTGTTTCTATTGGTTTGATTGGCAAAATGAGATGAATGCGATGATAAAATTTGGTACGAACACTTTTAAGAAATACGCTTGTCACCTACCACTTTGATTTCCCCACCTTATTCTCAAAAACTTTAATTATAGCTTTCTTCTTTATAAGAAATTATTTTATTTTTATGGAACCAAAGGATGAGTATAAAATTATATGAAATTAAATGGAAGACTGTCACGCTTGACGCTATATTACTTTTTACAAGATTTCAATTGATAAAAGTAAATTTGATGTAACTTTACCTTAAGGCCACGTTAATTTGGTGAGTAAGATTGGATTGGATGACTCTTCAAATTCAATGTTTTTTTTTTGTTAAATGTGACGAGGTGTCCTCACACCCAAAGAGTAAGACTAATCTCCGCTTAGGGTGCGGCTTGCCCAAACCTCGTTAATTTGGTGAATAAGATTGAATTGGATTTGATAACTCTTCAAATTCAATGTTTTTTTTTTTGTTAAATGTCACGAGGAGTCACCACGTTCAAAAGGTGGACTAATCTCCGCTTGGGGTGCTGCTTTCCCTGGGCCACAAAGTGCTCTCAACGAGTTTCGAACTCCTGCCAATTAGGCACTAGAAAATTCGTCATTTGGAGATGACACTTCGCCAACTGCATCACACTTTGTGATTAAATTCAATACTTTGAATGTCAAAATGGATTCAATTTTATTTTAGGACGATTAGATAGGATTAGACATAGAATGGAACTTACATTTTCTAATCCTATTATTTTAAGTGAATTGGATTGGATATGTTTTCTTCTATATCTACCCCCTCTAATCCCTTTATCATAACAACATAACCATTTTTACATTCAAAATACATTGAATTTGATGAGTTATCTAATATAATCCAATCACACCCACTAAACGAGCTTTAAAAGATAATTACATTAAAAGAAAGAAAGAAAAAAAGGTTATGCAATCAATGGGTTGTGATTGATGGTGAAATTGTCACGGGGCAGCTGTTGTGCATCTATGTGTGCCCCATCAAGTGGGGGATCAACTACATATTGATTGCTTTGTGTTGTATTTCATGTTTTTTTAATGAAGTTGAGTTATAAGGTTAAAAAATGTAAAATAGGTGCGCTTAGTAGATTTTAAAGAGGCTAAATAAATACATTAATTGTTATCGTCTATAAGTATTATTGGGTGGGAAGACAAAATCTGATGGGTGTGTGATAATAACCCCCACACTTTAATGTTGTTGATGCAACAAAGTAATTTTGTCGTGGTAATGATTTCCAATTCGCCAAAAAATATTAATAAAATTTTCTTAAAACGACAAATTTGTATGAATTTATAAAATGACGATAAATTTATATAAAAATTCCCTTTTAAAATGTACGATTAACATTGCTTAAAGTATAAAACAAGGTGCTCCGTTTGCAATCAATGTTTGCAAAATTTTATGGCCAATAAGAAAGAAATTAATAATGAGTTCTATTTTCAATTGCCAAATTGTTAACTAGGTCGACAAGAGGTTGCTTGGGGATTAATCTTTGTTTTTAATAATTAATAAAGAGGTTTTTCTTTTTGGTCATTCTAGGTAAAATGTAAAGGATATGTTTATGAATGTATACTTAGATTAATTCTCTAAGAATGATCAGCATATCAATCTTTTTAGGATCACAAAATCCCTCTTAATTTGGAAAAGTATAATTCCTCCCCCAACAAGCATTTTAGTACTTAGCTTTTCTAAAGAATCGCACGATTTTGTGGTGTCCAAGCCAAAGCAAAGAATAGGCTAGCTCAACCAAGTTTACAAATTAAGCTTCTTTCTTAATTTTTTTTTTTTTTTTCAGTTTACTATTTATAGTATCATAGAAGTATTCATGTATGTAGGAAAACCTCGACGATTTGACAAAGGGTTTATTAGTTAAACTGAAATTAAAAATAAATAAACCAAACTTACCAACCAATGGATTCATTAACCACTTAATGTACATGTAAAAAGTAATTCTTACAAACATGGTGGTTATATTGTTTAATGTCTCACACTAGCTATGTGAGTGACACGTGCTTAGAGTCCGGAACCATATGGAATATTGAGTTTTTTTGTGATTTGTTTTCTTAAATGATTCGTTTAACTTATTTAATTGATAACAGTTAATCACATAAATAAGATATCAACGTAAAATATAATCATTGATTAGACAGATTGATACTTTGAGTTTGAACCAATAGTGTACTTCTCTCTCTGGCGGAGTTCATAATATATTTTTTTTTTCTTCTTCCAAGATCGATCTAGTGTCGGTGGTGGAATTGTAATCGGGTAAATGAATATTAGGTTGAGCGATTTCTTCTCCAGACATACTCCATAGGGAGGGGCCACACTATATATTATGATTTTGAAACTGCCATGATTATATTTGCAATGAAGCAAGTCATTTTTGTCCAATTCAAGCTACTTATTACGTTAATATATAATTGGGATCTTCTCTTTTGTGTTCTTATTTCATTTTTCATTTCTTGATGTCGATGCCTGCCTTGATGAATGAGAATCTTAGGTTAACATGGACCGTACAAGTGTAGTCTTGCTTGTAGGAGGCAAGATGTCGGTGTTTCTATTTTATTAATCTAATTATACAATAAAATAAATAATCATGTGTTCAAGAAGGTTTTGTCATCCTTTGGATTTCTATTTTTCATTTCTTTGGATTAAAAAAAAAGAAAAAAGATGATTGGGCATCAATGTGCAGTGTGGAATCCTAATGGCACACTAAACCAACAATGTCACATGGTTAATTAGATTAAGGTTTTACTTATGTTTCTCTTAAAGATGTAGTGGGGTTGGTTTAAAAAAAAATTAATGAAATTTAGGAACCGATTTTTTTGGATAGACAAGAAAATAAAAGTTGAAGCTGAAAGCTCCTTGGGTTGTTTAGTAGATAGACTGAGTTGAAATTATATGAAGTTCAATATCAATACACAATATATATATATATCTTGTATATATAAAATCCAAAGTTATTATTAATTTATTCATAATTATAAGAGATCGTCTAGTAGTTTAAGCACTAATTTAGTTTATTTATAGATTTAATGTACGTTCAAATCTTATTATCTGTCTTTTGTAACCACCATAAGGCGTAAAGAGTGTCCCTGGTTTGATATTAACCTCTTGCGAGTGCCAGAGTCCCATGACAAAAGAAAAAATTAATATCATATCAAAATGTGTGAAAATATAATTCGTTCAACGTCGAAAAATAAATAAATAAATCACGCTATCAACCAAAATCATGTGTGTTTCCTTTGAGGTTGCTTAAGCAAAGAAAATTCCCCCTTAAGTACCAATTGTTATTCTTTGTATTTGTCTGCAAAATAGCCATTCTTCCCTTTATATTATAGAATATAGGCAGATATTTTAGCAAAGCAAAATAAAAGCCATCACCAGAGTTGGAAGGATCAAAGCAGATGGAATGCCTAGCTAGTGGAACAAGTCTCTCTCCATATGCTAATACTATCGTTGGATACTCCAAGTTTCCAACTATCGATCTGCGACTACCGATGGATGACCAGCAAAACAGACATCCTTTTTGTCTAACGATCCACTTGTCTGAAAAAAAATGAAATTCAATTAAGTCCAAATTTTATTTTTTATTTTTTTACAAAAATAGACTTCTTTTTAGGGGCCGAAAAAATTCACACACGTGTTTCAGTGCATTCCTGGCCACAATCAATAGACACACCAACAAGGGATCGAACCCGGGACATGCTGGAGTTTTTTGTACCAGCCCTAGGAACACCCTAACCACTTGACCAACTTGTTGTAGTTCATAGTTAACAGAATCTGAAATTCACAATATGAAATACGTACAACAAAATTTTATTTTAAAAGACAAATTTGAATTAAATTATATATTGAAAATTACGAATATTATATTTTATTTAATTAAGTACGATATTAATTTGTGAATGCAGAGTAAGTCGAACATAAAATATTATGAATTGTTGGCAAATGGATGGTGGTAATTTTGATGAATGATGAAAGATTTAGATGTCGATATTAAGAACAAGTTTTATAGCGTGCCCTTTCCCTCAAAAAAAAAAAAACAAACAAAACAAATCAATGATCCAAAAATTGAATAAATTAAAAGAAAGATGTATATGGATCCATTATTGGTGTGAAAGTTTAGATAGAATTGCCAAATATAGTACGTGGACATGGTTGTTAGTTGGTAGCCAACTTGGATTAAGATATTTAGCCGCAAATCAGGATTTTCATTTCTATAATTAATTCATTCGTCATTAAGATATTTCAGATATAGGATCGATGAGGTGACATTTTTTTGCTAGGTGGGTGTACATTTCTTATTCACATCTTTCAATCAAACGTGGAGAGCCTCTTCCTCTTTCTTTCCTCGCCAGCTGCCTTAAATTTATTTATTTTTAACTCTATTAAAATATTATGTTGAGATTATCGTTGAAAAAAAATATCAGTTAATTTGAAGATGTTTTGATAGCCGGTATCATTTTATGTATTAAAATAATCGACTTTTTGGATAACAGTTAAAAGTTTTATAATGAACTGTCAATATATTTATTCGATATATATAGATGATTAAAACATCGATCTCTAATTTGTTTGTTTTTTTTATAAAAATAATGATGTTTAAAAAATCAACCATTTCAATTATCAGATTTGAATATGGAATATTTTGTAGTTAATCACGGGAGAATATGTATATCGACTCTATAATAGATGCAAGTAATATTGCTCAAAATATCATCACGTGATATTTTTATTTGCTCATGAATTATATTTTAACATATGTGTATATATTTATTTATCGGCGCATGCATAATTAAAAATATAATATTATAATATGTAAAACAAAAATTTCGTAAGTAGATATTTTGAAAATATTTATAAAAAAAATTATGCCCCACCCCACTTGGAAAAATAGGGAATATATAGATATCGTTAGATAGATTGTAAAGGAAAGAAAGATTCTAGAACTCAACAAAAAGGAAGAGTCCCAAATTTAGCAAACTTTTTGCATGGGCCAACCCAATTTAGCAAGGTAGCAGTAGGATACGTTTTTTAGGGTTCCTACTTTAAACGTTCTTATCCTGAAATAAATTATTAAGAAATATAGTTTCTTCCAGCATTAGTCATCCATCCAGGTTGACAACACGTAGTACGTACACCCGAAGAAGATCTTGATTAATCTAATTCATCTACTTATTTTGAATTTCGGTGACAAATATTTTTCCATATATTACAACAAATTTAATATTAATCACGTACAAACAATCCATCTTCCTCAATCACGATGATAGAATATATATTAAAAGAACAATTCTTAAGATCAAAAAGAGTACGTAGGGTCAAAGATGATAATATGCAAATTGGAAATTAGCTGATGTATGTGCAGGTTGTAACTTATACGCAAACACGTACTCACACGTAAAATTATATTCTGGAATTAGATTTCCTTTCCACCATAAAACATCGATCTATGCATGCATGTTGAAGATTCATTGGCCCAGAATATTACAACCATTGAAATTTTCTCAGCAACCAATCAGTTGCTAAAAACGAGTCAAGTTGAAAGAAGATAATACGAAAATGGACTCTCCTACATATATATATGTGTGTCTGGTCAACAAGTGAACAGGGACTGCTTAGGTTAACAAATAACAAGTGGAATCATCGTCCAAATTGTTGGCTATTGGAATAAATTTATTAATATTTTGTTGGTTCTGGAAGAAATTGATGATGAGTTCTAATTAAGAAAACCCAAATTTAAGGATCAATTTCTATTTATTATACTGATGAAAGAGAGGGAAATGAAAGATACAGAAATCTTCTAGTGGCCAAATTCAATGGAAATCTATGTATAAGATATTTCTAAATTGAATTCTAATTTTTTTATGTTGACATATAAGTGAAAGGGAAATTGTTAATCTATACCGTGTTCATACGTAAACTTTGAAATATAAATTTCGATATTTTAAGTTTAAAATCTTGTTGTTACGTATTTTGAGTTATTTAAACATGCATTTTATATTGATTACGCGTATTCCAAAGTTTACCATAATGCCGTGAGTTGTTTTCCTTGTTAGCCACAAGCAAAGAGATATTACGTTTCTTTATGTAGAGAAAGGTAAAATAAATTACTATTTCGAGACTTTCTATGCTAATTACTAACAAATTTATTGACAATCTCTTTAATACAGATGAATTTCGTGTAGGTGACTAAGTGACGCACTTATATTAAGGATATTGTCAGTAAATTGTGTACAATTAGCATTATATATTCGTTAAGAATATGCAATTGATTGAAATAATCCAAACGTGAAATGGGGATTTCATGTGTAAATATAATCGTCGGTTTTTTGGTTTTTTTGAATGGATTAGAGAGATGAAAGTCAAACTTGAAACCTCTTTTAACTTTATAAGTAAAAATCCAATAAAAGAGCTAGTTATTTGATATCACTTCTAGTTTACAATTCCACAAGGTAATTTACACACAATAATTGTCAATTGTTTTCAATTGTTCTTAAGCTAAAGAAATATAAGGAATCACTGACCCCAAGAAAAGAGAGGAAAAAAGCCTATAAACATGAATCTCCAGTGGGCCCTAGTCACGGCCCAGAACTAGACAGCCCAAATCCTCCATTTCCTTTTCTTCCTTGAGCTCCAGCCTTCAAACTCAAAGTTTGGCTTTAGGGGGTCTCTTCCAATTCATTCCGAATCAAAATTCCCAATTTCTTAATATCAGACACTTGAAAAGATCACAATCTTCGCCATTCACAGTGCCGGAAAATCATCAAGGGCTATACATACTGTCAAGCTATTTACAAAATCATAGAAGCCAAAACATTTACATCACAATCGGCCGATTCAATGTTCTGTCAGTTCTTAGAATCGTCTCTAACTTCTAAACCAAACCAGAGCTACAAGAAGTGTTACCGCCGGCTAATGCCTCCATAATGTTAGGATAGGCATTAGCAGTTCATGCTCTTGATGATAAAATCTCCTTCACATTCTGAACAATGCCTTGATCATATGGGTTCCTGAACCTAATACTTGCGAAGTTTTTCCCTGGAACCCCGAGGGGAAAAAATCAGGTATTACATTGTGCATATAGATTGTGACAAACATGAATATCCAGAATTGGTGCAGTGACATGCATTTTTACCTGGCTCGGGTTGAACAACAAGTTGGAACTCTGGATACTTCTTCCAGTTTATCTTCAAAACAAAAAACCGAAAAAATCAGGTATTAAACCTTACCACAACCACATTAACCCTTTTTTTTCTTTCTTTTGTTATCAGTTAATCATTCAGGAACTTACCCATTCATCAGTTCTGATGTTGAAGCAGACACAATATATATGCCATGTTACAAACACCACCTACTCATACACCATTACAAATTATTAGATTTCATCCGACGCTACCTAATTAACAATAAATCATTCAAACGAGGAAGAATGCATAAAAAAGTATCAGTGATACAAACCTGCCATACCAACTGGAGAATGATGAACAGAATTGTGCTAACAGCTAAATTTTCCGAAAGGGTACGCTACACAGTTGATTTTCAAAATCCATGTAAGTTGGAGAAGCGAAAATAACTTATGCACCAAGTAATTTTAAACTGAATTGTAACAATGAGCTACACTGTTTTAAAAATTTGTTTAAGCTGCAGTGTGCAATAACCTACCTCCAAGCTAGGCCTATTTAAGAACCCGGATTTGGCAGCAACTGAGAAACATAATAGAAGTTCAAAAATGAAACTGAAAAATAATTCTCAGAAGACATTGAGCAAGAGAACTAAAGATTGCCTGTGAGTTTGGATAAGAATCAGTCACAATAAGAGTGTCAACTTACAGAGGCATGCGCATACTAAATAAGAAGCTTCGGTACAGATAATCCCAAAGAGAAGAATTAGGAAAAGGGGATGATTCTTTTGGCCTGAGAACAATGGCATCAGTGTTATTAGTAACTAAGCAATACATACAACCAAAACCGAAAACCAGTTGCATTTTGACTAGCTAGCTTGAACTTTAAATGTAATTTACGTGGAGAATAATAGTAGACAAAGAATTGCTATTTACCTATACAGTTCCCAAAAGCAGGACAATGGTGGTCAAATCCCTTTATGTATACTTTGCAGTTCTTGCAATATCGGACCCTCATACCTAAACCAGAACCCTGAACAGTATCCAGATTACATGATGTATGAATCATGATAGCAAAGCAGTTGTATTATTAGATGGAAAATGTTTAGCTATCACACAGTCTAGCCTATAAAATCGTCAACTGTCAATCAGGAGCACACATTGAAATAAGAATCAACTTATCAAATGGCTCAAATTTGATAAATGACAACATAACATGCTACACTTTCTGATAAAACCATAATAAGAACATATATCATGGTTTATGCTGAGAGTTAAACTGGTATACTTCAGTTGATTCATGACATAAACCATTTGTTCGAAGCTCCAATTCCTGCAGGAGCAGAAGGTCATTAACTAACAGCATTATCACTAAGAACGAAATTGATTAACTAAGGAACATTTTTCTTAGAAATTAAATCTTCCTTCAAAACAGACGGAAACCAAATTGAAGTTTTCAACCTCATCGTGGTTATCACCCCGAGAGACTGAACTCTCCATGGGTTGGTCCGAAGAGGCGTCTCCATTTGCCACAATGCCAGGGTCACTTGTAATTATACTGCCAATAACAAAAACCTTGACAATGTTAAAATTTGTCAATTCAAAATTAAGTTGAGCACAAAATTAGAAATGTGGAGGTTAAACTACAGCAACCTATATAGACCGAAGAGGAGGAAGACAACCTCGCCGCTGAAAACGGCGTCATTTACAATTGGCACAGCTGCAAAACAGGGCACATAGAATATTGTTCAAATTTGTTCCAAACCCAAAAATTGATTGAATTTCGAAATTAATGAAAGCTGACCTTGTCTGATAACAGAGATGTAAAATCCCCAAATAAAGAGAATGTTGAAGAGAACGAAAGCTGGAGCTGAAGCTTTTGCTTTAAGAAGCCTCCTTCTGCAGCATCCACCAAAACCCAGAAACAGCAGAAGCAGAAGAGCTGAGAGAGCCAGTTGGGTGAGGAAGGAAGCGGCTGAGAAGAAGCGAGGGACCGAAGAGAGAACTAATTGAGTGAGGAAGACGAAGATACAGGACACCATACAACGACCAATTGACTCCGACTCACCCAAACGCTTTCTCTCATTCTCTAATTCAAGCATCGTTCGAGCTCGTGTGATCGGATGCGAGAATTTTAGAACAGAAAATTAGATCAACAGCTCCGTTGTTACTGTAGTCAGAATTGAATTTTGAGTTTGAATTTAATTCTAAGTTCTAACTCATTTTTCGATTATTTTGACAATTTGCAATTCTTACACTAAATCAAAATATTTTCACCAACCCAAAAGCTTTAACTTAATTAAAAATTAGCTTCCTGCACTTGTTTCATCGTGTGTGAATTTTTTTTTATTTTAAAAATAAAAAGAAATGAAAAAAAAATTCAAAAATATAAAATAAAAGTAAAAATGAATGTGAGAGGGGGAGTAACTCTACCCACTTCCTCCACTTAAATATTAACTAGCCTCACCAGATGCCTGTGAGAGGCTTTTCGACGCGCTCCGTCATCCCACGTTACCCGAGATTTCATTATTTATTATTTACAATTCTAAGTATAAAAATCATCAAATTATGTAATAAAGTTAAATAATGTACAAATGAAAATTGACATAAAAAAAATGCCTAGAGAGATTTTGAATTTTCCTTTTTTATGTAAAGGAAAATTCAAAATCTCCCTAGGTATCTTTGTGATGTAAATTTTAATTTGTATATTATTCAGTTTTATTATATGATTTGATGATTTTTAAACTCAAAAATTGTAAATAATAAATAATGAAATCTCAAGTTACGCCGAAAAGTCTCTCGTAAGCGCGGAGCTGACTGCGGTGAGGCTAGTATATTTTATTTTGTTAAATTAGATATGGATTAATTTTTTTCTTTCATCTCATTATGAAAGGACATAATTTAATTTCCTAATCTACTACATATATTTTGATTTTATTTTAATGATCAATAATAGTACGTTGTACTGTTTTTTTAGTTTGCTATATATAGCTTATATATATGTTCTTATGTTTACTTTTATAAGACGATATCATCATTTGATTTTGTATTATAAACATCTAATTTCCTTAAGATTTGCCTTCGTTTTGTTCCTTTAAACCTGTAATCTATTTCAACATTAATATGTAATCAATTTCCTTTTATATGGTTTTCTTGGTAAATGAGTGTACTAAGAAGAACAGTGTTTATTTACTTGTAACAATTGGAAATACGGCTTCTCTATTTTCGGATATTGTTGAAATGAATAGGTGTCATGTAAATCTAATATACAATAATAACACTACATTTACGAAACCAAAAAAAAATAATACTTGGGTGTGGAACTGTTTGCTGAAAAATTGAATAGTTACCGACTCTCTCATCTGCAAATGATTAATTTTCTGCAGTTTGAGCTCCTATCTCTCGTTGTACTTAATAGTCATAACGTCTTCGTCCTAATTATTCTGTTTGTTGGAAAGAACTCATTGCTAGACGTCTTTCTCTTTGAAGAATAGACCTAATTTATTGTCTTTCTCGTGTCCTATTTTCAGTGCGTGGGTCATTTGATCATGTAGACGAACTAATATCCTTGCCAGCCTTATTTTTAAGAAGAAAAAAAACAAGGATTAGCCCTTGTCTAGCTATAAAGACATTAAATGTATTTTAACAATAATAATTATAAGCAAATCAAACGTACGTTGATAAACCGAGAAAGTAAATACCTCATTTTGATGAAATTGGGCATAACTCGTAGATGCTTGCGCCTATTGAGACATTAGATGTATTTTAATAATAATGATAATAAGCAAATCAAGCGTACGTTGATAATCCGAAAAATTAAATACCTCATTATGGAGAGGTTGGGCAGAGCTCGTAGAGGCTCCCATTGTCTAATGAAGACCATACGAAATTTGTAATTGAAATGAATTTCTTACTGAACTTGATAAAACCATATATGTATCAAATACTTTTTCAAAGACACCACTAAACAATTTGATGGGTGAATAAATTTTCTTGAAACTAATCATTAACATTGTGCGTGAAAATATAGAAAAAGCAGAGACTTGGACATTAAGAATTAGAACTATACTCACTTCTCCTCGCTCAATAAACCCTGTTTGTCTCAGATCATAGAGCCTATATATACAATCAATGGACTGAGGCCAAAGCATTGCTAATATCAAATGAGAACAGAAAAAATAAAGCAATACACACACACATATATATATATATAGATATAAGAAAATTGGAGAGGAAATCAGGGTGAAGGTGAAAATTGGAGCAAGTTCCTCTTGTGATACGGCATCACTAAATCTGCAATCTTGATATTGTAATATGAACTCCACAAAATATTCAATAAAAAAAAACCCAATTGCATAAAAAACCATCAGAAAAGCAAATCTTAACCCAGTTTTTGCTACTTCATGCTTGTCAATCCCAAACGTCGTCCCGCATTATATCATCCAAAAACACCCCAAACTATTTCAAACAGCATAAGATCAAACCATTTGAAATCCAAATGCGAACCAAATTAAATAAAAAACAGCAGATTATGAGGAAAAATTAGAAGATCCAAACCTTCAGCAGCTTTGACCCATGAAGACATTGGAACAGACCAAATTTGGATCTAGCTTAGAGACCGACTAATTGAGCTTCCATGCACGAAATTGGAGAGATTACGAAATTGCATGAACCCTTGCTCTATAACAAAATTCAGAGAGCAACAATCAACACAGCACAAAGAGAGCAAATTGGTCATTGCAGGAACTACCAAAATAAGCATCATAAATGGATCGAGCATTATAAAAGTTGCATCAAATCAGCAAAAGTTACAAACTTTCGAATATAATCCATTTGTTATCCTTCAATACAAAGATTAAAAATTCAAGCTTTTCATGTAATCTGCTCACTTTCACCACAATTCAGTTCGTGATAATGTTACCTCCTCACCTGCACCACAATTCAGTTCGTGATAATGTTACTTGCTCACCTGCACCACAATTCAGTTCGTAATAATGTTACCTACTCACCTGCACCACAATTCAGTCCAAACGTCAAAGTCTGGAAAAAGCCAAATACCATGTTTATAGATCTATACCCAAATAATTTGATTTCGCTCATTATACATGGAAAAAGAAAAACATTAGGTTTTAACTGAACATGAATACTGAACACTGTATGCAAGTTCTGGCAAGCCAAAGAGAACAATATGCATAGCAAAATCCTCTGTAGTATTTGTGATACACAAAAGAAAATTTGCATGTATATGGAGTTTCCAATTGTGGTATGATCAACAGACAGATCCATCAAAAGTAAGAAAAGGTTACCTCAACCCTGAAAGCAGCAACCCAATAACCCACGGAGCAATCAAGGCTGCGAAAAGAAAAAATTTGCTTAGAGATTACCCTAAAATCAAAGCATAGATGACAAACATAAATGAAAAAGTGTATTAGATGATGTGCTTTGATAGTTTTGATACCTTGATGAAATTTTTTATAATTTTGGTATGAACTTTAAATGACACCTATAATTTGGAGGATTTTATGTATTTTTTCTAACTTTTTTTTTGGATATCACCGGGATTTACAAACAATTCATTATTTACTTTCTAATCATGTAAATAATTATTTAGAAGAGTCACTCGCTATTTAATACATTTTTCAAAGTCTAAAAAATACGAGAATAATTATTATCATAACTGATTTTTTAAGGAAAGTGATTTTCACACTACACGTTTCTTCTTTTGCACTTCTCTATTTGTTTTTGTTTATTAAATTTGTTTTAATTTACTCAATCTAACGGCTGGAAAAAAAATAGAAGAATGCATAAGGAAAAAAATAAAATGTGAAAATCAATTCCCGAGTGTTATTTCTTATGGCCTTATTTTTCATTTAGAATTCAACCAATCTTAAACAAAATGGGCTATCAACTTAATATCCTGAAAAATATATGAAGTTCATTATCATGCAAATGTGATGATAAAAAAAATAATTATTTTCATGATCGATACGAGTACAATTGTATTTTCTTGTGAGGTATGGTGGCTTCACGAGAACAATGGCAGGAGACTAGAACAGTTAAAGAAATTGCACTTTTGTTCCCTGTATTTAGGTTTAATTCCACTTCTATACTTATAATTCTATTTTCTTAAATAAGTCACCCTTACTCTTATGGCATTGATTCTAATTTCTTACAAAATTATAAATTTTTACGTCCACAAATTTTAGGCTCCATAAGCACGCTAGACTCTAAGGGCACATGTGCGTTATGCTAGACTTCTAAAATGTTGATTTTTTTTTTCTTCTCAAGGTCCCTCATTGTGCTAATGGAAATTTGTTCATTATGTTTGCATTGTGACAATTAATAATATATATGTCTAAATTCAAAAACATTAATAAGTGGAACAAAATATCATGTGACAATAATATTAAAAAAGATCATATAATGTTTTTTGCTTATTTTAAAGAAATTATTATAGTCACTTAGTACTACGGTGTAATGATTTTTCTCTCCACATATTGTGTGAAAGTTTTTGAATTCAATTTTCGTAAAAAACGAGATCGATATTTAATGTGTATAACGTAATTCTCATCGCCTCATATCATTATATATACAGAGAATTATTCTAATATTTAAGGGCCAAAAATTAATGTCCCCTATCTTATTCTTTCGAAAAACGAAAATAAAGAGAAAAACAAATCATTAGTAATATAATCCAATATTCATTTTTATTATGTCTTTATTATATAGTTGATCGTTTTGGGTTCAACAGTCACATAGTGAAACCGATACTTATTTTTCGATATCTAAAGTGTGTATATATAATTTTTTATAATTTCTATAATTTCTTTTTCTTTTTTGGAAAAGAACAATCAAATAGTTTTCACGTGTACGACAATATGCTTCGTCCTCTGTAGCTTTTCTGTTTCAATTTCTTCTGTCAGCGGGAGCACCACAACGACAGCGTTGCCCGATCAAACTAAACAAGGTGAGATAAGGTTCCTACTTCCTAGCTCACCTGCGTGTGACGCAATAAGTTCCCACGGCTGAGGCAAAAATCGTTGCGCTAAACACCAAAGGTTCGTTACAGTCATCTGAGCTGTCCGTTACGGCGGGTCACGTGCACCTGCATCGCCACCCTTGCCACTGTCTGGTGTCCCCACAAGTTGGGTCCCACACGCGCGCGACGGTGCATATAATAGTATTCTCTCGTATATGCAGCCCAGCAGAATCATTGAGAGCCCTGAACCGACGGCTCTGATTCGTCCTCAACTCCGATACCGGATCGCGCCACGGTGGACTGTACAAAGCCCATCATTGCCTACACCGCTACACGTCGGCCATGTGCCGCTGTTTTTGCCTTCATCCTGGGACCCACTCGGAGTTAGGAGACTTTTTTTTCCTACGGCTGGGGCACAGTTATGACGGCTTACGAGGCTCATAAGCCGAGCCGGCTTCTGGACTGCGCCAGCCATTGTGGCTGTGACAGGTGGAAATGTCTTTGTTTGGTGAAGGGACGGTCTACCTTTTCCACCACCCACCCGGTTCATGTGGCCCACGTGTGTATATGCGATTCTGACATGGCAGCCTGGGCACACAATGGGATAGGAATCCGACGTCTCAGAGATCCCGTGAGCTTGTACGTGTATGGCTGAGATCTATCCACTTGAAATTGTCAAAGCCTTCTAGTTGTAGCACCATGCCACCAGCAAGCATAGAGATTTTTTTCTTCTTTTAAAACGAGGGAACCTATCTTATTATTAGATAAAACTTCTTAATTATTTTTGAAATAATAAACTTCTTAAATAGAGTAATTACTTCTTAAACTTCTTAGTGCTATGACATAACTTCTTAAATAATTTTCATGTTATTGTTATATTGATAATATCCTGCGATCACAAACACAGTTAGTTTATGTTTTTCTTTTCTGGTTGGATTCATTTTGATATTGTGTGTCCATAAATTGATGCTCAGCTGTGATCAACCATAATGAAACATATGGATAATTTTAGTTAGGTATAATTTTTAATATGTCGACCATTATTTGTCTTAGAATATTTAATGTTAATTGCCTTATTAAACATATGAATGTGACATTTGTTATTTCTGATTCAAATTTGAACGTGACGTTAAAAACAAAAGGGAAAGTGTTGAAGTAAATTTTTTAATCATAGAGTTGTTAGCTTCCCTAATATGATTTATTTTATTGACTATGGTTATACAGTATTGCTTCGATTACTAAACATTTGGCAATCCATGTAACTTTCTAATAATATTATACTTTCAAACTTAAAGTTTAGTGAGATAGTTCTACTTATTATATAATATATCTATTAATAGCAATGGAATTAACTATGAATTCAGTGAATTTTTTCTTTTTAATGTTAATTGAATTACAAAATTTCAAATTTCGGATCCCTTGATTTCCAAGAAATACAAAAACCAAAAACAAATGACTTGTCTTTAATTTGTATACAATATAGCTCTTTTTTATTGTCTAGTATCCTATCATTCAAATCCTTGTTACACAAACAGTAGAATTTTTTTATTGTCTAGTATCGATATGCGGACCTCAACGAGCATACGACCGATAATACCTCAAGTCATGTGTCGGATAAATAATCATGATACCCAGGGATGGAATACCTAGTGAAACCGTAAGATAAATCCAAAGGCCATTCACCTACGTCATGAAGGAGAACATATGACAAGATCCATTACTACTCTCCTTGTCAATCCATTTGTTCCCGAACACTCCCTCAGTTCCTGTCTAGCGTAAGGTGAACCTCTAACGTCACCACGTTCACAATGCCAAGCCCAAAGGGAATCATTAGTGTCAATAAATCCCTAAGTAAATCATTAAACGACCCCCCCTAGACCTTGGGCTTACGCACGCCCCCTTAAACAGTTCAATTTCCATTTGAAACACTCAAACAGAACTCTAAACGGATTCAAATGGCCTTAAAACTGTCAAAAACAATTTCAGGACACCTCAAAACCCCAAACACACGCCGCCGTGGATCGGGGAACAGGTCCACGCGCCGGGGGAAAGCCGGCGACCACCCCATGCTCCGTCACGCGCCGGTAGAGGATCGGAACACGCGCCACGCGCCGGCCACGCGCTCCCACGAGTTGCCACGTGCCTGCACAGTGTTGATGAAATATTCCGTTGCTCTGACATAATATTCCATAAACTCTAACAGAATATATTGACATAATCAGAATATTCCGTCCATTTAACGACGTCAAGGCTCTGTTATGACGCTGTTAGCTTTTAATGGAATATGCTAAATGTATTCGCAGATTTCGTCAACTGTTGACGGCGTCAGTTGACTTGACGGTTGACTAACGACTGACTAGGATGCCTACTGTGCTGCCACTTGGCTCCACGTGGCTGCAAAGTGGCACCACGTGGCACTACGTGTCAATTGACTGGGCTGCTACTTGGCTCATGGCTACACGTGGCACCATGTGTCAGCTGAATCATCTGCTTAATGGGCTGCCACGTCAGCCCCTCGCGTCAAACTAGGTCGCCGGAACTCGCCGGAGAAGACGATCGAAAATTGCCATTTTCGGCGAGCTTCCAACTACCTCTAACCTGCACCGATTTCTATAACCTATACATGTAGAATCATCAACTCAACGCTAGGAACTCGAAAATGAAGTCGGGAATTCAAGATCGTACCTAGTTTGGCCGGAATCCAGCCATGAAGTTTCGGTCAATTTCTCCTCTTTGATATGCGGTCTACAACGACACTCCCACCTCGAAAATGACACCATACGACTCGTGAGGTCGAGGGGACTCCTTCCCTAGCTTCGATTTGGTTTGAATAGCCCCAGGAATGGATCGAACATGGTGGTGGGGTGCGATGATCGCATGAAGAGAGAGAGAGTGCGGGAGAGGAGAAAGAGAGAGATTGGGTGAGTCTCAGAGAATTATGGAGAAATAGAGAGAAACTGACTTTTTCCAAAAAATCTAACTCCCAAATTACCAAACTGCCCTTACACTTTTAGACCTATAACTCTCTCATACGAACTCCAATTTCAGCGTGACGCCTGTCTACGAATTTGTAAATTCGAGACTTACTCAATGGTCCAAGAAAAACTTCCAAGCAAATAGTGACTTCCGAACTACTCCTAAACTGAGGATAAAATCGTCCGTTCTCCACAGATTTTCCGAATTTACTTATATTTAAGGTTCGGGTCGTTACAGACAAAAAATAAAATTGGATAAAATATGAATAAATATAATAGACAAGAGTGATTTCTAAGGCTTGCTTTGCTTGGGGAAATGCACTCAGTGCCATAGCTAAATAGGGAATACTCCAACTGAAGGAGTCAGGACGGTTTTAAATTGGCTATAATAATAATTTAGAGAGAAAATTAACTGAAAGAAAATTTAAAGAAAAAAATGATAAGAAGGTACAAATTTATATTGCCGCCCCCGTGTTCACTCATGGAGGAGTCGTACGTGGAGGTGGGGTCCATCTGATTAAGCAGATTGAGCAGGTCCAACGCTCCATTGGAAAAAAAAAAAAAAGGGTCATAATTTTGCTGCCCTTAATTTGCACCCGACATAAACAACGCACTTTTGGTTCTTGGAGTCGGCAACGGAGGACTATATATGCTGAAAAAACAAACACAATACTTTCCTTTTCATTAAATAATTTTTTGTAATGATAATAATTTTGTGTTTTAAATATTCTATATGGCAAAAAAATAAATGAAAATACAAGATGATTTAATTGTTTACATACATAAAACAATTAAATTATTAAGAATGTCATGGGGTGGGCTAGTTTTCTTCCTCACTATGTAGCGGGTGATGAGCGACTTCTAATTTCGTTGAGTTTGGATAATAATGATATTGAAATAATAATGCACAAAATAACTGTGTATCAAAAAATCTAAATTAAAAAAAGTATAAAAGGAGTAAGATTTCCTCGTTTCCATAAGAGCGTAAATAATTAAACATTTTTCTGAAAGAAAATAAACAAAACAAAAATCACTTGGTATTACGGTTTGATTAAATTTGAATCTTATAAAAATTTAAATAAATAATCAATATGTATAATATGATATTCTTCCTTATATTATTTTATAAAAACTAATAATAAACAAAAAAAAAGGGATTATCAATCCTCGGAGTAATTTACTAATTTACTAATTTGTATAAGATAACACATGTGGCCCCAAAAGCATGTTAGTTCTTTGCAGCACACATCAAAATATCTTGTCAGACCGACAAGATTAATACTTCAACAAACATATTTAATTTCATATTCCCACCATCTTAATCAAAAGTTGAAACTAGTTGCAATTGTTTTTAATTTCCAGTAAAAATATTGCATTTCTTATAACTAGTTGCAATTGATTTTATTATATACTTAACCACTTAAGTCAAGTCATTATGCTTTGGCGAATCATGTCGTGTAGTTACATGAAACGATCTCATGTGCTTGGCACATTGCGACGGACCCTCACAAAACATCATCGGCTATGGTCGGCTCAGCTGTTATGTAATGCACTCAAGCTTTGCATAAATATGATATAATAGTCTTATTTATGTGCTTATCTTGTTGATGTAGAAAGTAGACTAATTAATTGATTTTCGTGTTTTTATTTCGATAGCTTACGTATGTGATCATTCATAGGTTGATAATTTGCAAGATAAGAGGAAGAATTATTAGGTCACTGCTGTGATGTTGGGCATAACAGTCTCTTATGTTTAAATTAACATGTGATATGAAGATTGATTAGTAATTTGAGCATGACGAGAATAAGATTGTCAAATTACCTGACAAGGAGGAGAACCTTTTGTATTGTTAAATTACCTGATAAGGAGGAGAACCTCTTGTATTTACAATGAGAGAAACGATATTTCGTCTTTTCTTTTACGTGAGATTAATGTCTCACATTGTAAAATTAATACGTGTCTAAATAGATCGGGGACATCTTAGTGACGTGGTTACGCTGTTGGATCCTATTGACCCCTGGGGTTGTCGAGTGGGGCGTATGGTTTATTGCTTCGAGCTTCTGTAGTGCCGACTCCTAAAGGTGCCGGGTTTATTGCTTCGAGCTTCCGTAGCGCCGACTCCTAAGGGTGCCGGGTGAATCGTATAATTTATTATCTCAAAAGATTTATTTATATTATTAATCAGTATTAATTAGTAGATCAAATGACAAAAAACAGAATTTTTAAAATTTATTATTCAGACTGTAATGGAGAAGTCTGGAATATTGTATTGCAATGGACAGCTAAGATTTGCCTACATATCTGTGGAATTATTGGGATTGTTTAGGCGTTTGGTATAGCAGACATATCCAATTATGGAAAAAAGGAAGTAGGGGCTTGTTGGGTATTTAGTGTTCGTCCCTCCTTGTAGGGGCAATCTGCTACATGCCATATTTGGAATGTTCCCAACCATTATGCATGGCTAATATTGTAATTTCATATTTTCCCAGCATGCATAAGCCATAACCCTAATTCGTGTGAAAGAAAATGTTGCCTCTTTGGCTTGACGCACTGACCGACGTGATGTGATCGCCCAAATTGTTGCATGCTGTCAAGAAGATGATGTTAATGTTAGGTTTGGATTTATATATAGTTAAATAAAAATTAAAAAATTTCAGTCATACCTCATACTTATCAAAACGATCTAAAAAAATCTTATGTTTTTCTTGATTGATCAAACTAAAATGTCGCATTATTTATTACTTTTAGATCAGACGAAAGAAGTAATTTCTATTCATGCTTCTTAGATTATTTAATTTGATAGGAATCATACTCTACTCCCCCATATCCCAACAAATCCTATATAATAACATGATTGGTATTTTACAAAGAATAATATTATTTAAACACATTAAATTAAGTATATTTAATGACTACATTAATGTAACATTTTATTAATCAAACAAAATAAATACAAAATTATTTAATTTATTAAAATAATATTATTTATTGATTATCACATCAATGTAATAACTAAATATAATCAAATTAATATATCTAAATAATATTACTCTTTTATAAATAGTAAAATATTAATAAATTACACATAATTTTAATACAAAATATAATTACATAAACAAATATTCGAATTCAAATACTTATGGTTATAAAACGGCCGCCTTAGAAACACATCACCAAGACACCAATCAACAGGGGAGGAAGGAGAGGGGGTCCAGGGTGGTCATGTGCTCCTCACGACCTATATATATATATATATATATTATATAGTATGTGCAGTTTAAATAAATATTAAATTTATGATAATTCAAGTAAATATTTTTTTTTCCCTTATTTTTGAATTTGTTAAATTGATACACTGTTAACTTTGTGTTTGTGTTTTCTTATATTTGTTATATTCTCTATATATATTTATATTAGAATTGAACTTAAACTTAGTAAATAAGCTTTTAGTTATAGAAAAATATCACAAAATAAAATCAAATACTAATCGAGTTGTACCGATTTCAGAAAATGAGAATTCATAAAAGGTAACAATGAAAGTAATAAATTAGTAATATGATATGATGTTTTGGATATTTTGGTAAATTTTATATATATTATGTTATTTGAACCATTTACTTACTTTGGTTGCATTATGAAATTTTTTTTTTGGTCAAAAATTACATTATGAGTTGAATTATATTAAAATGTTAATTATTTTTTATAAGTATTTTCTGATTAAATTGATTATGCAAATGCCAACCAAAGTCTGCGGAGTCGACCAAGTCCAACAAGAGTTAAAAAATGCCAACCCTGGTTAGGATCCGAGTCAGCGACTCAGACTGACTCGGACTCAGAGCCGCGCCACATTAAAAAAAGTCACTCGCGCTTCTCCTCTTCTGTCTTTCTCTCTCTAAAACTATCTCTCTCACCAGAGTTGCCCAAGACCCTGCTCTCATTACTCCATTTCGACCCTCCATTGACTCCGCAAAACCAAAAACCTCCCGAAACGCTTGCGATTTGGTCGAGATCGCGAAGAAGAGCTATGGAGGAAGACAAAGGCGCTCTGGTGCAGAGCCTGATTGACACAGTCAACGAAATAGCTTCGATCTCCGACTACCGGTGTACGGTCAAGAAGCAGTACTGCAATTTGGCGAGGAGGTTGAAGCTGCTGACCCCAATGTTCGAGGAGATTAGAGATAGCAAGGAGAAGCTTTCCGAGGAGACTGTCAAGGCCTTGCTTTCGTTCATGGAGGCTCTGGAATCGGCTAAGGAGTTGCTCAGATTCGGAAGCGAAACCAGCAAGATTTATCTGGTGTGTGCGTATCATTCAATTATTTTCTTCTATCGTCTTTGCATTTTGGGAGTGTTCGTTTGTTTGCTTATTGGTCTCTGATTGTTTTTGTCTTCCATTTCTGTTTGGTTGCTGAGAAAATGCGGGAAAGTGAAGGAAAACACCGTTAATTGAATTTGGTACTGCTGTATTGGTTGCTTCCACTGGGTTATGGAGTATTAGTTTTTCACTGGCTTTTTGACTGCTGTTGAATCAGCCAACGCTTTAACATTTCTGACTTAGAAGTTTAAGATGAACCTAAGATTAACAAAACACTTGTGTTAGACTTGGCCAGATCGGATTTTCCTTTTAATTAAAAGTTTCAAGGGTTCTGAATAGCTATAAATTGATATTATTAGTTCGAATTTCTTAATCATTTCTACGTTAATAGCAGCAATCAAATGGATACTTTTCTTTTTATTTTATCAGATGGGTTCCAATATTGAAATTTATTTGCTTCTTCAGTGCTTGATTTATCTTTAAATTATGGGATGCCGATTGTAAGTTTTGGGAAATTTTGTGGTGAATGGAATTGTGGCTTCTTTACTATTTAGAGGAGACGACTTGAGTGGGATAGTTCGATATAGAAAAATTAAAGAAATAATTTTATTCACGCTCAGCGTTTTGAGATTCGATAGAAAGTTCCAAAACGTTTTCTATTAATTTTTTTTATCTTTCATTTGGGGTGTAGGTACAACTTTGTTCTGGTGACAATGTTGAGCTTTCGGGGTTTTCTTTATCTCTGATTAGCAGCAAGACAAAGCCGCATTTCATGACAGTGTTACAATCTCAGTTGATAAAATTTCTGTTGTAAGAATAGAATGTCTTTGCATTTGTTTTTTAGCGTGTCCCTTCTTGTCTGGGGTTTTTGATATTCCTGTCAATTTCATGGAACCTTAAAGCAAACCTTTTTGTCTCCATTTAGTTTTTTACAAGATATAGTTCTCCGTCATGGCTTTTAGAATGTCCCTTCTTGTTACCAATCTCTTGTTATTGGTTCGGCTTTTTGTCTGCCGTCATGGCTTCTCCCATAGAGATGGACATGTCGTATATGTGTTAGGATTGAGGAGGTGGCGAATGGGTTGGTCAGGTCAGAAAATATCATTGGTTGACAGCAAAAAATGGGAATAAATATGATAGTGAAGTGTCCTTGGTTGCTTGGGATCATGTGCTTGGTAGAAGGTTCGTTTTGCATGTCTGATATACCTCAACCACGGTTGTCATCGAGTTTCTGTATTGTAACTAACTGAACAAGATTTTGGTTCTTGATATTGTTTTTACTGTGAAAAAGCTTTGATGTTAGACCACTTTTGGAGAAGATATTCAAAGTCATCGTGGAGGAGAGATGAACATATTGAGTTTCATAGTTCACTTATCGGCATCATCTTCTGGGGCTAGCTTATAGTCTGATTATACATGTAACAACTTTTGATTTATAAAGCATTTTCTAGCTGTTTGTAAGCCTGTTTCGTGTTGAGGACTTGAGGTTCCATACCAATGATGACTAAGCTTCAAAGTTTCACGAAAGTGCTACTACTTTGTTTTGGGCTGAAAAGAGAGAAACATGCTACTTTTGTGAACTGTGGAATGAGCTATCTTCCGGCTTGAAACTTGTTAAGGGAAAAGCTTCATTAGAACCAGAAGGGAAAGAGTTTTGATGTATTCTTCATGTTCTTCAAGGGTTACATTTTCAACTTAGTGCCGTCATTCACATGTCCTCCAACTGTTTGAAAGGGCTGCACACTGTTCGCAGAGTTCTGGGAATGAAATTGATTTATTGTCAGGAGTACTACTACTACAAGGGATAAAATTCTAGACTCGGTTTATGATAACATCTGAGATACCGCCTCTCCTTTAGGATTGTGAGTGTTATGCATCAATAACTATCCTGTGGCTGGTGGATTTGGGTTTGAGGATTCATGTTATTTTATAAGTTCGATTTAGATGTGGAAGGAGTAAGATGGCCAATAATTATGTTTAGGAACAAAAGTTGCATGAATTGGCTAAAGAAAACTGAGAGTACTCCTAGACTATTAGTGGCTCATGGCTGAGATTTGAACTTAAGTTCACCATTGTCTTAGTGAATGATAATGTTACCACCTTGTATAATTTTGTAGAAATACTGAATTACGATTGCAATTGATATGAAACATGCATTTGTGAATAGGCTCTTTCATATGGTACTAAGGTCCATTTGTCAATGTCCTTTTGCTCTGTGAAGCTTTATTTTTCAACAATAAAAATCATCTAATTTAATTAAGTTTGATGCCTTGACTGTTCTCTTCCCTCACCCCTCTCTCTCTCTCTCTCATGAACCTTTTTTACCTTACTTGCAGGTCCTAGAACGGGAGCAAATTATGAAGAAGTTCCATGAGGTGACAGCTCAATTGGAACAAGCTTTAAGTGGGATTTCCTATGAAAAGCTTGACATTTCAGATGAAGTTAAGGAACAGGTATAGATTCATCATTGAATATTCTGGTGATTGTTTTAGGATATGCTAAAAAAGGATTGCATCATAATAGTCGTCTTGTTTCTTTCTGAATATGGTTTGACATGTTTCTTCGGAATCCTTGTCATATATAAGCTAACATTATAATTAGATGATTCCTTTTGAAATTCGTGAAGTTTGTTCTTTAAATATATATTTAAAATCGGTAGTGTGGGTACAAAGACACATGTTACCAAACAATGGCTTGGAAAAGTTGTATCAGTATCTGGTGTGATAAGAATTTGAATACCTCTCAAAGCAGGGCTCCTAGCTTTCTTATCATTTGTTATATTTTGAGATTCGGGAGTTATTAATATATTTTTCAATTCTATTTGTCTTCCAGGTTGAGCTTGTTCTTACTCAGTTTAGAAGAGCCAAAGGAAGGTTCGAATCACCTGATGTTGAGCTCTATGAGGATCTTGTATCCCTTTACAGTAAAAACGATGCAGCAGCAGATCCAGCTGTTCTAAGAAGATTGGTTGAAAAGTTGGAATTGACAGGGATACCTGAACTTACACAGGAGTCACTTGCCTTGCATGAAATGGTTACTTCCACAGGTGGGGATCCTGGAGAGAGCATTGAGAAGATGTCAATGCTACTGAAAAAAGTTAAGGATTTTGTACAAACAGAAAACCCCAACTTGGATGCTCCTGCAACAGAAAAGAATATTACAGCAAGTTGCAGTGGACAGGCACCCACTGAAAAGAATCACAAGTCCCCAGTTATACCAGATGATTTTCGCTGTCCAATATCATTGGAGTTAATGAAGGATCCAGTCATTGTTTCAACTGGGCAGGTATATACTCAGCTCTTTGATACCAGAACTCAAGTGCACCATAATTATCCCTTTTTCCTTTTATGTTTAATTGGATGCCGTTAGATGTTTCTCCATTTTTTTTCTGTCATATATGACTGTCAGATGTCGGCAACATGTGCCATGTTCTTGTAGAATATTGTCGTTAAATTGAAATTTGTTATCTAGCTTGTATCCAGTTATGTCATGATTATCATCCTGGTTGTCATTTGCTAGTTCTTTTTTATGCCTGTCAGAAGGAAGCCAAAACCTTTTAATTGGGAGGTTGTAAAGATATCATACAGATTCGATACTTTTGAATACATTTGAAGTCCATGCCCTAGGATGCAACCCATCATGCTACCACTAATTTTTAAACATCTTGTTTGCAGACCTATGAGCGTTCCTGTATTGGGGTTAGTTTTTTATGAATACATTCGAAGTCCATGCCCTAGTTTGCAACCCATCATGCTACCACTAATTTTTAAACATCTTGTTTGCAGACCTATGAGCGTGCCTGTATTGAGAAGTGGCTGGAAGCAGGGCATGGAACATGTCCGAAAACACAACAGAGCCTCTCTAACACCACCCTCACACCAAACTATGCTTTACGCAGCCTCATAGCCCAGTGGTGCGAGGCAAATGGCATTGAACCGCCAAAAAGACCTAGTTCTCGACCTAATAAAACTGCATCTGCCTGCTCCCCTGCAGAACGTGCTAAGATTGAAGTTCTCCTCCTCAAGCTGATGTCAGCAAGCCCCGAAGACCAAAGGTCTGCAGCGGGTGAAATCCGCCTTCTTGCCAAACGTAATGCAGATAATCGTGTGGCTATTGCTGAAGCTGGTGCAATCCCCCTGCTTGTAGGCCTCCTTTCAACCCCCGACTCCCGCACCCAAGAGCATGCTGTGACAGCACTTCTCAACCTATCCATATGTGAGGATAACAAAGGATGCATTATATCCTGTGGAGCAGTTCCTGGTATTGTTCATGTGCTCAAGAATGGAGGCATGGAAGCGCGGGAAAATGCTGCAGCAACCCTTTTCAGCCTTTCTGTTGTGGATGAAAATAAAGTTAGAATTGGCGCTGCGGGAGCCATTCCACCACTTGTTACGTTGCTAAGTGAAGGTACCCAAAGGGGGAAGAAGGATGCGGCAACAGCACTTTTCAACTTATGCATTTATCAGGGCAACAAGGGGAAGGCAGTAAGAGCTGGTGTTGTTTCGACATTAATGCATCTGCTGACAGAACCCGGAGGTGGAATGGTGGACGAAGCATTGGCCATTCTAGCAATACTTTCGAGCCATCCTGAAGGGAGAGCAGCCATTGGAGCTTCCGGGGCAGTGCCAGTTTTAGTTGAAGTTACTGGGACTGGATCTCCCCGAAACAGAGAGAACGCAGCTGCGGTTTTGGTGCACCTTTGTTCTGGAGACCAACAACATATAGTAGAGGCTCAGGAACTTGGGGTGATGGCTTCATTATTGGAGTTGGCACAAAATGGGACAGATAGGGGCAAGAGAAAAGCCGCTCAGTTGCTTGAGCGAATGAATCGGTTTTCTGAGCAGCAGAAGCAGGCACAGTCGGAGGCTGCTCAGTCTGAGACGATGACACAGCTGCCACATCCACCCTCCACTATAAACGCCGTTGACAGCTGATAGTTTTTGTTTCTATCGTTTATTTGGTTGCTATGGCACGGGGAGGTGGAAGATCACCTTCCAAGTCTGTAAGTTCTTTCTTCATTTTAATTTATTTTTTTTGTGTGGGATGAGACTATACTTTCAGGGGTTCTTTATGGGTATTGGGTATTGGGTGTTGGGGGGGTGTAAAACCATAAAACAGTAAAACCGTGAAGTGGAAGGAAGAAGGGTTGAGATATATCTGACGTGTGTGAACAAAAAGTACCAATTGTAACATGTATGACTCTAATCATCCTCAGTTTTTAGTGAAGAGATGTTGCCTGTATTCAAACCACAAGGAAAACTACATTTACTTTACAGTTTTGAGTATCCAATCCAAATCATATTGGTTTTAGAGATCAAAGCTACTTGTATTGTGATCAAAGCTGCAAATGTCTGATTTGTAACGACGGTTTATATGTGTTCGAATTGTGTGTCGAAGAATAAATAGAAGCAGTCTATGATGAAAATACTTTCCACAACATCCCCTATCATGAAAATTAGGAACCGACCTTGTTTTGGACGATTTGGGAAGTGTCATATCTCACATGATTTATGTATGTTTGGCAAAAAAATTGATTGAGACCCTGCTTAGTGCTTGCTACTTAGATTATCCAGATTGGGGCCTTTTTTTTTGTGTCGTGAGATGTAAGAGACTGATATTTTTTTTCATTAGTAAGTTGGAGGTTTTGTAGTTAATTTATATGGACACATTCGATATCGACTTTATTCTTCGCGAAAGAATGGAATCCGAAATTCTTGGTATTATTATAAAAAAGAATATCATTAAATTATAAACGTAACGAAGGGAAAGTAATTGTTAAGAAGATAAGCAAAGTGAGATGATCTAAGAGGATTTGAAATTCCAAAGAATCCTCTCACTGGGATTGGGACCGCTGAGTTTCTGAAAAAGTAGTCCACCATATAAAAGTCTTTGAACTTCAATAATTTCCACATCATTCACTTTGTACAGAGTACAAAAAATTCATCATTAATTGCTACGTGCATGAACTTTTTTTGGTCAATAAATACAAAATGTGTGAATATGATGCATGAAGTAGTAGCGAGCCATCATGGAGAGGATGATGATGTGACAAGATACTAACATATCTATTAAATAACATGAATATATATATATGTTCAATTTATTTTAAGAAAATTTGTATATCAAATATTCGATTTTTAATAATACTTATATTTTACTTTAGTGGTACCTCCTTGTATCACCATTTTAATTTATCTAATTGTCGTTATACATCTATCATAATTGAAACCGATCAACTCCTAAATCATCATTTCCAGATCATTTACCCAAAACAAAATCAACAAAATTGAAGATCATTTAGTTAAGCGTACTAATTAATCAACTAAATGAACAATTCGCCATAAGGATCTTAATTGTTACCAAAATCGTTGATTTATTTGATACATGAGAATGACTAAATGAACTCCAATCTTGTTGATTTTTTATGGAGATGATCTTGAAATGATGATTTAGAGAAAACATGTTTCCGATTATGTTATTTGTACAAAAATAATGGCTTATTACTCAAAATGCTCCCCGAACCAGATCTAGAATCTCAATTTGCTCCCCAAACGCGAAATCGTAACAATGTGCAGCCAGAACCCCCTTCTGTCACATCCGTTGCACCAAAAGTTATATTCCGTTACTAACTTTGTTTAGGGTGCTTACATGGCAGCAAATGATTGGAAGTTTTATTCATTTTGTAGCAAACTATTAAAACTAAATATTAGAAAGAAAAAAAAAAGATGATTAACACCATCTGGGTTTCATTCTCAAACACCATATGTTTGCATTTCTACCTGCAAATTGAGTAATGATTGGCCATTGTCTCCCACAAGGGCTCGCCTAGCCACCACTTGGGTTTGTGGCTTCCCATGGTGAAAACTCCCCCGTGTGCGGACCCACGAAGTGGTTGTTGACTATTCCATGGTAAGCCGGGTAAAGACCTGTGACAATTGAGTAATGATTAGGAAATGTTAGTGCTGGGAACACATGAATCAAACCCTGCTCGGCCTCGGTCCTGTTGGCGATCAAACGGCCGATATTCGAGGTCGGAGTCTTGAATTAGTACCTGAATTGGAACCCATATGAGGAAAGCAATAGAACCATAAGATGGTTGAGTTTTGTTAAAGCTCGAGCCTTGGATTCAAGTGATGAGGAGCTGTGAGTGGGAGTTGGTGTGGCCTTTGATGGGCTGGAGAAGAAGAGGAAAGCGAAAGCAGCGGCGGGAGAGAGAGCTATACAAGTGATGAGCAAGAGAGAGATGAAGATGATGGTGGTGTTGGGTTTGTGAGAAGATGATGGGATCAAAGGTGAAGAGGTGATGGATGAGTCCGAATTGAAAGATAGCAGCGCCGTAGCTGGGTTCGGAGGGTCTTCATCGTGGATTGGGATCGGTGTCGATTTCATGGGTAATGAATCCGAACCCATTTTAACAACGCAACTTAATTCTTATGGTTTTTCTTCAATGGGTTCGGGGAATGGAAGAATTTGGGAGGTGGGTTTTGTTATTGAGCTGTGGAGAAAGAGAAAGATAGGGGTTTGAGTGCGATGCAAGGGTTAAAGGTTTAGTCTTGGTGGTGTTGCAGATAGTGAATTTGGTGGGGGTTAGCTTTCACCTATCAAAGAAGATGACTTGAGGGAGGACGAGAAGGCCAGAGGCCGATGGAGTCGGAGGGTTGGTGGAGGAGGAATCAAGTGCGGTAGCTAAGATCGGAGTTGTTGGAGGTGGAGGGATTCAAGGATGCGTTGGATTCGAGTAGGTGAGGGCGCTGGGCGACGGCGATAGGGTTTGACCATGGGAAGCCACGGGGGAGGGGAATGAGGGCTTGCACAGCCTCATCACCCTGAACGCCAGGGAGTGGGGCCCTCCTTGACCGCTGCTCATCGCTTCCTCCTCTTGAATTCATCGGAGACATGCATGGGAATGGGTTGAGAAATCCAGATGGTGTTCATCATCTTCTTCTTCATCTTTTGTTTTTTTTTTCTCTAATATTTAGTTTTTATATTTTGCTACAAAATGAATAAAACATTCAATTCCTTACTGCCACGTAAGCATCCTAAACAGAGTTAGTAACGGAGTGTAACTTTTAGTGCAACGGAGCTGACAGAAGGGAGGTTATGGCTGTGCATTGTTACGATTTCGCGTTTGAGGAGTAAATTGAGATTCTAGATCTGGTTCGGGGAGCATTTTGAGTAATAAGCCAAAAAGAATTCGATACATCGAAAGGATAATATGAGGATGTACCATCAGGATGAAATACAAATATTATCTTTTTTTATTATTATTATATTTATTAAGATGAAACCACAATCTGTACGCGTAGAGAGTTACATACCAAAGTTGTGATCAAATTAATAAGGAACCCTTTCAACTAAACCCGTGGTAAGAATCAAATTTGAATAGGAACAAGTACATGCACCAATGTCTAGTCATTGATCCTGAAATTAGCTTGTGATCATGTCACTAATCATGGTGATAATCTAACAAGTTTGGTATCAAAACTATGGACTTCATCAAGTGGGATGAGATTAGTGATTTGATTCTTTGAAGACGATGAATCATTGTCAAATGAATCCGACTAAATGTATTATTTAGGAGCCCTCTAGTTGGTTTGTTATTAGTCTTCTCTTTATATGTTTTTATCGTAGATTCTTCTAACCTTTATAATGCTTTAATTTTTTTTTAAATATCTTATATAAAGATTTTTTTTTTCTTCTTTTAATTAAATGTGTGCTCACGTAGCTGAACTCTAAAAATGAATCCCAAAACCTAATCCGAGATTTATAGCCATTTAAATCAGTAAATGAATTATGAAACTTTTTTTTTTAGAAAGGAATGAATAATGAAACTAAAGAAATATTAGTAGTCACTTGGATCGTTCGAGCATCTCTTTTATTGGGTTGGATGCGTTGGTTTTTTCTTCTATTGGATTGCAAAGATTAGTTGTTTGAATTTTAATGGCTTGATGATGTTTAGACGATTCAAGTCATATTGTTTTGTGTGATTCCCTTCAGATTGTGTGAACTGATGTCAAACCTAGTCATCGATTCCTAAGAGATATTTACCAATATTCGTCGATCATCAAGTTATTGCAATCTAATTTATATTTAATTGTATATTTTTCCTACCAATGATATTTCGTATCTTCTTAAAAAAAAAAAGTCATATATACAAAAGGGATGACATGAGTGCATATATGAACTCTTGTCAAATAAGAAAAAAGTATCATGCACAAAATTTACAGCCTCAACTCTATCTATTAAAAGATTCAAAATAACATCTAGAGACTCTCAAACCAAATGAATTGTTCTTGGAATGATTTTTACAAGCTCAATGTCCCCAATATTTATATGGAAGCCAATTTAACTAAGTAGATAGCTACGTAGCAAGGTAGGAAGCTTAAAAATGGCAACCAATTAAGCTAGTTAATTAACTAGCACAATAAGCTGAATTTATGATATATGCAGCTAGCTGCAAGTAATTATTAAGTAAATGAATTTATTGGAAGAAGAATATATGGTAAAAAAGAAGGTGAAGAACTGAAGATGGAAGAAGAAATAGAAAAAGAAACGGAAATATTTATAAGTAAAGATGGCCTACCCATTACCCATATGGAAGAAGAAGAACATGAGAAGGTGATAAAGAGGAATAAAGTGATAAAGAGAAAAGAAGTGCAGGCCCATCTGCTTCAACAAACATAAACACACACACACACTCATCAAGACTACTACTGAGAGAGAGAGAGAGAGAGAGAGAGAGAGAGAGAGATGTTTGCTTCACATATATCAAGGAGTGTGGGTCAATAAACTGCAAAAATGAAGAGATGGATAAAATGGAAGTCATGGAATTGCGAGCCTCCTCAATCAGCTTCAGTTGGCTGCTTTGATTGCTGCCTCTTCCAATGGCAATCAATCACAGGAATCAGCGATTCTGCAGCATCAACAGCTACCAACCATTCCTCTTTTATTTCTTTCTTTCTTTCCCTTTCCCTTTCCCTTTCCCTTTCCCTTTCCCTTTCCCTTTCTCTTTGCTTTGCCACCCCATATCCATATTTACCATTGCACATTGCATATTAATTTGCATGCTCATTTGCATCATTTAACATTAATAACTCTCACTGTTTCACTGTCCACCTCCCATCACCAAACTCACAGAAATCAGACGAACACACAGATTGCTTTAATTAATTTCTTGCATGCTTCTCATATTCATATATATATATATATATATATATCCACCATTCTGGTTTCATTGCTTTATTCGTCCATGGCTTTGCAGCCTTCCCTTCTTACAAAAGCAAATCCCTTGATTCCTCCCTTTTTCACGCCATCACCATTAACCCCTTTATTTGGCTTTACTACACTCTAATATATATACATATCTAATTATTACATCCATCTTAATTATGACACCAAAAATTCGGATTACTTATTATTACTTGGTTGATGAAGATTTAACTTTAAATTTCAAATTTATAACCTCACGACAAAATTTACTGAAAAATTATATTCATTGAGAGAAGTTGGATACTAAAGTAGTAACTAAACAAAGGGGTGTTAAAAAGAGATGGCTATATTATAGGGTCTTTAACTTACTTTTGACCACGTACCCTGCTAGAGCCTGGTCTCTTTTTTTTTCCAGTTTGAATTTAGGTCATGCAGAAATCTCTAATAAAATTCTAGACAAGTTGTTCATCATCTCTAGACTCTAAGAATATATAAGAAATAATATTGGGCACTTGCAATATTGCATGCATGGTTTTTAGTGGAATTTTTGGCGTTTTCTATCATCCCCCCCACTTAACTTCACTTGACAAAACCTCCCCTCAACTTTCACTTTCACCCACGTAAAACAAACAAGTACGTACCAGCTGCACTCTTCTTCCATATCCACTCATCTTATTATATCCAATTATTACAAAATCATTTTCAAACTAACGTTTCGTTTTTTTCTTTTTTTTGACTTTTTTAACATATAATCAAATTTGACTCATTTTTGTCTGATAAAATTTTCGCTTTAAGGACTCGATCAGCAGCCTACTCCTACGATTTTTTACTTAAATTTTGATTAGAGGCCGTGATAAGGAGTTTTTTATGCGCTATATAGTGTTCTAGAAATATTATTTGACATGATCTGTTTTGTATGTATGATGACCAAGATTATTATTAAGATGCTGTTTGTCTCTCTCTTCCCATCTGTCTCTCTGACGACCGATGGTGCAGGAACACCTAAACATGTTTTCTTCCGATGTTGAAAACAGAAAACACTCAGTGACTCAGACTGAGTGATGATCGACTTTGGAATCTCGTAAAAACCCACGAGACAAGAAGCTTTCTTGGGATTCTCTCATTTTACTACATTTAGAATTAGAGGAATCGGGGAAAATGGAGGAACTGCGTCGACTCACTGTCCCTCTCCCTCGACTCTCTCGCTGACACACTTCATCAACTACTTTCCTCCATTAATTCCACACTCACAGTCACAGAAAGAGAGAGAAGCCATTGATGAAGAGGGTGCAGATGAATATGAATCACTACTTAAAGCAACCCACTCTTTCACTGTCAGAGAAGAAATGGTAAAATTGAATATTATAAGAGAGACCTACATATATTTAAACACTAAAACAAATTATATATGTAAAAAGTAATAATGCTAGCACTCATGACATATAAACAACAAATTCTGAAATCCTTCATGTTTTGGTGCATGCAATTGTTACTATTAATGCATGTATATATGTATAATAATTAAGCTGAAGAATATATATATATATATATATATTTATATAACATGAAACGAGAAATTTGTTTCAAAGAAATTACGTGCTGATCTCATAGTGTTCATCAGCTACAAACCACACAACGGAAGACCAACGCCAAACATAATACATTAATTAGTACACAATAATAACACCAAGCACAATATCAAAATAAAAACAAAGAAAATACAAATTAAATAGAAACCCTACCATTTCTAAATAGGATATCCATATCCACCTCCAACCATCAAGGACGATTAGGGTTCTTGCAAGAGTTCATCATCATCCAACATCTTAATTATAAGAGATGGCTTGTCGAAGACGAATTGAGACCCGATAAATCGGTCCACGCATTCAAATTTCCACCCCAAAACTGACTGTTATTATTTTCCGAAATATTATTAGCATCTGTGGAAGTACCCAAAGAATTAGGTCTTGTCGAACGAAGTCCATGATTGTCTTCGATTTTCACTGGAGGTGGCAGCTGGTCATCTGTATTAACCCTAGAATTGTTACCTGCCATTGGATCAGATGAGTCTTGATGATGATCCATTCCTTGACCACTTTGATGATATGAGAACAACCCCGTTGCTGACGAAGAGTCAAACCCGGTACCACCCATGAACGGAATTTGTTGCAAATTCAAATTACGCCACTGACTATGATCCGCTCCAAAAATTCCACCACTTGAATTGTTATTGCCTCCTATCTGATGAAATTGAAAACCCATGTTGTGATGATGATCAGGCGGCTGCCCTTGGTGGATTTCATTGATGAAATTTAATCCCATGTTGGCAGCTCCACTATAACGGCCAAGACTTTGTATTGATTGGGCCAGGAGTGGTAATTGTTGTGACAAATGATGAGTAGGACTAATCATATGATGATGATCAGATGATGAGTGGTTTGTGATTGAGTTTGAACCTGTTTGAATATGATCAGCTGTACTATTATTAGCCACAGGAGATTTGGACCGGCTGCTGCTGCTGCTGTTATTGTTGCTTTTGCTTTTCTTGTTCCGGCGACACCCTCCTCCCACCGGAACATTTCTTAGGGCACCGCCTCGGGTCCAGTACCGCCTACATGTCTTGCAGAAGTGGCGAGGCTGAGAGAGACTGTAGTTGTTGAAGTAGCAAAACTTTGTGTTGGTGGATTCACACCGCGGACACTTGAGGGCGGTCTCAGGTTGTGGAATTTTTGCCATACGGGCTCGATCAGACATGGAATTGGGCCTGATCGACCCCCCCTGGCCAACACCAACACCAGTGCTACTTCCTCCGCCACCAACATGCGTGAGGGTTGGCGGCGGAGCAAGTGGTGGAAGCTCATGCGGATTTTCACTTCCAATAGCAGCAACACTTCCTAGTGGATGATGCTGATGATTTTGTTGCTGCAAAAGATAATAAAAATCCCAAGAAATTATAAGTATGAGCAGCTAGCTAGTTAAGTTAATTACAAGGATCACAAGCAAATACTTGTAGTATATTCAAAAAAAGAGATAACAAAGGAATAGGAATAAAAATCTCTTTAATTTACTTTTTTTTGTTCTTGGATCCCTTTTGGATTTTGGTAAGTATTAATTGAAAAAATTGGAGCTAAGAGTAAAACTCACCTGGTGCCAATTGGGAGGATCTAAATAGACTGGAATGGAAGAGAAAACCATGGAGCTTTGATCTTTATTTTTGTTCTTTCTTTTTGTAAAGTTTGATGGGGCTTTAGGAAATATGGTGGTGGAGAATCACACCCAAGAGAATACCAGAGGGAAGAAAGAAAGAAAGAAAGAAAGAGAAAAGAGAAAGGAAAAGAGAGATGGAAAGAAGAGGAAAGCAAGGAGAGGGCTTTTGTATATTATTATTTGCTTTTATTCCCTCTATCGATCCTCGTTCTCTAAATCTCTTTTTGTTTTATTATATTTTAGGGTTTTTGGGTGGATGAAATTTCTTCGCATTTAAGCTTTCTCTTTTCTTTTGAAAGATGAGATGAGATGATTTAATTAGTGCTCTAAAAAGTTTAGTTGCCTTACCTGCCTGCTGCAGGCTTCCCTCAGCATGCATGGAAGAGATAGAAAGGGAAGATTATCATATCATCATTATTTACGGACAAAAAATTTTTTAGGTGTATTCGAAATATATATTTGTATATGGATACAATTTTACGGATTATATTAATATAATAATAGACAATTTGATTGATATGTATCACTTCTAAAACATTATAATATAAAATATATTAACTTCTTATATTATAATTAACAATACGCGTGATGAAATAAGACACTATCACATAATTAATATGCAAAGTAAACCTAAAGCTCAAGTAGTGAAGTCATAAAATTAATCCTGATTTGGGAGTTGTACGGAACAACATTAGTAACAGTGTCGAATGATATTCACAGTTCTCAGTATTACTATATGTCACCCTAGCCAATCAGCTAGCTAGTAATTAATAGTTTATTATCGTGCATATATATCATCATCAATGCAAAAGAAAAATAATAAACTCATTTTCTGTGCACTTTAAGAAAGTGAAAGTGAATGGTTAAAGCAGCTAGTATAACTTAGGATGCTTGACTAAGGTTTATAAATTAAAGGCAAATTTTAGTTTATCCCCAAAATTTGATACGGTGGTTTTGAATAGGGATGAACATAAATCCGTTAAAATCATTAACTGATCCGCTTCAAACCGTTATTTATTCAGCGGTTTAGTTTTGACCGGATAAAAGTCAAACGGTTCGAGAATCCAAACTGCTCCGTTAGTAACGGTTTGATTTTGAATTTTCATTTTGAAATCCGTTCAATCCAAACCGAACAGTTAAGAAATATATTAATTTATTGAGAGCTTGAAGAGATAATTGATGATGTGTTCGATTGATTTTAAAGACCTTAAATGTTGCTGTGTTTTGTTGGTTTCATTTCTAATGTTGTTGTGTTTTTTATATTTTAGTTGAATGTTTGAAGCAAATTTGATTGAAATGTTTGCAAATTTGGTTGCATATCGATTTTGTATGTGGTTAATTTAGAAGGGTTTTAATTTTAGCCTTTTAGGTCTATGAAATAACTGGTATGTTAGAAGACATCAGTTGCAGGCAAGTGTGCAATATACTTGATTTAGATAGATATATTTGAAGTTAATTTGCAGATGCTGTAGTTTTATTTTCAAAGCAATGTATCAATTATATTTCATTTATAATTATATGTTCTGCTCATTCAGAATTTTGGTGCTCAATTTTAATAGTAAAATTTGTTTAAGATGTTTTGGTTGGGAATGTCATCGACTGTGAGTCCATATAGTCTATATACCAAATTTTTTTTATTATGCCTAAAGGTTTGGTTTTAAACGGTTTCATTTCTAATTTTAGAAAATCCAAACCGTATCGAACCGTTAAGATTTTAACAGTTTGGATTTGGATATTGCCAATATCTGTATCGAAATGCACCGTGCCCACCCCTAGTTTTCAAAATCATCTATCACATTTTGATTTTCTCATTTTATTAGCTAAACTTTTTGAAACATATAATTTGAAAGTTATTATTTATTTAAATTGGTAACATATAAGACATACAAATACTACTTTTATATTGATCATCTAGATAAAAAACAATTAAAAATTATTTTAAAATACTTAAATTTTCGAATTGTTCAAAAGAATACACTAACATAATATTCAACATTCATCCTCACATAATTATAATACGTGGGTTGAAAACATTACATAGCTATATATTTACCTATAATACTAAAATAATTCTACTTTATTACCATTTAGACAAGAAATTTTGAAGAAAACAAAATCCTTGTTATTGTTTTTTTGATCATATTAGTATAAAGATGGGTATTATTATACATACTTGTCACAATACCAATTTAACTAAAGACTACCAGTCATATATATTAATAAAGAACGTAAATTGATGAATTTTGAAAATCTTAATAAATAAAACGGAGAAAATCAAAACGTGATGGTCCATTATAAGAAACAACCCCAAACCTTAAAGAAAGTCATATGAGTCCAAATACTAGTGTGGAATATTTTTTTTTCTTGTGCCCTAGCTAGAAAAATGATAATAATTAAGTTGCTATTAATTACGACGACATACTAATAAATTACTGTGTTAGACATGAACCTTTTTCTTTCAAAGTAGTCAATTACGGCAGATCATTATGAATACAAAAGCAAATTAATATATATATATCTGTAAACATGCCCCAAATTCTATACACCTTTATGGCCTTTTAAGCATCACAAAATCTTCAACTTGTCTCACAACTTTAATGCCTAGTTAAACAAAAAACAAAAACAAAAGATCGAGCTTGAGCACATCAAAGTAATAATATATATATATATATATAATTAATTTGTCATTTATATATAAATTTGAGCTAAGTAAGTAAGCACTAAGAACTTGGCTTGCTAGTTTCAAGCTGGCTTTCTCTATCTCTCTCTTTCTCTTTTTTGCTAGGTCGAACTTTTTCTGTTTAATCACCTTTTTTTTTTCCAGAAAGAGACCCCCCCATATGCTGATGTTGCTCTGTGCCTGTGTGTAAGTCTCTAAATATATATTTTATTCAATTTCTTTTGGCTGTGGGGATTCATTATTCAAGAGCCAAAGCTTCGTCTATAAGCTACGAATCTATCCTATTTACTCATATTACTGCAGTCTTACAAAAACTTAATTCAGCAAACTCCAAGTTTGGAATCCTTAAAAAAAATTGCCGTTTTAGTACTTTATATAAACCGGCTCTTACAATGTTAATTCTCAATTTTCCGATATCAGGCATGTCTTCTGCTTGATGGACCATGCATACAAGTGATTTTGCTAATATATAATATATATATATATAGCAAAAAGAGTTACTAAAAATAAAACGATTTGATTTAAGCTTCAAAACATTCCTTCCTAAAAACGGCTCTGATCGATGTATTAATTATTATATATTTTGACCAGCTTATAATAAAATAGTTATGTTTCTGTAATTGTTTAGGGTTCCATAACTTAGTTCTCCCTCCCGCTCGAATAAGCCCTTAGAATTAGGTCAAATTAAATTGAAATTACAATTTTAGGGTTGGGATGCGATAATTATATTGAAGAAACTGGGCGGGGCCCTAACGCGTGTTAATAATGAAGAAATTAAAGAGGGAGTGGGGTGGTGTTGTTGTACGTCTCCTGAAATTGAGAAAGCATGGGGGATGGGGTGGTGGCGCCACCATAGCCAATGACGTAAACCTCAATCTTTTTCATCAGATGCTGTGGTCGGATCAGACCCTACTGCCACGTCATTCACTACTGGGTCCCAATTACCGGCCTAATTAACCAGATGCCAGATGCCTCATGCCCTACACAATATATGCGGCCTCCTGTGGACGGCCGGACGCCGGAACATATAAGCTCCTAACGCGTCTCAACTTTCGTATATATATATATTAGCCTATTAATTTCAGCCTTTTTTTTCCTTTTTTTTTTTTTGGAAAAGATTTCAGCTTGTTAATATTCCTATATTTTTTTTTCTTCAGAATATTCATGTTTTTGTTGGAAAAGATTTTATTTATTATATTTATAGGATAGTCATAAAAAGACAATTTCATTTACGAATAGTAGCTATATTAGTTGAAGTAAATATTAATTAACATAAAACCAAAAATAAAAAAGAACTTTAATTAATACTCCCTAACTTATAAGGATGCTAAAACCTAACAAGGGCTTAAATACTAGCACCAAAACGAACAAGTATTCTTTTGTCTTCTACAATATATAATATATTATATAGTAGTATATACTAGCTAATAATCAATTTAGTTCTTGATAGATCATGAAAATTCATGTACATATCACATTGTAGTTATAACATTATGTATTTTATGTTTTTTAAAAATATTATATTTATGTAAGATATGTACCGGATGCATAAAAATGGCCTCATTAAAATCTTGACAGGTTTTTTAACCCAGTTAGATGAAAGAAAAAAAGTAGCATGTATGCACCAAAATATAAGAGATTAACACCATCCTCTAGTAAAAAATCACAAATAATATCTAGTGATTCTTCGAATCCCTCTTTGTAGTTTAGATAACATAAAATGAAATTATTACATTCTTCTACTTTAGCAGAAGACGTACGTACGTACGTACGCTAAATATAATTATTATGCATGGCTGGAGGGTATCTGCTATGTAGCTAGCTCATAATATCTTTGTTTGAATATTATTTAATACGCAGCTGCAAGGATATGATCATCGTGGTTGCTGCTGCTGGTTTGATCTTGGATAATAAACGAACGTGGGGGAAGATGATATTCTAGTTGTTTTCTTTTTTTATTAATTACTGGATGGATCCCAATCGAAAAGGCTGGTTGGTGGTGCTGGAATCTAATTCTCTCCATGCAATTTTTAACACAGAGTACGGCCTTTTCCCTCATTTTCATGTCAAAAAGCCAACTCTTCAGTCTTCATCATGTCATGTGGCTGGCCAGTGGTTGTGGCCAGTGAGAGAAATATAATTTACTTGAAAAAATTAATAAAGCTACCAAAATTGCAGCCTTACCATATTCACTAACCGGTCCATTTGATCCCTCTCTCTCATACAAAGAACCACCTCAATGCGCGTAAACAGATAATACAAGCCCCACAAAGAGAGATTTTCGAATTTCCGATTTCATTCACATGCACTTAATGTTATTATAATTGATCGATATGTCTCTTATTCTAAAATATATTAATAAAAATTAATAATTAGATACATTTATGATTATTTAAATGAAATAATAATATGTGATACGATTTTTTGGCCAACAAAATGCCTCCTCATAAGGACGACTAGTAGTATATATGTACTTTTGAGTTTGATTATATGTAAAATGAGAAAATGGTTGGTTGATTGGACCTAAATTGCTCGCTCTTTTTGTTACAAACCCTGCATGAATGAAGCTAGCATTATGAGGGCCGGGGGCCTAGTGATCAACTGCAATATCGTCAAAAGCAATTTGGTTCTCCATCAAAAATTGAAAGATATCAGATCGATATATATATATAGTACGTATCATTTCTTTGTCAATGGCTATTTTGGAATACAAGTGGAGATGTGCTAGCTAGCTGCGTTGCTTATATGGGGATGAGTAGTGAATGGGTGGTACGTACATATATTGTCCATGTTTTGGAGACATATATTGAAAACAAATTGGAATACAGCATGTTAATTAATAATGGATTAAATCGTGTACGTAATGCGCCTTCAGTTCAAATTGAGGTTTGTCTAATATCTCATTGAGGATGGAAGATTAAACTGATTCCATGCGTGTTGATGAGAAGCCTTTAACTAGGCAAAAAAATGCTATGCAAACAAAAAGAGCAGTGATAGATTTATAAATTTAATTTGGAGTATCAATAATCAATGTCTAACGTGCCTTCAAACAGTATAACATTTTATCGTATTAAATAATCACAACAAATTAACCAAATGATAGACAAATGCAAGTTATTTACTAGTTAGTTAGCGAACGAAATATTGTAGGCAGAAATTTGATCTTTTATCCACCTAATTATTAAATTATAAAATTAAAATTTAACCGTTGAAAATTCGATCAACCTCATACAATGGTTTAAAAATAAGTGGTGATCAAGCATAAGAAAAATTCCTTTTGAGATAATTGCACATGCAGATATATATCTGACAGCAAAACATATAGCAGATCGAGATGCTAATATATATCAGTAAAGGTAGCAATGTTGGTTGGCTACTGGTTTGCTTTATAGAGTAGCTTATAGCTAGCTAGCTGCGTGATCTGAGTAGTCACCGGGCGGCCGGCCACCACTTCGCAGTGACAAGTGGGAGTCTGCTGTGTGGAGAACAAAAATCTGCTACCAAAGTTAAAAGCAGCTTCCTCTGTCGACTCTCACCAGTACGTTCATCTGCTTTAATCTGAAGATCCTATCACAACTTCACAACGCATGCACCAATCCACCTAGCTTTTAATTTATATAAAATATAATTTGCATGGCGACAAAAAAACTAATGAATGTGTACGTTGTTATTAATTTGAAACGAGGTTTAGTCTCCTTAGCCAGATTGGCAAAGCAATTATTTGGGTCCGGAAAGACATGACTACCAAGCTCCACCATCGATCATCACCTACCTACCTACCATACTTCTTTCATCCGTTATATTTATGTATATATATCCTTCTGCTAACAATTCACCAACGCTCCCCACTCACAAGAATCTTCTTTTCCATTTTTTTATTTTTTTTATACAATATTGGAGGATGGGGATTACATTATATATACATTGGGTATCGACTTCCTAACAGTGCAATGACAAAGAAGCCACTTAGTGGAAAAGAAGCCACTTAATGGAAAAGAAGTCACTTATTAGTGCAATGGCCTAATAGTATTCCTCTTCACATGTTATGTAGAAGTTTTTGGGTTCGACTCTACTCAGACGAGGTCCATTCATTGGCTACACTACTTTTCAATCTTTATAGAAGAATTATACAAAAATAACTTATATTTAAGGACACAGTTAGAACTAAATTTACATAGAAAGATAATCAATTTTTTTATATTTTACAATCAAGCACAAACTCATATTTTAAGAATTGTGATCATTTTATTTAGGGAAAAAAAATAATAATTGTGATCATTGTACTTATTTGCCCCTAAGTGAACCAAGAGTGTTAAGTGCTATATGTAAATCCAATTTTTTAGAATTGTGATTTTACTTGTTTGCCTTTGAAGATATCAAAGGTTGTCGGGGTTTTAACGGTTTAGGATTTAGGGTTTTAGAAAGTTTAGAGGAGGGGGATGAGGCGTTAGTGTAGGGATGGTGGGGTGGGAGATCAGCTTATGGCTTCGAGTTTATTGATTGGATTTTAAACTACTAATCATCATCTCATATGGAGTGAAGCAAAAAAAGGGCGGCCCAGCCCAAACCCCCTAGCTTCCTACTAACTCGATCATGCTAGCTCGTAGCTCGATCAGAGGTCAAGAGGGTGGTCTGGTGGAAAATCAGAAGACGGGGTAGACGAAGCTTTTAATCTCATATGTATGAAGTTCGATAGGTAGAGCCCAAAATTTGAAATTAAACACTAAGCTATAAGTAATTAACTCAATATATTTTTAAATTTGGTGTATATCGGTATTTTGTGTTATTTTTTTGGAACTTTTGTCCTTAGTTGTCTAATTTAGGGTTGTATTTTCCTTATTAGTTAAGGTTTTGGCCTTGTGTGTAAAAAAAAAAATTGTCAAAGGCCTCTATATGTCAAAATTATTTTGTAATAATTAGCTAGTTCTTGGTTAAGAATGAATTGAATACACTTTTTTCACACAACGATATTAGAGATGATGATTATACACATTTGAATTAATTAAGTTATTGATCTACTGGTATTCTTTTATTGTGTGAAAGATTTTAGATTTTGATTTTCAATTCTTGTAAAAACAAAGGGCGATATTCAATATATTATCTCCTTCTCTAATATCGTTATATAAAAAAACAAAAAGCTTTTCTATTTAACAACCTCACTCTTGAGCTAATGACATTTTTGTTTCAAGATCAGTATCTGAGTGTAATATCTGGTCAAAGAAAGAAGAAAAATAGAAAGTGGGTTGAACTAATATAAGAGCCCAGTGTCAATTCCATGGTTGTTGTGAGAAAGGCCCACAGTTTGTTCGCCTTCGTAGCCAAAACTCTCGTCTACAAAACCATCAACCATCTGCAAAACCAAACATTACGTTACGAGCTTCTAATTATAATCACTCTTTATATATTAACAAAATAAATGCTTAAGGAATCACTTGTTCTTAACAAATGAATTATATTATCTATTCATATTATAACACGTAAAACGATATTATAATGATATATTTTTATGTACTCTTTCAATTGACCTACCTGATGAGAACTTAACCAACATGTTTAATGTTTTCTTTATAGGAAGGGTTAGAGTGTTAGAGAAGAAGCGTGTTTGACAAGTCAACACTCAGTGGTGAGACATTTTGTTGATGAGTTAATTAAGATCAAACACGAAATTAATGGACATTGTTAGCAATGGCCCAAGAGCTTCAAGAGATTGCATGGGAGCCTCAGAAGAGACCAAAGGGGGCTCTTTCTTCTAATCATCAAGCCACTATATATTGAAATTGACTTTTTTTTAGGGCATTCACTTTTACTCCACAATAACTAGGGCAACTATTTGAGGAGCTCAAAATTGACCTAATTCACAAAATGTATGGAGACTAGCCTTGTACATTCACTTATTTTGAGGTCGAAAATCGAAGGGCTGTAAGAAAAAATGTGTTGGGCAAATTCGCGCCCTCTCAGGCATCCTTCTTGCTCCTCAGCATGTGCCTCATATCACAGTTTTCTTAGAAATTTATGCTGATGAAATTCTCAGTGTCTCGGCGGCGGTTTGTGAGACAGCCACGACGGGGAAGAACAAGCTCACAGATAAAGACTGTGGCAGACTTCGGATCGAGGAGGAAACTGAGAATATTGCAGCGGACAAGGAGCACATAATAAGGCACATGTGGCTAGCGTTTTCTAAACTCTAGCTAAGAATAGCTAAAAACACATAATCATGGACAAAACCTTGCCTCGTATATGTGTGAATATAATGGAATAAAAGTTTGGCCCTATTGAAAAGTTGAACATATTTATAACGACTTATAAGGAGTTGGGTAACACCGTCATTTTTCATTTGGTTTTGGATTGGAGCCTAAATTTTCTTCATGGTACCAGAAGGAGTTATCCTACGTGTGAGGCTAACGACTATACACACCATCTAATATGTGTTGTCTTCGTGCTAGGTTTGAAACTCGCCACACGTGAAGGGACATGTGAAAATGTACCATGAAAAGTCCCAAATTAGAAAGTGTTGTCTATATGTTAAGCTTGAAATTTCAACACACGTGTAGGGGCATGTGAGAATGTGATGGAACTTACAACAATTCTTGGAAAGTGTCATCTACATGTTAGGTTTGAAATTTCAGTGTTGCCCACGAGCTAGGTTTGAAAGTTCGGTGTGTCCCCGTGTTACCCTTAAAAGTTCGTTACGTGTGAGGAGACATGTGAGAATGTGATGAAAGAAAAGTCTGCACATTATAAAGTTGCATAACCTTAAAAGAGCTTACTGAATAATTTTTCAGGACTGTTAAACTATTGTATATATAATCTTATTATACAACTTATAAATTAAGTCATTCCCTCGTTACACTGTCAAACACGTTCACTACAAAATATGGAAACGGTTGGAGAAGAAGATTCTAGAAACTCGGTCTACGAAATCCCAAGAGTCCATGGTAATCTCATACAAACTCGGTCTAGAAGCTTCTGGAATCTCGGCATATATATATATATATAACGACCTTTTTCCCTCTATAACCAATAGGCCTCATCACGTTATTGATTATTCACAGACGAAAGCTCCTCCTTCAAATTTGTTCTGAAAATCAATTGGTTAATTTATTAAGGTTTTTGTAGAATGGCTGCCAAAGGTGAGGGTCCAGCCATCGGTATCGATCTCGGAACCACCTACTCTTGCGTCGGCGTTTGGCAACACGACCGCGTTGAGATCATTGCCAACGACCAGGGCAACAGAACCACGCCCTCCTACGTCGCTTTCACCGACACTGAGCGTCTCATCGGCGATGCCGCCAAGAACCAGGTCGCCATGAATCCCATCAACACTGTTTTTGGTCAGTGCTTCTTATTTATTTTGTACATTAAATCACATCTCTAATAAAAATAAATTTTACTTGTATAGATAGAATCTTAATCCCTATGTATTAAAAATCTGATTATAATTGCCAATTATTTATTAGGCCCTACATATAAAGTTTAAGATTTCAGGATTTTAAAATATGTTCACCAACACACTAGTATTTATGAACTATGATTCAATTGGTGTGTGATTTTGATATGATGTTTTGTTTTATGTAATTGCAGTATTTTGAAATTAAGAGTACCAAGGATTTATGATTTGATTATATTATCGATTACATCTCTAATTAGCATGTAAAACTAAATATTTCTTATCGGAGAACATGTAAAATTTCAAATATGTAAACTTAGTGAATCACAATTGTTGTTTAGTAATGTCTTTGTGGATCAAATTTAAGATTGCATTATTGTTGTTCTAAATTTTGCATCTTTAGCTTCAATGTTTTTTTAAAAAGTGTTATTTTTTGTTCACAAATTTAAATGTCTAATATTTTTGTTTCCCTTTGTTAGATGCAAAGCGTTTGATTGGCAGAAGATTCACTGATGCCACAATCCAGAGTGACATGAAGCTCTGGCCTTTCAAGGTGATTGCTGGTGCAGGGGACAAGCCAACAATTGTAGTCAACTACAAGGCCGAAGAGAAGCAGTTTGCTGCTGAAGAGATATCGTCAATGGTTCTCACCAAAATGCGCGAAATCGCGGAAGCCTACCTCGGCTCGACAATCAAGAACGCCGTCGTCACTGTCCCGGCATACTTCAACGACTCCCAACGCCAGGCTACGAAGGACGCCGGAGTAATTGCAGGCATGAACGTTATGCGTATCATCAACGAGCCAACAGCCGCGGCTATTGCCTATGGACTCGACAAGAAAGCCACGAGTGTCGGTGAGAAGAATGTCCTCATCTTCGATCTTGGTGGAGGCACTTTCGATGTCTCTCTGCTCACCATCGAAGAGGGGATCTTCGAGGTGAAATCCACGGCTGGTGACACCCATCTCGGGGGGGAGGATTTCGACAATCGGATGGTGAATCATTTTGTGCAGGAGTTCAAGAGGAAGAACAAGAAGGACATAAGCAATAATCCGAGGGCGTTGAGGAGATTGAGAACTAGTTGTGAGAGGGCCAAGAGGACTCTTTCGTCTACTGCTCAAACCACCATTGAGATTGATTCATTGTTCGAAGGGATTGATTTTTACTCCACGATAACCAGAGCGAGATTTGAAGAGCTCAATATGGATCTGTTTCGAAAATGTATGGAGCCGGTGGAGAAGTGCTTGAGGGACGCGAAAATGGACAAGAGCACGATCCATGATGTTGTTCTTGTCGGCGGGTCCACTAGGATCCCCAAAGTGCAGCAGCTGCTGCAGGATTTTTTCAATGGGAAGGAGCTTTGCAAGAGCATTAATCCTGACGAGGCAGTGGCTTATGGGGCGGCGGTGCAGGCGGCGATTTTGAGTGGCGAGGGGAATGAGAAAGTGCAGGACTTGTTGCTGTTGGATGTCACTCCGCTTTCACTTGGTTTGGAGACCGCCGGTGGAGTTATGACTGTTTTGATTCCGAGAAACACGACGATTCCCACCAAGAAAGAACAGGTTTTTTCAACTTATTCGGATAATCAACCCGGTGTTTTGATTCAGGTGTATGAAGGTGAAAGAACAAGAACTAGGGATAATAACTTGCTGGGCAAATTTGAGCTCTCAGGGATTCCTCCTGCTCCAAGGGGAGTGCCTCAGATTACTGTCTGCTTCGATATCGACGCCAATGGGATCTTGAATGTGTCTGCCGAGGACAAAACCACCGGGCAGAAGAACAAGATCACAATCACCAATGACAAAGGGAGGTTGTCGAAGGAGGAAATCGAAAACATGGTGCAGGAGGCAGAGAAGTATAAATCAGAAGATGAGGATCATCAGAAGAAAGTGGAGGCTAAAAATGCATTGGAGAATTATGCTTACAACATGCGGAACACGGTGAGGGATGAGAAGATCGGTACGAAGTTGAATCCGGCGGACAAGAAGAAGATCGAGGATGCTGTTGAAGATGCGATCCAGTGGCTTGATGGAAACCAGCTTGCTGAGTGTGATGAGTTTGAGGACAAGATGAAGGAGCTTGAAAATCTTTGCAATCCCATCATTGCCAAGATGTACCAAGGTGCAGGTGCTGATGCCGGTGGTGGAGGGGCCGATGATGATGCTCCTCCGGCTACCGCCAGTGGCACCGGACCTAAGATCGAGGAAGTCGACTAAGTTGAAGTTCTTTTAGTTCAATGAGTTTCTGTTTTTGGTTTAGGTAGTTATCATAGTACGTGTAGCTGATACATGTCTGAGAGTTTAGTTTTGGATTAGGAATTTCTTTTCGTACATTTCATTTTGCTTCCTGTACTTTTTTGAACTATGATTAATAATTATTTCAAGTATCCTGAATTTGTTTTTGCTTAGAAGAAACTTCTTGAAACTCAGTATCTAGAAAATTAGAAATTCCATTCAGATTTAAACCCCTCCTAAACCTATCTCATTCTCTTGGTTTCTCTACACCTTCAACCCCTTCCATTCAGAAATCAGATTCGGATTAAACCGCACCTAACTGATATCTAGAAGAAAACACCAAGAATAGATGCAAAGAAATCACCAAATCACAGCAGAAACACAGCCCATCTATCTTGAATTGGTGAGAATGTTGACACAATTTATCTTATGTTGGTCACACCACAGAAAATGAATAAAGAGATAACTTAAGCCTTCATTCTAGTGATGCAAATACAAAGGTTTACAGAGTAATGGAAAGTTTCCTTATATCATATTAAACTGCAACACAAATGTTCAAAATAATATGGCCAGAATTTCCCATATCTAGTGAATCAAAATCTGAATTATATGCGAACATTCTCAGGTTTAACAACAGAATAGCTTTCCATGGTAAGCCTCTGTCACTGATGACTCCGAAAATCATACCTCAATTTGAACTTCGTTTCTACAAAAAACCCAAACTACTTCCTTCCCCTGCTAAGCCTCTGCAAGTGGTAATTAATGCTTCCCATTGACTTTCTATTTCCGTTGTTCTGTAGTAAAGAAGTCAGACACATTAGGGGACAGCCATTGGAAAAACTTAGTCGACTGAAAACAGAGATACACTTAAGAATTGAAAAACATATATGGAAAAAGAAACTATGAAGATGCACAATCAACAGGAAAACAATGAAAAAACTACCTGAGCTTCCATACAAGTACCCAAAAGTTCCTTCTGCTTTACGCACTTATCATCAACGTTCTTGTTAAGAGCCAAGCAGTTGAGAAATGTTAACATTTCCTTCATGCAAGGTTTGCGAAGAGCACCAAATTTCTTTGGATTGATATATACTGACCCAGCTTTCCGGCCCATTCTATGAGTCAAATGACACCTAACACGCAAGAAATTTTTAGGCTCTCCCAATTCATGAAAGAAGGATTGGAACTAAATTCCAGTAGCAAATAAAATAGATCACATATAAGGAGAGCTACAATAAAGAGAACACTAAAACACTGTTATATTTGTGAACTATGTTTAGAGTTTGTCATATGGTCAACTTATAGCATATATTTACATTAGGAAAATAAAGCATACAAAAAATTTTGTTATTTAGATAGCAAATGATACATTGTCCAGTAACTTTCTCCATCCATTACTACCGCCATTGATTTTTCTAAGTTAAATTCACTGCTTTCACCTAGGTGGAAGGAAATACACGCTTGTGCAATCCCTGATCCAAGAGAACACCTGAAAATCTGGGTTTACAAACTTGTATGGGGATAGACATTTGGCCTAAAGTGCTAAAAGCTGTAATAACTTGCATATCAACTACGCTGCCCCACAAACACCAATTTCTTGCTCAGATAAGATCTGCAGTCTCCGGTTCAAACAAAAGTGTTGTCCAAAGGCAGAGATTCAATCTAAACCTACAGCACATAATGTTGGTTTTGTAATTCATGGTAGATTTATTTACTGATTTATACCATCACCAACTGCACGAGATTACATAAATAGTGGGATAAATTTCCACATCCCAAAATCCAAAGCCACAGTACAATGGGATGCCGGCCCGATTTGTCTCAATCTTCCATACCAACAAGAAGTTTAAAAGGGGTTATGGGAACTAAGGAGTTTTCGAGAATTTAAATTCTCTTCTATTCTAATTGAATACACCCCCCTAAAGATTCGAACAAACTGATACCAGAACTCAATGACACAGAATCTAATAATGCAGATTCAACTGTGGACACAAAAAGACTTATAATCGTTGTAACTGTGTGGCACAAAAAGATTCTTCCTTCATTTTATAAACCCTATGAAACTCTTAAATTACATCTATTATAGAGTTATCAGAGCTCTTCATTTGACAATGAATAATAATATTTTTATCCATGAAAGTCTTAAACACTTCATTACTGTAGCCAGGGGCGGATCTATTAAGGGGCAAGGGTGGTCAATTGACCACCCCAACCCCTGAAAACCTCCATTAAAGCTTCCATATTCAAGCCTAAAACCTCTAACATCTAGCCCTCTAATTGCTTCTCTAATAAGTAATTGCCCTTACCTTTGTGTCCCTAATTCCCCCTTGATTTTGCGCCCGGGTTGGAGAGTTCTGCTCGCCCACTGCCTCTGCGCTCCAACGTTGAGGCAATTACACCGATGAGCTAAAGAAATTAACTGTCAAAGAAGTTATAAAATCGGGGTAAGATGCAAAACCTGACAGCTGAGAAAAGAAAGCGATCAGATGAACCGGAGAAACCAACGCCCTTCGCGGATGCAGGTGAATTCGATGCCGGCGAAATCGCGAGAACGACGATAGGAAAGGGAGAGAGGGAGAGAGGGAGAGAAGGAGGGATGATGTCACGAGGAGTGGGAGGACTACGTCGCTAGGTTTTGCCCAAAACCAGCATTCGGTTCGGGTCTCAGTTTGGTTTGTAGGCGGGTGTAAGGGTTTTAGCATCTCGGACTCTCGGCTCATTTTAACTTACAATAATCAACGGCTGAGATGTAACGATGTAAATTTCAACTTGAGTTGTCTGATTTTTTATTGCGCAATATTCTACTAGATGAATTTGGTCTAAATCAGATAATCCAGTTATTAAAATTTAATATTAAACTCAATAGATAAATACATTGAGTAAAAAAATATCTCAATTCCAAATTAACAATGCCGATTAATAAGGATAAATTAATTTAACAGCTATTAATTATCATTTAGAATGCTTCTATTCGAACTCACTTAATTGATCATCTTATTTGACCCACTCAATATGATATTTTCTTGGGCAAATTACAATTTACTATCATGTGGTTTACACCAAATCACACGATTATATATGTACTTTCAAATTTTATATTTTATTACCCTTTATTTTTTTAAATGTTACAACTTTGACTCTCCGTTAGTTATTCTGTTAAAATAGATGTTAAATGTTGATATGCTCATAACGGGACCTACCATTTAATTGAAGTATGTAACAAGTAGATGCCACATGGCAAAAAAATTAATAAATTAATTTGAAAAAGTTTAAAACTAAAATAAAAATGGGAGCATTTTTGCTCACCAGTTTACTCTAAAAATGAAATGTGTTATTTAACTTAACTGTGGTTAATTTTTGCATTAAATGATTTCTTTTAAATACTTAAAATTAATAAAAATTATAATTAAAATACAGTAACCCTGGCCAACCAGCCATAGCTTACGCACGCACGCCAACCTCCCCCTCCTCGCCAACAACCACCTCTCTGATTCCCGACGGCGGTGAAGGCACCTTTTCTCTGTAATTTTTTTTTCTCTTTTCTTTTCCCCTACCCTATCCCTTTCTTTCTTTAAACATGTAAAGGTGCCTCCAATCCCCACTAATCTATCGGAGCGGCGTCCCTTAGATCTTCTTTTCAGATACACAACGCCAGAAATTATAGGGAGAGGATGAGGGGTTTGATTTTGTGGCTTCTATGTTGGGTGAACTTGGATTTTGTGACCGTCCTTAGTTGAATCAAGCAAAATATACAATCACGAAAATCACCAAAAATCAATATTCAGCGATGTCGATGGCAAAGGTCGTATAGTAAAAGCTTCTCTGTTGGATTTGAAGAGCAGAGGAGAAGACGGAGTACAAGAACGAACCAGGAATGAATTATTAATCGTTGACAAGGCAGAGAACCTTCACATGGAAGTTATAAATAATAAAAATTTCTCTGATAAAACTTGTGAAGCGACACGTCTTGACTCGATAGATCCAAATTTAGCTAAACTGGATTGATGTTTTGTTTAGGTCCATTTGTTGTTGGCCCAAACTCAACCCACTTCTCAACTGCAATTAAACAACGAAAAGGGAGAACGCTTCTTCTGGATTCATCTCCCTCAAGCTCTCGCCCATTCTCACCCTTACACTCGAACTTCACAGGGACCACGAAACCCTCACCACCATCTACACACCCCTGTCGTTCAAGCTACGCACCACTAATGCATCTCGGAAACCTTCTCCCTCCCTCGAAATTCTCATGTCTCTCTCTCTCTCCCTCTCTCTTTTTCTCTCGATCGAACACTGTCAATGGGACATCGAGCCGAGCCCAACCGGCCACCGCCAGCTGCACCGTTTCCTACGCAGTCCAAATGCCAGACCACGACCATCACCCTCCCCTCGTCGAGACGATGCGAGCCCTGTAAACCACCACCATCGCAAACCACCGAGAAGAGATAAACGAAGCAGAAGCGGAAGACAGCCGTGAAACTTGCGAACGAATTCCGATCTATCCAGGACCTCAACCACCGCTCATTGTGATCGTCTTCTCACCACAAGTCCAATGGGCTAGGCTGTGAGCCACGAGGACCACCGTGGCCCAAGCTACAGAGCAAGACCCGACTAAGATCCGAGAGCGACCCGGAGAGATTGAGGTCAAATGAGGTAAAATCGATCATTTTGAGTTTAACCTTGAGATTGTACGTATTGATAGCCTTTTCTTGAGCTAATTGCATGTTGTGTTGGTGCGAGGATCGATGGCTAATGACGTCGCCGGAAGTTGCAGAGCCGCCCCTTTTTCTCGACGTGTTTCTGAGCAAGAGAGGTAGTTTCTCGAACTGAAACTTACATTTTTAGGATCCTTGTTTCGAGTAATTGTGTTTTCGTGTTTTTCATGTTGAATTTGGTTGAATTTGGTTGAGAATCGAGGGAAATTGAGCTCGCTAGAAAACATGGATTTTCCGGCGAAATTTCCATAATCCGACCACCGCTCACGGCGACACTGGTCACTGGAGGTTGAGCACGTGACTAGCACGTGGCAGACACGTGGACGTCACCTGTCAGCCACATAGGCATCACGTGGTAGCACACTCAGCACGCGCGTGCCATTTCTAGCAGGCGCGTGAGGTCACTTTCCGACCTCCGGCCGATGTGTGGGGCTATTTTCCGGCCTACGGCAGCAAGTAGGCATAGTTTCGGGACATTTCAAATCGTCTAAACACGTCTTTAGTACATTTAGAGTTGTCTTTGTACTGTTTTGAGCAACCCAAGAGGGGTTTTCTTAGTGTTTGACTTGGGGAAGTTTTTAGTAAACTTTGTGGTTGGTTTTGTTTAGGGCTTTGACAAGCTTGGAGCTTACATGGTGTGGTACCGTCGGGTGATTTTGTTTCCTCGACCAATTGTGAGTGGACCTCCTTCCTAAACTCTATTTTATTATGGTATCTTACTTGCATATTTTTGTGATAATATCATTTGAGATCATGGATGGTTGATGTTTGATTATGTTTTGGTTTAAGTATTTAATTAAGTTGTTAATTAGTGATACTTTTGTTTCCGAGCATGATTTGCTAGAACTTAATTTGTGATCACTACTACGAGATTAATTACGCATTCATTGGCTTCACGAGATGTGTGTGTGCATATGAATGTGTTTTTGAAGAATTATTCTTATGGTTGACTATGATTGTGATTAGGGTCTAGACGACCTTGAGATGGTATTTAGAGATGTTGACTTACTTTATTGCTTAATGTTATATTCCTGAGCATGCCTTGTTTGGCTTGATTGTTAATTGTCACTTTAAGAGTTGATGTACGCGCGTTATACATGAGATGTGTGGTTCCCACTTAGGTGTCACCGGTATCTTTAGTACCCGTCTATTGGTCACAGACCAGTCTCCACGTGATCGTTCACCCGCGCTTGCTCAAATGCTAGTTAAATAGCGCCAGCTTGTCCCCGAGCTCTAGGGGACATGAGGTGACGGTGCTGAGCACCCAACCTTCACCTAGTCGAGGTACATGAGCGAATCATAGATACCCAGCATGTCATGTACGCATGACTCGAGCAACTCAAGAGCATAATTAGTGGATTATACATTCTATACTTATTGCTTTGGGATGATCTGTTGACTACTTATTATTTTCGTATTATTTTATGATTATTTCGAATCAAAATATGTTTTCAACTTATTGTTTTACATTGAAATAATTTGTAAGCTTCACTCACCCTTCTATTTTTGTACCCATCAAGTCCTAGTAGTACTTCACACTTATCGATGAGGAGTTCTCAGTTGCAACTCTGACTTTCACACCAGCGCCTTCAGGTGTGACCGTTCGGAAATCGAGATAAACTCTGGTAGTTGTTTAAACTTTATGACCATCAAAGTTGTGTATTATGCTTTGTACTTCCGTTGTTGCGGTGAATCGTTAATTGGTTTCTACTAATTAATTTTCACACAACCTCCTAAAACTCACTATTTTAACTTTTGATTTTCGTCATCTGGACGTCACAGTTTGGATGTCGGCCAGCATACCTCGATTTCGGGGTGCACGTGAATTTTTTAGATCGGGATGTGTCTTATCGCCTTGCCAACCCCATGCCAAAGCCGTCCTTGTTCTCATCGCTGGATTGTGTGACTGGTATCTTTATATGCTTAGGAAGGCTACAATTGGAGTCCTTTAGGGAGAAGCTCCTTTTGGAATTTAAACTATGTGATATGTTCATGTTAATTATATTTTCTTAATTGGTAAATCAAACAAATTTATTTTCACATATAATATATATATCAAAGTTTACAAATTTTTGGGCTTTTTAATATTTTGGGCCCTGGGTGATCGCCCTACAAGCCCTATGCTAGGGTCGACCCTAGTAACATTATTCAGATAGTAGTACGATGACTAGACATGAGTGTATATATATATATATATATATATTATTCCTCAAATTCTTGAGATAATTCGTTCCCATACTCTGGACTTAATTGACATTTGGAATCATTCACACCAGTAACTGCTTCCGTCCCCTTTTGATATCAAAGCCATAAGAGTTGAGATCTTATTTCTATTTAGTTAACTCATCCGCCCAAGTGGCTAGTTATCTCTGTTTATCTTAATTCTGCTAGTATCGTTTATTCTGTTTATTCATGTTGACCTCATAATCTATTGTTCTATCTTTTCTCCAAACAGTAGGTCCGGGCCCAAACACTAAGTCCCAGGGAGAGGCATGAGCGGGTGGTGCATGAGCGGAGATGAGTGAACATCAGTAGGTTATAAGGTAATTATGAATTTAATAGATAAGCGTTGTTAGTTTAATTAAGGTATTTAGGATACCTGAAACTTTGGAAATATGAGTCGGCTATTCAGATCTAATTCTTCAACTAGCTCTAGATCTAGTATGTCCAATTTAACGAAAATTCCATATATAATCAATGAAGAACAAGTAACTTATGATGCTACTGAAGAAGTAAACTTCCATGACTGGAATATACCCAAAATTCCAACTAGTGAAATTTATAAGAAAAAATGGTCAATTTCCTCATTTAAAAGTGAACATCATGTTAAGACAGTAGAACAAGTTTATGCTTTAAGTAAAGAGCATGAAACTTGTCAATTGTTTAATGCTGAGTCCTTAAGAAAACACAGAAAAGATGGTCATAACTTCTTACATATTGGCTTAGTCCAAGTCGCAGTTAAACCTCTAACAAGATTAGGTCTTAATGCTTCAGTATTATTATGTCTCCGAGATGCAAGATTCACTAATTTTGGTGATAGCACTCTTGGAATGATTGAGTCAAGCTTGTGTAATGGACCAATTCACTTTGATTGTTATCCAGATTTCATAATAAGTCTCTCTGATCCCCATGTCTTAAAAGCTTTAACATTAAATATTAAAACCTCAGGATATCATATACTTGAAGGTAGTCAACCCTTAGCCTTAATATTCCGAATTTATTACAAAACCACAGGCACAAACATGAATTTCCAAGCTCTTAATAAAAGCCCAAAATATCGAACCTTGCTAATACAAAGTAACCAAGGAAACTCAAGAATCCGAGTCCCCCAGACAATTAGTTGGTCGGATGTCAATCTCCCATCTGAATGGGCATTAGTCAATGAAAATCAGCCGCTTAATATACAACGAAATTTTTCAAATTTTGATGATATTCAACAATACTTAGATGGTACAGTAAAAATAAAATTTGATAGTCAAAGACCCAGGTCTAGTGTCCAACTTAGAGACATCGAAGATACTTCCTCTTCTACAAAAGTTGACCCTTCTAGGCATTCTTTTGCTTGGTCTGCTTCTACCATGACTGAGTCCATAAGAGATCATGACATCAACCAAGAATTAAAAAACTTAAAGTTAAAAGGTGTCCAAACTAAGTCTCAAGTTAGTTACGGTACTTATAAAGAACCAACTTCACCAACCCAGTCAAACTTTGAGGTCCATTCTCAATTGTTAACAATGACGAAACCATTTCAAATTAATTGGAGAATACTAAATCAGGATATTGAGACAATTAACAATATTGAAAGAAGAAATATTTTCCGACAAAGATTTAATTCACAAGAAAAAAAATATATATTTCAACATTGGGAACATTTCATGAAACAAACTCAAACTACTATATTTTTCCTTGATTTTATTGATAACCATTACCCAGAAGTTAATAACTTAAAAGTCATTACCCAAGAACATTGGATTAAGCCATATTCAACCCAAGTAACGTCTAGCCATCCTCCTCCTGTGTAACGACCCGGACCATAAATTAAATTATTTTGAGAATTGGACAATTTTACCCTCAGTTTTGGACGGGTTCGGGAGTCACTTTTAGACTGGCAGTACTTTTGGGAATTTTTCTTGGGTTGTTGCGTAGGTCTCGAACTCACGAGTTCGTAGACAGGCGGCACGCGGAAAACGGAGACCCGGTGAGTTCGTTACGGGTCTAGAAGCTTCAGGGGCAGTTTGATAATTTTGGAAAAGTTGGAACTATATAGGAGATATTTTTCTCTCTCCTCAGCAGATTGGTCCGTCTCTCTCCTACCCGAGTCATCCCCGTGCGAACACCGAAGGCCCATTTTCATCGGATGGATTTTGATCTGATTCGAACGAAAACAAGGTCGGGAGGATCTTCCCCGGGACTTTGGGACGTTCCGGATCAGATTTGACTTTAGGACGTTCCGGATCAGATTTTGTTGGTTTCGAGGCCATAGGAGTTCATTTAGATCCCAGTTGGGCAATCCCAGCGGTAAGGATTGACCGTGGAGAGGGTTTTGAGCTCGGAAAGTCAAGGTAGTTGGGTCATTATTGTGTAGGTGTTTCTTAGGCTAGAGCGTGCATGAATTTTGGGTTGGATGATGTTTGTAAGCGGACTTTTGATTTATAAATTGTAATCCATGTATAAATATCTTTGATTTAAATACTGTTGTGTATGGTTGTATTTATAAATTGTAATGCATGTATAAATATCTTTGATTTAAATACTGTTGTGTATGGTTGTAATGATTTCCTGGGATTTATAAATGACTGCTGGACATTGTTTTCCAATATTTCAGTGAAAGTGTGTTGTGAGAAATGACCTGGTTTTTGTACTCGGTTTTGATATTGTTTTGACGTGGAAATTATTAAAGTCCATGATTTGGAGCTAAAAATCGTAATTGTGATTATAAAAATACACTTGATTCTCGGATACAATACGGTTTTGAGGGGGCCAAGGAGCCGGGGTAAGGATCCGCTGAGACGGAGAACCCGATGAACCTCCAATATAAACAATACGGTTTTGAGGGGGCCAAGGAGCCGGGGTAAGGATCCGCTGAGACGGAGAACCCGGTGAACCTCCAATATAAACAATACGGTTTTGAGGGGGCCAAGGAGCGGGGGTAAGGATCCGCTGAGACGGAGAACCCGGTGAACCTCCAATATAAACAATACGGTTTTGAGGGGGCCAAGGAGCCGGGGTAAGGATCAGCTGAGACGGAGAACCCGGTGAACCTCTAATATAAACAATACGGTTTTGAGGGGGACCAAGGAGCTGGGGTAAGGATCCGCTGAGACGGAGAACCCGGTGAACCTCTAAAATAAACAATACCGATTTGAGGGGGGGCCAGGATTCGGGGCTAGGATCTGCTGAGACGGTGAACCCGGTGAACCTCCAATATAAAAGGAGATTTTGTAAAGAGTTGTGATACAGGACTAGCACACCCCAAGGGATACCCTGGTGGCTAGGGTTATGCCGACTGATGTAATATGATAGTCGAATGTTATTCCGGCAGAGGATACGATATGATAACCGAGGATATTTTCGACTCTAATATGGTTTGACGATGATTGTCATGTGATTAATCAACTTATGAAAATACTTCGTCATCCGGGTCAGTGGGTTGGTGTGGGCGGTGACCCAGAGTGACGAATTATTGTTGGTTCACAAGTAATAGACTAGTCGGTTGTTTTGTGGTATTCTAGTAGAGATGTCAGCAGTGTCTGACCTACTGACATTGGTGTCAGAGGGCATTCCTATTTGAACCACCACTATTCCGAGGTCTTGGTTTTAACCTTTATACTATCATGTGTCTGACAGGTAGGAGGGTCAGTAAGTACCGAGGTTCTGTCGGGAACCCTGTAAGGTTTAATAAAATTTATTCAAGAACAAAGGGTATTTCGGGGATTTAAATTTTGAGGTAGAAGAGCTGTCAGACGGGATAAGGGTTCTTTCCGGGTTTCGAGGAAAATTCGGGAAGGGTCCTTACATCCTTAAACAATCATACTTAATGTAAATCAAGCCAAAGTTGTCGCATCACCGTTTAAAGTTGCCATACAGGAAACAAGTCAAGATTTTAAGAAATTAATCGAACAAAACAACTATACAAATCAAAGTCTCATAACCCTAGGAAAACAGTTTGATAAAATTGAAACAAAAATTGATAAATCAGTAATTGAAGAAAAAAACCCTAAACAAGAATCACCTTTACTAACATTCTCTGGCAGTAAAAAAGGATTACCATCCAAACCTTCATCGTCTATAATAAAAATAGAACGAATGATAAAAGACTTAACTTTACCTCAGTCAAAATATCCCCCCAAAAGTTTACAAGTAATTGACCTTTACAGTCAAGAATCTGAGAGTTCGAATGAGTTTGATTCAAGTAATATCAGTAAAATTGAAAATGCATTTAAAAACCTTGAATTAAAAAGACTATCTCACAAAGTAAACCCAAAAAGTTTAACTAAAAATTGGTATAATAGGCCAACACCCCCCAGATATTCAACATGAAGAAAAAATCTTTCAAAACCAATTCACGGTATCTGCTGATAAACTCTATGAATGGAATATAGATGGTTTATCTGAACAATAAATATTAAACAAATTACAACATATGACAATGGTTGCTAACAGCTATGCTACCAACCATAACCTCAGTCAACCAGAGATCCTTGATATCTTCATTACCGGGTTTTCCGACACCCTTCGTGCTTGGTGGGAAAAACATCTCACTGAACATTCCAGACAGGAAATTATACATTCTGTCCTTCACGATGAGGAAGGCCTCCCTGTCTTTGATGAAAGAATTGGAGCAGGAGTTCCTGATGCAGTTAACACTTTACTTCTCACGATAATTGAACATTTCATAGGAACCCCAAGTAATGTCACTACAAGAATTCACGATCAACTTAGTAACCTAAGATGTCCAACATTAAGTGACTTTATGTGGTATAAAGATGTCTTTATATCTAGAGTAATGCTACGAGAAGATAGTACTCAATCATTTTGGAAAGAGAAATTTATTAATGGTCTACCAAATCTATTTGCCCACAAAATTAGACAAGTCCTAAGTAATGAACAAGGTCACATTGATTATGATAAACTCACCTATGGAAACATAGTAAGTGTCATCCAGAAAGAAGGCTTAAAAATGTGCATTGACATGAAAATAAGTAAGCAAATTAATAATGATAAAAGAAAAGCAAAATATGAACTAGGAAATTTCTGTGAACAATATGGTCTACCTCCTATTCCTCCCTCACGAAAAAATAAACATATTTCTGAAAATAAACATAAATACAGTAATAAGAAATATTTTAAAACTTACAAACCATATAATAAAAACAAATTCCAGACTGATACATTTTATGAGAAGAGAAGACCAAGAAAACATTGGCCAAACAAGTCAAAATATTGGATACCCAAATCACGCACCGACAAACATACAGCTAAATGCTATAAGTGTCAAAAGCCTGGTCATTTTGCAAATAAATGCCCAGTAAAAAACAAGATTAACCAGTTAAAAATTACTGATGAAGAAAAAGAAGACTTAATACGAGTATTAGAATTACGAAATACTGACTCTAGTGAAGACGTCATTTCTGATTCAGAATCTAGTAATCATACATCTACTAATGATGACATGTCCAGTTCCCCAGGAATAAAAATAGGTTGCCAAGATACTTGTTGTAAAACAATTAATGTCCTTACTAAACAAGAAGAACAAGAAGAGTTACTGATCGATCTAATTGGGAAAATTGAGAACCCATAATTAAAGTCAGAAGACTTAAAAAAGTTAAGACGAGTCATTCTCATAAATGAGCAAGAACAAGATCCAGTTTAAAAACCGTCCGGCACAATAAGTCTAACAATAACATTAGAACGATTTAATAAAGTTAAAAAAGAAGTAACCATCCAAGATTTACATTATGAAGTCAACAATATTAAAGAAGATATCAAACAGTTAAAACTTACAAGTCAAGAGTTAAGAATTGAAAATCAAGAAATCAAAACTCAGTTAATCAATACCAATAATTTAGAAGCAGAACAATCCTCCCATGAAGACGAAAGAGACCAAAGTCATGATAATATTTTAAATCTTATACAACAAATTCATATTAAAAAATGGTACATCACAGTCCGATTGGTAATTCAAGATTTTGAATTAACGACTATTGCCCTAGTTGATTCCGGTGCAGATCTGAACTGCCTTCAGGAAGGGTTAGTTCCAACAAAGTATTATATTAAATCAACCCAATCTTTAAAGTCTGTGAATGGTAGTAAAATGGAGCTAAAATATGAAATCCCAAAAGCCCATATTTGTCAAGATAATGTCTGTTTTAAAACACCATTTGTCTTAATAAAAAATATAAGTGATCAAATGATTCTAGGTCTCCCATTCATCACGTTATTATATCCTTTCACAACAGATTATGAGTCAATAACCATTTACCCAATGCATCAAAAAGTCATATTCAAATTTCTAGTTAATCCTGCACTTCAAACAATCAAAGCCTTTCAAAAAGATTCCATATCACAAACAATTAATCTAATTAATTGTAAAACCCAACAGTTATCTTATCTTAAGGAAGAAATCAAATTTAAAAGAATTGAAGAACAGTTAAAACAAGAAACACTTCAATCTAAAATACAATCGTTTGAAGCAAGTATCAAAAGTAAAATCTGTGCTGACCTTCCCAATGCTTTCTGGCATAGGAAGAAACATTTAGTGCGTCTTCCCTATGTTAAAGATTTCAGTGAAAGTAAAATACCTACAAAAGCAAGACCAATCCAAATGAGTCAAGAAATAATGGAGTTCTGCAAGACAGAAATAAATTAATTACTCAGTAAAGGAATAATTAGGAAAAGTAAATCCCTATGGTCATGCGCTGCATTCTATGTCCAAAAGCAAGCCGAATTAGAAAGAGAAGTCCCCAGGTTAGTCATTAATTATAAACCTCTTAACTCAATTCTTGAATGGATTCGATACCCAATTCCTAATAAAAGAGATCTAGTCAACCGTCTAGGAAATGTCATAGTCTTTTCAAAATTCGATATGAAAAGTGGATTTTGGCAAATCCAGATTCATGAGAGTGATAGGTACAAAACTGCCTTTGTCACCCCATTTGGCCATTACGAATGGAATGTAATGCCATTTGGTCTTAAGAATGCACCTAGTGAATTCCAAAACATAATGAATGAAATATTCAACCCATACAGTGAATTTTCCATAGTCTACATTGATGATGTTCTTATCTTCTCCCAGTCCATAGAACAGCATTGGAAACATCTCCGTAAATTCTTAGAAATTGTCTAGAAGAATGGTTTAGTTGTCTCAGCATCAAAAGTCAAGTTATTCCAAACCAAAATTAGATTCCTTGGTTTTGATAAATTTCAATCCACAGTCAAACCAATTAACCGTGTAATTGAATTCGCTGATAAATTTCCAGATGAAATTCTCGATAAAAGTCAACTCCAAAGATTTCTAGGTTCCCTCAATTATGTCTCTGATTTTTATCAAGATCTGCGAAAACAGTGTAAGCCTTTATTTGATCGTCTCTAGAGCAATCCTCCTGCCTGGACAGTCACTCATACCAACATAGTCAAACAAATCAAATTGCATGTCAAGACTCTTCCTTGTCTTGGTATTCCTTCAGCCAATTCTTACTCAAAGTCAATCAGAACAAATTGTTCGCTTCCATTCCGGTATTTGGAACCAATCCCAAAACAATTATAGTACTATTGAAAAAGAGATTTTATCTATAGTATTATGCATCTCAAAATTTCAAGATGATTTGTTAAACCAAAACTTTTTAGTCAGAGTCGATTGCAAAAGCGCCAAGCATGTTCTTGAAAAAATGTTCAAAATGTTGCATCTAAACAAATTTTTGCACGATGGCAAACTATTTTAAGTATTTTTTATTTTGAAATAGAATATTTGAGAGGGAGTGATAATTGTATTCCAGATTTCTTAACTAGAGAATTCTTGCAGAGTAAACATGTCAGACAAGGCTCCAGACAAGCAGTAAACCCGGAGGCTCCCCGCCTCCTTAGCACCAGTCAAATGGTGGGATAAGTTCAACCATGATCGCATCATTTCTCAGGTGCATCAAGAGTTTTCAGTCACAAAGTCACCAGTCAAGAAGGAACTTATAGTCAACCCTTCCAAGCCCATCACCTCATCCTCCTCCACTCTATCTCTGGATGACAAGTCCCCTGCCGAGTTAAAAGAATTGGCCCGAATGCTCATGATTCGTGCTACTCAGTTAGGCGATGAAGGTGATGATTCTGAAGATAATAAAAGCCCTTCACAGTCATCCTCTTCAAGCAGTCACAAATCAACCTCTTCCTCCCCCCTGGGAAATCAAGTTGCTGCTGATCGCCCATCATCCAGTAAAAAGTCACTATCCAGTAAACAATCAATTCCCTTAAATGATAAGAAGAAGATTCTTTGGTCCGACTTTCAAGATAGTCAAGATCCTTACGAGCCTTACGATCTCAATGAGCTTTTGAGGCCACTGTCCCAATCTCGTGAAGCTACAGTCAACAAAGTCACTATTCACCAACAATACCAGTCTCGTGAAGCTACAGTATTCCGAAAAAACACTATTCATGAACAATGTCGCCTTTCTGACAATTTGGCAACATGCCACAGTAAACGCCAAAGCTACTTTCGGTCATAGTATTTTACAATAATTCATGTCATGATGCATCTGCCTATATAAAGAGAACTCATTCCCAGTTAGAGGGGACTAGAACTTCATTCTCTTTTCTCTTCTTAGTTTTCATATCTGGTTTTTGAGATTTCTAAGTTTTCAGAAGACCTCCAGTAAAGCTCTTCTTAGTTATTCCATATGTAAGATTTCAAAGTTTCAAATCAGTAAAACAAAGTTATTTCAGTCATTCATGATTTTAAGCATAATCAATTTACAAATAATTTTCTTATTCATATTTGTAATCATTTTTCATATCATTTACATTCTCTCATGCTATTTAAATTATTACTTTATTCCTCAAATTCTTGAGATAATTCGTTCCCATACTCTGGACTTAATTGACATGGACAATCATTCACACCAGTAACTGCTTCCGTCCCCTTTTGGTATCAAAGCCATAAGAGTTGAGATCTTATTTCTATTTAGTTAACTCATCCGTCCAAGTGACTGGTTATCTCTGTCTATCTTAGTTCTGCTAGTAACTATATATATATATATATATATATATAGGGTCGGTCCAACATTTTTTAGGCCTAGACGAAAGTAAAATGATGCCCCCGATTACAAATAATAAAATTCTTTATTAATCTTGTATAGTGCAACTCCATTATAAAAGGAAAGTTATTAAAGCATTGTTTTTCTCTATGATAAATCAAATATGTTTTAATTAATTATTTTTCTTCGAAAATTATGTTTTAATTTATTAAAAAAATAATATTTATTTTATTCTTTAATTTTAAATCAAACAATTTATTTCCACATATATATAATTATATATATAAGTTAAATTTGTGGGCTTTTTAATATTGTGAGCCAGGATGATCGCCCTGCCAGCCCCATGCCAGGGCCGGGCATCACCTTAATCTGGCTAGACAATATTGTCCATTATTATACAGGAAGTTGGAGAATAGCACAATCCCGTATAAATTTGTGAAGCTAGATAATATTGTACTCCATGGACCGCTTCACAATGTATAATTCCCACTGAACACTCAATCAAGTTGATGCATGATTGCCTAAACAAAAAGAAAATTAAGTTGGGTGGATGGACCCTTCTCAAATCTCAAACTTCCAACAGCACTCCACTAAGTTGGCACCAAACACCCTCCTTTCTTCTTTCTTCTTTCTTTCTTAGTTTCTTGCAACATGGGTGATTGCCAATTGGACCTATTTTCAATTTCTTTATCTACATTCTAGATGGCGTCTCATGGCTACAAATCAATAATTCCACACACAATTATTTATTTGATTCAGTCTTAATTTTTTGTATCACTTTGTAATTCAAAATTAATTGACAATGACTGATTAGATTCATATATAGAATGAGCGTACTCACTTAAACTTCGTCAAAGTATAGAATTCAAGCCATCTAATCATTCAACAAAATATTGAGATAATCATTTGCCAAATGCCATTGATCTTCTTATTGAAATTACAGTATTCTCTTGGAGCTGCTAAAAGAAAAGACAATGAAGAATCCACACAATCTTGAAGATATCAAAAACTAAGAGATTTACTTGGTGGAGCTGATAAAAAAAAATCATATTGGTTGCTTCTTCATAGGTTCTTTGTCATTGCTGGTATTTCAAGTCAAGAACAAAACTACAGAGTATTCTAAAATTCTTTTATGCAACGAAAAACCAACAGCATTTAAATAATTATGGAATTTTATTTGTCTCTTTAACCCCATAAGGATCATGGCAGCCAGACCTGGGATAAGGCCTTGAAATTCTGGCCAAGTTCAAAATTAGGCTAGGTCCCACTTTGCAAATTCTTTAAATAAATCACGTATATTTGAGTTAAACCAATTGATCAAAATATATGATCGATCTCTTACATTTAAATTTCATTTTTTTCTCTTATAATGTGGAGTAATTTAAATTATCAATTTAGGGAATTTCTACCTACTACTAAGATGTTTTAGGTTTTGAATTTCACAATAAAAAAGAACGAGAGCGATATCCAATTACTACATTCTCACACACAATACCATTGTATAAAAGAAACAATTGGATAATGTTAATCATATATTTCAAATCCAAATTGCAAGATGTGGATTGTGGAAACAGATATTAAGAAAACGACAAGAAAATGAAATATATCAAAAAAAGTGGGTCCAACCCGCCCAAGGTTTATATGGAATGGGCCCAACGAATTGACATTAGCTTTGGGTTTTTTCGGACCACTAGCCACATGGAATGGAACTAACCATGTTTGTTTTCAAGTTCTAATCATTTTTGCCCTAACCCAATACAAAAGAATTCTTTACTCAACTCAAAACTTTCAATTTTTTGAAGGATTCAAAATTTGAATTCTATTATAGCCGATAATGGAGAATTGATAGTTGAAAGAACTTTTGGCTAAAGTCTTGTGATAACAATGACCTTACTTCTTGTTTGGGTAACAAGATTAGACCTTTCACAACAAGCACTAGTTTTTGAACTTCATCACTTTTTGTTCATTACCGAGCCTTCCTCTTAAGCCCTAACGGCAAGCAATAATGACACCTGTCCCTTTAAGCTTTAAATTTCGAACTTGAAATATCTCCCGATGGACAGAAAATGAAATATCTCTCGATGGGCAGAAAAATAGCAACATCAAGAGACTAAGAACTAGTTAGTTCCAACTTAGAAATTCAATAAGTTGAGTTATTTATGATTTGGTCTCGTAATGAGTTAATCACACGTGGTCACACTGATAAGATGATTGTTATGGGATAACGTACAATGCCTTGTTGACAAACGAAATTTTGATAAATGCAAAAAGTAGTAGCTCAGAGAGTTAACTCAAGTGATGATAGATTAAAAATTTCGATTCGTTCTAATAGAACATAAAAATATATATAAAAATTTTGTAGTGACTAGTGAGTGAGGACATAGTATATCATCCCATTTCTTGTTAAGCGAACCACTCTTTTAAGTTCCAAGGACCTAAGATGGGCAACAGCTGAAATGACTTTGGTGTGCATTTCTTCATTCTTTTAATGGAAAGGGCAGTAATTGAAATAGCGGGCACTCCACTATCTAATTAGTTCCTTTCAAGACCAATTCAAATAGCAAATTACCTACTCACAAATAAATAAACAAAAACCCATTTACCTGTGGACTATTTTGGATTAAACCCATTAATTAGTTTGTACAAATTTCAAACACATGCAGCTCCCACTTTTGCCCAAAATGGCCAAAGAACATAATCAAATTCACATTACCCCTTTTTCTATAAAGCATGGCACAAATTGGTAATTATACCAATATTTGTAATGAACCTAAGAATTAAGAAGGAAAAGTGATTGAAAACCATGGTAAAGTAGGGTGATGATAAAGAATACTTACTTGGTTCAATAACCTGTGGACATTGGAATCATTTGCAAGAATGGACATAAATAAATTATTACCCCACAAGTTCCCCCACATGAACTACCAAACACCCTTAAATCACTCCACTGAATTTGTCAGTTGTGTCTGGAATTGTCAATGAGGCTCAGACAAAAATGTTTCAGTTCAATTGTTCATTCATGGTTACCTTACCCTACCTTAAAAACCAGGAGCCCAAAAATGAAAATAAGGACAATAAATCAAGAAGAAAAAGAAAAAGAAAAAATCTTTCAAGCTTTTAAGATCAGTACAGAAGTAATCATCTTAACAAACTAATTAACAGATGAAAAGAATTAACAAAGATCTCTAAGTAATTAATGGAGATCTAAATGCACAAAGGCTTTCCTTTTTGTGAAGTGGGTTTGAATGTTGTGGGAGAAGAAGCCAGCGGAATTACCTTGGAAGAGCTTGGAGGATTTTGTGGTGGATTATGAGGTTGATGATGAAGCTCCTTTTGATTATTACTCTCCGCGTTCTTCCCAACAATGAGTCTTACAAAAGACCCAGCTTTCTCTTCTGCTGCCGTTGTTGAGATGGGTGAAGCTTTAGCCTCAAAATTCTGAGCAGACCCACCATTTCTAGAAGCCCTTTTCTCAGCTTCTTCCATCAATCTCTTCAACAATTTCTCCTCTGCATCTCTCAAAAACTTGAACTTTGGAGGGGGTGAAGATCTTAGCCTATTCAGGTCAGCTTCTGCTGAGGATTCAAAGAGAGGGTTGAATCCATGGTGCTTGAATGAGTCCAAATTGCTCAAAGGTGAAGACTTTACTGAAGGGGAAGGCAAAGGGGAAAGAAATGCTGTGTCTGAGGATAAAATAAGATCACTCAAGCTTCTTGTTCTTGACCCTCTTCTGCTGCTTCTATCACCCTTAGATTTCCCATCTTCAGATTCCAAATCCTCCCTTGTTTCCTCATTGATTGTGAAGAGAAACCTTGGTGGGCCACCCAGATTGTGCAGCCTCATGAGCTCTGAAATCTCAATGTTCTCTTCCCCATTCAGCTTCAGCAGCAAGTCTTTGCTGGACCCAAGTTCTAAATCTGCTGCCTCACTATTGCTAACATTCACATCTGGGTCTCCAAACCTCCCCTCAGAATTACAATTATTATTACTAGTCTGCAAAGAAGAGGGCTTTTTCCAGCAACTAAATTGAAAAAGCTCCTTTCCATGGTTGCTGTAATCCTCTGCTTCTTCAATCTCTCTATTTATGATTCTCTTCTTCCACCATAGCAAGTAATATAGCTCTGCAACAAGAGCCAACAGGAGGCACCCAAAAACTAGGCTCAATCCTATACCCAAACCACTGAAAGTCGTCATCTTTGCTTGAAATTTTGCATCCCAAAAGAACCAAACTTCTACTGATCATAAACTCATAGCTTTCTTCACTATAAACAAAACCCACAACAACAAAAAAATCAGTAACTTTCAAATTTAAGAAACCAGAAAGTAGTCCCTTTTCTCTCTCTCTTTTTTCTCACTGAATTTCACACCATAAAAAACTCCATACAAGTTGCCTCAAACACACGCAACGAGAAAAAAATAAGAGAAAATTCGGCGCAGAAGATGAAAAAAAAAACCTTACCTTTAAAGTCCAAGATTTCAACCACCACCACCGAGAAGAGACACAAAGCACACCACTCACAACTCGTGTAGGAGTAGAAGCAATGAAGAGTAAAAGCTTGGGTTACAATTATAAATGGATTAATATATTTTGTTTACAGCAGAAGTCAAATTAAAATTTGGGTAAGAAGAATCATCAGTGATGCTAAAGAGGCTTCCTTTTGTTTTTCTTTTTTTGTGCTTTGGTTTATTAAGGAGGTGCTTAAGTTAATAAATAATATGATGATTGGAGGATGTGCGTCTGTGGAGTGGCTGGAAAGCAGCCCACATGGGTTTGCAAAAGCGTGTGTGCCGGTTTAATGATTTTAAGAAAGAAAAAAAAAAGTTATAGGATTAGAATGTTAATTTTCTTTGTGTAATTTTGACAAAATAAATAAATAAATATTTGTGTAATGTTAGAAAGAATGGTATTTTGTGGACATATTGGTGAAAATTTGTGTGCCAATTAATTAGGGGGTTTGACAATGAAATTTAAACGAGGGATTCGGAAAAAAGAATTGTGACTAATAAGTTAAAATTTGACATTTGATTTTATTTTAATTGTCGATGAATTAATAAGGTAGCTGATTGAACAATCATAATTAATCGCATTTTAGTCACGAAATAAAAAAGAAATTAGTCGCACGATTGTATCATTCATGGACATTGTGTTATAAATCTTTTTTATAAATTATTTTAAAATCTTAAATAAATATATCTAAATCTTAAAATCATTTTAAATTATTTAAAATGACATATTGAGCACACCCTCTAAATCAAATAAAATTCTCTTCCCTTTTTTGTTATGAGTAATGCCCTCAATTATCTCCATCACCACTCATTATGCTTCTCATCATTCATCATCCCCTATTCACTTAATTTTCATTTCCTTCTTTAGTTAATTTGTTTTGCATAATTCCCTAATTTTATCCATTGATTGTATCCTCTTCTACTAATTTATTGAATATCGTACTTTATTAAAAAAAATATTAATTATATTAATGACGTTTTAGGCTACCTTTCTTCATATTGTACTTTTTTGTATAAATATTTTCTATAAATATATTGAGTTTGTCTCTTTGAATAAATATCTGAATTATCACCAAATCATTCCGCCATTAATACCTTCCATTCCCAAAAATAATAATAAATATATATAGTTAACCGTTATTACCATTCACCATTGATGGATAAAAACAGGGTATATTGATGAATCTTTCTTTGTTTATAAAAAAAAAATAAAAAACATATCCAAGACTTATAAACAATAGGGTAATAAAAGTATGTCGATCAAGTGAAAGGAGATCATGGGAAGGACTATTTATTTATTTATTAAAAGTTCGTTACACAAGTTCTTAATCTTATAATATTTCTCTTTTTTAATTCTAAATTCGAAACATTTTCTTTTAATACAATGATATAAAGGGATGAGATTACATTATACTTCTTGGGTATCGACATTACCCTTTACGAAAGTCGAACTCGAAACCTCTAACATAATGTGTGGAGAAAAATAGCAATAGACCATAGTACTAATTGACATTTCTTTTAAACATACTATAAAACAATTTATGTGACAAAAAACGAGCACTTTCTTCCTCATCGGCACTGTAGGTTGGTGTTGTTTTCTCACTTCTTCAGTGAGAGATTCAAAATTTAACTCAGACAATAATAAAAACGACTTATTTAAGTCAGACGATTTATGTTAAATTCGATATTTATTTCTCCCACCGGTTAGGTTAGATTATTTGTGATATAAACTTGCATTTATTTATGCATGGTCCCATATTTCATGCAATGCGGTAATCAATGTGCCCCATCTTCACAGACTCACACCTATATTTGTTAGTTCGATGTGATCAGAAATCAAACAGATTGTTTATTTATTTCTGTGTATTAATATCCTCTTATAATGATCCTATATTTTTATTCATTTTTCTTTTTTACAATAGCGTGAATAGAGGACGCTGCCAAACAACACACTCGTTTTCTTCTTCTTCTTCTTCTTCTTCGAGGCAATGAGGTTTCTAGCAGATTATTTGTTGTTGTTGTTGAGCAAAATGTCTGGACCTGAGTACTTACTTAGTCACTGTCTTGTAGAAAAGCTTAGAGAGGTGACCTTCCTTAATGGTTTGCTTTGGCATCTTGCCTACTAGACAAAGAGAAAACTAGCTAAAACAGAATCTTGTGCAAATGTTTGTGTTTTTCTTTTAAGCCAAGCAAAAGTTTCCTTCTTTCTTTCATAAATTTATTTCTTGAGATATATATGCTCGGAAACTAAATTAACTTATAAACGCTAGAAGATTTTAAGATATATTAAAAACTTTTTAAGCAATGTTTGAATCATATACTTCTTTAAAAACATTTCCAATAACTAACTCATTCGGAAACTCATTTATCTTCATTGAAGATACAAATAAACTTGTCACTAGTACTAGCTAGTCCAATGGTATTCCAACCCATTGTATAGTAAAATTATTGACTTTAAAATTTAACATTTTTAAAAACAAAATCGATATCTAACTTATGTATCGCCACCTCCAATGTCGATACATAAAAGAAAAAAATAAATACAAATGAACTTATATATCCAAGTCTCACAAATAATACAATTACCAAAAGCTCTCTTTTGACTTAATTAAAGGGTAACGTCAGAGAGACAATATTTGTAGGTCACATATTAATAGAATTAAAACTTACTAATATAAGTAGAATTCACATGTATTAAAATATAATTTATAAATATAATTTCTCTAATTATCTCCTCGTAAAAATTGGCTTCTCTTTTCTAGTTGAGTAAGGAGTCAAAGAATGAATAGTGAAAATGGGAAGGTCTAGTTTTGGGCTGGCAGATGGAACCGAATGAGGCCCATAGTAGGACTTGTACAGAGATGTGTCATGAAGTGGACCCATGTACAAATTTACAATTGGATCATCGATGAAATCTATGAGAGGTCTAATCAAGACCGTTGTGATTTGCCCCATCATCAAGTGCCTTGTCTAGCCTACCATTGTCGATCCAATCTCAAGTCTGCACCATCAACTCACCCATCTAGGACAAGTACTATTTTAGAAACACAAGCCCCAGGCATTTGACAAGCAGTAAAATTTTCTGGAGAAATGGCCATCACCATTGCCTCTCAGAAACTTAATGTTGGGCTCACAAATTTTCTGATGTGATATGTGACAAATTCAAAGACTTGGTGATCTTTAAACGCTTTTAAATTAAAAAACAATCGAAGTAAATATATAAAATTTTCAGCAACATCGACAAACGGTAAAATGGTTTTACCCGATTTTTGGAATTGAAGTTGAAAGACATGTTTTCTAATCCATTTCTCCCAAATGCAGCCCTACTAAAACTGTTTGCAACCTTTCTGCAATCTTTCGAACGTTTAATGGCTTCGCATGACTCAATAGGAGGGGGTAAATCATTTGGGCAAACTTCGTTTTACCCTCTCATCTGAATTGTTTTCAAAATGGATCATTATGTTTTGATTTTTTCATAAACGTTAAAATGGATACCCATGTGTATAACCTCGCTCAATAACATTGAATAAAAAAACAAATATAAATTTATTTCTATTTTATTTTATGCACGTATCACGTATGCCATTTATTCACTAATTAGTTAACATCCTTTTTTATACAATGATATTAGAACGAGAGTTATAAACATTGGGTGTAGACCTCGCTCTTTATGAGCTACAATTGAATCCGAAATCTCCCATTAAACGACAAGTAGGAATATAGATAAACCAGTAATATTAATAACTTATTAAATAACTCATAAATTTAAAATATTTAACAAATTTGACATTCCCTTAAGAAAAGAAGTGTCATTTGAATGACTCCATGCAAGTTTCTTATTGATGCGCCACTTCCTAATGGTAAATCTCTATATGTTATGTGCGAGTTATCGGGTTCGACTCTAATAAATGACGAGGACAATACCAATGTATATATTGTAATTCTCTTTCCCAATATCATTGTATATAAAAAAAATAAAATTCTTTGGATCCAAAGAGAATTTACGAATGAAAGTTCTTTGGAAGTTACTCACAATCATTAAGAACATTCAATTGATGATGCGCTCATTTGATTTTATCTTCTTCAGTCATGTGTATCTTAAATGTAATTTTGATTTGGAACCTCATGCACTCATTGCCTTATATTGTTAGCAGACTTTGTATTTATGATTCCTAGGAGTTTTTTCCTTACAATTTTCTTGTTACTTAGTTAAAAAAAGTTAGTTGTCATTTGAAATTATTTTTTCAACTCTCCATTTGCAAGGTATACTGCTAGGTATAGGTTATGCACTTTGATTTGAGAATTGGATATCCCTGATCTCTAGCTGATTCTCTTTGGATCGACTAAGATATATATAATCACGGCAACTAGCAGACACGAAGAAAGATCGAGTAGGTATATTTTCCGAGTCATAAGATCATTGACCGATAAGGTTAAGGTCCATTGAAGGAAGAGGAGAATCATTAAATTATGCATAAAAGGATGAATAATATCGAGATTAAAATTTGTTAAAACACAAAAGACCAAATAGAGGAGGTTAAAAAGCAGCATTAATGTGGCATGCAGAGTGAGACTGAGAGCACCTGACGATGTATATGATGAAATTGTAGTGGGAAACTAACCTATTAGGGTATAGCTATGGATAGAACCGCTATGCCTAAAACCCTAGGTAGCTACCAAATAGAGATGGAGTTACATGCATCATCAGAATTCAGAAGCAAGATATGATAAAGAGAGATTCTTAGTGTGCATCGAATTCTGTGTTAGCGAGAAAATATATTATGCAGCCGCAGGCGCATGCAGAGGAAGCGATAGGCTCATAAACTGTGGAGGCTGATGTGCATGATTTTTTTTTATTTTTTTCAAATTTTGGGGTTTTTATTTTTTATTTTTTATAATATTGTTGGTTTGCATTGTTTCTTTGCTGGGTTATGTTAGCTTTTTAACGGTATATTGTATAGGTTATTCGGATGAAATATAAACAAGATACGAGGCCACAAAATTAAGCTCGTGAAACTGAAAATTTTGAATGCAAATTTGGATAAAAATATTAAAGATAATGATTAAGGGGGGAAATTTGTTGAAATAAAAGTTCAAGCTGAAAATTGGCAAGGAGTGCAAATTCAGGGGAGAACTAATTGTACGTTAAATATGATTGTTTGGATATGCGCTTTTCTTCAGACCATTCCGAATATGTGCTTTTCACATTTTCATCGTACAGCTAATGGTGTTGCCCATAGATTAGCTCGTATGAGATTAGGTTATAATTCTGAAACTGTTTTGTTCGAAAAATCACCTGATATAATTTCTGATTTACTTGTTGATGATAGTTTTTTATTTTGGTGCGTGATATTAATGTTAGGAACATAAAGCGATACTTTCCTCGGAAAGAAATATGATTGTTTGGAGACATTTTGGAGTGTTGAGTAGATTATTAGCACATTATGTTACTAATCCAAGTTATAATAAAGATGAACAATAAAATTTAAAATTTATGGAAAGCCACTGCATATATAACAACACCTGAATACGTACATCGATCTGAAAGTCCCTGCATGATAATCCGCCAAAATCCATTTGATCACGCATGCATTATAATTAAGTAGTTGAGCTAGCTAGGGTTAGTCTGCGATGGTGTAGTTGCAGTCATTTATGGCGCATGAACATATATGGTGATTAACCATATATATGTAGTGCTTGTTACCAAGAAATATGTAATCAACATGCATGATTCATTATTAGGTCATTAATTAAAAGTAGGTTAGTTAATTAATTATTTAATTATTTGTTTGGGTTTGGTGAATAGTGTTCAAATTGGCTATTTCCTGTGCATTCGTTCAAAAAATTTATTAGAATCAATAAATTATGAGGCTGAAAGAATGTAAAAAACCAACATATATATATATATAATGATCACAATCAATAAACATCGAAAGACTAAATCCAAATTGATTCAAATGAACGGGTTTTCTGATAATAAATAATAATTAATAAATGAAAATGCTGGCTAATTAATTAGGAATTATTAGTTGTTTGCATATATCATATGATCCAGTGACTGACAACCAAAACCCTTCAATGGCATGGGTACGTATTGATTTTCACACAATCAGAGAACAGCGATATATGTTTAACAAAAAACCAGCAAATTGAGAGAAAAAGTTGTGGAGACTTCCATTCATGCTAATTAATGTTAATAAGCATCATATGTTTTTTTTTATAATTATATTACATTTTCATGTTTAAACTGTAATGCATGTACAGAATAAACTGAATAATTCAACAAGTCTTGGGGTCGAGTTTATCGAAATTTATTCGTCTTCAAGTTTTCTTTTCTCGTTCTATCATCATGGTGTCGATCATGATTACTGGTTTTGGTGTCCCAGCTGGTCAAGAATTGTTTGTGAAGCTCGTATTTGTTGGAGCTTGACCTGCCTTCACAAGGTTTTTGCTTGTGATGCGGCCTTATGGGTTTTGATCGAGCAATCGCGATCCTCAATTGGTGGTGGTGGTGTCAATCACGATAAATTGGAGCATCTACGATATGGTAATAGACGATATTCCTCGTATTCTTTGAAATTCCGCGGAAGCGGCGAAGACGGTAGTGATAGGCATCGATAACGGTGACGGTGGCTCCTTTGTGCCTTTTGTTGGATTATCTATTTTTTTTCTTTTTAGGGTTGCTTTGTGTAAATAAGTTTAGCGTCTCTTATATCGGGTCAGATGTGTTAGGTTTTTTCTTTTGTAGGATTGCAAAGATTAGTTATTTGGGTAATAATGACCATAATGATACTTACAGAATTCAAGTTATATTATTTTGTGCGTTATGCTCTCTAGATCGTTTTGACAGATGTCGAGCTTGATCATTAGAGGTATTTGCCCATGTTTGTTGTCAAGCTATTACAATTTATTAACTTATATTTGCTTTATATCTTTATTCTATCAATAAAATTTCGTACTACGCAAAAAACAATTTATAGCATATCATCACATATTTAATTTACATACATTTCATTGATTTGGTATTAGTAATAAGTTCCTATTAAATTAAATTTGGTGCAAAAACTTGACGTGGCTAACAAACTTTTAATTAAATGGAAGTTAGCCAAATTCATCTCATAAATTATTGTGAAAAAATATTTACTAGACGCACGTTGGTATGTGTAGATTTTCATCAATTATTGTATCATGCATAATCATATAGGGACTACCACCACCACGTTCTTTTTTTGCAGCACAAATACAATATATTTGCTCAGATTAAAATCTGAAACCAAAATTCGTATCTAGCCATGCAAATCAGTAAGATATATAATAAGGATAATACTTGCATTTCTTCTTTGAGATACTACCTTTTTGATATATGGAATAATCGGTATACCTCTCTCTCATTTTTTTTAAATTTTTTTTTATCTTTTTGGATTTATTTTCATTTTCTTATTTTTAGAAAAAGAAAAAAAAAATCATACGCGTAAGCGTGTGCATGAAGCTAGTATATTATCATCAAAACTATTCATCTCCTAATTAAATAATCATTTTAAGATCATCTCTACAAAAAAAATCGACAACTTTGGAGGTCGTTAATTATTCATATGTACCAAATAATTCAATGTATTAGTAACAAGAAAGATCCTAATGATAAACTATCTATTTGGTTTATACATATTAAATGCTCAATGATCTTCAATGTAATTTATTTTTTGTATAAATAATTTTGAAATGATAATTTAGGAACTGAACGGTTTTGATTAGAATATATGTATACGAAAAATTCTATAAATTAAAATATAGTACAAAAAGATTCCATTAGAAGTGGGATTATCCATGTAATGATGATGGTTTTGCAATAGCGGTGATGCCCTACTGGCCACCAAATCACACCAAAGCCTGACCCATAAAAACACCAAACCACCATGGCCTCAACCCCAAAAACCCTAAAACGATAATATTCAACTACGCACTTGATTGATATCGATCTCCATCTCAATCTGCGCCTATCTGCTCCTAATTCAATTCCCAAAGCCTAGCCCTTAAACCCAACCGGCTGTCATTTTTCACCCCAATGACATTTATACCCTTCTTCTCCCATTTCCTACTCTCTCTCTTTCATTCCCGAGAATATATAGCAACATTAAGGAACAACAAAATTCCAACTTCATTCCTAGAACCTAGCAAAAGCAAGTCATCAACTACTGGCCCTAGCGTTTTCGTCCAACTAAGCAAAATGCCAACTCGACTAGGTATACAAGTAAATTTACTCTCATTTCATAATTTTGTATAAACGACTCGATCAAAGAAACTAAGTTTGAGCTTGATGGAGTATTTAAAAAAATATAAATTAATTATAAATTCGTATAATCTTTATTTTTAAAATTTCGTTATCATTTTCCGAAGAGTGAAAAGGCCAACCTACCCTCAATTACTTACCGTCTCAGATCAGCCGCTACCCCGCCATGTTTTCAGAGATATTCATCACCAAAAACAATACGCATGTCAATCTCTCTCTCTCTCTCCTCTTTGTCGTTTTTGTTTGACTCTCTGTGTCCCTCTATAAAACAGTACAAAACCCCCATGCAAAAGTAATAACCCCATTGTCGTCTCCCTAACTCTCTCTCTCTCTCTCTCTCTAACCCTAGCTAAACCTTGGAAAACAAAGTAGGATCAAAATGGAAGGTCATGATACTCTTTCTCAGAATCACCATCATCATCATCACAATGTAGGCGTCTTAATGGAGGAGCAGCAGCACGTGCAGGGTGGTCCGCCGGCGGCACGTGGGGGAGACGGTGGGAGTAGCAGCCGGTGGAACCCAGAGAAGGAGCAGATCAATATTCTTGAGAATTTTTACAGGCAAGGGATCAGGACGCCGAGTGCTGAGCAGATACAGCAGATAACGAGCAGGCTGAGGGCTTACGGTCACATTGAGGCTAAAAATGTCTTTTACTGGTTTCAGAATCACAAGGCAAGATTAAGGCAGAAGCAGAAGCAAGACTCCAAGGCTGCTGCTTATCATCTCACTGCCCGCGCCCGCCTTTTGCCCATTAGGCCCTCCCACACAAATTTTCCTCTTCCTCCTCCTCTTCCTAATAATAATCTCCATCCATGCCCAAATGGTAATAATTAATTACATTATTATTGTCTTTGTTTTAGATTTATTCAATTTATGAACAAATCTGGATTTTAGAAGAAACAAAATTCTCATTAAATGGCCACATCTATACTTTTTAATTTTTTTTATCTATATGAAAATATACAGAAAAACGAAGATTATAGCTGGGACAAATCCTGAAAGCCATTTTTTATCGATTGGACTGACTTGTAACTTAATTGTTTTTTTGGCATATGTACGTTAGAGGGGGTGTATTATAAAGAATTTTCTCCAAATCTAGATCTTTGAGTAGTAATATTTTTTTTCTTTTCATATTTTAGTTTTCAATTATATATTATGATCAGCTTCATACAATCTTTATCATGCAAATATGCTGGATACGTGAGTGTGTGTGTATATATATATATATATATAATATACATGAATAAATAATTTCGATCTTGCTAGTATATAACAATATTATTATTTTTTGTTGAAAATAACAATATTATTTTTAGGCTGAATATAATGAATATATATATCATCAAATTTCTATGAATTATTCGTTTTCCTTTTTTCCTGATGAAGTCTTTTCCTTTGTTTATTTGAATTATTTTTGGGTGGTGCATGCAGGTAAGAAAGAAAATATAAACCCAAATTTATCCAAAAATAAATAAATAAACCCACAACTACAAACAATTAATTAATTACTTTTTTGGGTGTTTTTTTTTTCAGTGATGTGCAACCCATTTTACATGTCAATTGAGAGTGAAGTTGGAGGGTTCTATCAACCTCAATATCCAAACAAGGTGCCTCTACCAGTTGGAGTTGGACCCGCCAAAAGGAGGACAAGGACACTAAAACCGGATAAGCGAAGAGCCGCCGCGGCCGCCCGTGCATCTCAATATGAACCAATGCACAGTGCATCTCAATATGAACCAATGCACAGTGATCATGAAACACTGCCACTCTTTCCTTTGCAACCCACAGGCATTTTACAGCAAGAGAAATGTTACCATGAAAACCCTTTTAGTGGTTCCTCTAGTCCTCACAATTCCACTCTAATTAGCTCTTCTGAGATTGCTGGTGATCAGCATCCTCAGCCTTTCTATGATTTTTTCTCTGGCTAGCTGTTGAGATTTGAGATCATTCACTTGATTATGAAGTTTTTAATTTAACCATTGTTGCCACTCATTGTTTTTGTTACAGCTGGGTTGTAATTTTGGGGCTTAGCTAGCCAGCTAGGGTTAGTTCTCATCCGCAAGAGTATTTCTTCCCTCAATTACTGTACTAATTTTTACAAGTGAACTTTTAATTTGGTTTGCTTAATTATTTTAATTAAAAGGGAAAGCTACAAGTAAAAGTCACTACAGTAGCTAGCTTACATTGAATGAATCCAAACTGATTAATCATTCTTACTATGATACTGATTGGAATTGCATTTGCTACAAAATTCGATTCCAAAAAGTACGCTAGAATTGGATACAATCAAACGAGGTAATTCACAAATGTTCGACAGTAAAATTTTAAGGCCTCGAGAAGAATTTAATTTGGATTTGATCTTCAAGTTCTTCAACATGGCGGGTACGGAGTGTACTGGTGTGTATGTTTTATGTTGGCAGTTGGCCCAAATGGATTGAATATGGCATCGAGAGCCATGCTAATGAATGATTTGCTTGGGCTTAATGGTTAAGTACGTAGATAGTCCACAATAGTGAAATAATTTTGGATGGGGCATTTTTTGTGAAATAAACTCATTTGATTTAGATCCAATTCATTTATAGGTCTAAGTTCCCTCAAGCATGTTGTTTAATTTTCGTGAAATATTTCAAATTTTCTTTAGTTTTTTATCAATGACGCAACACAAGCAATCAAAGACTTACAGTTACAAGCATAAACTGAATATGAATAAAAGTTCTGAATTCTCATCAGATAAATGATAAAAAAAAAACTTAAAGAATTGATTACAACAGAAAAATAACTAGGATAACGCAAAATGTTTATGAAATACAAGTTTCTAACCTTATTGCGTGTTTACTTAGGGATAATGAGAATCAAATCAAAGACAATGATTCCCATTACATAGTACTCATACGTTTACTTGCAAAATTAAATTTTTTTACAAGGTGTACCCCACGTGAAATTCTTAATGCCATTACCCTAAAATGGGTAATGGGATTAACTAGGGGAGAGGTACTGTTAATGACTTCCCTTACCTATTTTATTTTTTTATGTACCAAAATTGCCTATAACTTTTACAATAATTTCAAAGCTGAACCACAATAAATTTAAGCGTACCCTAATTGTCTTCTTTTGATTCACTGTATTATTAAACTATGAATGAAATCCAACTCGGTCCTTAACTCGGTCCATCACCTCACTCAACAATTTATTTATTTTTTAATGAATTGAATCCTTCAGAAAATGAAGAAGAACACTTTATTTATTTTCTAATAGTCCAATCTTTCAACAAATGGGTTTTGAGAGGGTGATCAGACAAGAGAACGAGATGTTGAGAAAACTGGGAAAACGAAAGGGCATTTTAGTAATCAATTAATTTTTATTCCGATTCATAATGGTTAGTAAACAAGAACGATGAAAATCATTCTCATTAATATTCTGATTCAATATAGTTAGTAAACACCTAAATGAGAATGATTACCCACTTATCTGATTGCATGCTTATCCGATTACCCACTATTCCCATTCCTGGTAAGTAAACGTGCCCTTAGGGTCTTAACAAGAGACACGCCAATGAATTAATACTATTAAACCCGAACAAATAAATGTCTAAATTAAGTTAATTAAAAATAAGAAAAATCAACTTTTAAGGCCTATTTGAAACTCAAACCTTAAATCTCTAAAGTTTTGTTGTCTTACCTTTTTTTTTTTGAGAAAATAAATTATTATTTTCCTATTATGTTGTGTCTTACTTTTTTTATGAGAATTTTTTTAATATTTTGATATTAGGGAAGAAAGCTTACATTATATACACATTTATTTACGAGAGTAGAATTCGAGACATCACACATAATAAACAATGGCGGAGCTAGGGATATATATAGCCGTGGGCTATTTTTTTTTAATTTTTTATTATCATATTATATATTTTGCTTCTATTTAAGAGAATACACAAGCATAACAAAACTTAAAAAACTTACGTAATAAATTGGGAAAAAAATTAAAAATATACATACGAAAGACTTAAATTTATGGAATAAACTGAGAAAAAATTAAAGATATATATACAAAATACCTATTATTTTTTTGTGAAAAAAATCAAATTAAAATTTAACATTAAATATCTTTATTTCCTTAAAATTCTTAGAATTTTAAATTCAACTAAATTCATTTTTTTATTAATTTTACACAGAAAATACTTACCATTTTTTCCACTCCTAGATGAATTGGCGTTAAAATAGATTCTTAGAAATCCATAATTTTCAAGTTGAATATTCTAAATACTAGAGAGAATCAGTAGATGATTGCCATTACAAAAAAGAAAATATCTAATTGGTAGCTTCTTTTAAAAAACTAAATCACGTGTAACATTGTCGAGCGGAGAAAGAGCGCTCAAAAAAGACACTTGAGAGGTGGATTAACCACGCAATTCAACATGACAAAATGACGGAACAGCCCTCGCATACCGACGTGGCTGATTCCCATTGGCTTAAACATCCACCTTTTATAATTGCCGCGCCAAATTCGTCTTCAGCGACTCGTAAAACAAGTACGGATAATCCGAAAAACAATATCTCCTCATCTCCTCTCCCACTTCTCAGCTCTCCCATGAACCACTGAGAGAGTCTGGGGACCCACTCAAATTCTCTCATGGCCAAGACTCTCATCTCATCCACACCGTTCGTCGGCGCAACCCTGCCGTCCATCTCTAGCCGTGGGGCCTACACCCTCCCATACCGGACTGGTAATGGACTCGTCTCCACCAGAATCAGGTTCAGCCTCCATGACGTCGTTCCTCCGATCAATCCCTTCGACTCAGCCGATGTCGCCTCTATTTTGAGCCGAGCCGAGGGGCTACTATACACTATAGCCGACGCCGCCGTCGCCGTCGATCCGGCGGCTTCCAGCTCCACTGACGTCGCGGCTCAGAAGAATGGCGGCTGGTTCGGATTCATCTCTGATGCCATGGAATTCGTGCTCAAGGTAGTTTCAATTTCACGCAATTATTTATTTTCTGAGATAGAAAGTCAATTCCGAGAAAATTTGTTGACCGTGTGGTTGTGAATTTGGAATTAGATTTTGAAAGATGGACTTGCGGCTGTTCACGTGCCATATGCCTACGGATTTGCTATTATTTTGCTTACAGTTATTGTTAAACTGGTCACATTGCCTCTCACAAAGCAACAGGTTCGGTGTTTGTTTAAAAGTTTAAACATAAACGAATTTCATTGTCGAATTTTTTCTCATTATATAATTACTATGTAGGTGGAATCGACATTGGCTATGCAAAACCTTCAACCCAAAATTAAAGCCATTCAGGAAAGATATAAGGGCAATCAGGTGAGGCTTATTAATCTTACTAATATGGATTTCAGTAACTACTGAGTTAGAGTACTTGTTGCTTTGTTTGCTCATAATGATAACTATGGTTCTGTCTGATCTCTTCATTTTGATGTACTCGGTTTAGGAAAGAATACAACTTGAGACATCACGGCTATATCGGCAGGCTGGGGTTAATCCATTGGCAGGTAATAGTTTAAATCATCATTATTATGATCTTGTCTGTGTGCATTGTGGATTGATCATTAATTACATTTGGCATGAAATTTTTTTTGGTCAATACATCTGACATGAATTCGATGGCCTTTTAGGTTCATTTTAAGAACCTACCGGTAGTTTTTCGCTTTGTTGGTCCATCCTGAGATATTTTGTTTTTCCTAAAAGGAATTTGATGTTTTTGAATGTGATGTTGAGCTAGTATATTGTATTTAATCTAATTGCTTGATCGTATTGGTGGTGGTTGTCACCTAGAACCAAATTGTGAGGGTTTAACACGATTTTTGAATGTAGGTTGTTTACCAACTTTGGCCACTATACCAGTATGGATAGGTCTGTATCAAGCTCTATCAAATGTGGCAAATGAGGTAATTAGTAATTAGCTACTACATTTTCCGTGATGAGATGACTTATATCATTGAAAAAAACAACAATATTTCTCACTTTGCATTTCTTTTTCACTCAAAGGGGTTGTTGACAGAAGGTTTCTTTTGGATCCCCTCTTTGGGTGGCCCAACATCAATCGCTGCTCGACAAAGTGGATCTGGCATTTCTTGGTTGTTTCCATTTGTGGTAAGATTTCTGATTTCATGACTATGAAGCTAACAATTGGGATATACTGCTAATTTTAACCAGACTTAATTGTTCAAGCTTTATGCTTGACACTGATAATGGAATTTCACTTTGCCTTAGGCACTGCAAGAAGTGTAGGTGCTAAGGTGAAGGTTGGAAACTTAGATGTCTTACTAGTTTGATGTGTCTTCATCAATATGTGCTCTACTATGTTACACTCTAGTCATAGATCTTTGCATGCATGCGATGGGTGGTAGATATGCAGGGAAGGTGAATGAGCTGCCACATGAACCTTAGAGGATCAGTACTGTACTACAGCAATCTAGGCATAGTTGCATACCTTCTTTAGTTGATTAGTTGTACTTGTATCATATTACTACTGAGCCATTAAATGTCTGAAGTTTCTTTCACAAACTTGTGCATTTCCACTGGTAATTACAATGTATAAATTATCATGCAGGATGGTCATCCACCATTGGGCTGGTCTGACACTGCAGCATACCTTGTTTTACCTGTCCTCCTTGTTGCTTCTCAGTATGTTTCAATGGAGATCATGAAGCCTCCACAGGTAAAGAATAGTTTCTGCATTGAGATTGGTTTCTCTATTTTCATTTTCATTCCTTTTTCTTTAATCTACAAACAAATACATGGTTGCAGGGATTTAAATAAGGATCATTCAGTTGTAAGCTGATTATCCTGATTATGAGGGCTATAACTTATTTTTATTTTCCTTGTTTTAACCTTGATTCTTCATTTGGCAGACTAATGATCCAGCTCAAAAGAACACACTTCTTGTATTCAAGTTTCTACCACTCATGATTGGTTACTTCTCCTTGTCTGTTCCGTCAGGATTATCAATTTACTGGTTGGTTTCTCATTAACAACTTGATTTATCTTTTTTTTTTTGGCGAATACCACGAGGTTTCACCACACCCGAAGGGTGGGACTAATCCCCGCTCGGGGTGCGGCTTGCCCCTGGCCACAAAGTGCTCCTAGCGAATTTCGAACTCCTACCATTTAGGCACCAGGAAATTCGCCCTCTGGATGTGCTAGTTTGCCAACTGCACCACACCTTGTGGTTACAACTTGATTTATCTTGTTCATGCATGTAGTACACTTGTATACAAATTGCTGGTTGGCTTTACTTGGGACTTCCCTAAAGACACCTGTCAAGGAAACTTAATCCTTTCCTTCCCTTTAATGTCTTGAAGTCCTTTTTCTTTCTGACAAGGACTTTAAAGATAATTATGATTTGAGGTCCATGTTTTATTGGTTTATTGTTTGATTTTAGAGTCCGTCATTTTGGTATTTGTGCTTTAAATTATAGGCGTACCGTATTATTTATGAATTTTCTGCATGCACCCAACAAAAGTTTGTTGCTACAGTCTAGTGCTCTTGCATTTTTCTGCTAAAACTTATCCTTCCAAGTTCCAATTAATTTTCCTTTTAATTGTAATGTATTGTTCCTGTGTGGTTGCCACTTAATGCATATTGTATCGCTTTCCTCAAAATGCTGTCTATCCAGGGATAGATAAATAACTTTCTTTTTTGGTTTTTTCTTTGCAAGCTTTATCTGGTGTATATGGAAAGATCATAAACAGATTGACCTCGTTTTACCCTCATTGTTTATCTGTTGTACTATGGGGTTTTCAGGTTCACAAACAATGTCCTCAGCACAGCACAACAAGTATGGCTACGCCAATTAGGAGGTGCAAAACCTGTTGTGACAGAGAATGCAAGTGGAATCATTACAGCAGGACGTGCAAAGCGGTCAGATTCTCAGCCAGAGGAAGCTGGCAGCAGGTTGGTTTGATGCTCTACAGAATGCATCGCAGTATACAATATACTATCAAATGTTCATAAGTTTTTCATCTTGACTAATTGAAAAATGATGATCAACAGATTCAGGAAGTTAAGAGAAGAAGAGAACAGGAAAAAGTTGAACAAGGCATTCCCAAATGAAGAGGTTCAGATACTGGCTTCATCTGATTCTGGAGATGGTTCAGATGAAGAAACCAAGGACAAGGTAAAATTCAAATAAACTTGATTTGTTTTGTTAGGTTCTGCATGGATAATAGTGTATGAATAGCATGAAAATATACTTTCCTTTATGGACTTCTATTTTATTTTAGTTTTTTATGATCATGTTGGAGAAGTTAGTAGTTGCATGTTTAGGCTTGGCTAGGTGATTCATCATTGTAAGCGGAAATATTACTGAGTCCATGCAGTCCTTGTTTGTTGAAATGTATCAATCCAAGCTACAACTGTTCTCCCCAAAATGCATCCACGCTTCCTCTGAATGAAGCTGATGATTTAAAAGAAGCATGTAGGTGGCCCAGAAGTTAGTCATGTTGACACAGTGTTGTCTAGTTTGTTTATATAAAATTTATTTTTTGAAGTTGGAACTGATTCAGGGTTTGTATCAGGATGAGGAGGTTTTAGACGAGGTGTATGCTTCTACTATTGGTAAAGAGCTTCCAGATGATCCTCGACCAAGGAGAAGCAAGCGATCTAAACGGAAGCGTGCTGTATAAACTGACTGTATACTGATTAAGTTTGTAGTTCACGGTGAGTCCTGTATATCTCAGCCAAGTGTATTGTAGTAAATATATCGCCAGCCTTACGCTGGCTCATTCATTTTGAGGTATAATGCAAACATGCTAAATTGAGGTATAAATGTAAACTTTCTAATTAGTTCTCGTCTGCTTAGAATCTTTCATTCCACAAGGTCCTAGAAGTGTACGCTCTTGTCAAATTTGTTGCATGAACTACTAAGTAGATAAAAATACCGTAGATAAATGGAAAACATAGACATGAAGGTCTAACATGCTATTAATGTTGTTTGTTTGTGTTGTGAATCAATATATTCGAAGATTGAACTCCATTGTAATCCCTTGATCTGATAACTTGTAGCGAAATAGGTTCTCTAAATTAATGCAGCTGTTCTTTTTCTTTTCAAATCTGGAAGCTTTAGGCAGAAAGCTTGAATAAGTTTTTGTATTTTCCCTTTTCATTCTTCTGTAACTTGCCTAAGCTTTTAGGATGACAAGTTATCTTTTCAATGGTTGTTGTTTTGTGCATTAGGAGGATTGGTTGGGCAAGTGAAATATGTGAACTGTTCTTTTGGCCTTTTATCACAGCTGATATAGGAACCTTCTCAGAACATTGTATCTTTGCCTTTGAGTTTTTGCTTAGAAGGTGTTTCTTTCTAGTTTCTACCTAGTTCTTCCAGGAATATGTTTATCTTACCAACATATTTTGTTCATGCTCAAATGCCACAAAAGCTCCTAGAATTCAAATGTTATAAATTCCAATTTTGTACAAAGCACAGACCTCAGAAGAGAGGTTTTTTAACCCACATGAATACCACTGACCTTCCTTTTTGCCTCTAACAAATATAATGATCTAATTAGTTCTACTAAGTTAACTTCAACTGCATCAACTGTTCATTGCTTCGATGGTGGGCGACGATTCCCTACTGGGTTCGGTCCTGATGGCGTCTTATGGATCTTCGTCCTTCCAGTGACCTGTTTTTTCATGTTGAACAAAGATGAAAAGTGTCAAGCTACATAAATTTACCCTTAAGTACATGATATGAAACATACACTGTTTAAGCTTCATACACACCCAAGTAGGTAAGGCATATCTGGTTCCGGATCCCGACCCCGAGCTGGGCTGTGCAGACTTGTGCTTGAACTCAACTGCGGCCAGCAACAAAGAAAAGCTTACAGGTATAAATACTGAAGGAAACAAGGTACAATCTGCTCAGTTCTTTTGTATTCCTTTCTTTTCTTTTTCGTGATATGAATGCTGTTAATATTTTGGGACATTTGGAAAACCAACCTTCTTTTTAACATGTTAAAGACTTTTAGCCTTTTCTTTCGAGATTTAGAAATAGAACCACTCGAAAAGTGGTTGAAACCCCCTCAAATGGTTAAAGTTCTAAACTCGAAAAAAGAGAGGCAAAAAGTCTTTACCATGCCCAAAAGTTTCTACTTTTCGAATTTTTCCTGAAAATGTACGTTACAGTAGTCACATGATTGAGAAAGTTTGCTTACCTGATTGAATAGCTTGAACATGAATAGTGTAGTAGTTGTATTGAGAAGCTGCAAGCAGGAGCCAAAGCAAGAGAAAATGAATGAGAGTTTGCCTTCTCATGTTGAGCTTGAGGTGTTGATGCATGCTACAAGTGAATAGGAAATATAGGATGTTTGCTGTGGGAGGGGGGGTCTTATAAAGGATGAAGAAGTAATTTTATATGGACACATAGGCAAACCCTAATCATAGCCTAGTTGAATTTTTTTGGGGGAATGTTTGTTGAAAGTGCTTGGAGAATCCTATGTGATTACAATATACACTGAATTGATAAGATTAGGAAAATCTGGGTTTGCTTTTGCTCCTCATTATGAGTTGACTTCTTTGCTGTTATGATTGCATCCATGATGAATCTGTTAAGTACTTGCAAGCCATGCTGTCGGCAGCTCGAACTGGGAAATTCGGGCCCCGCCGAACGCATGTTTGCTCTAGGGCACCCTTTGGTCTCAGAGTCTGGTTTCACCGTCAGTTCGGGCTAGAGGGTAGATTAAGATAACCGGTGATTCGTGGATCGTACTGCAAGTTATTGGGACAGTGATCATGATGATGTTCACCACCCATGGCTCTGTGCCTGCAAATACAAATATGCATGCGTTTGTGTTTGTGTTTGCTTGTTTATTATTGTGAGTGCAAAAAGCTTCCGTAGAGAACATTTTTTCGACTGGAGTCATTTGTACTCTTTACTCACTGCCTGGAAGTTTACAAGAGCAGAAGCAGCTGGGTGAGAGAAAAGCACTTTTGTAATGATTGTGCTTGTGCTGGTGCTGGTGCTGGTGCTTGAGGCCTTCATTGACCCTTATAGCTTATATAATAATTGATTTCGGTTGCTGATGAAGATGTCAGTGGGAAATTGTTTGGCTTGGTTCCCATAATTTTAGTGTTGATTACGGGTGGGTTTAAGTTTTTAAGTACGAAAAGAAAGAGTTACTTGAGCTTTACATAATGTTTAGCAACAAGTTGGGAAGGCTTTGGGATTTAGATGCCTAGAGGTGGATGTTGACGCATGCATTTCGTCATTATCGTGAGCTGTCAAAAAACCTAATTTAAAGATTAGCAAGGAGCTTGCTAAGTGACTTTATTGTAAGCTAATTTGTTGCAAGTCGGTTTGGTACTCGACTGTTAACCAATTGGAGTCTATGGAATTAGGCTAACACCAGTCTGAACCCAGCTCAATCTCATTACGATTAATTGTGAATTTTGAATTGTTCAAACCCCACGAGTTCACTCCATTGTAGAAAAAAAAAAAATATAAATTAGAATTTGAGATTTCTCACTTACTAAATAAAGAATAATATGACTAGCCGAAATAGGTCTATGTTCTTGGAAATTAGAAGTGAACATTTCGATCTGATGCAACCAAAAACAGCTTCTCAGAACAAATCCGAGTCCTTATGCTGGGGCTCTCGGAAGCCCACCGCTTCTGCTTCTAAGTGGCATTGGACCGAGGCCGATAATGCTTAAATTAAGGATAAATTACCCATTAATCTTTAACAATGTTTTACTTTACCTAAAAACTGTTATATGGATGTATTAAACAATGTAAGGACATATATTGGGTTTGTTTTATTGGGAAGCCCCTGCACCGCTCTCCCAGTGCCGTGTGCTCCCTGTGCAACATTTTTTGGGTCTTGTTGCCACAGGCAATTGGACAACAACTGCAGATGGCTTTGGGTCAGACACATCACTTTTTCTTCTGGGATGCTCACCGCCACAGCAAGGGATGGGTCACTTGTGATTTATGTCTCAACATATATATAAATCCTCCGTTTTTTTTCCTTTGAAACCAAGAATAAAATTTGTGTTATTCGGGATTTAACGCCAAGAATAAAATTCGTGTTATTCGGGATTTAACGGTAGGGTATAGAAAGTTTTAGGGAGGGGTGGGGGATATTTAGGTAAGGGTGGTGGTAGAAGAGCTTATGACTTATGATTTAGGGTTAATTATTGGATTTTAGGCACAAAATCCAAGAACTAAACCCTAAACCATAACCGATTAACCTAATATTTTAATATTGGATGATAAAGAATTTTCAAATTTGAAGTTTAAAAGTATTTATGAAGAACTCTTACTCTTAATTATCTTGTTTTAAGTTGGATTGTCCTTACATTACTCATTAAAATGAACTAGTGAAAAAGAAAAAAGATTATTTTTTTTTATACAAGGATATTGGGTGAGTGAAATTATATTATATAAACATTGGGTATCGACCTCACTCGAGGAGAGTCGAACCCGAGACCTCATACATAACAAGTGAAGAGGAATATCACTAGGTCATAATACTAAGTGGTTAAAAAGAAAAAAGATTATGAATGAGAATAATGTTTTCATAAAAAAAAAAACGAAAAACAAAACTACTAAATGGGAATTAAAAGCTTTAAAGGGTTAGTTTCATTGTTTGAGTAATTATTATGGTAGTTACGGATTGAAAAATTTCAAAAATATGATTAGTAGAGTTTTAAATAAATATTAATGTTGTAAAAACTAATCAATAAATAACCCTTAAAGTAAAGGTACCCTATGTCAAATTATTCGAAAATAAATTATTATTGTAGTTTCTTTTTGTTTGTTCGGCGTGAGCCCCGTTTCCTCACCAAAAAAAGATTATTTTCATTTCAGGTTGGTGTCTTTTAAAAATCCTATATGCATATTGTTTTTCTTGTGAAAATTTATATACGTAATTGATTATTATTTTAAATTAATCTGAAATTTAGGATGGTGACCCATGGTCTATTGCTATTTACATTTCTGGGCCTCCGCTTCCCCACAGATGATCTCATGTTCATGATAAATTGTTTTTTCTTTTTGGTTTGGAGGAGAGATGAGTTGGGATTTTAAAAAATGTGTAATTAGTCCCACAATTCTAGTAGAGACTTTTCTATCTGCTCACTTTTTTTATCATTTATGAGAGTTGAATCGGAAAGTTATCAGATATTAATTTATCAGATATTAATAAACAGACATAAATATCACTAAATTGTAGTGTTTAGTTTGATTTCTGCATTCTGCTCACTTTTTTACCATTTACGATAGTTGAATCGGAAAGTTCTTAGATATTAATAAGCAAACATAAATATCACTAAATTGTAGTGTGTTAGGTACCAGACTTTTACAAAAGAAAAGAAAGAGGGATCTTAGTTTTAAAAGGATGGAGGAGATATGAACAAGACAATCTTTATTGCTTAGAATCACACACACACATTACAACATTTTGTTAGCTATTTATAACTTGTAGTTGATTACTTAGTGATCAAGTAAGTCTCTCAATTGATATAACAGTTTCCTAACTGCTCTAACAAACTTAATAGCATACCATAGCTGTCCTAACTGCCCTAACAAACCTAACAGTACACATAGTTGTCTAGCACCTATAATGCAGCTAAGACATAGCTGTCAAGGACAGCAGTGAAGCCGCAGGCGTGCAGAAGTGAGGCGCATCATAGGCGCGACATCCTGAAGTGAGGCGCAATACAGTCATGGCACAGGCGCGGCATACCAGCTAGGCGTGGCACAACATGGGCACGGTATAGCAGGAGCATATCAGAAACAAGTCATCTAACATCCCCTCTCAAGCTGATGATGGAGAGAGACCAAGCATAAGATTGGAAGAGTGTAAATAGAAAAGATCATCTGCTAAAGCTTGTGAAGATGTCGACCACCTGATCACCCGAAGACACATGTTGAACATCCAATTCACCACGAACCACACGTTCACGAACAAAGTGGTAATCAATCTCGATGTGCTTGGCACGAGAATGGAAGATGGGATTGGCACAGAGACTTGTGGCGGAAGTGCTGTCACAGTAAATCAAAGGAGGTTTTAACAAAGGTATATGAAGAGCGCATAATAACTGACGAATCCAGGCAACCTCAGCAGCGGTAATAGCAAGGGCTCGATATTCAGACTCAGTATTAGACCGGAATACCGTGGTTTGCTTCTTGGACATCCAAGAGATAGGATTACTTCCAAGATAGACAACAACACCAGTAGTAGAACGACGATCAGTCGGATATCCAGCCTAATCTGCATCAGTATAGGCAATGAGGTCTAAAGAGCCAGCGGATAAGGAGATGCCCTGATGCTGAGTACGTTTAAGATATCGAAGGATGCGTTTGACAGCCATAAAATGAGACTCAGAGGGTGAGTGCATGTACTGACAAACCTGATTAACAGAGAAAACAATATCGGGTCTAGTAAAGGTCAAGTACTGTAATGCACCAACAATGCGTCGATAGTTGGAAGGATTACCATACAAAGGGCCATCATTCTTCTTAAGGTGGGAACCAGGTACACTAGGAGTATCAATGGGCATGCTGTCCAACATTGAAGTTTTAGTAAGTAAATCATGAATGTACTTGGACTGAGAAACAAACAAACCATTGGAAGTATACTGGATTTGTAAACCCAAGAAGAAATGAAGATCTCCAAGGTTCTTCATGTCAAATTCTGCAGTTAGAGAAGTTATGACCTCTGATATTGCTGCAATACTACTACCAGTGAGGATAATATCATCCACATATAACAGAAGAATTACAACTACAGAAGCTGTTTGCTTGACAAAAAGAGAGGCATCAGCCCAAGTTGTTTGAAAACCTAGCTCAGAAAGAAAGCTAGTAAACTTATCATTCCAGGCTCGAGGAGCTTGCTTGAGGCCATAAAGAGATTTTTTCAGTTTGAAAATGTGATCAGGATGGCTTGAATCTTCAAAACCAGGAGGTTGTGTCATATATACCTATTCCTTAAGTTCTCCATGCAAGAAATCATTTTTAACATCAAGCTGTTTAAGAGGCCATTGAAAATGAGCTGCTAATGCTAAGACCAATCTGACAGTAGTAGTTTTGACCACTGGACTGAATGTCTCACCATAATCAAGACCTTCTTCCTGACTAAAACCTTTTGCTACAAGTCGAGCCTTATGTCTAGCAATAGTGCCATCTGAATTTTTCTTGATTCTGTAAACCCATTTGCAACCTACCAAGTTTTTGGAAGCAGGAAGAGGAACTAAACACCAAGTGTCTTATCCATACAAAGCATTCATTTCATCCTCCATGGCCTGCTGCCACACATGAGAGGAAGAAGCTGATTTGAAGGATACTGGTTCAACTTGAGAAAGATCAACCTCAGATGATAGAACATGAGTGGAGTGAAGAGCCTTTTGCTTGAAAATACCACTCTTGGACCTAGTCTGCATATGATGCATATTTACCCCAGAGATGGGCAACACCACTTCCAAACATTGAGGATGAAAGTCATCATCAGTGGTGCTACTAGGATGAGCAAGTGAAGGGTCAAGAGGAGGAGAAGAATCTACCAAGAAGTCAGTGGAAGTACCAGTCGACGTTTGATCAGAAGGTGATCTATTTGTGACATCATTTAGAGCAGGTTCAGGTGAGTTCTGATCAATGCCAAGCTCAGGACTAGAACACTCAGGGAAAAAGGAGGATTGAGTAACAGAAGACTGTGTGAATGTTGAAGGTATAGAGGAAGGAGGGGACATGTTATCTGAGAAGTCTAAGATAGAAGGAGCAGATGAAAGACACTGAGATTTAAGGAGCAAAGAAGAGTAAGGAAACTGAAGCTCATCAAACAACACATGTCTAGACACAAAGGTTTTTTTAAACACCAAATCCTGACAGATGAAACCTTTATACTTTTTTGCATACCCTAAGAAAACACACTTTTTGGTTTTAGGTTGAATTTTAGTAGAGTTATAAGGTTTTAATAGTGGAAAGCAAGCACATCCAAACACTTTTAGATGAGTAAGAACTGGAAGTTTGGAAAATAGGGATTCAAAAGGAGATTTCATTTTCAACAGGACACACGGCATTCTGTTTATAAGGTAGGTTGAAGTAGCACATGCATAGAACCAAAACTGGGCAGGTAAGAAGGCTGTTTGAAGAATGGTGATTGTTGTCTCAAGGGTGTGTATGTGCTTTCTTTCTGCTAGACCATTTTGTTTAGGTGTATAGGGGCAAGACCTGTGATGAGCAATCCCTTTGAGAGCCAAAAAGGTCTGAAATTTTTGACTAATATACTCACCACCTCCATCACTTTGAAGAATTTTGATTGAAACAGAAAACTGGTTTAGAATGTAAGTATAAAAAAGAACAAAGATGGAATGAACCTCATATTTATTTTTCATTGGAAAGATCCAAGTATATCGTGTACACTCATCTACAAAATTGACATAGTATCTAAAACCTTCACAAGAGATAGTAGGTGAAGGATCCCATACATCAGAATGAAGCACTGCAAAAGGAATAAGAGACTTGGAACTAGAAACATGAAAAGACTGTTTGGACAATTTCCCTTCTAGACAAGACTCACAAATAACATGAGTTGAACCTTTAGAAACAGAAATGCTAGCCTTGTGTAATGCAGCAGACACAACCTGGTTTGAAGGGTGGCCTAATCTTCTGTGCCAAAGTTGAGTATGAGTAAGTTTTCCAAGAAGAGCAAAAGGAGATGGATTTTGAGGAACAACAAAAGCTTTATTTGAGGAACAACTGAAAGGAAGAGGATACAAGCCATCGTTACTCAGTCCTTGGAAGAGTGTGACACCTGTGGTTCTATCCTGGATTAGAAAAGAAGACTCAGTACAAGAGAAGGAACAATGATTATCTCTGCACAACCTATGGACGGACAACAAGTGTGATGAGATATGAGGAACATGAAGAACATCATTTAAAAGAAAACAGTGAGGTGTAGGATTAGTAGTCTTAAGGAAAGAGTGACCACCATGAGCTATTTTCAAACCTGAACCACATGCTGTAGTAATGATGTCTTCAGAGGAGGAAGGATTTGGCCTTTGAACCTGAGATAACTCAGAAGTCATATGAGTTGTGGCTCCAGTGTCTGCAATCCAGTACTCTTGCTGCTGAACAGGATGTGTTATCTGTGTATTCATAGCAGTCATATTGGCTGGAGGAGAGGATCCTTGATAAGAGTAGTTCTCCCTGTGATAACAATTCATGGCTGGGTGACCAGATTTCTAGCAGATCTGGCAAGGCTCCCTGATTGGCGATGGTTGATTCAGATGTCGGTGATAACAATCTGCAGTTGTATGTCCCTTCTTTCCACAAATTTGACAGATTGGTGGTGGCTGATAATAGTTCTGAGTTGATGCACTAGGAACACCAGGTGCTGAGGAATAGCTAGAACCTCCCTTATTTCCATTATTTCCATTATTCCAAGATTTTGAATTATTATTCCCACCATTACCACTATTTCCATAGTTGGGATACCACTTACCTTTGTTCTTGCCTTTGTTTCCATTGCCTTTGTACCCATTATTGAAGTTGTTAGTCGAACATCCACTGTTTTGGCCATAACCTCCAGTGTAACCAAACTGCTGAAAGTTATCAGATAGCTACTGAACATTTTGAGAAGTATTACTAGGTGTCACACTGTTAGACATGTTATTGAAAGTAGGTGTACCAGATGAATTTGTGACTTCAAGATCAAACCTTGACTGAGTACCATTATTAGTAGCTGAGAAGGCAGAAAGAAAAGATGGATGCTCAGAGGATTGATCAATGACAGTTTCTTCAGCCAAAAGTTGAGACCTAAAATCCTTGAGACTTATAGAATTCTCTCTACCACGGATGACACATCGAAAAGTGTTATATTTAGTAGGCAGACCTCTTAATGCAAGAATAACAACATCCTCATCTTCAAAATGGACATTACATGATTCTAAGAGATCTCTAGCAACCTTAATTCTTTGCAAATATTGAGTCATATTTTCTGAGCCTTTCTTAATATTTTGAAGATCAGTTTTCATTTAAAAAATAGAGGCTTTAGTAGAAGAGGCAAACCTGTCTCTCAGGTTAGTCCACATTTCTTGAGCACTCTTGCATCCAATAACATAGGAAATAGCAGATGTGGAGAGAGTTGAAGTAATGAGTTGCATAAGTGCTTGATCGTGCATCCTCCATATCAGGTAAGCATCAGAGGGTGGATCCTCAGGACACAATTCAGAGATAGAGCGAGGAGGACACACCTTTGTGCCATTGACGAATTCAAAGATGCCATTTGCATTGAGAAGAAGTTCCATCTGGAAGTTCCAGGTGATGAAGTTATGATCATCAAGTTTGACAGTGATTGCATTTCCGATTGTTGGAATAAGAGAAGCAATCGGTGATTGCAAGATTTGAAGTTGAGTAGCTGTAACCATGGTGAATAATCTTTGAAGGAATGTAATCCTTGATTCTACAAATCACAGACTAGTGTGCACTGTGTAAGAAGAATTTTTCTCTCGAAGGAAGACAGAAACAACTTTCTTTTGAGAAGTTCTGAGAAGGAATTGTGAAGAAAGAATAGAAACAACTTTCTTTTGAGAAGTTCTGTGGAGATTTGCAGCGGAAGCAAAGGTAGAAGATCGATCACTCATGAATGGGGTCAACCATTTATCATGAGTTAAGCTCTGATACCATGTTAGGTACCAGACTTTTACAAAAGAAAAGAAAAAGGGATCTTAGTTTTAAAAGGATGGAGGAGATATGAACAAGACAATCTTTATTGCTTAGCTATTTAGAATCACACACACACATTACAACATTTTTTTAGCTATTTATAACTTGTAGTTGATTACTTAGTGATCAAGTAAGTCTCTCAACTGATATAACAGTTTCCTAACTGCTCTAACAAACTTAACATCATACCATAGCTGTCCTAACTACCCTAACAAACCTAACAGTACACATAGTTGTCTAGCACCTATAATGCAGCTAAGACATAGCTGTCAAGGACATCAGTGAAGCCGCAGGCGTGCAGAAGTGAGGCGCATCATAGGCGCGACATCCTGAAGTGAGGCGCAATACAGTGATGGCACATGCGCGGCATACCAGCTAGGCGTGGCACAACATGGGCACGGTATAGCAGGAGCAGATCAGAAACAAGTCATCTAACAGTGTTTAGTTTGATTTATGCATTGTAGTTTATATTACTTTAGCTTTGTCAGCCTCCTCCATTAGGGCCTCCATATTGCGAGAGGGTAGGATTTTAAATTGATAGGGTTTTATAGTGAAACAAAGATTAATTTGTTAAAATTTGACAGTTTGAATTGGAAGCTGGTTTTCACACTCAATTTCTTACTTACTGCACTCCACTTGTAGCTTTATCTTTTATCTTTTTAAAGAAGAAGTGGAGTGCAACAAGTAAAAAATGAAGTATAGAAATCAACTCTCTTTGAATTTTGGTAATATATAAATGAAAGTTCTCCAAATTAAACCATTAATTAATGAATCGATTTGGATGGTTTAGACATGAAACTAATTGTAAAACACGTTGACAATTCTAATTTATTTTAATGTTGAATTTTGTATGTGTTTCAAGACTAAATCAAGCTAAATACATAATCATGTTAGGGTTTTAAAAAAAAAAAAATCTCTATGAAATGATAGAATATTTACCCATTGTGGATTGGAAATTAAAAAGAGTTATTTACACAAACACCTATTGAGGTTTTTTTTTGTTTTCATAAATACCCTCTCAGGTTTTGGACCTTACACAAACACCCCATCAGGTTTCAAAAACATTGCACATAATTCATAAAATATGAAAGATCTTTAATTAAATGTAATATAAGTTATGTAAATACTAAAATGCCCTTATGGTTATTTTGATACATTATCATTCTAATTATAAAAATATTACCGTTGAAGGTCAATTTTGTCAATTTTTAGGTTGATGTCAATTTTTAATTAATAATCACTTAACAAATGAGTTTATGTGTAATATTTTTGGAACCTAAATGGGTATTTGTGTAAGGTCCAAAATCCAAGGGGGTGTATATGAAATCACAAAAAACCTAAAGGGGGTATTTGTGTAAATAACTCAATTAAAAAAGACTGCATGGTGAGCATTTTCATTAGTCAAATTATAGGTGACAAATGTTAAGAAGACAAAAAAGAAATAAAAAAGAATATTAACGGGCCAATTAGGATAAAATGGATTTTCAAAATGTAAAACATAAATAAAATCGTTATTACATGTACAACTTGAATTTCGTTTGATTTTTATTTTATCAAATCTAAATCGGAGTGTCAACAATAATTTAAATCAAATCGATTTTTTAATTATACGTATGCATACCCATTCATACTCCGTATCTCCATATCTCCATTACTGGACGGATAATGGAATATTAAACTTAAGTTTAGTACTTACATGTTTGACATGTAAGACTTCCAGTTACATACTCTGTTACGTAGTTATAAAAATGGAGCAAAATTGTTCTAATGATAAACTTTCTCCCTAATTTTGGAACATTATTTAGAAATCCTAATAGAGATCTGTATGTACTGCAAAGATAATTTCAGTTTCCTCCAAAGTCTCATGAACAACTCACTAATGCAAGCTTTTATTTATTTTACGACGGAACTAAATTTTTCATAATATTTGTATAGGAAGAACCAACACAATTTATGTGATATATATATATATTATATATACACACCCAACATAATATATATTATATATATATATTAAAAATGGCGTGAATGCATCATACTCAACCTACTATTTCATCTCTTTATGGAGAAGATTTTTGGTTAATTACCCATTCGCATCAATCTAAGTATAACAGCAATATAATTTAAGGAATTAAAAATATTTATTTATACTCGTCAATTATATAAAAAAGTAATGTGTTAAAACTTTGGCCTCATTTAAAAAAATTTAGCTACTTAATTCACAAATTAAAAAGTAAATCTAAGGGACCGTTTGATAATCATTTCGTTGTTATTTTTTCAATTTCTATTTTTTATACATGAGACACGAGGAAGGAATGAGGGATGAAGAAAAATTAGAACTATAGAAGGATATGGTAAAAGAGATGAAGAACAAATACATGAGGATATGGTACATGGACAAAATGAAAACTAAAAATCAAAATATTTTCTTTTGTAGATTTCATTTTTTAGTTTTTTAATTTAATTTTTCATTTATCTTCTTTGCTTCTTCCTCTTCGTATCATCACTCTTGTAAATAACAAATAAAATGATTATTAAATTATCTATAACACATAAACATATTATTTTAACCATTCTTCTTTCTTGCATTAATTATATACAAATTAAATTTTTAACATATTATTAAACTGTAATCAGAAATAAATTAAGTACGAATTGGATTAAGTGGGAGATGATATTCTAATCCTGATCGATCTCAATGGAATTGAACTCGTTGTCGGAGAGTATGAATTAACAAACATGTCAGTTGCGATGGGAGGCCTCTACCTGTTCAACAATGATCGATACACAAACCTTTTTTTCCGAGCATGTACGTGTCAAAAGTATTAGTCTAATTACTCTTTTCTTTAGAGAAAATTAATTTTGATTAAACAATTTCATTCAATTGCTGGCAAAGTCAAAATTATTTTACATTTCGCACGTTTTAAATAAATTATTCTAATATTTTTTTTGTTTGAAGTTCACAAAGTATTAGGATAAGCACATAATTTATTGTATTTTATATCCTCACGTACCTTCTCCTCTTCCCAAAAAAGGAAAAGAAAATTTTGTGCATGTTCTAATTAATTAATAGTTCGTAATCCACACAAGATTAGTTTGACAAATGAGCTTAATTCTTGCTTTTTTTTTCTTCTTTGATTAGGAGGTCGACGCTAATTACTTAACAGGTTCACACCATCGAGCAGCATTTTATTTCATTGGTTGCCTTATTTCATGAATTTAATTATCTGTGTGATTCTAGGATAAAATAACTCATGAACATATTAATTATGTTATTTAAATCTGAACTTTTTAAACAAATTTTTTTTTTGAAAATAGTACAATATTCATTGAATTGATAGAAATTCGTACAATTAAGACCGTTAAGATATTGCATTTTTAATATCAAATGCAAAATAATATTATCTTTTTTATGCATACTATTTAAACACTATTAATTAGGATTGCTAGCTTCTGATCCGATATTGAGCTCATGTGGATGGCGGCATTCTATAATTAAGGATAGAGATTAGACTTCTAAGAATGTGTGTGAAGCGAGTACATAAAATATTGTTTTTTTTTTAAAAAAAAACCACTATCAATTATCTATTTAGGGCTAATACTTACATATTCAAACTCAAAAAAAGGTGTGTGGCACTTGGAATTAATATTGCAGAGATGTACATCTCTCGTATTCTCTACTAATAATTACTTTTTCTTTGTTTTGATAAAGGAAAAACAAAGCCTAAAAAGGATCACTACAATATTATCTTAGAATTACACATGCATATATGGACATTTTAAAATTTAGTGTTCAATATATAAATAGGGCATGTTGGCATATATATATACATAATTATAATCCTAATTATGATTATATATATAGGAAAGTTCCATATAGTAATTAAGTTGATATATGCATGCGTTACTCAATTAGCTAGCCATGTTAATATTTTATTATTATAAAGTTAGGCCAACATATATATGTACAAATAATTAGAGCTGCAATTCATCAACTATACCATATAGTATACATGCCATTTGTACGTAGAAATAAATGTATATCTAATATATATGCTATCATTTTATTTGTAATAAATATATATAATACAAGTAGTATAATGTTCCTCTGCCAATTATATTCTCATATTATGAATTTAAACTACTAATTAAGTGGATTCAAACGTGATTGATCATGTTTAGCTCTTTATTTATTCAACGTATTATATATATTACTGTAATAATTATATAGATAATTAGTATTTGACAACGTAGTATACGATTACGAAGTATTTGATAAGATAGTTAAGATCATATATATATATATATATATATATGTGTGTATATACCATCTCCCCTTTGTGATGTGTTTGGGAGAGTGGAGAGTGGAAGATGCCAGGATATGTTAGGTTTGATTTTAGTAATGGTTATAAAAAACAGAAATTAGTATGAGTATGCGTTTTTGTTATGGGCAGATTACTAAATAGTAAAATAAAAGGGAGAGGGAGTGAGTCTCACTCTTACAGTCTTACCGCGTCCCTCGATCAACTAAACTATAATTAATTTCACCATTAAATATATATATATATATATTGTTAATTTCAACATTTTAAAAATTTTCAACCCAAATTAATAAAATGTAGATTTCCTTTAAACTACATTATTAATCAGTTATAATTAGATATCAAATTTAGCATTAATATAAATCGTGTATAAAATAAAACTCCTTACCTAGTAAAAAAAAAAATCCATAAATCATAATTTCAAGAATACTATTAAAGCGTAGTCCGATCTGCAACAAAAAACATATGTCATTAAACTGTAATTAGAATACTTTTGATGTTAATTAGTAGCGTATTAGTATATATATATATATATTATAGGAAGAGTACTGGTGTGAAAGAAAAAAAGTGTAAGAGTGCGACGACTGGAATCAAATTTGGTGTAGCCAGCCAGCAAGCTTGTAGGATCGATGGACGTACAATATTGAAAGAGACATTAATAAAATGATAAAAAAATCAAAGCTGACTGATGAAAAAAGTAGTTAGAGAGAGGTAGAGAGTAGAGACTACTAATTCATTATTAGTTAGTCGCTTAATTAAAAATAGGAGCTGCAGGTCTTGCTGCAAAGATGCACAAGCTAGCAGCGACTGTGTATAGCAGCAATAAGCAAAACCCAAATCTCTCCTTAAAAAAAATACCTACGTCATGCATGGAATGATGAAATGCATGGTAACTTGCAGTGAGAAGGATGCGACTACCAAACTTAATGACACCCATACGGGTACGGTTGAGTTGCAATGGCCCGGACCAACTGGACCGACTGGACCGGCTGGATCAACCGAACCGCTCGGTCCTACGGATGATCCAGTTCAAAGAATTATAGATGGGTTCAAGCACTTCAAGACCAACTATTTTGAGTAAGCATTCTTGTTGTTGCTGCTACTGCATGCATTTTCAAAGTATTTTGGAAAATTTCATTGCTTAATTAAATTATTAAGTAATATTAATTCTCCATTTGCAGCACACATCCAGATTTGTTTGATGAACTGGCCCAAGCACAAAGCCCCAAGGTACTGTTTGTAGGATTTGTAGCCCTTGCCATTTAGAATTATTAATGAAGGAAAATCTAATATTAATCGAAATTTATAATACGTTTTTAATTAATTTTGTTGATAATTAATCTCTTGGACTTAAATATATATTGTCCTCTTGAATATTGCAGTTTTTGGTATTTGCATGCTCGGACTCCCGAGTGTGCCCCTCGCATATCCTCCATTTCCAACCTGGGGAAGCTTTCATGGTTCGCAACATTGCTAACATGGTCCCTGCATTTGATCAGGTTTATTTTAATAATGAATTTTTATCGAATATATAAATCTTTTCTCGTAATTTAAATTATATAGTAATCACGTATTAGTACACAGCTAATATTTGTTATTTTCTTAATTATTAACAGCTGAAACACACAGGAGTTGGAGCAACCATAGAATATGCTGTTGAAGAACTTGGAGTGAGTATACGTAGTATTACTGCAAAAGAATTTAGATTTATTTCTTTGTTATCAAAATTTTTTAGATTTATTTAATTATACATGACTACTTTTCTTATTAAATTTATATACGAATGCTAACAAGGGGACAATTTAATTTATAGGTAGAAAATATTTTGGTGATGGGACATAGTCGTTGTGGTGGCATAAAGAGGCTCATGTCTCATCCAGAGAATGGTTCTACTCCCTTGTAAGTTTTTTCGTTTTTTTTTACATACAAAAACTGTAACCTGTAGACGATAATGAACTGCTAAATTTAATTATCGAATCGAATGGTAAAAGAGTAAAGATATATGCAATATTTTTATGAGTTGCTATTAATGATTTTTTAACCATTTGATTGAATTTTGCAGTGACTTCATAGATGAATGGGTGAAAATTGGTTTACCTGCCAAGGTTAAGGTTATGGCAGAGGGTGGCAATAATGCTGATTTTGAACAACAGTGTGAAAGCTGCGCAAGGGTAAATTAATTAAGCCCTGCAAACTCTTAATTTTTTCCTGCTCTTCCAGTTAACCAGGTTAAACTTTTAATTACCTTATGCAGGAAGCAGTAAATTTGTCACTGAGGAATTTACAAAGTTACCCCTATGTTCAGAAGGCCCTCTCAGAGAAAACCCTAGCACTCAGGGGTGGTTACTATGACTTTGTCAATGGAATATTTGAGCTTTGGGAGCTTCAGTCCCACGTTTCAGACCCAATTATCATTCAATCTTCTTAATTATTTTGTTCTGGGAGCTGTTAATTAATCTTTATAAAATAAAGCAATTGGAGCCACTTTATTTGGACAACAGATTAATTGCTATATTGTAATGTTGATTTTTGAGTCAATTTCTGTTATTATTTTTGTGCACCTTTTTATCTTTTCAAGAAAAATGTGGTGATAAATATAAATAGCGTCATTTCTTGTAATAAATTGCTGATAATTGAAAACTCTCTTTCTTATGTGGAGGAGAATGAAAAATTATTATATGGTATCATATTCTGTTGTCACGTAGTACATTCAATTCATATGTTATAATATAAGTTAATTATAAAGTTAATAATTTTCATTTATTGTGTATGCTTTTAATAAATATTAACTCATATCATAACTGTAATACAATACCATCTAATAATGCCGAGTACAATAAATCAATGTGTTTGATTATTTAATACTACCGCTTAATATATAGACGAATACAATGCGTTAAATAGAAAAATGAATATTCATATTACTAATAGAATGAATAAATAATTTTTGATTTTTGTGAATTTTTGCATGCATAATTTTTAAACGAACCACTACAGTAATGAACAGCCAAATTATGATATTAGAGTACTTAACCAATGAAAATGATTAGTTAAAGCTGTATTTAATTGGTAAGTGGGTGGCACTTGAGCACTAATTGTTCTACCGCGTGTACATTCCCATAATGATGGTGTTTTTCCAAAATCCAACTTTGTTGTTCATCATCTTGGATTAGCCACCCCATATTTAAGATTGTAAAATCATTTATATAATATTTAACAAATATTAAATAAATTCAATTTAATATGCGATGCATGCTATTTGAACTCAATTAAATTTGTGAAAAAGATATGATTCAGATTGCATATTAATAAAAAAGAAATAAGTATATTGCATATTCTTGTATTTTTTTTTCCCTCTTGTGCCCAATTGTGCTGCCTAAGAATATGCATCTCGTCCCCAAGTTTGGTGACAAAAACGCATTTCCCCATTTGCATTGCAATAAATATTCCTTATAGTACTCAAAGTTCACACACACATATATATATATATATATATATATATAGGTGATATGTATTCATATCATGATCACTATATCTTATTGATAATTATAGATGGCAACCAGCTGTACTGGTCTTATCATCTTAATTAGTCTACTAATTAACTTTAATAATTTTTCCTATATTATTATGGATGCAACCATATAATGAACTTTTAGTAATTTAGTAATTTCCCAACATGTGTCAATATCTTACCGTTCAGAAATTTCCTACAATGATGCTATATATCGAGCGAAAGCAATGTCACCAATTTATTTGTACAAATTGATCAGCATGCATTTTTCTGGTGCGGTTATATCCAATTAATTAGTAGTGTCCATTTGCAATTGTTTATTGGAGTTAAAAAAAAATTAGACTCCAATATGTTTAGTTGTATATATGAATTAAGCATTTGAATTGAATAATTGATCGATGTCGACCAAAGTAATAATTTTTTTTTTCAGTGACCAAAGTAATAATTAATTAAAACAGTTAATTATTACATATTTTCTGTTTCTAATTATGCGAACAATTTAAAAGAAATTCATTAACTTTTAATGAGTTTTTAAAATTTTCAAAAATATGAAAATGATTCTTCTAATAATAATATTTTTTTTTTATAAAAAATATGAATGTATTGCTCTTGTAGTCTGCTCCATATATTAAACATATGGACATAAATTTAGAAACAATGTATTAAACAAAGACTATTTTTGAGGATCCAAGGAAGATATATTGGTATTTTCAGAGACAGATTTGAGTTCTGGACCGTAAGGCTTCGATGGACGATTCAGGTATGATCTCTAAACGAAACTTGAATATGATGAATGATTGAATGTGGATTAGTTTTGATTAGAGCAGAATCGAACATTGGGATGAATTGCAATGATGAATTCGTGTGTTCTGCACTGTGATACATACTGCACACCAAGTGTTTGTGAAAAGGCTTAGGTGAATTTCTGAATAATTCTCTCTCAGATGTGACTGGGATTTTCTTCAATTATGGTTGCTAGAGATTACAGATTACACACTTATCTCACTCATTTTACAATATGTTAGTGTGATGATGCTATGAAATCATCCACACACTCTCACGGTTACACTTCTTTCTTGCACACTAAGGCAAAGTCACACTTCTCTCATTCTGTTAAAACATAATGTTTACAACTCACACACATTTTACTATCTAGTAATCCATGTGTGCCTCCACTCTCCAGCTCAACTGCTAAGTCAGCACTCAAGCCTTGCTGCCAAGTTAGCAGCTTAAACACCAACAATCCTCCCTAAGTTGTTAACTGTCTTTACCCCTATCATACTCCTTTGGTAATTCAATCTCTCTTTAGGTAAAGTTTTAGTAAACACATATGCAAATTTCTCTTCTGACTTGTAGTAGATTAGGTCAATTTCACCAGCTTGTATGGATTCTCTTATGAAGTGAAACCGTCTGTTGATATGCTTGATGTTTTGATGAAAGACTGGGTTCTTTGACATGGCTATTGCATAAGTATTGTCACATAGGAGAGGAGTAGCATCTGTCTGCTCTTCTCCAAAGTCCTCAAGCACAAATCTCAACCACCTGACTTGAGTAGTTGCCTCTAAGGCACTAACATACTCGGCTTTAGCAGTAGACAGTGCTACAATGTGCTGCTTAACAGATGCACAAGAAAACACCCCACTTCCAAGTGAAAATGCATAGCCATAAGTACTTTTAATATCATCTATGCTGCCACTCTAGTCACTATCACAATATCCAATCAATGTAGCTTGTTTCCCCTTCTCATATTTAATACCATAAGTGATAGTACCTTGAACATACCTTAGCACCCTTTTGGCAGTACCAAATGTTTCTCGGTAGGTTTGTGCATGAACCTAGCAAGCAAACTAGCAGCAAACATTATGCTTGGTCTAGTGGCAGTCAAATAGAGTAGGCTTCCTACAATCTGCCTGTAGATTGTCTCATATGCTGCATCTGAACTATCCTCCCTACTTAATAGTCAATTTCACCATACCATGCCTTAGGGGCTTGTTTCAAACCATAGAGTGCCTTTTTGAGCTTGTACACCTTTCCTTCTTCACCTTGCACCACAAATCCATCTGGTTGGTCCACATACACTTCCTCTTCTAATACTCCATTTAGGAAGGCTGACTTGACATCCAACTGGTACAAACACCACCTCTTCTGTGCAGCCAATGCAATCAAGGTTCTGATTGTATCAAGCCTTGCAACATGAGCAAATGTCTCATTGAAGTCAATTCCTGGCTTTTGAGCATAGCCTTTAGCTACCAACCTTGCTTTGTGCTTCTGAATTGATCCATCTAGGTTCAATTTAGTCTTGTACACCCACTTGACCCCAATCACAGGCTTGTCATGTGGTCTGTCAACTAATGCCCAAGTTGAGTTCTTCTCAATCATCTCAATCTAACTTTGCATTGCTTGTTTCCAAACCTTGTCTTTCACAACATCTTCATAGTTTTCAGGCTCAACAATTGCTACATGGCATCTAGCATAGATATCACTCAAACTCTTTAGTTTAACATGAGTACCTCTGGTTTCAGAAGATGACTCACCACTTGAGTCTGCTTGATGAGTGTCCTAAGTATTCTGAACTGGTTCTTGTGTCACAGCATTATCTGCTTCTGTCTCATTTTTCAAATTCAGCAGGAATCTGAACACTGAATTCTGAACTGGTCTCCCAATTCCATATAGATTTCTCATTGAATGTCACAGTTCTGAGCCAAACACTCTTAGATGTTTTACACCTGGCTTTCTTTCACTGAACACCTTAAATGGTGTATTCTTTAGAACAGCTTCTGTAGGACATCTATTAAGTAGATACACTGTTGTGTTAACAGCTTTAGCCCAAAAGTGATATGGCATCTTCTTGTCATGTAACATTGACTTAGCCATTTCAACAATAGTCCTATTCTTTCTTTATGCAACTCCATTTTGCTGTGGTGAGTATGCCACAGTGAGTTGCCTCTCAAGTCCCACATCTTCACAGAAACTAAGAAACTCATGAGAAGTGAACTATCCACCTCTATCACTTCTTACTTTCTTGATCTTTGTCCCAGTCTGTAGTTCAACCATTGCTTTGAACTTCTTGAAAGCATTAAAGACTCCAAACTTATGCTTAAGAAAGTATAGGAAAGTTCTAGAATAGTCATCTATGAATGTTAGGAAATATTTGTTTCCTCCTTGTGACTCAATCTGTATAGGCCCACAAACATCAGAGTGAATCAGTTCTAGTAGATGAGACGCCCTCCAAGCTTTGTCCTTATCAAAGCTTTCCACATGTTGTTTCCCTGCAATGCAGCCTTCACACATTTCAGCTTTCTTAGATAAATTAGGCAATCCCACCACCATATCTTCTGTGACTAGTGTAGCCAAACTAGAGTGATTCAAGTGGCCATATCTTTTGTGCCATAGCCATGAATTGCCTTCCTCAATGGCCATTCTTGCCACATGAATCACTTGTTGGAAGGATAAGAGAAAACACATGTTTCCAGTCATTGGAACACATGCAATTTCATGTCCCTGGTCATAGATCCTTGCCTCTCTGCCTTCAAACACCAGGTTATATCCATGCTCAACCATCTGCCCTACACTCAGCAGATTCTCATCCAAACCTAGCACCAACATCACCTCCTTGATCATCTTGTCACCATTCCGAGTCTTAATTACCAAAGTACCTTTCCCATTTGCTTCTACTAACTCACCAGTCCCCATCTTCACTTTTGACTTGAGTGTTCTGTCTAGATTAATTAGAGATGACTCATTTGAATTCATATGATTGCTGTATCCACTGTCAAGATACCAAGTTTCAGCATTCTTGGTAGTAGTTGCAGATTGACAAGCATAGAATAGTGTTCCAACTTCTTCTACTTGCTGAGCAACCTTCTCACTTTGCTTTACACCACAGTCTTTGGCAATATGACCAAATTTACTGCACTTGTAACACTTTGTCTTCCCTTTGAACCAGCAAGCTCCATAATGCAGTTTGTCACAGATCTTACTAGTTGATTTGGAATTGCTGCCCTCAGATTTATGATGTCCTGTGAAATGTCCACCATTGCCATTCTTGGTTTGACTATTGACTTTGTTATCCCAATTCTTGTTCCCACCTTTGAAGTTCTTCTTATACTGTTTTGATTTGACTGTGAGCTAACATGTAAACTGGCAAAAGCTTTCTATGTGGAATTCTCATAATGAATTTCAAGTCTCTGATCATAGGCTTTAATTGATGCAATGAGTTCTTGTACATTTATCTCATCTAGATCCTTTGTTTCCTCTAGAATCGACACAATAGGATCATATGGTTTTGTTAAACTAATCAATATTTATGTGCCATTATCTTTTCTGTAATAATCTCACCATAAGGCCTCATTTGATCAACAACAATATATATTCTAGACAAGTGTACATATATAGATTCATCATCTTTCATCCTTATGTATTCAAAATCACATCTCAAACCTTGCAGCTTAACTGACCTTACTTTTGGATCACCTCTGTACTCCCTCTTCAGCAGATCCCAAGTTGCCTTTGAGCTTTCTTCGTTTGAGATTTTGAGGAAGATTGAATCCACCACAGAGGTCTGAATGAGTCCCAAAGCACGCGTATCTTTAATGTAATCAGCACGAGTTGGTTCTGCAGCATCTCCTGCGTCTCCTGGAACACCAGCATTCAAGCCAATGTCCACATACTCCCACAGATCCTGAGCTCTCAATATGGTACGCATTTTAATACTCCAAAATTCATAGTTGTTTCCATAAAAAATCGGAGCCCTCAACTCACTACTAGCAGGTCCTGACATTGCAGATTCAGCTACTAAGTCACAATCTGATATGATTTGCACAGAGAACACGCCCCAGCACTTTGATCATGAACCAGAATGCTCTGATACCATATTGGTATTTTCAGAGACAAACTTGAGTTCTGGACCGCAAGGCTTCGATGAACGATCCAGGTATGATCTCTAAACGAAACTTGAATCTGATGAATGATTGAATGTGGATTAGTTTTGATTAGATTAGAATCGAAAATTGGGATGAATTGCAATGATGAATTCGTGTGTTCTGCACTGTGATACAGACTGCACACCAAGCGTTTGTGAAAAGGCTTAGGTGAATTTCTGAATAATTCTCTCTCAGATGTGACTGAGATTTTCTTCAATTATGGTTGTTAAAGATTACAGATTGCACACACACACACACACACACACACACACACACACACACACACACACACACACACACACACACACACTTATCTCAGTCATTTTACAATCTGTTAGTGTGATGATGCTATGACATTATCCACACACTCACACACACTTATCTCAGTCATTTTACAATCTGTTAGTGTGATGATGCTATGACATTATCCACACACTCTCACGGTTACACTTCTTTTTTGCACACTAAGGCAAAGTCACACATATCTCATTATGTTAAAACATAATCTTTATAACTCACACACACTTTACTATCTAGTAATCCAGGTGTGCCTCCACTCTCCAACTCAACTGCTAAGTCAGCATTCGAGCCTTGCTGCCAAGTTAGCATCTTATAAACCAACAAGATATATATATAGGATCGGTTGACTTGTTTATTTATTTTCCATTTCACAAAAGGTTAAATGTGGTGTAGGTGTACCTATTCAAATTTCAAAGAGTAAAAAGTAATTAAGGACCAAACGATAGAGCCTGGCTATATATATAAGCTCCAGGCTCCAGCTCTTGCTGCAAAGACTTTCATATCTGCCATAATATCATTATTGCTCTTTATTTGTTACTTGTAGAAAAAATCAGAGAATTATATTCTCCCCTAGTGCAGAAGAGTCTCCAACATGTAAGCATATATATTAGTTAAATATTGATCATGATAATTCTCAAATATTACATGATAAATTCAATAAATGTAGCGCAATATTTAGCTAGTTATATTTCATGTTCAAGAAAATTACACTAACTTTGCTGGCAAATTCAACCATTTCCCCAGCTTGAATCGCTAATTGTGTAGGCTTTATATATCAGGCAATGTTCTAGCTAAATAAGCTAGCCAATATCAGGGGTTACTTACCATTATTAATTACACAAATTTTTTAACTGCAATGCTAATTAGTATTTATCAAGTATTAATATTGGTGGGGCAGGGACGTAGTGTTGCTAGCTTATCTGAACTCAGGGCTGGCAATGGATCGGATCGGGTCGTGTCGTGTCATGAACTCTGTTTAACCCAAGTATGTCCAACCTGAACCCGACCCGTTTAATAATCGTGTCAAGAATGTCCAACCCGAACTCGACCTGTTAATGAACCAGGTAACCCGTGTAACCCATTTAATAAACATGTTGTGTTCAAAACTCAATTAACCCTATGACATGTTTAACATGTTTAACTTATAAGATTTAATAGGTATATAGGTATGTAAATGGGTAGATATATGAGTTAGTGACTTACACGTTTATTACACGTTTACCATCAGTGATGTGGCCGAAGTAGTGAAAAAGTCTCTCGGGTTTCTTTTACTCATTTCATCCAAATATATGGACTAATGCTAAGTGAATCCAATAATAAGGACCTCAAACAACACTAAGTTACTTTTTTTTACGTTTATGGTAATATGTGACACACTTCGACCGAGATGGTTCACGTACGTACGTGGATATCAAAATCAAGACATGAAAACCGTCATTGAGATGCTAAATGTATTTTTAGCTATTTAATTATATCAAAATCTTTATGATGTAATTGTAAAATGCAGTTGATTTTTCAAAAGCTAAAATAGAAAATATGGCTAACGGGAACTTATTGGTTGTAGCGAGGAGGAGGGTGTGGCTGGTGGTGGAAATATCTCTATTATTATAAAGTTCGGAGAGTCAAAAAACTTCATGAAAATTTTCTTACAAAAATACCCATCCACATTAATAATCTTTACATTTAATAAATAAGGATACAATAATAAAATAAAATATTTAAATTAAAATAAAAATAAAATATAAACATTTTAGTGGAGGATTAGGTAGTTACTCAAACACTCATTTTTTTTTTTGAAGTTTATTTTCATTTCTCCTTATTTTTTAAAAATAATAAAAAATAAATTCAAAATAAAAATTATTAATGTACACACGCGTACACGAGTGCATGAGTCTAGTTGAGAAGATAACTACTGATGATGGTGACGCAATTCAAAAATTGAAATCTGGCTTCAACTACTTCCTCACCGGAACTTACTAGTAACATATTTTATTGGCCTTTTGAAGTTTTAATTATCTTTTTTTTTTTATCCTTGCTTTTATTTTGATATATTATAAAAAATCTCGTTTCAATTATATATCTTGACTTACAAGAATAGAGTATATATAGGTTCAAGAATTTCTAAATTCTCCTTTTGGATGATTTTACAGCCCAAATAAACCTTTCTTTGATGAGCTTGCCGAAAGACAAAGTGTTACACCTCACCCCAGAAATCCAATAGGATACTGGAGTCACCGTTGATGGCTGACACCTGGAATATGTCTGGAGCTAGTCCTAACAAACTCTGATGGACTCCATACCTATGTCATCATATCTGGAACGTCAAGAGCATCAAAACATGACTTGCCGAAGATCGGGGGCGGCGGGGGGGGGGGGTGGTGGGGGGCCATGCGCCCTCACGCGTCGGCACCAGTCCTGGAGGTTTTAAGGGGCGCGACAGTGGGGTTCAGTCGCCCCTACCTAGCGACGGCTCCTGTAGCAGAATCCGCCATTAAAGGCCGGATTCAAGCTTCTGCAACTTCTTCAAATCTCCATCAAAAATCACAAACTAATAGCCTAGATTCATCTACTCAATAAGAGGAATCCAAAGCTAATGTCCAAATCGAAAGCCTCTACCTGTGGTGGCCGGAAATCACCTCGAAAGGCGTGGTGGCCGGAAATCACCTCGAAAGGCGTGGTGACCCATTTCATCCGCGCTCGCAGCACCACGTACGGTGAACAATAGTCTCAGGAAAGGACATGGTTGTGATCGCGAGGAGAAGACGAAGAAGATGGTGGTCTCAGTTTGGTCTGGGTCGCTGTCGAACGACGGCGTCGTTCATGGCTTCCTCACGAAGCCTCGGGGGAAAAAGAGAGAGAGTCTGTGCGACAAGAGAGAAAAGGTGAAGTCTGACCAATCCCGAGTGGAGAGAGGGTGTGTTTTATAATTTAAACTTTTCCAAAATTACCATTACGTCCTGATTGTTCTAGACCCGTAACTTTCTCGTTCGAACACCGATTTCGACGTGTCACCTGTCTACGTACTCGTGAGCTCGAGCTCTACATAATGGAATAAAGAAAACCCCCAAAAGCCTCACCAAAAAAAAAGTGGCTTTCGGGCCTTCGAGAATTTCAGGGACAAAACAGTAAATTTGTAAGTCTAATTTTAATTTACAGCCCAACAACCTTCTTTGGGCCCTCTCTAAGGTCCATCTCCATACCTTGGCCCAAATCCAAACTTTAATCCAACCCGTAGTTCCCGGTTATTTAATTAAATTAAATTTTCTACTTTTAAATTCTGGGACGGGTCATATCAATCTACCCCTCTTAAGAGAATTTCGTCCCCGAAATTCGCTTAGCCTCGTACATATTCCACACTCTCAAGCTAATACTTGCTTTCCACTAGTTAAAATTCACAGCGTTCACATTTCGAGTGTGGAAATTTCATTAGTCCGTAGTCACACGGGGTGTAACTAACTCTGCGCTTTCACTGCGTAACTCGTTAACTATTTTATCACCATCTCAGATTGTCTTTACCGTTCCAAGTAATCATCATGACAAATATATTTTTTCGAGATTCATCACTGAGTCGTGCTTAATAGCTTTCACTATTATCACATCATTCATAAAGTTAGCTCGGCACCATCCACGAGCGTAATCACATCCGAAACATAAAAGAGTGTGTGAATATTTTTTTTTTCCTCACAATCTCAGTTAAACTTCCCAGTTTCTGACAGTCACTCTGACTTAGTTAACTTTCTCCTAGATCCATTACAGAGTTATGTCTATGAATTTCTCATACACGAGCTCGGAATTTCCTCGAGCGCAGACATTATCGGTTTTCTCAATTTGCCATTTAACAATCCTAGGCATCTTGGCCAATATGAAGCAACTACATGATCGAAAATCACGTATCTTCCCATTCCAACAAATTTATGGATGAGTTGTCTGGAACACGTGAAGATACTTTACTACTTCGAAAAAGGCCTTCCTTGAACTGGTGTCAATATCACCATAAGTCACACCGTTCACTCTCTCAACTAGCACAATTAAGTCTCCAAGTAGGGTTACTAGAACCACTACACGAATGAGGGATCACGTAGTGAATTTGATTCCTAGAAATAGCAATCACACTTCCTTTCTTTCTTCTCGACAATTATTGGGATGGACCTATGTTCCAAATTTTCTTGCATTTATCGGTGTTACTTGTCGTTTCATTACTTTTACACATCGGACTACCACCGAATGTATCTTTATACTATTATGACCTCCATAGGGTCCCAATATCTCATTTATCCACAATGGATCGATTCAAATTGTTCAACTAATTAACTATCGCATGTGGACTGTCACACAACCCTTTCGTGTCATCCAAAAGATCTTACCACCCTGTACAAGTACTCCATGGTCTCTTTCAGATTTTCAAACATCAAAGTAATCGCCATCGAACATAGTCCGGTAGGATTTATTTACTTTTGGTAATCATACCTAAGCCGTTCATCATGAATTCACCGATGTCAATCGTAACGTTAACTCGACACAATCCTCGAGTACAGTCACATCAACAAATCAAATGGGAACATAACTCAGGTATTCATCCTGAATTACTCTCATCCCATACGTACTTAGTTACCACATGACAATGGTGTTGCACTTTCATTTCTTCCCATTGCAATCGAACAATGCCTGCATCAGGACTCATAGTGGCAATTGCCGTTTTACTTCTATGATCCATAGATTCTTCCCGTCTAATTCGACTTCGGGATAAGAACCATTTGGTGGCAAAAAAAAAAAAGGCATCATGGACTATAGCATGAATCATCGTAGTCCCTAAGATCCTTGTTTTCATAATCACCCTTCATGATTATCCCTTTAGGGCTCTTCAAATAAAGGGTTGAGATTACTCAAACACCACCACCTTGATACAATTCCTGAAATACACTTACTAGTCCAACCAAGACTATGAGAATTCTATCGAAAATTTGGCAGAATCTCCCATGTAATATGGTCATACCATCTTCCACCTGTCAGATGAAGATTTATAAATTCTAACTTAACAACCAATCAATTCAGATCACAACACAAACAAATTGCTCCCATTATGCAACAATTTGCGAGAATTTAATAATTCCAATACAAGTCGTCACAATGATCGACTACTAAACATGCTCCCTACCTTTGTAGGTTAGACAAATCAACATTTAGTCAAAAGAATTTGTTCGAGGAGGTGCTTTGACAAGTAAGAATCGGTAATTATGATCATCAAGTGTGCGAAAACAGCTTCACTTCCTAAAACTAAGCTCTGATACCAATTGTTACACGCCGCCCCAGAAATCCAACAAGATACCAAAGTCACCGGTGCTGGCTGACACTTGGACTCTGTCTAGGTGACGAAAGCCATCTAAAACGTTACGTTCTAGGAAGTTTGGCAAAAGATAAAATAGTAAACACTAAATTACGATTCACCGCAGCAGCGGTCAACCCAAGGAAAAATTCAAACAAGTGATTGATGAACATAAATAAAGCATCTAATGCTTAATCGATTGTTATCTGGTTACATCTTCCAAGGATGGTGTAAGAACTATCATCGCGTGATTCCCTCCTCATGCACACGAACCTTCTTCTGAAACCTGAAGGGTGCACACAACAAGGTGAGTGTACACGTGCTAACCTCTCAGCACCCCCAATGAACATCAATAAAATACTACAAAACAAACAAAGCATACAAAATGTGGCACCACACTAAAATACTAACTTAAAAATCGGGTAACCCCGTGGGGTTAGCAATCACATGCATTCAACTTATAAAAACGTTTTCAACAACATTTAGAGTAAATCTTCACATGTTGAAGATGACACATTCAACTCGTGGATAACTAAAACAGTGACATCTCGCTCTCGTCGTCTCTCTAAAGACGATAGCGGTCATCTCAACGTCGTACTCCCATCGTCTCTCCACATACGATATCGAGCGTCTCAACGTCGCACTCGTGCGTACGAATCAAAATCTCAACAATCCAGGTCACCGCCCACACCGTACCTACTGACCACGATATCAGACATCAGCCGACATAACCCTCGGCTAGGATCAACCGGTAAGTATCATCGGCTGGCATAACACATCATCAGCCAGCATGTATCATCGACTGGCATCAGTCGGCATTTTTCATTGGTTGGCATCACATACACAAGTATCCCAATGGCTCTGTGGCCGCACAAGTCACGTGTACGTGATAGGCTAGGTGTCTTCGCTCGTAACACGACCACGTGAAGAACTTACACTATTTAACTAGTATAGAGCGAGCGCAAGGGAACGATCACGTGGAGATTGGTATGTGGCCTATAGACAGGTACGACACCAGCGGCCACCATATGGGCATACTAAAACTGACGCACGTGCTATGCCGGCATGACTCCTCGGTAATCATCACACCGTAATATGACTCATGTGCTATGTCGGTATGAATCCTCGGTAATCATCGCACCATCATATGACTCATGAGCACACGACTGACACATGTGCTATGTCGGCATGATTCAATTGGCAATCCTCGCACCACAATGCATACTCACGTGCTATGCCGACATGACTCATTGGTAATCCTCGCACCAACATACGACTCATGTGCTATACCGGTATGACTCATAGACAATCCTCGCATGACAATACGACTCATGTGCTATGCCGGCATGACTCATGGGTAATCCTCGCACCATAATATGACTTATATGCTATTCCGGCATAACTCATCGGCAATCCTCGCACGACAATATGACTCATGACTACATGACTGACACGTGAGCTATGCCGGCATGACTCCTAGGCAATAGCATCTCAACTGTACCCCATCAGTCTCGATTATTTCAATCGTGGTATTCGTATCGATATCTCACGTAACTCATGATTATCGTCGTATTCGTCATATCGTATCAATAACACTCCGCGACTCACGAATATCGTCGTATCGTGCATCTCAGAATCTATCCTCGAGACGTCCTAACCTAGCGGTAGTTTATACTCATTCCGGAGTAATTACATTTCATCAATATTCTATTATAAATCTCGGAATACATCTAAGAGATCTACCACTAAAATATTAGTTTATACTCATTTCGGTGTAATTACATTTCATCGATATTCTATTATAAATCTCGGAATACGTCTACGAGATCTACCACTAAAATATTAGTTTATACTCATTTCGGAGTAATTACATTTCATAGGACTTATAACCCTCGAAATAGCATAATTAATGATGTCGGGCCCTAAAGCTAACCCTTGGCGTAGTATAGATTTCCTATCATCATCTTGCATCATTCCCATTCCATAAATATATTCTTAGTCATCCAAACATTCGTCACCACACACATAATCACATCAAATACTACTAACACAATTAAATCCATGATTATTCAAATGAAGTCCCAATCATCACATAATCCATCACATAACATTACATAAGTCATATAGGTAAGAGTTTAGGAAAGAATTCCACTCACAGTACGTAGGGGTGAATTCACCTGATCGGATCCACTATTGCACGTACTTGAAGACGTTTGTTCCCGAAAGTCCCCACGAGCTCCGTCTCGATACACACAGGTCATCGGACTTTCCATTGTCATATTACCTCATAAACAAGATAACTAATATTAGGATAAACTTCATAAAAGTATCCAGACTATAGGGGTCATTTTAAGTTCATACCTCAACTATGAAAATTTTCATTTAGGTACCCAAACTATCAAAACAGAACATCTAGATACCCACTGTTAGCAATCTGTTAAAAAAATCTGTTAAATGCCCAAGTGGCACTTATGGGACCCTTTTTTATGCTGACATGGACGCCAGACAAAAAATAAAAATAAAATTTGAATATTTTAAAAGTAATTAAGAAAATCAAATAAACAAAAAAATTAAAAACTAAACTAAAAATCAAAGGCAAAACCCTCCCCAGCTCTTTCTTTCTTGCTCTCTCCCTCTCCCTCTCTCGACAAAGACACACACACACAACCGGCCTCCACCACCACCCTCGAATCCATCGATCGCCTCCACGCCATTTGATCGCGTCCCAAAATCAGCGTTCAATTCATGCCCAAACCCAGCTAACGATGAACACCTAATCCCACCAATGATTTCGATGAAGCCAAATCTCAACCTCGATGAAGTCAATGACTTCGCGGTGGTTCGAAGAGGCAAGATCTGCACTTCCATCAATAAGCCCAATGAGAACTTTGGAAAGGGCACTTCCACCAAAATTTATATGTCCCCGAAGGTTGTGATTGACAAAATTCAGGAGGCGCCTTCGGATATTTGGTCATTGGGTTGTGCTGTGCTGGAGATTTTGACTGGGAGCCGACTGTGGAATTTGAAGCCCAGAGAGAACATGAAGGATCAGATTGGTTCAGAAATTCCTAGAATTCCTGATTGGTTATAAGGAGAAGCTAAAGGTTTTTTGGAGAAGTGCTTTGAGAGGAAGACATCAGAGAGATTTAGAACTGCTGAGCTTTTGAACCATCCATTTGTGACTAATAAACTAAGAAAGGTGACAACTTAATGTTCAGCTCCATCTTTGGAAGCTGGAGCTCAGAAAAGTCAGAAGAGAATATGGAAGAACATTTTGAACAGCAGATTCTTTGCTTTGCCATTATCGTGTACCAATCAAATGGATTATTTAAGGCCGCCTGTGATTCCATTCCATTCCACCAAAATCGCGCCTTGAAACGCTTCCGGGTTAGAGAAATGGATGTGGAGGCAAATGATTCCATTCCCTCTCGGTCACGCTTTTTCATGTTCTTGGTCTCTCTAAGATGAGTGACTGTGAGAGCTACCGAGTTTTGTATTGTGAGTTGAAGGCTCTTTCATTTGGATTTTGTTTTGGTGTTTCTTAATTTTTTGTTTATTTATTTTAAGATTTTATTAATTGTTTTTAATATAATATTCAATTTTTAATTATTTTTTATTCACATGGAATCCAACTCAGCATAAACAGTTTGACCAAAAAATGCTAACTCAGCATTTAACAGATTGACTAACGGGGGTGCTTAGATGATGTGTTTTGATAGTTTAGGTACCTAAATGAAAATTTTCATAGTTCGAGTATGAACTTGAAATGACCCCTATAGTTTGGATACTTTTATGTAGTTTATCCTTAATATTAATAAATCATAATTTAATCATCATAATCAAAACCTTAACCTCTGGACATTTACGTTATTTAACGTTGATCAACGTAACTTAGGACGTCCAGAACTAGTCCTAACGAACTCTGATGGACTCAAAACCTATGCCATAAGATCTGGAATGTCGAGAGCATCAAAAGACGACTCGTCGGAGACCGGAGGAGGGCCCCAAGCGCCCTCACGGGCCGGCACCAGTCCTGGAGGTTTTAAGGGGCGCGACTGCGGGGTTCAGTCGCCGCTTACCTCGCGACGGCTCATGTAGCAGAATCCGCCATTAAAGGCCAGATTCAAGCTTCTGCAACTTCTTCAAATCTCCATAAAAAATCACAAACTAATAGCCTAGATTCACCTACTTAACGAGAGGAATCCAAAACTAATGTCCAAATCGAAAGCCTCTACCTGTGGTGGCCGACAATCGCCTCGAAAGGCGTAGTGACCCATTTCTTCCACCGCTCGCAGCACCGTATACGGTGGACGACAGTCTCAAGCGAGGACATGATTGTGATCGCGTGGTGAAGACAAAGAAGATGGTGGACTCAGTTTGGTCTGGGTCGCCGTCAAACGACGGCGTCATTCACGGCTTTCTTGCGAAGCCTCGCGGGAAACTGAGAGAGAGTTTGTGCGAGAGGAGAGAGAAGGTGAAGTCTGACCAATCCCGAGAGGAGAAAGGGTGTGTTTTATAATTTAAACTTTTCCAAAATTGCCATGACGTCTCGATTGTTTTAGACCCGTAACTTTCTCGTTCGAACTCTGATTTCGACGTGCCACATGTCTACGTACTCGTGAGCTCGAGTTCTACGTATTGGTATAAAGAAAACCCCCAAAAGCCTCACCGAAGAAAAAGTGGCTTTCGGGCCTTCGAGAATTTCAGGGACAAAACGGTAAATTTGTAAGTCTAACTCTAATTTACAGCCCAACAACCTTCTTTGGGCCCTCTCTACGGTCCATCTCCATATCTTGGCCCAAATCCAAACTTTAATCCAACCCGTAGTTCCTGATTATTTATTTAAATTAAATTTTCTATTTTTAAATTCTGGGACGGGTCATATCACATAGCCCCAAGTACTCTCTTAAGGCTCAATTAGGATTTTTCAAGCTCACATGCCCAACAATAATATCTTTAAAATTTAAAATGTATTGGTATTTATTTCCTACAATTATTATAATTAATTTATATAAGCCACTAATATTACGTTTATACATATTTTATTGATATTTCTTTCCACAATATAATAAATAATTTTAAATTTAATTATTGTAAATGATGAAATCGATATTTATTATTTTATACATAATCCTCATTTTCCTATCAATGTATAAAAAACGTGTTGTGAAATATATTGGATATAACATTCTCACTCCACAAGTCAATCATACATGTCTGTTTTGTTTTTGTCGTGTTATGAATTAAAAACACACATTCACATATGAATCAATTCATTTGAAATTACAGTCTGAATACAAAAACATTAATGTGGAGGCATTTTCTATAAATATTTGTTATTAAACAAAATCGATTTTATTTCTAATATTTTATATAGTTGTAGTTAACAATATAAATTGAGATTAATTTACTTTTTGGTAATCACAAAATGCAGTTTTTGGTATTTGCATGTTCTGACTCCCGAGTGAGTCCCACAAAAATCCTAAATTTCCAACCTGGAGAAGCTTTCATGGTTCGCAACATTGCTAGCATGGTTCCTGCATTTGACCAGGTTTAATTTATTATTAATTATTTATTTTTATAATAAAATTCTAAAATATATATATATATATATATATATATATATATATATATCCTATCATGCATATTTTTAGACTGTTAATTATCTCTATTATTTCAAAGTTAAAATACACAGGCACTGGAGCAACCATAAAACTTAATATTATATTCAATTAAATTTTTTAAGTGCTGATTTTAGCTGATTGATTAAAATTTTTTATCTATTCAATTAAATTTTAATTATACTATTGTTATCTGAATATTTTAGCGAGTAATGTTAATAAAACTTTCTCAACAAAGAGTCTTTATATAAACAGGACAAATTAAGAACAAAATGATATAACAACACATTTGTGACTCTTTCTGACAAAGAATCCTGTTAGCACTTCCCTATTTCTTTCGAACATATATGTTTATGAATATTGCTAACAATTAATAAAGAAATTTTTTTACAGGTTGAAACACTACAAGAAAATCGTAGTTGCCAGACTAGTGTTTGCCCGACGAATACAATCTCGCTGGATGATACAATGTTGCCCGACGTATATGCATACTCGCCGGGTAACCTTTTGGCGGGAAGAAAAAGCCTTTGGCGCGCAAATTTGGTGATTGTTACCCGACAATTTACATACCCCGTCGGGTAACATCATCAACAACGACGACCAATCGCCGTCGGGTAACATTGGTCGTTGACTCTATGTTGCCCGACGAATCATTAAAGCTTGCCCTGCGAATGGAGTCCGTCGGGCAAAAGTCTAAACAGACTAAATATCTGAGACTCTCTTTTCTTCTTCTTCTTCTTCCTCCTCTCTGCTTCTCATCGGTTTCTCTCTGTCTCTCTCTCCATCTCACTCACTCACTCTATTTCTATACCTATTGTTATCATCTCATCACCAATTTTACTACCAATCAAATCTTTTTTCTCTATCAATCATAAAATATCAAATATTAAGGTATGAAAATTTTAATTTTTTGTAATTTTGAAATTTTGATTTTTGATTAGGAATTAATTATGTTTTCTGTTGTAGGAATTTTGTAGTTGATTTGAAGGAATACTTATAAAAAGGTATGTGTGTTTACCTCTCTATTTAATTTTGTTAGAATGTTGGATATAATTATGTTAGGAGTTTTTGTATTTATTGTGGAAAATGTGTAGAAATTGTTTAGAATTTGTGGAAATTAGAAATTAGAAAATTTGTTAGGAAAATATGAAAATAGAAAAAATGTTATGAAATTAGGAAAATAGAAAATATGTTATGAAATTAGGAAAATAGAAAATATGTTAGGAAATTAGGAAATTTTGTTGTAAAATAGGAAAATAAAAAATATGTAATGAAATGATTGAAATTAGAAAATATGTTTGGAAATTAAGAAAAATGTTAGGAAATTAGGGAAATATAAATTATGTTAGGAAATTAAAAATTTTTGTTAGAAAATAGGAAAATATAAAAATATGTAATGAAATTATTGAAATTAGAAAATATGTTAGGAAAATAAGGAAATAGAAAATATTTTAGGAAATTAAAAAACATTTTAGGAAAGTAAAAAATATGTAATGAAATTATTAAAATTCGAAATTATGTTTGGAAATTAGAAAATATGTTAGGAAAATAGGGAAATAGAAAATATATACAAAAATTATAAAATTTAAAACTTTGTTTTATGCATAATTTATATATGTTCGTATTTGTGAATTTGTTGTGATATTTTTATTAAAACGCTTTATTTAGTTGCGACTGAGTGAAATACGTTCATATTTCATAACCGTTTATGCGAAGTTAATCGAGTTGATTAACTTCGTATAATGAAATTCAATGAAAAACCTTAGACCCGTTTGAGAGTCAGTGAATCGGATTGATTGACTGACTCTTGAATTGTCCATTTATTCGGACAGTTTGGGGGTGCGCAACTATGTGTTGTGTAGTTGGCGGTCTACGATGTTAGGTTTCGATTGTGGGAAATTCGGTTTGTATTCCTTGCACGTTCTCTGAATGCATACTAGATATTTGTTTATAATATCTACGTCGTGCATTTGGGGAACTGTAGGGAGATGCTGCCGAAATTTCCCTCGATCGAAACTTAGCCTCGTAGGTCGCAAACTACACAGCACAGAACGTGCACTCTCGAATGGGATAGAGCCAAATCATCAGAGGCATAAGGAGAAGGGTTGCTTTTGATTTTAACTTGTTCTATTTACGGGACAATGTTAACTCAATTACTTACGTTGACTCTATGCTATGAAAGCAGGCACAATGGACAGAGGGTGGATGCAAATGTTTGATAGATCTTCTAATCAGTATTTGGATGTGATCGACAACTTCATTGCCTTTGCACGTAGTCATTGCAGTGCTACAAGACGTATCAGGTGTCCGTGCCGTAAATATAATAATTGTATTTGGATGTCGTTGAATGAGGTCCAAACTCATCTGGAATGGAATGAGATCGTACACAACTACACTAATTGGATCTATCATGGTGAAGAAATATTTTCCGCATCGACATCTTCGGTTCACGGGACCCGTCGGGACGAAAGTGGTTTGGATGGGCGATGTGATAATGATCAAGTCGTTGAGTTATTAACCGATGTTTTTCCTCCGGCATAAGATGATATGGAAGATGATGCGCCAATGTTGCAACTCGAAGACTCTGACCTCAATTATGAGAGATTGTTGAAAGAAGCTCAGCGCGAATTGTACCCCGGTTGTAAATCATTTTCGGTTCTAGGGGCAGTTGTGGATTTGATGCACATGAAAGTTGAGTATAATCAAACGATAAGCATTTTGATCATATGTTGGACATTATCATCCGAATACTCCCTGAAGACAACTGTCTGCCAAAAGATCATTATAGCTCGAAGAAGTTGTTGAAGGGGCTTGGTTTAGGGTATATCAAGATCCATGCATGCAAGAACAACTGTGCTTTGTTTTACGGTGAATTCGAGCAGCTTGACAAATGTCCCGTGTGCAATGAGCCTAGGTTTCAAAAGAACAAGATTCCTAACAAGGTGTTGCGTTATTTTCCACTGAAGCCAAGGTTACAAAGATTCTACATGTCGTTCCACACAGCCCGTGATATGAGGTGGCATAAGGATGAACGCATTGATGATGATGTACTGAGGTATTCGGCGGATGGAGAGGCTTGGAAGGAATTTGATAAAATGTATCCCGAGTTTGCTGCAGAGCCAAGAAATATCAGATTATGGCTCGCTACTGACGAGTTTAATCCGTTTGGGAGTTTTACAAAGCCCTATAGCATTTGGCAGGTTGGCATGGTTCCGTATAACTTGCCTCCTTGGAGATGCGTGAAGAAAGAATTCACAATCCTCAGTACTTTGATACCAGGGCTTAAATCGCTGAGTAATTACATCGATGTGTATTTGCGGCCGTTGATTGATGAGCTCGTGGATTTGTGGGAAAATGGTGTCCGAACATACGACAAGCGCAGTGGAGAAATGTTCACCCTACGAGCGGCCGTAATGTGGACAATTAATGATTTTCCTGCTTATGGTATGTTATCGGGATGGAGCACCAAGGGCTATCTTGCTTGCCCGACATGTGGACCAGACACAACGTCCTTTTGGCACGCATCTAAGGTATGCTACTTGGGTGCGAGAAGGTTTATGCCCTGGGATCACCGATGGCGAATGCAGTCTGACTCATTTGATGGTAAATCAGAGTTAAGAGGTCGACCAAGGGAGAGGTGCGGTGATGAGATATTATCCAAACTCAACAGTATACATGAGTTCATGACAAGAGGATCGAAACCAGCCGAACAAGAAAATTGGACGAAAAAAAGCATATTCTTCCGGTTGCCATATTGGTCGAAATTGAAAATCAGACACATCGCCGATCTTATGCACATCGAGAAGAATGTTACTGAGAGTGTTGTGAGAACGACTTTACCCATTGAAGGCAAGTCAAAGGACACAAAAAAGACTCGTATGTGCATGAAAGAAATGGGGATTCGGCCTAATTTGTGGCAAAAAGTCGTCAATGCCAAATACATCATGGCTCATCCAAGTCATAAATTTACGCCGGACAATAAGAAAAAATTCCTGAAGTGGTTGCAGGGTGTGAAATTTCCCGACGGGTACGCCGGCAACATATCCCGGAGTGTTAGCACGGACGGTGGGACCATTTATGGTATAAAGAGCCATGACTATCATGTTTTGCTACAACGACTTATTCCGATTGGTATTCGACCCTTCTTGGAGGCTGGTGTTGTTGAGACGATAGTTTATTTATCTCAATTCTTCCAGATACTATGTGCTAGGTCATTTCTTAAGGCGGACCTTCAAACAATTAACGAGGATATTGTGTACATCATATGCCGGCTTGAGCAAATACATCCACCTGCATTCTTTGATATAATGGTGTACCTACTAATACATCTGCCGGATGAGGCAAAGCTAGCTGGCCCGGTGCATTATCGTTGGATGTACCCAATCGAGAGGTATAACTTATCCATGTTATTTGATAATATTTCCTTACTATCATGTATATATGTGAATCTTAATGTAACTTTCCTTGCAGAATGTTAGGTACGTATAAGCGGTACGTTCGGAACAAGACACGCCCCGAAGGCTCTATAGCCGAGGCGTACATTGCAAATGAGGCACTCACATTTTTTGCAATGTACCTTCGAAATGTTGAAACTGTCTTCAATAGGGCGTCTCGCAACGACGATGGTGGTCAACGTCCCGAGACCCTATCTGTATTTGCCCAACCCGCACGACCATTCGGCACTGGTCCAATCTTGGAGCCGTTCATCAATACCGACATGGAGGTAGCTCATTGGTTCATTCTCAACAACTGTGATGAAGTCTGGCCCTTCCACGAGCATCACGAGGCGTTGATGAAGGCCTAATTTCCATCTAATTGGGAAGAAATGGACAAACAACTGTTTCCACGTTGGTTTTCCCAGCATGTAAGTCAAATATTTTATTTCCAAATTTCTTACATTGGTTTTAAGCTTACCTATTTCGTTTCTTGTGTGTATCTTACCAGATGGAACAGCTGAAAGATGTCAACTCGCCAAAATTCAATAAAGAATTAATGCAGCTGGCCATTGGCCCATTCTGAGGAGAAACATACGCTGGTTATCATATTAACGGAGTTAAGTTCGTGTGCACAAAATGAGACGACAAGTTGTCTACACAAAACAGCGGGGTCTTCGTGCCGGGGGATGGGGAAAATGTTGAGACAGGTTTCTACGGCAAATTGTTAATTGTGGTTAAGGTGCTATACGCTGATCGCAAGGAAGTCATCTTGTTCAAGTGTCATTGGTTTGATACGAACCCAAGTATCCCAGGCAGTGTCATTAAAGATCAGTTATATACTTCTATAAACACAAACACTTGGTGGTTTGAGAGTGATCCCAACATCCTCGCTAGTACGACGAAACAAGTATTCTATTTGGATGATCCAAAAGCTGGTGGTGGATGGAGAGTAGCTGAGATGGTGAATCATGGAAACATTTGGGACTTGGATGACCAATACCATGAAGAAGATGGGGAAATAAACGATGACCAAATCATTTACCAGGTGGATTCATCGGCATCCACCCACAACGTGGATGAAGTTCGGACTAATGACATCTACCCACCAATTGCAATTGATGACATTTTTATTGATCTGGGGGAATTAGAACAAATTGAAAGTGATTCAGAGGAATCAAGTATTGTACACATGTCGGATGACGAGCGTGATTGGGAGGGGGAAAGCGATTCCGAATGAAAGTTGTAAATTCGAAATTTCATTCATATATGTAATATTCATCTTCAAATTAATATATTTGATTTATATGTATGTTGTATGATTTCATTCACGAAAATAGTTTTTTTAATTTCTTAATGTGAGGAGACCATACATGCACTCCACAAAATACGAAACTTCAAAATAAATGAAGGTAAAAGATTGTGTCAAATATTTTGATGATAAGTCATGAAGGTCAAAGTGATAAATCATGAGGGTCACTTTTTACTCTTTAGTGCAATATGAAAAAAATAGAACCCAATAAATATTCATATTAAACCAAATAAGATACAACAATTTTTTTCCAAAAATATTGTCTATAAAATGTGCTTTGATAATTTTTTTATAAACAATTATTTACCCGACGGATATGGTACGGGTGACCCGACGGGTATATATATGAATATCCGTTGGGTATGATTTAGCAGATTATATTTACAATTTTTTATTACACATGTTACCCGACGGATAAGGTACGGGTTACCCGACGAAAGCCTCCGCATATAATTACCCGACGTATAGATATATGAATATCCGTCAAGTATGATTTAGCATATTATATTTACAATTTTTTATTACACCTGTTACCCGACGTCTACCTCCTCTTATCATTACCCGACGGGTACAAATGATTATCCGTCGGGTATGATTTAGCATATTATATTTACAATTTTTTTATTACACATGTTACCCGACGGGTATATATTTGAATATCCGTCGGGTATGATGTATTTAGCAAATTAAAAACTTAAATTTTTTTTTTATGCAACCTTTTTAATAACTTTAAAATTGAAAATGACTGATCTAACCGTCCACATTTATGGTAGGTACCCATAGATCGCCTACGCAAAAAATTTCCCAAATTGGAAATCCCAGGATTAGGTAACGGTTCGCAACGATTCAACGGTTACACAACGTTTCTTCACGATCGGACGGCTTGAAATCCTCAAAACATCAAGATTTTCGACGGGCGAGATCTAGGCACGTAAAACCACAAAGTGAACGGTTAGATCGCTCAAATTCAATTGTTTGAATATCAATAGGATCCATAATTCGAAAAATGTATTGAAGTTTCCTTGAAGAGTTTACTCCTTGGGTAATATGGTTGTTTTCTGATTTTCAAAAACTTAAAAATTGAAAATGACCGATCTAACCGTCCACATTTATGGCAGGTACCCATAGATCGCCTACGCGAAAAATTACCCAAATTGGAAATCCCAGGATTAGGTAACGGTGCGCGACGATTCAACGGTTACACAATGTTTCTTCACGATCGGACGGCTTGAAATCCTCAAAACATCAAAATTTTCGACGGGCGAAATCTAGGCACGTAAAACCACAAAGTGAACGGTTAGATCGCTCAAATTCAATCATTTGAATATCAATAGGATCCAAAATTCGAAAAATGTATTGAAGTTTCCTTGAAGAGATTAAACTCATTGGGCAATATGGTTGTTTTCTGATTTCCAAAAACTTAAAAATTGAAAATGACCGATCTAACCGTCCACATTTATTGTAGGTACCCCGGGATTAGGTACGCAAAAAATTTCCCAAATTGGAAATCTCAGGATTAGGTAACGATGCGTGACGATTCAACGGTTACACAACATTTTTTTCACGATCGGACTGCTTGAAATCCTCAAAACATCAAAATTTTTGACGGGCGATATCTAGGCACGTAAAACCACAAAGTGAACGGTTAGATCACTCAAATTCAATGGTTCGAAAAATGTATTGAAGTTTCCTTGAAGTGTTTCAACTCCTTGGGCAATATGGTTGTTTTCTGATTTTCAAAAACTTAAAAATTAAAAATTACCGATCTAACCGTCTACATTTATGGTAGGTACCCCGGGATTGGGTAACGGTGCGCGACGATTCAACGGTTACACAACGTTTTTTCACGATCGGACGGCTTGAAATCCTCAAAACAACACGATAACGATAAATGGGGCTTTAGGCATGTAAAACCAAATTTTGAACGGTCCCGAAGTTGCTTATACTTTCACCGGACTTGGTCTTTAGATTAAGGCCAAAAATGGCATCAGAAAGGTCAAGCCCGACGGATATTTGAAAACCTCCGTCGGGTAAATATAATCAAACGACCAGTTTTCAAAAATTTCAAATTTCCGCCTAATTTTTCGCGAAATCTCAAATTTCCCGGACATTTTAACTGTCAGGATCCGTCCCGAATTTTCCCTCGAAACCCAGGAAGAACCCTGAACCCGTCTGACAACCTAAGGAAAGGTTTCCAAACTACCCTTCAATCCTTACAAATTATAATAATATTAAATACTTTCACTTGTCAGATAAGGGATTCAAGCACTCAATAATTCCCGTAATTAATGACCAACCAAATACAATATAATATCAGAGCGTTTAAGTAGGATCAAGAGTACAATTTAGATATCCTACTCAAGTATAACTACACAGCGCAGCCGAGAGTACTAATGTCTCTGCCTCGAGATAAGTGTCCACGTCAACTCAACTCAACTCAACTGCCTAAAGGGGGTTTAAACACAAAAGTTGTGATTGGAAAAAAATAATTATTTATAAATCGTTTTCCAAGGAAATATTACCTTTTTCCCCCTCCATTTATAAAACCATGCATGCATCACATAAAACAGTTTATGATATAAAAACATCATTTGAAACCATCGGAATTCCATTTCTCTTTAAAACCATTTAGTTGGACTCACATAAAATCTGTAAAATGAAAATACCTCGTGGTCCACAATTTGATTTGAAAACTCTCTTCAAAGGAGTTAAAAATCATTTAATTCCACCTGGACACATAATATCTCAAATCCACTGTTCCCGACATATCCACAACACACCAGGGTATCCCTTGAGATGTGTTGAAATCTGTACTACGCGTAGACAGCCTCGCGACTCGGCGGAGCAAGACCCCTCAACACCAAAGTCGGAGCCCTCAACAACCAGCGGAGCAAAACCCCTCAACACCAGTAAGAGCAACTGTAACCATCGGGACAGAAAACCAGTGAACTAAATCCGTATTTTGAAATCTTTGTTTCTTGGCCTAAGCCAAATTCTTTGAAATATCATTTACGGCCAAAATCGGTAAAATCATAATTACGGGTCTAAACCCAAATCATAGGCTCAAATAGTTACCACGTCAAAACGATATCAAAATCGAGTACAAAAACCAGGTCATTTCTCAAAACACACTTTCACTGAAATATTGGAAAACATGTGTCCAGAATCATTTCTAAATTCCAGAAATTCATTGCACCCATACATAACATTATTTAAATCAAAGATACATTTATGCATGCATTATAGTTTATAAACCAAAAGTCCACTTACAAACCTTTCCAAGCAAGCTCAATCTCGAAATGTACGCTCCCTTGAAGTTCTTGGAGCAGTATCGCCTATCCAAATTAATAATCGGGATTACCAGCTAATAATAAGAACCTTAAATATAAACCCCCTAAACCCCGGGAGTCTACCTATGTTGGCCTAGAAAATGCAGCAACTTCAAACGCCCAAAACAACCCCTAAACGACGTCTGATCGACCTAAAACCTGCGCCAACATATCCGGAACGTCAAAAACTAGTTGTCACGCGTCACCGTGACCTCAGACTCGGCCCCACGTGTCGCCACGCAGCAACGGAAGGTCAGAACACGCGCCCATGTGCCGCCACACGCTGGTCACGCGCCTGCTACCGTGCCCACGCACCTAGACCGGTCTAACCCGGCTTGGCTCGACCTGACCCGATCTAACTTGACTCGATCGATTCACTCAACCCGATCGGTTCAACTCGACCCGACCGGTTCACTCAACCCGACTGGTTCAACTCGACTCGACCGGTCACCTCGACCCGACCGGTGATCGGTGACTCACCAGAGAAGACGACCGGCTGCCGGCGCCATCGTCTGGTTTCCACCGGAATACCCCATTTTCGGCCAAAACTTCAAGCTTTTATAATTTCCTCAAAACTCAACCATTTTTCACAAATTTTCCATCTAAATCCAGGAATCCATATATGACCTTAAAACATCAAATACGTACCTGTGTAAGCCGAAAAATCAATCGGAAGATCCGAAACTTCCTATACTCAGTTCGGCTTCCCCCGTGGTCCTCTCCTTCGATGGTTGGTACAGTTGTGATCGTGGGAAAGAGTAGAATACGATTAGTGGATCAAAAATGGAAGTTAAAGGCTAGAATCAAAAGTTGACTTTGTGGGTTTTGGGTGTATTTTTCGCACGAGTTCGAGTGGTTTCGGGAGAAAAATTGGTGGTTCAGAGAGATGAGGAGTTGATGATGAAATGATGTGGATCACTTTAATCTGATTTGGGTGGTTAAAAATATCTCCCCTCTATGGCAAATGACCAAAATGCCCTTACACGCCTAGACCCATAACTTTCGTAGACGAACTCCGTTTCCCGCGTGCCGCCTGTCTACGAACTTGTGAGTTCGAGACCTACGCAACGATATCCAAAACACCACCTAAAATGTTCCGAAACAAAATTTGATTTCCACGTCCTTAACAAGCAAGGGTAAAATCGTCATTTTACATAAATAATTGACATAAATCCAATAATTGAAATTCCGGGTTGTTACATTAACTCTTACCCGACAGACATTTTAAGTCTTACCCGACGAACTACCGACCCGATATATTACCCGGCGGATATTTTAAATGTTACTCGACGGACCATGCGCCTAAATTTTTGCGGATTCTCAAAAGACTCGCATTTTGTTGCCCGACGGATAGTAAAGGTGTTACCCGATGGATATCCGACCATTATCGTTACCCGACGGGTGCTTTGGCTGTTACCCAACGGGCTTCCTACCTAAATATTCGTGGATTCTGAAATTTACCGCTGAATATTGCCCGACGGATACTTTAAAATAACCCGACGGACTTCAAAGATTTTACCTGACGGTAACTAAAAAGTTACCCGACGATATTATTTAATAGTTACCCGACGATATTATTTAATAGTTACCCGACGGATATAGTACACAAATACCCAACGAACAAGCACTGGTTTTTAATACCCGACGGGTCATTAAAGTGGTACCCGACGGACGCATTCGTCGGGCAACAGACAGTCTGATACTTAAATCAGACCGACTCTTCTTCTTCTTCCTTCTTCTTCATTTTCTGAAATTTCCTCCAAGCCGAAATCTACCGACCCATTCTTCCTCTTCGACCTGAAAACTTCGTCATTTTCAACCTTTCTAAGCTGCCAACTTGTCTTGCTATCCCTCAAGCCGCCGGCCAAGCAATCAAGGACACCGTCTCCCCTCACCGAGGTATGCCGTCGCCGCCGCTTCCCTTGTTAATGTTAATGTTAATGTTAATTTCAATATATTGTTTATTGTTAATTTGGATATATTTGTTTATATTGGTTTATATTGGTTGATATTGGATATATTGGTTTATTAGTTTATATTGGTTGATATTGGATATATTGGTTTAGTGTTAATTTTTATTTGGAAAAATAATTTATGAAATTGGATATTGTTTTTGTTCATGTTTATGTATATATATTTGGATATATATTTGTTATTGGTTTATTGTTATTGTTAATGTATATATAATAGTTGAAGATATGTTGAAATTTTGATGTTTGGTATAATGTTGGAATTGATATAATGTTCTGTGTTTTGTTATGCTTTTGGATATGAAATTTATGTGAATTTTGGATATGTGAAATTTATGAATTTTGGCTAATTGAATTTTAAAAACAATTTTGGGAAATTTTTATATGGTGTAGTATAAGTGAATTTTGGAAATGTGAGTTTTATAAATTTTTAATTTGTGAATTTTAGGATTTGGATATTATTATTATATGTTTGGATTAATATGTAAGTTAGATTTTGGTCACGAAATTTGGATTTAGAAATTTAGGTATAATGTTGTGAATTTTGAGTTTAGTACGTTTGGATTAATTAGTTTTTTAAGTTAATTTTTCGTTTGTGTTGGATTTATTTTAAAAAAATAGAATTTGGTGGTTTTAGTTTTTAGATACCAATTTACTAATTATTACTAAAAAAAATTATTGCTTTATTTTTTAAGTTTATTGGAATTATAAAATGTTGGTTAATTTTAAATGTGATTTTGTTTTTATTTTTTGAATTTAGTATTTAATATTAAAAATGTTTGGTTTTTTTTATTTAATTAAAAATGTGATGGTTAATTTTATATTAATTAATTTATATTTGTTATTGTAGATGTCGCATCGCACCTTAATCACGTCTAGGTCTCGCTATGATCCCGTTGATGATCATGAGCCGGAGGAGGCAGCCTCGGACTCGGTTGCCTCAACAGCGGCGTCCGTTCAAGCACCGTTGTCGATCTATATGCGACCCGGTGCCCGATCGGCTCGTCGACAACATAGTAAGAAACAGGGGGAACCCCGTACCGACCCCCAGCCCTCACAGGACGACGTCGGAGCCGACGAAACAGGCTCTAATGTTGGATCACTCCCTAAGGGTAAACTCATTATTTTGTTTATTTAACTAACCGTTTTTATTTGCTACTCATTTTATTTACTAATGTTCATCGAATTTGCAGGTAGGTCGGTGAACGTGCGCGGGATAAAACGAGGTTTGACATCCCAGCGGATTTGCAGGACAACAAATGCAAAGATACTGGTGGTGTACGTGCCGCGCCTCCGGTCCGCGGCGGTAAAAATTCACAGCCTCCTGGTTCATGACATTGGTGTGATTCTTCGCACCAAGTCACTGATGATGGGGGAGGCTTTTCGAACCCAAACCCCAGAGGATATCATGCGTTGTTGGGGCGAGTTATCGGTATATTTTTTCCCATTTTTAACATTAATTTCATACTTTTTAATTATTTTACTAACTTTAATAATTGATTGCAGATTAATTTTGAGTTGGACTTGGAGAACGTCGAGCTCAGTACATACCTGTGCCACCACTGGCAGTTACGGTACGCCGACTGGAAGTACGAGCTCTACAAGTACTTCTTGACTTGGCCTTCTCCGGAGGAAGCTCGGGCAAATCCTCCGGAGGAGTTGGACAGGGCGAAACTACTAGGGTGGTTGTGGTTGTGCAACCATTTCGTGTCCCCCACCTATTTGGTACGTATTATCTATTTAATTAATTAAATTATTTAATTTTTATGTTATTTTCCATTTTAAAATCTAATTTTTGGTTTTACGAATGAATTGCGGAAATCAATTGCCAACAAATCGAACCGGGGAGCGAAAAAATTCAACACCACGGGGGGTCGCGATCCTTACCGGCCCGGCAGGAGGATCGGCACATCGCCGGGTCGATGTTCCCAGAGTTGGATGCCTGGGGACAGGTGTACGCTGGACGGGGGGATCAAGAGACTGATCGAATTCACGTAAGTATATTTTTTGAAGATTAAACATTTTTCCTGAATTTGATAATTATATTTCTAATTAATCTTTATTCAAATTTGTAGGATGCGATGCAGCAAGACGTCCAGCAGACACTAGCTGAGCTCACCCAACAGCATCCGGATGTGCCGTTGGAGCAGCAGCTCCCTAATGTCGATATGTCGATCGCTATTCTGGAGCGACAACTTGGGAGGCGCACAGGGAGGGTCGTTCGGGGGGCGGGCGACGGGATTATGCTGGCTGTCTCTCAGTCGTCGTCTTCATCTCGGATAGGCAATAACCAGGAGACGTCGGACCTAAGGAGAAACTTTGATATCCTTCAGGCAGAAAATGCTCAGCTCAAAGCCCAATTCGCGGAGATGCAAGTCCAAAACCAACAAATCAAGAGCGCCCTTGACAACATCTTTCAACGTTTAGGTGACCGTGGATTGGATGCCATTTTCTCACCGCCCAACAGCCCCCTCAGGATCCCGACTACTTTGACCCCTCGACTAATTGTTAGAGTGTACTATATATACAATATTTTTATAGTTTTAATGATGTCAAAATATTACATTCATTTTTTTAATATTAATTTAATTTTGATTCTTTTTATTAAAATTTTTAATTATATTTTTTAATTAAAAAAATTATTTTTTATTATTTAATTAAATATTTTATTAAAAAAATATATTAAATATGGAACGCTTGCCCGACGAACAGTCGTTCCATCGGGCATAAAAATGGGATTTTTTAAAACTGTACCCGACAAAAGGGGGAAATGTTACCCGACGGGTGTGTAACACGTTACCCGACAGACATATATAACGTTACCCGACGGGTTTTGTAACACGTTACCCGACGGACATATAAAACGTTACCCGACGGGTGTATATAACGTTACCCGACAGATCTATATAATGTTACCCGACGGATCTATATAACGTTACCCGACGGATTGTATTAACCTTACCCGACGGTAATAAGATGTTGACTTTATGTTGCTCGACGACGGTATCAACGACGAACACTACCGCCGGGCGTAATGAAATTGTTCGACGAGTACATTGTCCTCGTCGAGTAACAACAAAGCCCGACTGCGATAACCCGACTGCGATAACCCGACACCTGTTACCCGACGAGGAATCGCCGTTGTTAGTGTTACTCGACAGAGGTGTTTTGTTGCTCGGCGACATTATTTCGCCGGGTAACGTTGATTTTTTTTGTAGTGAAAATATTTTTGTGATTGGACATAGTAAATGTGGTGGGATATCCAGGCTGATGTCTCATCCGGAGGATGGTTTCTGCTAACTTGTAAGGCTTTCAATATTCATAAGTTCAATTAAAAATTGCTAATTTTTAAGTAATTATACTTAATAAATTAATAATTATATTTAACTTTGAATTTGCTCCTGCTTGAAATGTGCAGTGACTTTGTAGATGAGTGGGTTAAAATTTGTTCACCCGCCAAGGACAAGGTCGTAGCAGAGGGTGGCACTAATGAAGATTGTTCGAAAGTAAGCCCTAGCTAGGGCATGCTTGCAACTCTTACTAAATTCTTAATAATGATGGAATTTTCCATAATCTTAGGTTTAAATCTAATGTGATTATTAATCTCCAATAATAATAATAATAATAATTAATGAACTAATTACTATTCTTATGCAGGAAGCAATAAACTTGTCACTGAGAAACCTAAAAACTTACCCTTATGTTCAAAAGGCGATCTCGGAGAAGAAACTAGCACTCTATGATTTTGTCAACGGAATTTTTGAGCTTTGGGAGCTCGATTCAGCCCACATTTTTATACCATAAGCTAAAATGGTACAACCATTCTAGACTTCTAGTGCATATATATGATCAATCAACATCACGATCTGATTGATGATCGAAAATACAGAATAAGGAGCTTCAACGTTGAGATGAGAAATATTTTTTATTATTATGTATTCATTATAATATTGACTGCGTAATGTTTGTTTAATTATGTTGCACTGTGTTCAATATATATGTGATTGGCTCTTTTTGTGCGATGATTTATGCATTTTATGCCTTCTATATTGATTAATCTTAATGTTTTCCCATTTCTTCCACGAGATATTTTTCAATATTAAAAAGAGAAGTATATATAATTATTTGACCCGTATTTGTTAAAAGTAGGGCTTGCTTCTTGGGCCGGGCTATTTTATTTTATGGGCTTCAAAAACTTGCTTGTAAACCAGGACATCGACGTAGTGATTATAATAGAAATAGTCTTATTGGTAAGTACCTACCGCAAACTCCGTATTTATACGGAAAATTTCATCGCTTACGTGGAAGGTTTATCGGTGGACTGTTCCAGATAGTCCATAGTGATTCGAACAGCCTAACTAAAGTGATAGATGTAATGTTCTTAGAGTTTTTACGAATAAATAATTTTATGTTTGGTATGGCACACATAAAAATACTTTTATTGATAAATATGTACTTTTTATGTAATTTTGACGCGTTTGGTAGCCAAAGAATGAAGTGTTTATATTTCACATTCTCTAAGCACAAATAATGGTTGGAAAAAACTCTTCAACAACAACCTCCACATTGCTAATTGATTTTAATTTTTTAAATTTATAAGATTCATTTTCTGTTATGGGGTTTGCAATTTCTCCCATTTTTAGTTCGTAATGAATAATAATCATCATCCTCAAGTCTCTATGTGCTCTACCTCCTATGGTGGTTGCATTGCAATCTCTATGTGCTCCACCTCCTATGGTGGTTGTGTTGCAGCAACCACAATCGTGATCATGAATTCCTCTTATTTTTGGTAGTTTTTTCTTGTTCAAATTCATTGATGATTTTCTACTTCTTTGTATTTTGAAGTTTGATAGGAGTTCAAAGACACCAAAGACGTCAAGTCCGTATGGGGCTTCGCCATCAATGGTGGAATGAGAATAGGCTTGGGAAGAAAAACTGATTGAAAAAAAAATATGATGGGGTTATTTCAGGTATTAGGTTTTAAAATTAAGGAGATTTTTGTAACTGCAAAAAATTCATTAAACACACAAATTGCTTCCCTGTTTTTTTTATCAATAGCACTTCTAGTAAGAAGCACCAATTATGTGCTTCTCAAAAAACTATTTAAAGTTCTTCTACTTCTCACATAAAGCACTTTTCAACAATTACCAAACATCCATTTTTTAAAATAAAAGCACTTTTATTTATTTAGAAGCGCTTTTGGGCATTCTAAAATATACAAACGTGCCTGTAGACAATTAAATAGTGAAATTTAAAAGTAGGGCCCTTAAAAAGATAATATTCAAAGTTAATATTGTTACATTTTAATAATATTTTTTTTAGCATACCATGGGAGATACAATATGATCTGATAACAAGATGAATATAAAAGAATAAATTATACTTTGATATTTTGTATTTGACACAAAATTTCAGATTTATATATAATTTTTCAAATGTTATATTTACATACCATGAACTCTTTAAAACATAAAAATTTAGTTATACCGTTAATTATTCAGTTAAAAATTTCGTTAAATACTGATGTGTCACGTTTGGACCTCACAATTTAATTTAAAATAAATAACATATGTGTCATATGACAAAAAAATATTTTTTTTTGGTTAGATTAAATTTTTTTTTTCTTTTCTTTTCTTTTTCTTCTGCTCGATTTTTCCTTTTTTTTTTCCTCTTCTCCTTCTTTCTTCTTTTGGGTTTTTTTTTTCCTTCTTCTCCTTCTTTCTTCTTCTCGGTTTCTTGTTCTTCTTTCATTTTCTTCCTCCTTATTCTTCTCTCCTTCTTCTTTCTATTTCTTTCTGCTTATTCTTCTCTCCTTCTTTTTTCTTTCTTCTTCCTTCTTCTTCTTTCTTTTTTTGCAGAATTTCTGGAAAAGTTGATGCATATTTCGTCACTAAAGCTAAATACACATTCAGTGACGAAATTACTTATGAACAGAGTTGCAAAAAAGTGATTGTTAATCATGAATTTCGTCACTAAAAGTGTATTTAGCTTTAGTGACGAAAAATTCATATTCTTTCCAATATTTCAGAAGAAAAAAAAGGGAGAAAGGAGAAACCAAGAAAGAAGGAAGAAGAAGGAGAAATCGAGAAGAAGCGAGAATGAGAAGAAGAAAAAAAAGAAAGAAAAACCGAGAGGAAGAAAAAAAAGAAAGAAAACTGAGAAGAAGAAAAAAAAAAAAGGAGAAATTGAGCAGAAGAAAAAGAAAAGAAAAAATTTAATTTTTTAAGAATAATTTAAAATATTTTTTTGTCATGTGGCACATATGTTATTTATTTTAAATTAAATTATGGGTTCTAAACGTGACACATCAGTACTTAACGAAATTTTTAATATAATAATTAACGGTAGAGCTAAATTATTACGTTTTAAAAAGTTGATGGTATATAAATGTAATATTTGAAACGTTAACTATAACTCTGAAATTTATTATAAAATACAAGGTACTAAAATATAATTTGTCCAATATACAACGTTGATAACCTTAGAATCTGAACTTTTTCAAAAAATAATAATTATTTTGAATTGATAGCTTTCGCCTAATCGACAATTTAGAAGCGAATATATAATTGTTGTTGTGAAGTGTGGATGGTCATCTTATCTGCACACGTATAAAGGTAAGGAAAGTAGGTAGGTGAAGGAAGATATTGGATCCTCTTTATTATTACAAGAATAAGGTAAAACAGTAATGACAGAGAGGTACAGTGCTGCTTTATCCACTCACCCGATGTGTTTGTCGTGACAACCTCCACCTCGAACAAAACGCACGCAGAACCTCACTCACTATCGCAAAACGCCACCGCTTGCTTTGATGCCCTTCCCCATTCAGAGCGTACGACACTGCCTAGGTCTCCACGCCTATTCCCTACCACATGCGATTATATCACTTCAAATCCAAATTTCTTTCAAAATTATCATCATATATATGCCAAGTTCCAACGATCCCATTTTCAGAAGATGTAATACATAAATGCATAATTATTATTTGATCAACAAAAATTACAATGAGCCTATACTAAATTATATAATTTTACGGTTTTATAGACATTAAAATTATCAAATTAATTGAAATTACAATTAAAATGTTCAAAAGAAATATATGAATTCATACGAAAAATGTAGCTGGAAATTATCTAAGTATGCTAATCTTCTATGTGAGCTACTCAAAATTCTAAAAATAGATATTCACTGCATTGCGCATGTGAAAATGTGAAAATTTTATGAGATATAATGGTAATATGACACTTTAGGTTCATGAAAAATATAAAAATAACTATCAATCAACAAAAATTATAGACAATTATTTTCCAGCTATATTATCTCAAAACTTATAAGTTTATTGAATCATATATATTAAGATTTAGAGTTTTAGGCGTGCCTCACTTCATGCATGCATATGTGAATCACGAATCATATATAACAAGCTCCACATGGGGAGGGACCCGACCCGGGTGACCGTAGCAAAATCCATACCTCCTCTTTCATCTCCTACCGAAACCCTAACAACCGTACGTATATGTTTGTAGCTAGCCAGGGGCATGGTACTTTACAGCCTGTACCCCTACGTCTCTACCTCCACCGCATACACTTGGTCGAGCACACGTCACCCCGAAACCCCAAAAAACATATTTTTCACGTAAATCCACACAACCATCTGACACATAGGAAAAGAGAGGCAAAGGGTAACACCGTCTTTTCCAATCCACAGAACGTCCCACAGACATACCCCATACGTCTTTTTTATGGTCTATAAAACCCGGCAAAACCCTTTTCCTTCGTTCCCACCTCAACTCTCACTAACAATGGCCGTCTCTCACTCTCTCACACTCTTCTCTGCTGCAGTTCTGATCCTCTGCACTCTCGCCGACTCTACTACTCCTACAGCCCCTTTTCTGACTTTAGTCAACAACTGCCGCTACCCTATCTGGCCCGGCATCCAGCCAAACTCCGGCCACCCTGTCCTCGAGCGCGGCGGCTTCTACCTTCCCGCACTCTCCCACCGCTCATTCCCCACCCCCACTCAGCCCTGGTCCGGCCGGATCTGGGCCCGCACCCACTGCACCCAAAACGGAAATCACTTCTCCTGCCTCACCGGCGACTGTGCCGGCCGCCTCGAATGCAACGGAGCAGGCGGCGCAGCTCCCGCCACCTTAGCACAAGTCTCCCTCCACCACGGGCCCAACGACCTCTTTTCCTACGGCGTCAGCCTCGTCGACGGGTTCAATATCCCGTTGACCGTCACTCCGCACGAAGGCCGCGGCGTGTGCCCCGTGGTCGGGTGCAAGGCCGACCTGCTCGCCACGTGTCCGGACAAGCTTAAGGTGACTTCACCCAAGGGCGTCGTGGCGTGTAAGAGCGCTTGCGAGGCTTTCAGTACGGACGAGCTCTGCTGTCGGAACCACTACAACAGCCCGCAGACGTGTCGGCCGTCGAGTTTTTCGCAGTTTTTCAAGCGCGCGTGTCCAGCCACGTTTACATTTGCACATGACAATCCAACGCTCATGCACCAGTGTTCGTCGCCACGTGAGCTCAAGGTCATCTTCTGTCACTAGTTAGAAGATGGCTATTGTTCAGATGTCTGGTCAACGTGTTGTTGTCCTGTGCCTTCCGACCAGTTTGAAATTTGGAATAAGTTAAAAGTAGGGGTTTATTTTTAGAGGGGAGATTTGTTTGTCTCTAAGGCTGGATGTTTATTATGGCGGTGGGTGGGATCATCTATGGTTGTGTAATTTGTGTAATGTTTGGCTTTGATGGTGTAAAGTTCGATTAGGGTTATCAAACATAAACAAATTTGGTTATTTTTGTTTGGTTATTTTTTTGTAGTTTGTAGGTTTGGTTTTATGTTTTTTGCTACGATAATTATTTTGATGAGATAAACTCTAAGATCTTATTCACCCAAAAAAAAAAACCCAGATCCTCAAGTAAAACTTTTTTGTTGAAGATGTGACATATATATACTCAAAATTCATATTTTTTTTTATTTTTAGAATATATTAAATTTCATTGATAAAATTAAGCTATAAAGTAAAGATAAGTTAGATTGTAATAGTTTGACAATAAATATAGGTAAATACCTCTGGTAATCAGGTTCGATATCTGTCGAAATGATCTATAAGAAATAATGTCCAAAATTATATATTTTGAATTCCTTAAGCATCATCAATGTCAATATTGCCCGAACAACTAATCTTTGCAATCGTACAAAAGAGAAAATTTAACACAGCGAGTTCGAAATAAAAATTATTGAACTTATTTGCACAAAACAAACTAAAAATAAAAAAATAAATAATCTAACAAAAGGTACAAATGTGTCACTTCCATCGATATTGTTATCTATCATTTCCGTTATTTTCGTCTCTGCGGAATTCAAAAGACGACGAAGATATCGTCCACCACCAAATTGCAGATGTTTCAATCCATCGTGATTGACACCACCACCATTAATGAAAGACCGCAATGGCTCAATCAAAATCCACCAGGTTGCATCACGAGTCAAAACCTTGTGAAGGCAGATCAGGCTCCTGAAGACAAGAGTTTCATTGGCAACCTGACACGTCGGGACGCCAAAACCCTTGACCATGATCGACACCATGATAATAGAAGAGAAAATGAAATTTGAAGACGAACAAATTTCAGTAAAATCGACATCAAGATCAGTTGGATTATTCGATTTATGTACTATGTCTCTGTGGGTACTAGAAGAAAACCCCATAAATCTAAAGAAGATCAATCAAATAAAAAAAATTTTGAAAGATGATTTCTTTTGGAGAAGAGACTAGGATTTCAAAATCCATATGTTTTATTAAGGAAGTGGTTAAATAAAAAAGTCAATTTAAAGTAAATTAATAGAAAATTGAGTGTAAAAATAGACTTTCGATTGTATACATGTATGTAAAATATACATTTATCATTTTCACCACCAAATGACGAATTGCTATATATTTTAATAATGAAGATAGTTTATATTCATGTATACAATCATTTCGAATTAAATTTAATATATCTATCCTCTCTCTATGTTGATATTATTAATTTAACTATGCTTATGATTAGATATTATTTTTCTTAGTCACTTGAATATAAAATCAAGTCATTTTTCACCCAGTGTATTTGAATGATCAATATAACTCAATTGTATTTGAATAATCAATATAACTCTACGGTATTTGAATAATCAATATAACTCTACAGCGGAAGTTATTATTGAATGCATATGTTGCATACCCATTTTAGCGATAAGTTAGTCATTTATTCACAATAAATAAGGTAATTTTGTTTTAGGGAAAATTGTTGCTATCGTACTTAAATTTTACCCTAATTTTAACTATCGTCCATGAATTTCATTATTAGTAGCAGACGTCCCTGAACTATGCCTAAATGTGCATTGACAGTTATTCCGTTAAAATTCTTAACTATTTTTATTAAAAATAAAGGTAAATTTGTTTTTTTAAGTGTGTTTATAAGGGTAAACTTTGAGTCTCATGTCTGTTGAATTGAGGAAATTGTATAAACCCCTGTTGAATTGAGGAAATTGTATAAACCCCTGTTGAATTGAGGAAATTGTATAAACCCAATTTGTTTTCCCTTAGGTACTTGTAGGTTTCCTCGACCAATAATCAACTAAGAATCCATTATCCAAGGAGTAACAATTTAAATAAATTCGCACATTATCAAATTTGAAATTAGCTAAATGCCATTTCATTTATACTGTTATTTACTATAATCTTGCTATTGAATTTTTAACAGGAAAATATTTGTATCACATTCTGATAGTATCTTTTTGTACCACTATTTCGTTTTATATAATTGTCTTTATACATATATTATAATCGAAACTTTTCAACTCATAAATTATCATTTTAAGATTATTTACGCAAAAAATCAACGAAATCGGAGATCATTTAGTCATTTATATGTATCAACTAAATTCAAAGTTCGCCATAATAATCTTAATTGTTATCAAAACAATTCATTTATTTGATACATATGAATGACTAAATGACCACAAATCTTGTTGATTTTTTACAAAGATGATCTTCAAATGAGGATTTAGGGATTGAACAGTTCTGATTATGATATATGTACAAATTTTTTTTGATAAATTGAAATGGAGGTACCACCAGGGTGGAATGTAAGTATTATCCTTTTAATATCATACATATAAATATTTACATAACAAAGGAAAAAAGAAGAGGAAGAATAGATATGGAATATCTATCTCGTTTTTTATGCGAGTATAATCACAAAATTTCGAATACACAGTTAGTATGACATAATTATTGATTTTTTTATGAGATTTGTATACCAACTTCAAAATACAAGTCATTAAGAAGTAGTTTACACATGGTCTATTACAAACTTGGCCTATAAAAATGTTATCTGTGACACTTAACAATATTATATTACGAAAAAGAAAAGGTTTATTACTCAAAATGCTCCCCGAACAAGACATTGAATCTCAATGTGTTCCCCAAATACAAAATCGTAACAATGTGCATCTAGAACACCCCTTCTGTCAGTCCCGTTACACCAAAAGTTATAGTCTGTTACTAACGTTGTTAAAAGTACTGATGTAGCAATAATATTACAAAATTTGTAGGGGCAATTAAAACATTTGCTAAATTTTATATTAAAAATATTTTTAAAAATTAAAACAAATCTCAAAATACCCAACACGTCCGTTTCCCCTTCCTCCCCTCCCTGCAATCAGCGTCCACTTCCCAATCCTCTCCGCCAAAACTGTCACCTCCCTCCCTCTCCAATCCCTCAAACCCCCGAGCAGCCCAACCCCCCGCTCTGACTTCCAAGAAAAAATCATTTACCTCGACTCTATTGGCCTCGACTTCTTCTCCCTAATCAAACACCACCCTTCAATCCTCTCATCCCCTCTCCCCCAAATCAAATCCACCATCCAATTCCTCCTCACCTCCAACGGCTTCACCTCCCCTGAGTTCCTCCCGAGTCTCCGAACTCGTCCCCGTCCTCATCTTCCTCATCCGCGAAGCACGTGTCAACGACTCTGATCTCTGCCACGTCCTTAACCCTCGCCCCAGGCTGCTCGCATGCAGCGTCCTCAACCTTCACCCCATGCTGCTCGCTTGGAGCGTCCTCAACCGCCGCCCCAGGCTGCTTCGATCTCCACCGCATCCTCAACTGCTCTAATTGCAGCCGAAATTCAATTACTTCATGGTGGAAATGGGAAGAGAGTTGAGGGAGACGAAGAGGGAGTCGGGGACGAAGTGGTTGCTCCAATTTCCTCCCTCAATGCTCTTCTCTCTCTTGAGCACGACCAAAACCACCAAAAACAGAGCAAATTGGCCGCCACGGCCACCCTCGATTCACAACCACCCAACCCTCAGCACAACCACCATCTTGCTCGCCTCGACGAGGCGAACCCAACCATGACGACCATCACCGTCGAAGATCTCCGTGGCTGGAGAATCGAGGAGATGAAGTTCGGAGGCCTCAAAGCTTTCGATCATTTTTTCGACGATTTTAGATATGTTTTCAATCCTTTGTCTCCACCTTTGAATTCATGATGTTGAGGTCTTCCTTGTGAAATAATTGCATGGTGGTTTCTGCTTAAGAACGACGGCGTCGAACTCGCTGGATCGTTAAAATTGGTGGAATTTAGGCGAATATGAGGAAGATGAGGTGTTGGTGTTGATGGTGGTGTTGGTGTTGCGGTTTTCGGAGAGAGGAAGATGAGGGCGGAGGAGAAACCCAGATGGGGAGAAACCCAAATGGGCGGTGGGTTGTGGGCAGTGGGCGGAGGTCCAAAGAGGGAGACGATGGTGTGGTGGTTGACGATTTTTTTAATATTTAGTTTTAATATTAAAACATCCAATCCGTTGCTGCCACGTAAGTCTCATAAACGAAATGTATAAGGGTGTGAATTATTTGGTGTAACGGGGATGACAGAAGGGGGGTTCTAGATGCACATTGTTATGATTTCACGTTCCATGAGTAAATTGAGATTCAATGTCCTGTTGATGGAACATTTTGAATAATAAACCAAAAAAAAATATTAGGAATACCACATTCATAAAAACACACCAATACAGACATACTTTACTTATGGGTTCTATATATGTTAATATAAAAACTTAAAAAAATCGGTAGTATTATAAAAACTTAAAAAAATCGGTAGTATTATAAAAACTTAAAAAAATCGGTAGTATTACTATATTACTATTTTGGGGTGTTGAACGAGAAGATAAGAAAGTAAAATCTTTCTCTATTTTCCACGAAACTGCCCCTTTTCATGTTTGAAGTTTCTGTGCTGTCACGTGTTTTGCTTTATTCGGCTGCCACTCACCGCACTCCCTCTTTCGTTTCAACTTTCGAAGGGCCACGCCACTTTGCTTCGTTCGGGTCGGGTCAGGTTAAGCCCAAAATTTGAGGCTTAATCTAACCCACTACTCATGAGGTCCAGCTCGATTCAGTGGACTTTTTGTTGCGAGTTTGGTTGGGGAAATTTTGACATCCCCATATGTTTTCCGCCTTTTTTTCTCGAACTTGTGTGAACTTTGCATGTCCCAACATTTGACTCTAACTCGAAACAACGTCGTTTTAGTGGACGGCAACTCGAAATAATTGAGAATCTTATTTCCCAAAGAAGAAAAGAGAGGCATGGTAGAGGACGAGACGTCACTCATTCTTCTTTCCCATCCCCTGACGCGGTCCCTACCAACGATGCCCAAAATCCTAGATCTGAACGGTCAATCCACAGTCTCAAAAAGAAACGACGAGAACCTTTTATCATGTTGACCGTCCCACCGCCCCATGACACGTGGCGCCACTCAACTAGCGACATAGAGACTCCAAAGGAGAGTCACCCGTAGACAATCTCAGCTCCAACTCGTCCCGGCACTCAAAGCCCCGTAGAGGAGAGTCCACATTCGGAACCTTCTCTGTCTATAAATACACAAGGTGTCGGCTTTTATAATTCTCTCTTTCTCAGCTCTCTCTCTACACCTTTGCGTACAGCTCCCACGCCACGCCAGCTCTATCTTTCCATTTCATGGCGGCGTCCCAGGCGAGCCTTCTCCTTCAGAAACAGCTCAAGGGTATATATTCAAATACTTTTAATTCAATCAATTTCTCTCTGTAAAGCGTTCATTTTTATTTCGATTATTGATTGCTTTATACGATTGAGTCTTTCAGGTTGTTTATTTGGTGAATCTGATTATCCAATATTGTCTTGGCAGATCTTTGCAAGAATCCGGTTGACGGGTTCTCAGCCGGTCTGGTCGATGAAAACAATATCTTTGAATGGAGCGTAACGATTATCGGACCGCCCGATACGCTCTAGTATGTTCTTTTTTGGATTGGTTTACCGCTCAATTTTGTGCCTTTCTCAATTGGGTTTTGTGGCTTAGCTCTTGTGAAAAAGATGGTCATTTTGGGTTGTTGCTTTTTGTGTTTATGTGGGATTGAATCGAGGATGATTGAGATTTTTTGGAATTTTTGTTCTGCTTAATTCTTTTTCGGGGGATTTGAATTTGATTGTGGTTTTTTCAATTTTGTGTTTGACTTTTAGTTATAGTGGCAGATTTAGGGTTTTGCTCTAAGGATGGCGTTTATCTGGCTTGTGAATTTGTTTTCTTTTAAGTTAGGAATTGTGAAAGCTCCATACTTGGAAGGTAGTTTTGGGTTAAAAATTGCTTTATTTGGTTCCTGGGGCATGTGAAGGATAAGATGAGGACTTGTTTGAACATTTTTCCGAAATTTGGAAAGTGGTTTTGTAAATTGGAACCATGTATTGGTTTCATCTTACTTTTCAAATGGTTGGCTGCTTAATTTATCTTTTATAGCTACCTATTTTTTTTGTTGTAGTTTATTACTTGTTTGGTTGTATGGATGGGAGTATCTTCTTCTTGTTTTGCTTATGAGCAGAGCATCTAGTTGGAAAGTATCCACACACTTGAGATTTTTTGTGCCTTTAAAGCTGTGAGTTTTTTCCATATTACATTCATCATTGCATATCATCTAATTGAATTTCATCATTACGTGTTATCTAATTGCAGTGAGGGTGGATTTTTCAATGCTATCATGAGCTTTCCTAATAATTATCCGAATAGCCCTCCAACGGTTAAGTTTACTTCAGACATATGGCATCCAAATGGTTGGTTTCTATCCTTTGTAACATATTCTTTTTATATAGGTTTTAGTTCTTGTTAGAGTACTGATCTTGGTTATCTATTTTAAGTTTATCCCGATGGGCGTGTTTGCATATCAATTCTTCATCCTCCTGGCGAGGATCCAAATGGTTACGAGCTTGCAAGTGAGCGCTGGACGCCTGTCCATACGGTATGAAATTATGTAAAATAGTGTCTAAATCTTCCTTAATTTGTTGGTGAGAAAATATCTGCTGCCATGGGCCGAATGCTTGATTCAAAGGTGACCTTCACATATTATCTATGGTCTCGTTCGTCGCCTGGATAGCTTGTTTACAAGAGGATGGGGAATTTTCTTTTTCATTCCCGTACTAGTGAAAGGAAAAGATGATTGAGATAAGATCATCTAAAGTCCCAAAGTATCTAATAAACTAATTGTCCATCATATCTCCACAGTTTGGTTTAATGTGGACAAGGAACTATTTGTATATATAGTGAGTTAGGACATAGATATGTACTAGAAGACAAAGACAAAAGAAATATTGACTATCTATGTAAGCAAGATAACAATAGTTTAAGTTGTGCTTATTAGTATTTTTTGAATTAGGCAACTAAGAAAACTCAATTTTTACATAGAAAATTATATAACAGCGAACACTAAATTTACAAAATCATAAAGCAGTGAGGCTTTTGGTTAATATATATATATATAATATCACACACACATATATATACACACATAGCTTTTTAGTTTCCCTTCCAACAGTCGTCGTCCCTTTTGGGTTTACCCAAGTCTGCAGCTGGCTATGTTGTTACAATATAATTGTCTTCAAAACTTTTTAGGTTATAGATATGAGCTAAATGTTTTTTGCCATTAAAAGCATTATAATATCATAATGTATTGTCAGTAAAAGGTTTTGGTGTATTTGCATGGTCCATGTAATTCAAGTTAATGAGAGTGGAAGTCATTGAACTATATTATGGATCCCTCAAGAGAGTAGAGTTATAAGAGACAAGGAAATTGGATGGCATGGATCACATGTTCATTATGACTTGAGATTAGACTCCATAGGCCTTAAGTCATGATTTTTCACAGAGTTGTCTGATTATTATCCATAGGTTTGATGGTTTTAAAATCTATTGAGTCTGGTGTCTGTGGCTCACCCTTAGGTTCAATTAAAGGTCTTTGGTGTCCTGACCTTGGACTTTTCCAGCGCACGATTTAGTAACAAGGGGTTGTCATAGCATGCTGTCATTCGGCTGGTTCCATTTTCCTTCTTACTGGTCAAAATTTGTGGTTTTTCTGCCTTATAATTTTTGTGATACAACTTTGTTGGTCAAGGTGGTTGTGAAACAAAACTAAGTAGACGTTGTCCAGTATCTTCTCCTTCTGTTTTGTTTGTTTAACTATATTATAACAAATGTAGAAATGTTGTTTCCAGGTGGAAAGCATAGTTTTGAGTATCATATCAATGCTATCCAGTCCAAATGATGAATCTCCTGCAAATGTTGAAGCTGCAGTAAGTGATCCTTTGTTGTATTGTCCAAGTTATTTTGTTTTCTTAAACCGGCTACTTCGTACTGATTTTTATAACAATATGTTGATGTTGTGATTTATATAACAGTATGTTGATGTTGTTTAAATTTTGCGCATGTTAGAGATGAACATAATTATATTGTTGAATGACATATTTTAATTTTGGCAATACTTCATATGATAAATTTGTATTTATTTTTCTCAATGAATTGCATTTGATGCAAGACAAACTCGGTTGACATGCAAAGAACGCTGTAAAAATTAAATTTCATAGGTTGGATTGTTTTTATTGTAATTTGTATTAAATCTAGTTTTACTTTTTTTTATATTTTTGTTTGTATTATTCGTTTTCTGTTGTTTCTTTCTCTTCGACGAGTAATGGTGCTCAAGTGTTGTACTTGCCTGAATGTTCTTGGATGGAATTTTATTTACACCATCATTTAATTTATTCTGAAGATTTGTGTTGGTATTGATATTGCAGAAAGAATGGAGAGATCGGAGAGACGATTTCAAGAAAAAGGTGAGCCGCTGTGTGAGAAAGTCCCAAGAAATGCTATGAAATAGGATTGGTTGCGACCAAATGAAGCAATTTCTCTGCACAAGTGTGTCGTAAGAGGATGTGTGTTCATTGGCAAAGCCTTGGCCCTTGTAGAATGCCATTGATTTTCTCACTTAAAATATCTTCATTTCTTTTTGTTTTTGTTTGTCTTTTTTCTTTCCCTTCTTCCCATTGACTAGTAATTGTGAAAACATAGAACATCTTTGTATTCAATTAGTATTTGCCTATTTGGTGAGCCACCCAAGTGTTATATTCTGGTGCCTAGTTAACAGCTTTGCATAACGGTAAAACTGTAAATTTTGATACAACGATATATCAGGGAGGGTAATTCGGCTTCAATCACAGATTGGGCTGATTATTAGGAAATCAAATTTCACAAAATCCTCATAATTTATGAAAATTCAACCTTATACCGAAGATATATCATATTATTTTCTTGGTCGTTTAGGTTTGCCTGGTCAACTGGGATGTTCTGATTATGTCCTTGAATTTGGATTTGAATTTGGATTTAGTCTTGTTATTCAATTTTTATTTTATTTTTTCTCCTTTTATTCGATTTTGATACAAACTTATGGTTTGATAACAATAATAATTAATAATAACAATAATAAATAATGATAATAATAAAATACACCTAAAACCTTGCATCACAAGAAAAACCAATTAAGTTTCTCTATTCTCTTTGGACTATTACATTACTTGGTTTCTTTCCTCCTTCATTCCTAATAAATCTAGGATTCTCTTAACTTCTCCTTTATTTATAGGACATCCCATTATAGGCATCAGCACCATCAAAATCAAACATGAATGTAAGTGCGTGTCCAAACGTTGGCTCACTCTTATATCAAGTGTTTATTTTCGAAGCCTCTTTGTACGTCACTACGCACATACCGACATAGATGCAATATTATTCTTTTCCCAAACCCCTAGCACCTTGAAGCCGAATGACTATTGGATATAGGAATGCTTTACCGTCATGTCGACCTCGTTTGCAACAACCGGCTCCAAGTCCAGTTTCGACACGCAAGATTTATCCTTCAATTTTCTTCCTTGTAGTAGGAACACATATATAACGATTTAGTTTTGTGCTGCCCAACTCACCGTTTCCAACGTGATTACTATGTCTGTAATCCATACACCAAGCATTAGGTTGCTCTTCCTCCGCCACCTCGAGGTTACCAGAAAACAAAGGCAGGATTCATATGCGACCGTCCCTACTATAACAACTGTGAGGATCAACCCTATGCTGATTACAGGTTTAGGGTTGTGCAAATTTCATAATTTAATCACAAAGGTTGTATGAAATTCACGGTGGAAATTTACTCTTCTGAGACTAGTGAATGGAAAGAGTGTACTATTTCAAGCTCTAATTTCACGACATACTCTTGTACTCCAATTGTTGCTTTCAATGGAATGGTTTATTGGTTGGATTTGAATGCCCGTCTTATTGGGATCGACCCATTCAATAACACTATTAATACTACCGGTACTATTTTTTCTTCGACCGGTGATCATATTGTTCATAACAACGAAGTCTGCCGTTACATTAATATTGAATTTCCTAATCCCGAGTACGACATAAATCATGTGGCGTGCCTTGGTGTGGGCCGAGGGCGACTGCGGATGTGCCATTATGATATGGATCAGGAGGATCCTTATGAAAGAGATATTCTGTGTATTTGGGAGCTAAACAAGTAGTGGAAGATTATGAGTCATCATCAAACATATCATTGATGAAATGGTGTTTGATAAAGAAAGTTTCCTTGAAAGAAATGGATGCAGACAATAATCCAGAATGGGAAATCTGCAGGACAAAAATGGTTGGCATTATACGTTTAGTGTTCTGGCTTTCGACGCCAACGATGGGATGTCTTTTATCTTGAGTTAAAAACAGACATCGTGGCCTGCAACTTTCGGACAAAAACTTTGTTCAAGAGAGATTGGAAGAGGTTCCATTCTGGTCGTGGCCCTCGTGACTTTTATCCTGAGACCTTCGCCTTCTCATTTTCACTTCCATGTTGGCCAACTCCACTACTTCGATTTTAAATGATGCAATCGTAGTAGTTTTTGCTCAGTGAGAGGTTTTTTAAGATTGTAAGTGGGATGTAATTTTTTACTCTCATAATTGACGAGAACGATTGGTATATATGTTAATGTCTTCTATGGAAATTAATATTCATGTTTCATGCACATTATGTGATACTAATTATATCTTTTACACAGCTTATAATATTTCTCATTGTTTACACTTTTTAAGTAAAAATCAGAGAGCAGTTACATTTCGGCATATACTGCACCGAGGACCCCTAAAATTGTAACATTTGACAAAAAAATCAACAACAAAAACAAGTCATTAAACAGAAAGTTTTTGTATCCAGTTTTGTGATTGTCCTGATGTTGTGACTATGAACTTACGAAGTCACTAATTCTTTCAGCTAGAAATGTTACGTGTAATTAATAAAGCTCAGCTTAGATAGGAATAAGAGACAAATCACTGGTGAACAGTAACGGGAAAAAAAATGGAAGAGAAGAGCTAAAAAAATGTAATTAATCTTGCTATTCCATTTTAATACAAACTTATCCTTTGATAATATCTAGTAATAAAAAAAACACACAAGTTGAATAGACAAAAAAAAAACTTGCATCACAAGAAACGAATTAAGTTACTACTATCTATTGGTACTGTTTTTTCTTCGACCAGTGGTTATATTGTTGATACAACGAAGTATGCCGTATCAACGAAGTACAACATAGAATATGTGCAGTGCCTAGGTGTGTGCCGAGGGCGATTACGGATGTGCCATTATAATATGGATGAGGAGGATCCATATGAAAGAGATATTTTGTGTATTTGGGAGCTGAAACAAGAAGTAGAAGATGAAGATGTTGAAGATCAATATTATTATGACTCGTCATCAAACAGGTCATTGAAGGAAATGGCTGGAGACAATCCAGAATCAAAAAGGTCGGGTGGTATTTTACGTGTCGTGTTCTGGCTTTTGACGCCAATGATGAGGATTGTCTTGCATCTTCAGTTGAATGGGGACATTTCAGCTTGGAATTTTCGTACAAAAGCTTGCTTGATTAAGAGACAAAGAATGAGGATCCATATGGTTGTGATGAGCATCAAGACTATCATCCTTTGAGGCTTTGACCTTCGCCTACTCACTTTCACTTCCTTGTTGGCCAACTCCACTAGTTCAAACTTAATTGACTCTACTTTTCTTTCGTTTTCTTTTTTTTGGGTGTCAAAAGTGTACAATTGTAGTTGTTTTTGCTTAGGGCTACGTACGTTTTCAAAGCTTGTAAAAGGAAGATAATTTCCGACTCACATGATTGACAAAAATAATTTATATTAATATATTAGTTTTTTGAGGAAAAATATGTATGATAATAATAAACAAAACACAAAACAAGTTGAATAGACAAAGAAAAAAAACTTGCTATCACAGGAAAAACCAATTACGTAAAGTTCCCTATTCTATTGGGATTACTAGTACGTACTTGATTTATTTCACTACAAGAAATCAGAAGTTGCCCGGCGAAACCATTTCCTCGAGCAACGTAATTCCTCCGTCGAGTAACACATACAACGGCGAATCTCCGTCGGGCCATAGACGCGGGCTACTGTGGTCGGACTTTGTGATTACTCGACGAGCACAGTGTCCTCGTCGAGCAATTAACTAATGCCCGACGGTAAAGTTCGTCGCTGACATCTTCGTCTAGCAACATAAAGTCAACATCATAATACCGTCGGGTAAGGGTTTCCTTATCCGTCGGGTAATCTGTTAAATATACGTCGGGGGAGGTTTATAGCCCGTCAGGTAACGTTATATATACCCGTCGGGTAACGTTGTAAACACCGTCGGGTAAGGTTAAATGCAGTCGTCGGGCACTGTTATATACACGCGTCGGGTAACATGATAAACACCCGTCGGGTAACGTTTTACACAGCCGTCAGGTAACATGTCACTCAATCGTCGGGTATAGTTTGAACCTGCGTCGGGTAACATGCAACTCATTCGTCGGGTATAGTTTTAAAAGTCGTCGGGTAACATGTCACCCATTCGTCGGGTGTATTTTTACAATTCGTCGGGTAACATGTCCAGAATTGGTGGGGCAACCTCCTCTTTATATTGAAAATAAAATATTAAATTAAATAATAAATAATAATAAATTTAATTAAAAATTTTAATATAAAGAATCAAAATAAAAGTAAATTAATATTAAAAAAATTAATGTAATTTTTTGACATCATTAAGAGTATAAAAATATTTTATATATACTCTAAGAATTAGTGGAGTTGTCAAAATAGCCAGGTTCCTGAAGGGGCGGTTGGGTGGGCGGTGAGAAAATATCATCAAATCCACGATCACCTAAACGTTGAAGGATGTTGTCAAGGGCGCTCTTGATATGTTGGTTTTGGGCTTGAATCTCCGCGTATTGGGCTTTGATCATAGCATTTTCGGCCTCGAGATTTCTCATACAATCCGCCATCTCCTGGGTATTGCCTACCCGAGATGAAGATGATGATTGAGTTGAGACATCCCGCACAATCCCGTCGCCCGCCCCCCGAACGACCCTCCCTGGGCGCCTCCTAGTTGTCGCTCCAGAATAGCGATCGACATGTCGATATTAGGGAGCTGCTGATGCAATGGCACATCTGGATGCTATTGGGTGAGCTCAGCTTGTGTCTGATGGACGTCTTGCACCATCGCATCCTACAAATTGAATAAATATTAATTAGAAATATAATTATGAAATTAAGAAAAAATGTTTAATCAGAAGGAAATAAACTTACGCGAATTCAATCAGCCTCTTCCTCCCCCTGTCCAGCATACACCTGCCCCCAGGCATCCACCTCTGGGAACATCGACCCGGCGATGCGCCGATCCTCTTGCCGGGCCAAAAAGGATCGCGACCCCCCGTGGTGGTTGAATTTCTTTGCCCCCTGGTTCGATGTGTTGGCAATCGATTTCCGCTGTTCATTTGTAAAACCAAAAATTAGATTTGAAAATGGAAAATAACATAAAAATTAAATAATTGAATTAATTAGATAGATAATACGTACCAGATAAGTGGGGGACATGAAATGGTTGCACAACCACAACCACCCTGGTAGTTTCGGCCCGTCTAACTCCTCCGGAGGATTTGCCCGAGCTTCCTCCGGAGAAGGCCAAGTCAAGAAGTACTTGTGGAGCTCGTACTTCCAGTCGGCGTATCGTAACTGCCAGTGTTGGCACAGGTACCTACTGAGCTCGACGTTCTCCAAGTCGAACTCAAAATTGATCTGAAATCAAATATTAAAGTTAAAAAAATAATTAAAAAATATGAAATTAATGTTAAAAATGGAAAAAAAACATACCGATAACTCTCCCCAAGAACGTGAGATCTCCTCTGCGGTTTGGGTTCGGAAAGTCTCCCCCATCATCAGTGACTTGGTGCGAAGAATCGCACCAATGTCATGAACCAGGAGGCTGTGAATTTTGACCGGCGCGGACCGGAGGCGTGGCACGTACTCCACCAGTATCTTTGCATTTGTCGTCCTACAAATGCGCTGGGATGTCAAACCTCGATTGATCCCGCGCACATTCACTGACCTACCTACAAATTCGATGAACATTGATAAATAAAATGAGTATAAAATAAAAACGATTGGTTAAATAAACAAAATAATAAACTTACCCTTAGGGAGTGCTTCGACATTAGACCTCATTTCGTCTGCTCCGACGTCGTCCTGTGAGGGCTGGGGGTCGGTACGGGGTTCCCCCCGTTTCTTGCTATGCTGTCTACGAGCCGATCGGACACCTGGTCGCTGATAGACTGACAGCGGTGCATGAACCGACGCCGCTGTTGAGGCAACCGAGTCAGGGGCTGCCTCCTCCGGCTCATGATCATCAACAGGATCCGGGCAAGGGCGAGTCCTGGATGTGATTAAGGTGCGATGCGACATCTACAATAACACATATAAATTAATTAATATAAAATTAAAGAACATACTTTTAATTAAATAAAAAAGAAAGCAAACATTTTTAATATTAAATATTAAATATTATTTTCAAAAAATAAAAACAAAATCACATTTAAAATTAACCAACATTTTATAATTCCAATAAACATAAATAAATAAAGCATCAATTTTTTTTAGTAATAATTAGTAAATTGGTATCTAAAAACTAAAACCACCAAATTCTAATTTTTTAAAATAAATCCAACACAAACGAAAATTAAACTTAAAAATTTATAAAACACACATTTCCAAAATCCACTTATACTACACCATATCAAAATTTCCCATAATTGTTTTTAAAATTCAAATACCCAAAATTCATACATTTCACATAAATACCATATAAAAAATCATACCATTATATCAATTTCAACATTATACCAAACATCAAAATTTCAACAAATCTTCAACTATTATATATACCTTAACAAATATATATATCCAAATATATATATACATAATCATTAACAATAACAATATCCAATTTCATAAATTCATTTTTCAAATCAAAATTAACAATAAACCAATATATCCAATATAAACCAATATAAACCAATAAACAATAAACCAATAAACCAATATATCCAAATTAACAATAAACAATATATCAAAATTAACATTAACATTAACAAGGGGAGCGGCGGCGACGGCAAACCTCGATGAGGGGAGCGGCGGTGACGGAAAACCTCCGTGAACAAAAACAGTATCCTTGACTGTTTGGGAGAACGGAGCCGACAGGAAAACTAGGTGTAATAAAAGGCGTCCTTGACTGCTTGAGGGAGAGGAAGATGCAAGTGCCGCTTCAAGCAAAAATGAAGAAGAACCAAAGAAGAAAGAAAGCAGAAGGAAATACAGAAAATGAAGAAGAAGGAAGAAGAAGAAGAAGAGTCGGTCTGATTTATGTATCTGATTGGGATTGCCCAACGGAGACGTCCGTCGGGTAATACTTTAATGCTCCGTCGGGTATAAGAAAAAGGTCGTATCCGTCGGGTAACACTTTAATGATCCGTCGGGCATAAGAAAAAGGTGGTATGCGTCGGGTAACGTTTCAGAACCCGTCGGGTAACAATTAAATAACATCGTCGGGTAACGTTTAAAACCCCGTCGGGCAATACCATTATCGAAATTCGGAATATTAGGTATGACGTCCGTTGGGTAATAGCCATCCCAATGGAAAATTGAAATTTCGCGAAAAATTAGGCGGAAAATTAAAATTTTCAAAAACTGGACGATTTATTGAAGTTACTCGACGGAAATGTTGAAATATCCGTCGGGCATGACCTTGCTGATGCCGTTTTGGGCATTAATTTGAAAACCAAGTCCGGCGAAAGTATAAGCAACATCAAGACCGTTCAAATTTTGGTTTTATATGCCTAAAACCCCATCTATCGTTATTGTGATGTTTTGGGGATTTCAAAACGTCCGATCGTGAAGAAACGTTGTGTAACCGTTGAATCGTCGCACACCGTTACCTAATCCCGGGATTTAAAATTTGGGAAATGTTTCGCGCATGCGATCTATGGGTACCTACCATAAATATGGACGAATAGATCGGTCAGTTTCAATTTTTAAGTTTTTGAAAATCGGAAACCAAGCATATCGCCCAAGGAGGTTAAACTCTTGAAGTAAACTTCAATACATTTTTTGAATTTTGGGTTCTATTGATATTCAAACGATTGAATTTGAGAGATCTAACCATTCACTCTGTGGTTTTACGTGTCTAGATCTCGCCCGTCCAAAATCTTGATGTTTTGAGGATTTCAAGCCTTTCAATCGCGACGAAACGTTCTGTAACCGTTGAATCATCGTACACCATTACCTAATCCCGAGATTTCCAATTTGGGAAATTTTTCACGTAGGCGATCTATGGGTTCCTACCATAAATGTGGACGGTTAGATCGGTCAGTTTCAATTTTTAAGTTTTTGAAAAATTGTGTAAAAAAAAAATGTAAAGTTTTTAATCTGGTAAATACATGTGTAATAAAAATTGTAAATTTAATCAACTAAATCAAACCCGACGAATCTTCATATATATTCGTCGGGTAATTATACAGAGTCTGTCGTCGGGTAACTCGTAAATTATCCGTTGGGTAACAGGTGTAATAAAAATTGTAAATTTAATTAGCTAAATCAGACCCGACGAATCTTCATATATATCCGTCGAGTAATTTCAGGCTGAGGCCATCGTCGGGTAAACCTTTAATTGCCCGTCGGGTAACGTTTTATATATAGTCGTCGGGTAATAATTATGCATCCGTCGGGTAACAGGTGTGGCGATCCGTCGGGTAAAATACGTGATATATGTTGGGCATAATCAATTTAAACAAATTGTTTATTAAATAAAGGTTAATTTAATCTACTAACTAATTGTTTATAAAAATATTACCAAAGCACATTTTATATGCAAATTTTTTTATAAAAAATTGTTGTATCTTATTTGGTTAATATGAAAGTTGGGTTCAATTTTTTTGACATTGCATTAAAGAGTAAAAATTGACCTTCATGATTTATCAAATTGACCTTCATAACTTTCATCAAAATATTGTACTAAATCTTTGACCTTCATTTAGTTTGAAGTTGCGTATTTTGTGGAGGGCATGTATGGTTTCCTCACATTAAGAAAGTATAAAAACTATTTTTTTGAATGAAAGCATACAACATACATAAAAATAAAATTTATTGATTTGAAGATGGATATTTCATATATGAATGAAATTTTGAAATTACAACTTTCATTGTGTCTGGTCCACATGTCGGGCAAGCAAGATAGCCCTCGGTGCTCCATCCCGATAACATACCATAAGCGGGAAAATCATTAATTGTCCACATTACGGCCGCTCGTAGGGTGAACATTTCTCCACTGCACTTGTCGTATGTTCGGACACCATTTTCCCACAAATTCACGAGCTCGTCAATCAACGGCCTCAAATACACATCGATGGAATTACTCGGCGATTTGGGTCCCGATATCAAAGTACTGAGGATTGTGAATTCTTTCTTCATGCATCTCCAAGGAGGCAATTTATACGGAACCATAACAACCGGCCAAGTGCTATAGGGCTTTGTAAAACTCCCAAACGGATTAAACCCGTCAGTAGCGAGCCCTAATCTGACATTTCTTGGCTCTGCAGCAAACTCGGGATACAAAGTATCATATTCCTTCCAAGCCTCTCCATCCACCAGATGCCTTAGTACATCATCGTCAATGCGTTCATCCTTGTGCCACCTCATATCACGGGCTGTGTGAGATGACATGTAGAATCTTTGTAACCTTGGCTTCAGTGGAAAATAACGCAACACCTTGTTAGGAATCTTGTTCTTTTGAAACCTAGGCTCATTGCACACGGGACATTTGTCAAGCTGCTCGAATTCACCGTAAAACAAAACACAGTTGTTCTTGCATGCATGGATCTTGATATACCCTAAACCAAGCCCCTTCAACAACTTCTTCGAGCTATAATGATCTTTTGGCAGACATTTGTCTTCAGGGAGCATTCGGATGATAATGTCCAACATGTGATCAAAATGCTTGTTCGTTTGATTATACTCAACTTTCATGTGCATCAACTCCACAACTGCCTCTAGAACCGAAAATGATTTACAACCGGGGTACAATTCGCGCTGAGCTTCTTTCAATAATCTCTCATAATGGAGATCAGAGTCTTCCGGTTGCAACCTTGGTGCATCATCTTCCATATCATCTGATGCCGGAGGAAAAGCATCGGTTAATAACTCAACGACTTGATCATTATCACATCGCCCATCCAAACCACTTTCGTCCAGACTGGTCCCGGGAACCGAAGATGTCGATGCGGAAAATATTTCTTCACTATGATAGATCTAATTAGTGTAGTTGTGTACGATCCTATTCCATTCCAAATGAGTTTGGACCTCATTCAACGACATCCAAATGCAATTATTACATTTACGGCACGGACACTTGATACGTCTTGTATCACTACAATGATTACGTGCAAAGGCAATGAAGTTGTCGATCCCATCCAAATATTAATCAGAAGATCTATCAAACATTTGCATCCACCCTCTGTCCATTGTGCCTGCTTTCACAACATAGAGTCAACGTAAGTAATTCAGTTAACATTTTCCAGTAGATAGAACAAGTTAAAATCAAAATCAACTATTCTCCTTATGCCTCCGGTAATTTGGCCCTATCCCATTCGAAAATGCATGTTCTGTGCTGTGTAGTTTGCGACCTACGAGGCTAAGTTCTGATCGAGGGAAATTTCGGCAGCATCTCCCTACAGTTCCCCAAATGCACGACGTAGATATTAAAAACAAATATCTAGTATGCATTCGAAGAACATTGAGGGGATACAAACCGAATTTCTCACAATCGAAACCTAACCTCGTAGACCGCCAACTACACAACACATAGTTGCGCACCCCCAAACTGTCCGAATATATGGACAATTCAAGAGTCAGTCAATCAATCGGATTCACTAACTCTCAAACAGGTCTAAGGTTTTTCATTGAATTTCATTATACGAAGTTAATCAACTCGATTAACTTCGCATAAACTGTTATGAAATATAAATGTATTTCACTCCGTCGGAACTAAATAAAGCGTTTTAAAAAACTTATCACTACAAATTCACAAATACAAACATATATAAATTATGTATAAAACAAAGTTTTAAATTTTATAATTTCCATACATATTTTCTATTTCCCTATTTTCCTAACATATTTTCTAATTTCCAAACATAATATCGAATTTTAATAATTTCATTACATATTTTTTATTTTCCTATTTTCCTAAAATGTTTTCTAATTTCCTAATTTCCTTATTTTCCTAAAATATTTTATATTTCCCTAATTTCCTAACATTTTTCTTAATTTCCAAACATATTTTCTAATTTCAATCATTTCATTACATATTTTTAATTTTCCTATTTTACAACAAAATTTCCTAATTTCCTAACATATTTTCTTTTTTCCTAATTTCATAACATATTTTCTATTTTCCTAATTTCATAACATATTTTCTATTTTCATATTTTTCCTAACAAATTTTCTAATTTCTAATTTCCAAAAATTCTAAAAAATTTCTACACATTTTCCACAATAAATACAAAATTTCCTAACATAATTATATCCAACATTCTTAACAAAATTAATTTGAGAGGTAAACACACATACCTTTTTACAAGTATTCCTTCAAATCAACTACAAAATTTCTTCAACACAACACATAATTAATTCCTAATCAAAAATCAAAATTTCGAAATTACAAAAAAATAAAATTTTCATACCTTAATATTTGATATTTGATGATTGATAGAGAAAAATGATTTGTTGGTAATGAAAATGGTGATGAGATGATAATAATAGGTATATAAAGAGAGTGAGTGAGTGAGAGGGAGAGAGAGAGCAGAGAGAAGGATGAGAAGCAGAGAGGAGGAAGAAGAAGATGAAGAAAAAAAAGACTCTGGTATTTAGAATGTTTAGACAGTTGCCCGACGAACATAATTCGCAGGGCAATCTTAAATGATTCTTCGGGCAAAATAGAGTCAACGTCTACTATTACCCGACGGCGATTGGTCGTCGTTGTTGATACTGTTACCCGACGGGGAGTGCAAATCGTCGGGTAACAACGTCCGATTTTGCGCGCCAACAGCTTGTTCTTCCCGCCAACCTGTTACTTGCAAACTGTGCATATCCGTCGGGCATTATGACCTTACCCCGCGAGATAGTATTCGTCGGACAAAATCTAGTCGGGCAACTACAATTTTCTTGTAGTGTTTCTTTAATTTCTAATAAAACTAGCTAGGATTCGTTATTAACTCCTTAAATATCGACATCCACTGAAGGAAAGCCATAGGACATCAATCTCCACAGCTGCAGGCACCAAAACCATTAAAATCAAACATGAAAAACATTGATGATCTTCCTGAGGATCTATTACATGAAATCCTTTGTCATCTTCCTTCCAATAAATTCGTTTTTCAATGAAATGTGTGTCCAGACGCTGGTTCACTCTCATCTCAAGTTTTTTTCTTCGAGGCCTCTATGTACGTTACCATGGACATACTGACATGGATGCAATATTATTTTATTCCAATGTAGGAATATTTCACCATGTCCTCATTTCCGACCGGTGTCGAAACAAATGGATGATACTGCTACAAAAGGTATATTTGTAGGCTATGGGAGTTGTGAGAAATGATATCGAGTCTATAATCTGGAAACTAAGAAGATTGTGATTTCCAGGACTGTGACTTTCAATAAGAAAACAATGTGGAGTTGGGAAGCAAATGTAGAAGTCAGAGTTCAAATTCCAAGTGGAATTGACACTGAGATTCAAGCTGAAGTTCCTATGGTTCAAGAACCAGATCTACAAACACATGACTCACAATCAAGTCCTAGCAGTATCTCATCCTCAGGACCATCATCTGAATCTGGGAATACTCCAGTGAAAATGAGAAGTATAGGGGACATCTATGCTAGATGTAATCTAACTATTGTTGAGCCTGAAAGCTTTGAAGAAGCAGTGAAAGACAATGCATGGAAGAGAGCAATGGAGAATGAGATTGAAATAATTGAGAAGAACTCAACCTAGGAGTTGGTTAATATGTTATCTGATAAACCAGTGATTGGAGTTAAATGGGTGTACAAAACCAAGCTGAACTTAGATGGATCTATTATGAAACATAAGGCAAGAGTTGTAGCTAAAGGCTATGCACAGAAGCCTGAGATTGATTTTAATGAAAAATTTGCACCTGTTGCAAGGATAGATACAATCAGAACCTTGATTGCACTAGCTGCATAGAAGAAATGGAGTTTATATCAGCTTGATGTGAAATCAGCCTTCCTAAATGGTGTATTAGAAGAGGAAGTTTATATGGATCAGCTAGATGGTTTTGAAGTGCAAAGTGAATAAGGGAAGGTGTACAAACTCATAAATGCCTTCTATGGATTGAAACAAGCTCCTAGAGCATGGTATGGAGAATAGACTCCTATCTACTGTTCTGTGGATTCCAGATAAGTCCTAGTGAGGCTACATTGTACATGAAGTCCAATCATGAAAATGAAGTGCTTATAGTAGCTATCTATGTGGATGACATCATCTACACTTGAAATAGTGAAGAAATGATTGCAAGTTTCAAGCAGGACATGATGGGAAAGTATGAGATGACAGACTTGGGTCTCCTACACCATTTCCTAGGCACGTGAGTGATTCAAACTAGTGAATATATCTTCATTCACCAGAAGAAATATGCACGGACTCTACTTGAGAAGTTTGGCCTAAAAGATTGTAAGTCAGTTAGCACCCCATTGGCAACCAATGACAGACTAAGCAAAGAGGATGGTTCAGAAGCTGCAGAAGAGATGATCTACAGACAAATGGTAGGTAGCTTACTCTATTTGACTGCTACCAGACCTGATATAATGTTTGCTGCTAGTGTACTTGCTAGGTTTATGCACAACCCTACTAAGAAGCATTTTGGCACAGCCAAAAGAGTGTTGAGGTACATTCAGGGTACTGTTAACTATAGTATTGAGTATGAGAAGGGAATGCAAGCTACTCTAATTGGGTACTGTGATAGTGACTGGAGTGGAAGCTTGGATGATATGAGGAGTACCTCTGGGTATGCATTTTCTCTAGGGAGTGGAGTATTTTCATGGGCTTCAGTAAAGCAGCACAATGTAGCACTGTCTACTGCAGAAGCAGAATATGTGAGTGCTTCTGAAGCAACAATACAAGCAAGATGGATGAGGTTTGTACTAGAAGATTTTGGAGAAGAGCAAACTGAACCTACTCTTATAATGTGTGACAACACATCTGTTATAGCCTTGTCAAAGAACCCCGTTTTTCACCAGAAAACAAAGCACATTCACCGAAACTTTCACTTCATCAGAGAAGCAATTCAATCTGGTGAGGTAGATCTGTTCTACTGTAAGTCAGAGGAACAAATGGCTGATGTATTTACTAAGTCTCTACATAAGGATAGGTTTAATTACCTAAGAAGTTTGCTTGGAGTGAAACCAATGAACAGCTTAGGGAGGACTGTTGAAATATAAACTGTCCAAAAGTCCACTGCAGTCAGCAGCTGAGCTGGAGAGTGGAGGCACACCTAGAATTACTAGATAGTAAAGTGTGTGTGAGTTGTAAAGATTCTGTTTAAAACAGTATGCAGTGTGTGTGTGTGTGTGTGTCTAACTTGACGTCCAAGGCTAAGCAGCCGTGTGTGAGTGTGTGGATGACATCATAATATCATCACACTAACAGATTGTAGAATGAGTGAGATAAGTGTGTGTGCAATCTGTAATCTCTAACAACCATAATTGAAGCAATCAATCTCAGTCACAGCTGAGAGATTTCAATCAAGAAAATTCACATAAGAAAATATTCAAACACTTGGTGTGCAAAACAATATCAGATTATTCTTTGCAGAATTTTAACCAAGTTTCATCACCCGAAGGATTCAATCCTAAAACTAAACAAAACCAATTCAATTATAGTCTGAACCAAATTGATTTCATCAAAGTTCTGTGTTTAGAGCATACCTGAACCTTGCCATTTCTTCTCCGACTGTCCTGAGCTCCAGAAACCAACAATCATCAGTGCTAGATAGGTAAGCAGAATTAACAATGAAACAACCATTAGGAGTGAGACCCCAAATAGGTCTATCTTGAGCTGTTCCCGGCAACCCAATAGGGATAGACACAATTTCTTTCACAACATTCTGCTGCAAGACAGCTCCAAGCTTGGGCACATCCCAAACCCCATTAACAGTAAAATCGCACACCAACTCTTGTCGCTGCACAGCGGGACGGACCACCACATCCTTTAAACACCCCGAGCCGCACCGCCAATCGTCCCAAAAATGAGTCAGCTGACCATCCCCAATTCTCATTCGCATCCCCTCCTGCAATAACTCATTCCCATGCAACAAAGCTCTCCAAGTTGGCGATTTCGCGCCCTTGCATCCGACACCCCCAGTGTTAGGGCTGTTAATCGATACGACTAGTTCGGTATTTCATCGAAATCAGAACTGAATTGAAGGGGTAATTCGTATCGGTATTGGTTCGGTACTGGCATTTTTCAATGGTTGAACCGAAACCGAACTGAACTGGTCAGTTCGGTTCGAGATCGGTTTTTTACCTATAAGAAAGAGAGAGATGAATTGAGGGAGAGACAAGAGGGAAAGATTGACGGGGATCATCGCCGTCTGTGATGCGATTGAGGGAGATATTGATGGTGTCAGGAGAGATTGCAGATTTGGACTTGAGGGAGAGATTGAGGGACTTATTGCAGATCTGGAGGTTCTCTTGCGGGATCCGTTGGTCTCTGAGACTAGGTGGATGTGTTCTATGTTGCTGGTAGCCTAATACGAAGTGCGTGAGATTGACTCTTGAGAGGGAGCGAAGTGGGTGAGACCGTGAAGCCTTAGAGTGCATGCAATTGAGTGAGAGACGATGGAGATGAAGAGACGAGGGAGATGAAGGCATGAAGCCTTCGAGTGTGCGTGCGACGGAGGGAAAGACGATGGAGATGAAGAGACGAGGGAGATGGAGGCATGAAATCTTCGAGTGTGCGTGCGATTGAGGGAGAGGCGAGGGAGATGAAGGCATGAAGCGCTCACGGTGTGCGCGCGTGAGAGTGAAGCAATGTTAGATCGATAATATCGAAGAAGGTGAAAAGAACGTTCCAGATACAAGTTTGCGAAATAATCAATTTTGATATTTTTCAGTTCGATACCGGTTCTCAGTACTGTGAGAATGAAAACCAAAACCAAAATGTTTCTGATTCGGTTCTCTTTCGATAACAATTTTTTACAATTTTTTTTCTGTTAGAATTTTTTTTCGGAACAATTCAGTTCGATTCAGTGTTTCGATATTTCGATTAATAGCCCTACCCAATCCTCAGGTTGTTACAATCCCCCCTTGATACAAAGCCCCCGTTTCTGTTTTGTCCTACACACTTTATCCCACTATTATATCATTAATATTAAATAATTTATTTTTTTAAAGATTATTAGTCAAATGTTAGTTTCTTCTTAAATTTTTGATGAAATCTACCCACCCTGATGAAACCTACCCACCACCCTTTTCAGTTTTCACTTTTTCAGTTTTCACTTTTCAGTTTATAATAATAGATATATAAAACTTAGAAACAGAGAAATAGTGTGCACAAATTCATTTATTCATCAACTAACACACAGACATAAAGAGTATGAGATGCATTAATTTATTTAAGCACCTAATTAATATTTGATCCTATGTTGGTTGATTGACATAGCTTCCCAACCTCACCACGTTCCCATCAGGATCCCGTACGTACCCCACCTTCTGTCCCCACTCTTTGTCTTCCGGCTCACTCACCGGCACCGCCCCATTCTCCACCGCCCTCTGCTCATAATAACCGATTCAAAACACAGAGTCAGATTCCAATGTACACAAAAATATATCCAAAACACGAATATATATAACACCACTCTTCCGGCTTGTTGAGAGGAAAAGGAAATTCTGCGTTCAAATTAATCTCTTATGCAATAACCGTGAATACATTAATAGTAATAATAATGATAAATAAATAAAATAAGAAAAGGTTTCCTATGGTTACTTTGTAGGCAGCATCCACGTCCTGGTAGGCAAAGCAGACCTCAACGGGCTGCCTCTCACGGCCAGAGCTTGGGGTTTTCATGGCACCGGTCCGATCATCGGTCTCGTGCTGATGTAGCGGTGTAAAGGCAATCGTTGTTTGCCCGGTTTCCAACTCTCCCCATCTATACCATCAGAACGATCTTCGTCATTATCAAACTTTTAACTTGATCGAAGAAAACAGAATAGCACCCGAGCAACTATAGTAGAAATAGAAATAAATAAACAAATATTACCTGTTGGAGTCGTCTAAGCGACGAATGTTGTAGCCGAAGGCTTTGGAGTAGAAGGTGGTGGATTTAGAAACGTCCTTCACGTAAACCACCGTGTATGCAAACACTGTGTTCAGCTTCGACGCCATTTTCGATCGTCTGATTATTTGATTGATTAATTTTTATGGAGGTTGATGATGATGATGATGATGATTTTGTTTGAGCTTTTATTGAGGCGCCTTCTCAGTTTGAGAAGGTCGTAGGTGGAGAATTGGGGGGTGCCACGTGGAGTCTCTGCATGTTGTGAACGTTGTGATTTGACAAAATGGTGTCACGTGGTTAAGTGGTGACGAGGCCAAGGTTTGTATTGAGCCAGTGGGCCACAAGAGGTTTGAGTTTGAAAGCCGATTGTACAAATCACTAAGCCCATCAGTTAAAGATGCATAGCCCATTAGCGCAAGATATGGACTATGAATGTTATATATACCATAACGATAATATGTCTCAATATTATTTTTATATTATAATACATGAAGTGATGTGACGCAAACGCTCAAAAAAAACTTCAACATCTCTATGATGTTGACTTTGTTTTTATATGTGCTATCGTTATATTCTGACAAGTTATAATAATGTTATCAATATCTCATTGATTTTAACTGAAATTTGATAATGATGAGTCCATATGAAAAGATTAGAGAGCAAGTGTGTTCCAATCCATGAAATGAAGGAGGAGATGTCAAATCAACTCAGTTAGATTTATTGTTTCAGATGTTTGAGAATTAGCAAATTCACGTTATAATTAATTCACAACTATTCGATTAAAAACATCGAATATGAACTAACTAATCCCCTTCTATGAGAATTAAATTTAAGATTTTTGACTTGGACTAAAAATACTAATGGCATCTTAACTCTAATTAAGATAGCATAATTTCAGTTTCTTTAAAAAAAAAATTAAAATCAATATGTGAAAGTGCTTTTTTTTCAGAAGAATTTGTGGAGAGTTTTGAATCTAAATGGAAATCTAGTGAATAATTAAAACAAAGCATATTGTAACTTGAAAAGGGTATAAATTGGGAAATTTTTTTCATTTACATTAAAAAGAAAAACACTGTTAAACAAACGAAATATCCACACTTGACTTTAGATAAGGACATTTCTATGAAAAAACTTCTAATACATCCCATCTAATTTCATCAACAATAAATAAATAAATATGGGTGAAAAAAATGTACAAAAAAATTGTTTCTTTTTCTCCAAGTAATTACTTAAGTAAACTATTTTTTAGGGGAATAACATTATAAACATTAAATTTCGACTTTACCATTTATGAAAGTCGAATTCGAGTTATTCATCATTTACAATAGTCGATTTCAAAACCTCTCACATGACAGGGGAGACAAATTTCACTAGACCAAGTATTAAGTTGCATTACTTAAATTTTAGAGCAAATTACATTTTAATACCCTCACGTTTACACAAAATTTTAGAGTGATACTTAGCTTTTCAAAATTTACAGTTTAGTATCTTGAACTATTTAAAACGTTTCACCTTTGTCCCAACGACACATTTTTCGACTGAATTTCTGTTAATTGATGACGTGAAGCGTGTGGGGGGCCCGAAAATAAATTTCACCGTGACTTTAGGTAAAATTACTTAATTAGTCAATAATTATCTCCTGCCTAACATCTCCCACTGAAATACTGATAAAGAGATAACCAATGATTAATTAAGTAATTATGCATATAATCACCGTGAAATTTGTTTTTATGGGGTCTCCACACGCGTCACATCATCAACTAACAGAAATTCAGCCGAAAAATGTATCGTTAGGACAAAGGTGAAATGTTTTAAAGAGTTAAAGATACTAAAATGAAAATTTTGAAAATTCAAGTATAATTCTTAAATTTAGTGTAAACATAAAGATACTAAAATGTAATTTCTTGTAAACTTTAACTCTCTATGTTTGGCTCCAACTGTACAACAAGAAAACCCGCCGTGAGGTTCGTGAATCGGTCTGTTTACTGCTAAACCAAACACACTTTTGACCGCCAAATCACTCTTTGAACCACCGCACGCGTGTCAGCCAATCCTTTGCAAGTCACGTGCGAAGGCTCCACCTGCCTCTTCCTCATTGATTCGTCCCTCGTCTTCCCTCGTCTTCCCTCGGTCACCTGATAACGATGGCATATTCGACCTCCATATTTATATCTCAATCAAAATTCCGCACATTTATTCGAAAAGCCTTCCTTCAAAAGGCCTCTGATCGCTTCCTCCGAAATCTCAGAACCGCCAAATGCTCCCAACCCTAGCTCCTCCGATACCAGCTCCAATTCTCTCTCTAAGATCGTGATCGAGCACAATCTCCAGATCGCTAAGTTTTTGAGGTGAGATCTGTTTCTTTGATTTCGAGGCTCTGATTTTGCAATGTTTTGGTTTGCAATTTTATCTATTGGCTGAGAATTGATCAAATTCGTATAGTGATAGAAGTTTTTGGAAGGTAAGAAAATGATAGAAAAGAGATAACAAGAAATTTACTGAATCTGAGTAGTTAAGAGACACTAATTGGACTCGTTTTTTAGATTTCGATCTCCAATTTATTATGTTTTTCTTTTGTAATTTTATCTATTGGTGACGATCGAATAAATTCATACTGAAAGGAAGTGTTGTTTGGGAGGTAAGAAAATGAGAGAATACTAGTAAGAAAATGACTGAATCGGAGTGAGTAAGTAAGAAACACTATTTGCTGCGGAATTCAGTTACACATTTGCTAAATGCACCCGCCACCAATTTGCAGGTGGTTTCCATTTCCAAGCAATGGGAGACGCTTCCCGTAGAATTCCTCAAGAGGCCAATCTTGTTGTGAATGGGAAAAGAAACTCACAGAATCATATAGTTGCTTCTCGCCCCAAGGTTCATTTGCAGGACACAACCAAGCTTAGAATCGGGAATGGCACTGCAGGGCAGGTGGCATTGTTTTTGCTCAAAATGGCTGCATTGGAGGCAGTAAGGAGACTTTCAAGGGCCAAGTGCCCATGGGCATGGCGTGGCTTTCAGGGTTTGCAATTTCTGTGCTACCCGCCATTCAAGTGGCTTCAAAGATTTGCACCCTTCAAGGCTTTGGTCAATGGCATGCAGGTTTTTTCATACAAATTCTTCAACTTTTATTTTTATTTGTGATACTTTCAACCACAATTTGAGAACCTGAAAATGTCGTTTAGAATTTACCTCTCTTCTTCATATCCTTGCTTTTTTGGCATTTGGACGGAACTTCTTGTTTGCCAAATTTTTCTACATGTGTCATTATGTGGGAGATTTGATGGTCAACATAGTTGCATGCTTTCAGGTAGTTTCGAAACCATTACTAGTCCTTTCCATTGCAACGGCTTTCTCTGATGAAGCAGAGTTCATTAATAGAACCTCGGATGGCATAAACAATTCTGATGCAGTTTCAGAAGTACAGTCAGAAGCATGCTCCGAGTGTATCAACGATTCTACTTTGGATACAAGGTAATAAAAGAAAGGAGGTTTTTATGGTTGGCATTTGATGCATTATCTGGCACCTAGTCGTTTAATATTTTGAATATTTTATAAAAATGAATATTCTTGATAAATAATAAAAATGGGGTCAAGTAGTATCTCCAAAATTTGGTCAGTTGGATTTCAGACATTACAACTGTGTTTACTAAGTTATTATCCATTTGAAATCCGAAGGGCAGTGCCTTACGATCTACTACTCTTACTGCTTTTATGTAATGTGCAGGGTTTCTGATCAACTTCCTCAAAATGTAGAGCCTGAGATATGGTTGATAGAACTCCATAAAGAGCTTGAAAGACAAGGGATTAGCTTGCCAGAAAGGTGATTGATGTTTCCGTGTGCCAAAATTCCATGCTGTGCGTATAACAGTTGCTAATATTCCAGTGCAAATGATTATGATATAAATTTACTTGATATTACTATCTTTCCTACTTAATAGGTTTCTGAAATTTTGTGGTAGTTTTGTATGCCTCCACAATGCTATTTTGTATGCCGTTTAGTGTCTTTGGGTTCTTGCACAAATTAACAGGTGGGGAAGGGTTGAGGTTGAGGTTGACCTGAGTAACAAATTTCATCAGTAAAAGGAAAAAACTTACATATGGGTATCATTTTCTTTATTTGTAAAATTGTGTCAATATTGTATATCTTACATATGCATGGAAATAATTTTCTATGCTATCTCCAATTGTATCGTTATCTTTTAGCCATTACAATACCTATCAGAAAAATTGAACCGAAAAGACAAACAATTGCAAAGGAGCGTGTTTACTTCTAGAACACTGGAAGTACACAGCCTTATAATCTTAAATTTATGACTGTGTCTGGTTTGCATCATCTAGACTGAAAAATAAGGTAATTCAATAAGGAAATTAATTGTTTGCAAGGTGATTGTAATATTTTTTTCATTCTTTTTCTTTGGTGGGTTTACTCCAAAACTTTTTCTACATTTTTCTCAAGAAAGGCTTAACCTTCTCCAACTGTTCTGAGGTTTAACCTAATGTTTTTTCGTACTTGCCTATATGTATGAACTTCTTTGCTTCTTGTTGCAGCGGACCATGACATGCTAATGTTTATGCAGAATTGATGAGGAGGAAATTCGCAGATTCTACACTGCTGCAAATGGAGACTTCTCTTGTTTGCTATCATCAATAAAGAGGACAATTAATTGGAGGAAGACATATGGAATTCTTTCAGTACAGGAGCTTGAGATATGGTCAAATGTGGTTTTCTGGCATGGATTTGATGTGAAACACCGACCTTGTCTCATAGTAAGACTTGGGCTAGCTTGCACTCGGTTGCCATTTCATGATAGACCTCGTTTTGCTCAAGCAATCAGTATGTTTATTTGGTCCCTCTATTATTTTTCTTTGGCTATGTCCATTCTTTTACTAGAGCCACTCCTGTTGCTGTAATATGGATGTGATTGACTCTGCACAGGTGCTCTCTTATCTAGCTCTTTGTTTGTTGGATATCATCTTATTTTTATGAGGATTTTTCTTCTCTTTCTTGAAGGTCAAATCAATGCATAGCTAAATATCTGATTGCATAAATTGCATTCAACAACACCAGTAAATTCCTGCATTGCTCATTCTTGTGATTAGCATTAAGAAAAGGCCTGGATTGCAAATACTTAGCATTGTTTACATCATGTGGCTCTAGAATATAAATTTCTATCCTTGTGGTCATCCTTGATTATTATATTCGGTTCTATCAAGTGTGCAATCCTCAAAATTCTTTGGTTCAAATGAGGAAGTCAATTGAAGTCTGAAGTAATTATCTCCTCTGCGGTCTTAATAAATTTTCTGACAGAAATCAATGATTGTAACTGCAGTTTCTCAAGTAGACCACGGAGTCTTTCATTTACTTGATGCCAACAATGCTCAAATTACAGTTGTAGTAGATTGTGAAGGTCTGTCTCCATTGAAAATTCCCATGCAAGTTTTGAGGACTTGTTCTTCCCTTCTGCAAGATCACTTCCCCAACCGTCTTGGCTGTCTGTTTGTTATACGGCTTCCTCCTATGCTTCGTGTTATTGCCCAAACCTTTATTCAAGTAAAGTCTATTACTCTGATTGCAGGCTTGATAGATTCTGTTTTCTTGTATGAAGTTCTGGTTATTTTAGTTGTTAAAATCTGGCATTTATGAATAAACATGCATCTTTGGTCTCTTGTCAGGTTTTGAAACCTCACACACGAGAGAAGTTGAGAATTGAAGGTGAGATGTACCGAAAGATTCTCTCGGAGTGCCTTGAGACACTTCCATCGTATCTTGGTGGCAAATGCCTGTGCAAAATATGTTCAGATATTAGCATCACAGATATGCAGCAACCTCGCACAAGTCAAATTATCAAGAGAGAGCTGAGAGTGAATGTTGGCGAGGGTGGGAATCCACTCTCAGCCCATCCAACTTACGAGACTGAAGTTGAGCCGGAACGTAACTGTGATCAGGTGCTGCGAACTGCCATAGTTGCCGTCCTTATGGTTTGGATTTTCATAGCACTTATTGCTGGATTTATTGACCCTGAAAGCCGTCCCTTTTCTAATAACTGAGGTAAGCTTAAAATAACGGGCAAGCTTGTTTCTTCCCTCCATTTTCTTGGCAGTTAGTTCTTCTTCAAAGTAGCCAATGCTTGTATAAGTTTTCCATGGGTGGGATATCTCGTCATATATTAGCTGATATGTTTGATAGTAAAAGCTGTATAATTACCATAATTTATGTATACGTTAAATTATAGTATGAACATCTGCTTTTGCCTCTACTTGAATATGTTTTTATCTCTAGCAGTTGAACCAATACTTTCTGTTTCTGTGTTATTGTTTGATGAAATGTGATTGCTGTCAATACTTTTATGTTGATAATATATAGGTGTTGTGAAACCGTTACATGTAAGTTTTTCTCACGTGCTTGAGTTCAAATTTAGTGTTATTTAAGTTAGGTTTATCTATAAGAGTGAAGTAGATAGGAACTAAACTTATTTGTGCTGGTGCTGGTGCTGGAACCCAAAAAATAATTCATGTGTCAGCAGCTTTCTATGTGTTAGAAAGTGGGAGTCGGCCTAAAAAGACTTGGGTTGTCGGAGAACTTGTACTCTTGTTTGTTGCATTCATGTTCTTGGCTGAAGATGCCTAAACATAGTTACTAGTTTCAAAGATGATTTAAAGTAGTCGAAGTATTGTATGTACCCGGATTGCTTCCTGTTAGATAAAGGTTTGGTGATTCATTCTGAGGATGGCAATTTCATGATAATGGAGAAAGTCGCTAGGATCATCAGCAGACTCTTTTTGACTCAATTACATTGTTGCAAGTTGCAGCCTGCAATTTTTGTTCAAACTTTTATTCATTTAGTTTTCAAATCTTTGTGGGATTACTGGTTTAGAACAAGTGGATTAGTTCTTCTTTGGACAAGACCTTCATTCTTTATTAAATATTGAAAGCGTGTCATAATAAGGTCTTAGAGACAATGATTTTGTTTTTTTTAGGTGACCGAATACTATGCACTAAGATATTAAAGATCACTTTCTTTCTGTTTTTTTCCCCTTCCCATTAGTCATTACTACGGTTGGATAGGCTTTATGCAAGAAACCTCAGAATGGTGTCCATTCGGATTCAGAATAGATAGCAAGATGGCATGGCTGACGAGGGAACAAATGATACACTCATGAATCCACTTCATACACATTTTTTTCTAATTTACGAAAAAAATGAATTTAAATTCAACACTTATTTTCCAACATTGGGAAGAAAGATGTTAACACCAGCATAAATTGCATATACATACAGAATCTTTTCTTTCAAAGATCCCTTCTCCATATGTGCTTGTGAAAGTTGGTTTATGTTGTGTGATAAGTTAGTTTATGTTGTGTGATAGGGCTTCCTTCCCTATAATTAAGCTAATTATCTATTCATAATGGCAGGGAGCATTAGTAATATTCAGAAATATAAGTAGACAGGCAGAAGATAAAGATAAAATATATATTATGAACAGAGTCACAACCAGATGGACCAAGTGCAAGATGAGACCCAATGTACACTCTCTTGCATAGGATCCCACCTCGTGCGGCTAAAATAAGGCCGGCTTCCATTTCCCGTGGAACCTCTTTTCACCTTTTAATGTCAGCCATTACAAAGTGTGTCAAGTCCAAAAGCAAGTTCGCGTGAGTGACTAGGAGTTCTCATTCACTTATGTTGTACGAATATCTTAATGTATTACTCTTTCTTTAATTCATGTGTATATAACAGTGAATAATTACTTAAATGTAAGTGAATGGTGATTTTAACATTATTAATGTGAATGTCCTTCATAACACTTATCTTATAACTCTCAAATCAATGATGAAATATCGTTTTTCACAAAAATATTGACAGTCAAATTTATAGAAATATTGACGGATATTTCGATATCGATATCGTTCACGCTCAACAAAAAAATATTAAAAAATTTGAATGAAATTTTAGGAATAACTTAAGCACCAAATACTTATATAAGATTAATACGAATATCGTGAACATTGGGGGAAGATTTTTCTTCCCCCCTTATTTTTATGCCGAGACCCTTAAATATAGGTATCTCGATGGAAATATCACGGATATTTTTTCCCCCTACTTTTATGTCGATACCTCAAAATACGGATATATCGCGGATATTGCAGATATTTTCATTCATGACTCAGACATGCATAAACGGCTCACGTTAATGCCATTGTAATAGGTGAGTGAGGTTAGTATTGTTATGAAACATGAATGTCCTCCTATGTTCTCTTTCCTTTTAGGTTCATATTGTCTATATGATCAACTAATGCTAGCATTGCCCTACAACGTGAATGTCCTCATGTTGTGTACTCTGCTCTTATATCATACATACATTAACAGTTCATAGTCACTCGCGCACACACATGAACGACAGATAATAATATCACTTTGTTATGTGAATATCTTGATAATAATATCACTTGGTTATGTGAATGTCCCTTCATGGTATTCTTCCCTTGACTCATACATGCATAACGGTTAACACTCATGCAAGTTCATGTGGTAGCTTGATACCAACATCGTTTTTACGTTTTATAATTTCTTTCTATATGGCAGTTTGATACTAGCATCGTTTTATCATATTTTTCCCTCAGTTAATACATATATCAACAACTCACAGTTATCCATGCACATGTAGGCGATGAATGTGGATGTCCCCACCCACCCCTATTGGACCAAAACTTTGAGCTTTGTGCAGCTTCATCTACGTAAGCACACAATGGTGAATGGTGTGTGGTGTGTGCTTCATATCTCACTCTTCTAAAATTAGGTGAGGCAAAGTGTATAAGAAGCTGCAAATTTTCTTTTCAACTAACAAACTGTGCTTATTATATACATTTGATAAGAGCATTTGCTCGCAGCATCCCAAATTTGACCCTTTGCCCTCTTGGCAGGACCAAATTTAGAAAATACACTAAAGAGGACCAATTTAGAAAATATACTAAAGAGGACCAAATTTAGAACATACACTAAAGACAGTCATATTGAGTGGAAACATAGGGAAACCCCACTTTGACTCTACTTTTAGTGTTTATGCGCCCACCATTTGTTTGTTTTATTGCCTTAGATAAGTTGGATTGCTTGGTTCTTCAATTTGCAAGGCAAAGTTCAACCAAACCCCCCACCTTTCTTCTTGCCTATCATAACCTTGTTTCACTGAATCGTGGCTTTGGTTTTGGCATGACTTGGGTTTGTAGCTATCTACAGTTACAGTTATTGGACTCTTGACTCTTGACTTTGGACTCAATAGCTATATAAATTTTGTAGGTTTATTCGATTACTTAATAAGAATTATGTTAGTATCAATCGTTCTCACGGCAATAAATTTTGTTAGGTAATGCATGTGTGTTTTGTGAAGTATCAACGACACACTCAACATCCAACTAAATAAGTAGGGCTCTATTTAAATCACGTCGTACCTGGTTCAAGTAGGCTCTACTTGATGAAAACCTAATTTTTATTGTGGTTTTATCTTAGTATTAAAAGTCACAAGTGAGTCATTACTATTATACAAATCATCTCGTTCACCACTATTGTAACGACCCGAAAATTTAATTCGTAAATTGTTGTAAATTAATTTGGGAAAAGATGAAATTACCCTTGGTTTAGGGGGGGCTCAGAAGTCAACTTTGTGTGGAGACACATTTGACAGTTTTTTTTCGAGTACCGTTGCGTAGGTCTCGGACTCACGAGTTCGTAGACAGGCGGCACGCGGAAAACGGAGTCCGTGCGAGGGAGTTACGGGTCTAGATTATTCAGGGGCATTTTGGTCATTTTCCTGGGTATACTGTAATTAAATCCAAACCTTCCATCCCATTCTGCATTATTTCATTTTCTTCTTTCCCAAAGACCCATGACAACTCGTGACCGACCAAAACAAAAACGTTGGATTTGGACTTTCAATTCAAGGGAACTTTGATCCATTTGGTTCACACCATCATCTTCTACTCCTTCTCGCGAGCACAACCATACCCACCACCGAAGGAGGCAGCCACGGGAGACACCGATTAGAGGAAAAGGAAATCGACACCTTCCGATCGACTTTTCGGCCAACACAGGTATGTGTTTCGTGTTTATAGTTCATTTTTGAGTTCCTGAGTTCGAGTAGATGAATTTAGACATAAAATTCGTGAAAAATGGTTGAGTTTTGATAAAGTTAGGAAAATTTGAAGATCGGCCGGAAATGGGGTTTTCCAGCTACGGCGGACGGCGGCGTACGGCGGACGGCGGCGTACGGCGGACGGCGGCGTACGGCGGCGCGGTCGTCTTCTTGGCGAGACTTCGGCGCCGACGGCAGACGACGGCACGGTCATCTTCTCCGGCGAGACGCCAGCGACTGGGTTGGTCTACAACGCTGATGTGGCATGCCACATGGACGCCACCTAGCAGCCACGTGGACGCCACCTGGCGGCTGAGTCAGCAACACGTATGGCCCTATGCGGGCGCGTAGTAGGAGCATGGCTGAACGGCCAGACTTCTGTTGGCGTGTGGCGCTCGTGGGACAGGTTTTGGGGTCACGGCGACGCTTGTCGATAAGATTTCGACGTTCCAGACCTTTTGGTGCAGTTTCTGGTTAATCGGACGTCGTTTCGGGGTAGTTTTGGACGTTCGAAGTGGCTGCGTTTTTAGTGTGACGTGAGCGGACTTCCCGGGGTTTAGGGAGTTTAAATGTAAGATTTTTAATTATCGTTAGTAATCTCGATTGTTACTTTTGACAGGCGATACTGCTCCGGGAACTTCAGAGGAGCATACGACTCGGGATTGAGCTATCAGTGAGTGGACTTTGGTTTATAAATTATAATGCATGCATAAAAGTATATTTGAATTAAATATTTTTATTTATTTTTTTTGGTACATTTATGGAATTTAGTAATTGTGCTATTAAATGATGATACGAGTTTTCAATATTACTGTGAAAACAATGTTTTGGGCTATGGCCTGGTTTTATGGACTCTGTTGTTAAATGGTTTTGACTTGATAGATTTTGAGTCCATGGTTTTGGGTATAGACCCGGATGTGTGATTTCCTTGGATTTGGGCATAGACCCGGTTTTTCAATGAATTTGGCTTAGGCCAAGAAACAAGGATTTCAAAACATGGATTTCAAAACATGGATTTTAGTTTTCACTGATTTATTGTCCCCGAGCATCAAGGTTGTCTCCGACTGGTGTTGAGGGGTTTTTCTCCGTCAGATCGTTGAGGGTTCTTCGACACTCGTGTCAAGGGGTATTTTCTCCACCGGGTCTTTGAGGCTGTCTATGCATAGTACAGGGTTATGCACAGCTCGAGGTATATCGGGTGTGTGGAGGGTTTTGAGCTACGACTCGGAATTTTATTTGGGAACAGTGGAATATGTTTTGATATACATTTTGTGTCCATGTTGATTTCTTATGATTTGTAAACTCCTTTGATAAGGGTTTTCAAAGCAGGTTTGTGGACCATTGGATGTTTTCATTACACGGATTTTTGTGGGTCCCAGCTGGTGTTTTAATTCAAAATGGATTTTCCGGTGAATGTTGGATTATCTATATATTTATATATGAAAAGGAATTTCATGCATGCATTGTTTTATTCGTGGAGGGGGAAAATGTATGTTTTCCTCGGAAATAGTTTAATGATTATTTTTGTATACTCACGTTTTTCGTGTTTTAAATCCCCTCCAGGCTATTGTGTTGACGTGGGCAGATCCATAGGCGGAGGCATTACATTTCAACTGCGCGTTTACCTAGAGTAGGATATTTATTTGTTGTGTATTTACTTATCCTATCTAGATGCTATGATAAATCTGTTAGATTGATTATCTATTTGGTAATTACATCGTTGGATGGCTGGGTTGTTGGAATTTGGTGTGCTATATGATCCCTTGTCTGACAGGTGGAAGACGGTTAACGAATCCTTAAGGGGAGATTCTGCCGGATTTTTGGCAGAATTCTCATAATTTTTGCAAGAACTCAAGGGTATTTTGGGAAATTCTTTAGGTTGTCAGACGGGAACATGACTTTTCCCGGGTTTCGAGGGGAAATTCGGGAATGATCCTGTCAACTATCATATCATAACTAGCAAGGACCTAATATGGAGCATCACCCATGAACACTACCTAGGTTATGGGTAGGTCCCATTGGAGCCTTTTCTACCACCTAATTGTTGGAATGTATTGTCTTAATTAGGAATTAGTTTTGATAGAATTAGAAATTGATTTATTTACTAGATTTGATTAGATTTGGTTTATTTGTGTAAGTTAAGTTACTTATGATTTATGATTCGATTCTGTATTGAATAGGAAGTTAGGCTTTATTATTCCTTGTTTACTTAGGATTTGTTGCCTATATAAGGTTTGGCTTAGGCTTGTAAATTATAACCTTCAGAACTATAATAAGAACTCAGATTAATTGTAGGGAAATATATTGGTTGGTTCTCAAAGTACCTCGCATCCCCTATGGGTGTGCGTAGCTTAGTTTCTCCGTGCACTCATGGGCCATGAATCCGAATATTGCAATTTCCGATGCATTAGTGGTTTTGGTTCGTTGTTTGTTTGACATGGTATGAGAGCGAATACAATTCGTCTCTTGTACTTTGTTTGTTCGTTATGAAATATCAATTTGACATGGTATCAGAGTGGTTTCAATCTGTCGAGCCGTCTTTAATACTTTGTTAGTTGGGCTTCCATTTGTTTGGGCTTCTGTAATTATGAGGGGAAGCATCAGCATCGTCTTCGACACAGCACCAGCATTGGCACACATCGGCAATAACATCGGCATTGGCGCGCATCCGCATTGCATTTGCAGCACAGCATCACAGCACAGCATCAACGACACAACCTCGGTGTGACGTGATCAATTTTGTCATGCTTCTTGGCAAACTCACGATGCAACATCATGAGTTTGACCGGGGGTGTTGGAATGTATTGTCTTAATTAGGAATTAGTTTTGGTAGAATTAGAAATTGATTTACTTACTAGATTTGATTATATTTGGTTTACTTGTGTAAGTTAAGTTACTTAAGATTTAGGATTCGATTCTGTATTGAATAGGAAGTTAGGTTTTATTATTCCTTGTTTACTTAGGATTGGTTGTTTATATAAGGCTTGACTTAGACTTGTAAATTGTAACCTTCAGAACCATAATAAGAACTGAGATTAATTGTAAGGAAATATATTGGTTGGTTCTCAAAGTACCTCGCATCCTCTGTGGGTGTGCGTAGCTTAGTTTCTCCATGCACCCATGGGCCATGAATTCGAATATTGCAATTTCCGTTGTATTAGTGGTTTGATTCGTTGTTTGTTTGACATGGTATGAAAGCGGAAACGATTCGTCTCTTATACTTTGTTTGCTCGTTATGGAATATCAATTTGACACTAATTACTCAAACTCCAATCCTCAAAATATATATAAGAATCAGATTGAGAGACTCGTATATGTTTAATACAATTTTTACTTAAGTTTAAGTAATTTCTGACTTTAAAATTAATTTAAACAAAAAAGAAAATATTAGTATATTAATACTGTACTGGCAACTTTTGCTCTCTTTCCCATTCCTATAAAGCCATCACCAAAACCCCAACCTCTTGCACTTGTGGACATCCTTTCATATTTCAAACAATGCCTACATTTCTGGACCAAACCAACCGAGCCCGAGCCCTGTGGCTCACATGCCTAGCCTCCGCGTTCCGGACCGCTCTAGCTTGCACCATAGTGGCTCTCACCACCCTCTACGGCCCACAATCTCTCCGCCGCCAAGTAACCTTCCCGGCTTTCTCCTACGTAACAGTCATCCTCATTGCTCCTGATGCAACTCTTGGTGACACACTCTGTGGCCTCTGGCTCGGGCTCTGCGCCACTGCCCAAAGTCTTGGGCCGGCTATATTGAGCCTGTGGCTAATAGGGCCGGCCAAGCTTTCGAGCAGCATGACTGCTCTGGCTGTGGGCCTCGGCGCATTCGTAGTGGCTTTGCCGGAGTTTACTCACTTGGTGTCCAAACGCATAGCTTTGGGACAGATTGTGCTTGTGTATGTTACCGCTTACATAAAAGATGGGCGTACCGATGCTATCATGCACCCTCTCCATTTGGCAGCAAGCACAGGGGTTGGGATCTTGGCTTGTGTTTTGGCCTTCTTGGTTCCCTTCCCACGCCTAGCTTCTCGAGAGGTACGTAAGAGCTATGCCCGTCATTCTGCACTCCAAATTTAATATTTATTATTTTAAAGTACACCGAATGAGTGCAGGATGACAAATATTTACGAGTGAAAACAACGTTTGGTCACACTTTCAATATATTTTGCAGGTTAAACAGAATTCAAAGCTACTTGCTGAGAATGCTTCAGAAAGGCTCAAGCTCTTTGTCAATGCATTCTGTGCAGAAGACAGTACATATGCTCTGGCATCAATTTCTCAAGCTAAGTCCTTAGCCGCCATGGCAACCAAGATTTTCCAAGCTATCAAACGCCACCAAGTAAGCAAACTTATTATGCATTAATTAATTACAATTTACAAAGACACTATATTCATACACGTTCATTGACCTTGTCTATACTTTAGTAACATGGTATATGTTAGGTACGTGTCATGTCGCGTTACTCAACATAAGTATCTTTGTCAATTAATCTCATTTATGACGCGTTAATTTAATTATATTTTTTCTGTGTAGAAAAGCATGAAGTGGGAAAGACTTCCACGAAGGATTTCGAAATATGTAAATTTAGGAGATAGATTGCAGGGCTTAGAGATGCCCTTACGAGGGATGGAAATGGCACTCGCCGGTTGTCCTTCATTCCCGGTTAAGGTGGTGGACGGAGAGCTAAAAGATGGTTTACTTAAACTAGTAGAAAAACTCATGATCGTGAATTTGAGCACGTTTTGTGATACTGTAACTGTTCCAACTGAATCAAATGCAGAAAATGTTAGATTCCTCCAAACACTTCAAACCATCCCACCAACCCACCAAGATTTTCCACAAATTTTCTTTTTGTTTTGCATTAAACTCTTCAATACCAACTTATCACCCACAAACTCTTCGGTAGAGGACAAATTATTGCTTCACCAAAATGAAGGATCAATTATCAGCTCATGCAAACAAAAAAATAGGTTCTGTTTCGAAGAGATGTGGAGTTACTTGTCCATCAAGGTAAGAACCAAGAGGCTTATGGCAGCTCTGAAATGCTCACTTTCTTTGGGACTCGCCGTGTTCTTTGGTTTGATGTACCGCAAAGAAGACGGTTACTGGGCAGGCCTCCCAGTAGCCATCAGTCTTGCTTCAGCCAGAGAAGCAACATTCAAAGTTGCTAATGTGAAAGCACAAGGGACTGTGTTAGGAACTATATACGGGGTTTTCGGTTGCTTTCTGTTCCAAAGATTCTTGTCAATAAGGCTCTTTTCTCTCATTCCTTGGTTCATTTTCACAAGTTTTCTGCAGCGAAGTCGAATGTATGGCCAGGCTGGTGGGATTTCAGCAGTGATTGGAGCTGTACTGATTTTGGGCAGGACAAATTTTGGTCCACCAAGTGAATTTGCCATAGCTAGAATAGTTGAGACCTTCATTGGATTGGGTTGTTCAATTATGGTTGAGCTAGCCTTGCAGCCAACAAGAGCTTCAAGTCTTGCAAAAATTGAACTCTCTAGGGCTCTTGGGACATTGTTTGAGTGCATCAACTCAATGAGTCTTCAATCAGGCAAAGCCCTTTTGGAAGAGAATCAAAAGAGATTGAAAACTCATGTTGAAGAACTTTGGAAGCTGATTGGAGAAGCTGAGGTGGAGCCCAATTTTTGGTTTTTGCCTTTTCATGGTGCTTGCTATGGGAGGATTTTGAGGTCTTTCGCTAAAACTATGGATCTTTTAATTTTAAGTGCTCATGCGATGGAAGCTCTTGAAGAAAATTCACAAGCACTTGAGGCTTCATGGAAGGACATTGTTCACAAAATGGAAGGTGATCTTCAACTTTTCAAGAAAATTGTTGGGTCTTTGTTGTCTAGCTTCAAGGAGATCACTTTGACAAAATCAATCACAGTTCTTGATCAAGAAAGTGGCATGTCCCATGATCTTGAGAAGGGAAAATCTCAAAACCCTAATATTTTTTGGATTTGTGGTTCCGAGGATGAGGAGATGGGTAAGGTTATGAGTTGTTATCTCCAACATTCAAAGGAAGTTGTTGATAAAATTGATGTTGGAAGTGAGGAGCTCAAGAGCCAGATGGTTTTGTGCTTGAGTGCTTTAGGGTTCTGCATAAGTAGCTTAATAAGAGAGACAAGAGAGATAGAAGAAGGAATCAAGGAACTTGTCCAATGGGAGAATCCCTCATGCCATATTAATTTGTATGAAATCTCTTGTAAGATTCATGCTTTGCAGAAATAATTAAGGTATCTTTGCATGAAAAATTATTTGAAGAAAGATATTAAAAAAATACTTGGACATGTTGATTTGTTTGCAATGGAATTTGGTATGATACTTACGAAATCGATGATATCGATGAGATTGATATTAAAATATTTTTTCTTTTTATTTGCATTTTCTACTTTCTATGAATGCGAAAATAGTACATACGAAATTAAAAAAAAAGTAAATTTCAGATTACAATTCAATACATAAAAAATAAAAAATATATGAATCTCACATTATAATACAATTCAATACTCAAGAATTAAAGAAAGTATTGATGTTATACTCATTTCTTACACTCATTTTTAATGTTCATATTCTGAATTATGTCTTAAATCAGAATTAAAATCATTATCTTTGAATTTTTTTTTATAGTTGTATTTAGTTATTTGTTTTTTTAACAAGATAGTTGTATTATTTGATGAAAGAATTTCCAAAGCTTTCTATGAGAGAATCGCTCAGAATTGATTCTAAACTCAAAATCCTGTACGATTATGGAATCCTATACAGAGATCAAGACACTGCTTGTCCAATTGTATTATACACGTGGCAGCAACCCAGTAGCGTGATTGTATAAAAACACAAACTCATACAAAAGAGCATCTCATTCCACTCTTCAAAACAAAGCAAAGGAACGTCTCACCAGTCTCAGACAGTGTCCCACTAGAATTGTAGAGATACCAAAGCATAAGCTTATCTATGGCTGCTTAGAATTTAGTACAAACCCTAAATCCCCTAATTAACATCGGAAATCACTGCAATTACTCTCTAATTCAATATCTTACTTCCTCTAAATCCCACCTTAAATCCCAGATTTCTAGCTTCACAAGGTAAATAAATAGTTACAATCTTTTTTGGGTAGAAAGTTGATAACTACAGTTGGATTATTATCAAATTTGATTTTAAAAATTGTTTTTTTGGTAGCTTTAAAAGAAAATGATTCCTAAAGGGAGTAGTTTGGTGTGATTTTCAAATTAAAATTATTGTTATTGGGGAGCTATCAGTAAAGGCCAGGACTTTCCTTGAATTTGAAGGCTTTCTGGTCTGCTTCCTTATTTAATTGTTTTATACTTGTATTTAAAATTCATCGTTTGGTAGAAGTTTCGGTTTTTAGAATTATTTTTGAAGGACTATATATAGTGGGTTCTGATTACTAGGCTTCTTGGATTCAAAGGGTATTTGGGGTTTTGGGTTATCTTCTTCCTCTGAAGCTTTTTAGTTTTTACAGGTCCACTTCAACTTGAAGCTCTATCTTTCTTTATGATTACAAGTTAAAGTTTGAAACTTTTCTTTTTAATTTCTGCAAAAAAAAAAAATTGATCTTTTAGTCTCTAGTGATGTATTTATATTATTTCTCGAGGTTCGATTGTTTGGTGAATTGTTGTAGGTGTTTGGATTCTAAAGAGGATCTGAGGATATGGCAAAAAATTCTTCCAATGGGGAGCACCAGACCACAAAAAAGCCTCCTCCATTGCCATCCCCTTTGCGTTTTTCCAAGTTTTTTCAGGTCCTTGTGCTAATTTATTTATTTGTTCATATATGCTTTTGTTGGGTTGTTGAAAATTGCTTTTACAGTCTTGTAATACCTTTATTTTCTGTGTTTCTTTTTCTATATTTATTGTGTGGCTGATATTTCTGCCACTGGGTTGTTCATTTCTCTGTCAGCATTTACTGATTGCAGCCTAACTAGTAAAAGGATCTAAATTTTTTGCTTGTTGGTGGATCTTTTGCCGCTATAGATTGCATTTTCCATACAATTAGATCTTCAAATTCAGCTCATTCTCTCAAAAAAGCTTGTTAACTAAGCAGTGGCCTAGGCTGTGTTCTCTTATCACACATTCTCTGTTTAGCCCCAATTTGCAGAAAGTCAACTCCCATGTCTTACTTTTTTTAGTCCACAAGGAGATGTTGCCTATCCTTATAATCTAGCATGGTCTGAAAGTTTGGTGAAGCCTGAATTGTTGACATTTTTGTGCTCGTTTGTTCGCTAGAGCAGAGATACGGGTTGCTACTGTGCATTTCAAAGATTATATCTTTCTTTTGGTATTAGATGGCTAATAAATAGCATAGCATCATTCTGATGCCATGAGTTATTGTAATGTACTCATTGTGTACTTTTACTTTGGCAGTCCAATATGAGAATCTTGGTTACTGGAGGAGCTGGATTCATCGGTTCTCACCTAGTTGACAGATTAATGGAAAATGAAAAGAATGAGGTCAGTATTTTATTTTTTTTCTAACAAAAGCTCAAGATCCAGTTCATTTTACATTCATATTATGATAGTTAACTTTTGTTAATATTAAGCACCAATTATGAACAAAACTTGCAACAACTGACATGAAGTTTCGAATTTCTACACAGGTTATTGTTGTTGATAACTACTTTACTGGCTCCAAGGACAATCTGAAAAAATGGATTGGTCATCCCAGATTTGAGCTTATCCGTCATGGTATAAACATTTAAAGTTATTAGCAAGTTTGTTTCATATGTTTTGGTTTTTCTTAAATGCATTATGTTGAATTGCTCTCTTTCTTTGTTATAGATGTAACAGAGACATTGTTGGTCGAGGTTGATCGAATTTACCATCTTGCATGCCCAGCTTCTCCAATTTTCTACAAGTACAATCCTGTAAAGGTACAAACATATATTAATTAATTAAAGGCTCGTTTGCCATTTAGTTTTATGGCCTAGTGATATTCCTCCCCACACGTTCTGTGGGAGGTATCAGGTTCGACTCTCGTAAATGGCGAGGTCGATACCCAATGTGTATATTGTAATCCCCTTTCCCCAATATCATTGTATCAAGTGTATCGTATTGGATTAAATTGTATAACTCATCAAATTCAAGGTCTTTTGAAGGTAAAAGTGAATGTTTTATAATATTGTAAGGGGATTAGGCATGGAAGGACTTAGCTCTTCTAATCCTACCATTTTAAGGGGATTGTATTGGATAAGTTTCCTTCTATGTCTAATCCTCTTACAATGAAAAAATATTCACTTTTACCTTCAGTTACCTTGAATTTGATGAGTTATGCATTCCAATCCAGTATGACTCACCAAATGAGTCTTGAGTATCTAGGTTCTATTTGGTTGGCAATGCATATATCTGTCAAGTGTGATTCAAATTGCCTTCACTTGATAGATTTGTTATAAAAGGGTGGTGGGGAATATGTTTACTTGTTGTAAAGTGAGGCGGGCAACATGCCATTTTCCCTTAATCACCAATGACACATAGCCATTGCTTTTGAACAATTTCCATCTTTATTCCTGCAAAGCTGTTAATCTTTTCAATGGTTCTCATGCATTTGTATGACATTTTTACTTTCTGTTTCCTGTTCAATCTTATAAGATCTGTCCTTTCCCTACGACAGAAAGAGTGTTTAAAAATTTATCCTAAATGTATAATCTGACATTTGAGCATATGGTTCTCCAACAGACGATAAAGACAAATGTGATTGGCACGCTGAATATGCTTGGACTTGCCAAGCGAGTGGGAGCAAGGTGGTCTATTAATCTTGCATTTACAATAAATCCATAGTTGTATTCCATCTCATCGTCTTGCTAAATTATATAATCTGAGCAGGATTTTGCTGACATCAACATCAGAGGTATATGGAGATCCTCTTGTGCATCCACAGCCTGAAAGCTATTGGGGTAATGTTAACCCAATTGGTAAGTACTCATCTCATTCTAAGCCTAAGTTTTGCTGCATTCTGACAGATAAAGGAAAACTATTGCTGCCCATATGTTCAAACTATGGGGAAATATATTGGCAAGAATTAGAATTATCGTCTCACCCATTTCCATTCTTCTTAAATAAACTCTATATTTTGTACCTGATTTAAGATGGACTTACTTTTGGGAGATTTTGAAAATGCTGAACTGTTCATGGGCTTTACCTTTGGAAGTGGATAGCAAAATGTGACCTCTTAAGACCCTAAGCGTGGATCTTTGATAGTATTTTGGAGAACATTCAGTCTGCTTTTAGTTTTTTGCAGTCAGTGTTTGAACAAGTGGTTATAGAGTCTTTAATCGAATCCTAATCTACTGATTTTCCCATTTGAAACCTACTTGGGTACCAAGATACTAAAGATGTGTCTGCATTCATTATAGGATATTGCTATCTTTCTGTTTGTGATTTCAGAATGTTATTGTATCTGTAGTTCAAGGATTTTTGTTTTAAGTTCATGAGACCATGACCTCACAATTACAACATCTTCTAATCACAGGTGTTAGGAGCTGCTATGATGAGGGGAAGCGCGTTGCTGAGACCTTGATGTTCGACTATCATAGGCAGCATGGGATTGGTATTGTGTTTTTCCTCTTTCCCTTTCCCACCTTAACAAAGTATCGTTTTTCCTTTCCCGTGCTCAAGTAATTGATGTATTTAAATTCCTTTGTCTCTTTGACAGAAATACGTATTGCCAGAATCTTCAACACATATGGCCCTCGCATGAATATTGATGATGGGCGTGTAGTCAGCAATTTTATAGCTCAAGCACTTAGGTCAGTCCTTAGAATGCTCTGGACCCATAAACAATTTTGTGGCATTGTATCTTGAAATTGGTTTCCATACCTGCATTGCTGGATTAGCTTAGACCTTTTCCTTTTTCCCTCAAACGATGATACCTTTTGGATCAAATTCTTGGTACTTTTTTGCTTTCAACATTGTAGGGATGAACCTTTGACAGTTCAAAATCCTGGGACTCAAACTCGGAGTTTCTGTTATGTCTCTGACATGGTATGTGAAAATCTTTTCTTTTTCATTCTGTTGTCATGTACTGCAATGAGTTGCATTATATTTAGTTCCTTTTTTAAAATGTTTTAGGTTGATGGCCTCATTCTTCTCATGGAAGGAGAGCACACTGGACCCATAAACATTGGAAACCCGGGTAATCTTTTGAAATAATGATATTAGTTCTCTAGTTGTTGTATTCGTATAGTTACTGAGGGATCGTGTACTTTGTTGTATACTTTCAGGTGAATTTACAATGCTTGAACTTGCAGAGACGGTGAAGGAGGTCAGTTCAAATTTTGTTTGTAAAATGTTTAGTTGAAATGAATACCGAGTGAATTGGTAGTGTAACGTATGAAACATTCAACTTTGCTTGCATCTGTTGATCAACGTATTTATTTGACGTACGTACAGCTGATCAACCCCGGGGTGGAGATCACGAGGGTAGAGAACACTCCTGATGATCCAAGGCAACGGAAACCTGACATCACAAAGGCGAAAGAATTGCTGGGATGGGAACCAAAGATCAAATTGCGGGAAGGCCTCCCCCTCATGGAGGAGGATTTTCGAGCAAGGCTTGGAGCAGCCAAAAAGAACTGATTCTGTCTACATTTCTGGAAATATCAATGAGGATGGAATCTATGTTCGACGATGACGATGCTCAACTTCAATGGTTCTTCCTGCCTCCACCCTGTGACCCTTATGTGTGCTTCCTTCTAGTGTCTATTTCATTGTGTTATAATAGAAAATAAGAGCCCAATGGTCTCTTAGAAGATCTTCTCCCTTTTTCATCTCTTTACTTCGAGTGCTAAAATCCTTTAAAATGTGGCATTTTGCACTCTTTATGTAGTTGACGGTTGATTTTCCTTCTGGGAATCCCAGTTTTGATATTGAATAATGAAAACTATAATTTTGCTTGCAATTTGTTTCATATTTCATTTATGCTTTGCGGCCTGTGATTGTTAAGTCTACAAGATGATCAAGATGAACACATGCCGAGTCGCTATCTAATTCATAGCACTCGTATCAGGATTCAATGAGACACAAAAACTAAGAGCAAGAAAGACACAAAAACTAAAAGCAAGAAACAATAACAAGAACAACTATAAGCCTCAACAGTAATAACACGAGCTTAACACAACTTTTGTTTCATTTTGAAGATTGTCATTCTCGCCAAAGGCACCAAGTTCACAACCAATGAATAGAAGTATTTCTTCCCATGTTATTCAAGCCACCAAAACATAAAAGAAAATTCAAAATAGAGTATCTTGAGCATCTCTCTATCGTTATTATAGTCGAATCTCCCTCTTTGCACAACATGAGAAGAAAGTAGCTTTAACAGCATCCAGAAAATCACCTACAAAAAAAAGAAGGAAGAACTAAGTAACGAATTTCACCAAGAGGCTATGACATACAAACTTTAGTACGAGCCAAAAAGACCAAAGTAGCAAGATAAATTGGACAAGTTAAAAATAAACGAAGTAGCACTACAGAAAACAACAGCATTCCGAATAACTTGGGTATCTCTTATGACAATATATTATATATCCCAAAAAAAAACTGAAAAGATGTATCACAGATTCTCAAGTAGGAAATTTAAGACGCCTTTAACTAGGCCATCACTTGAGCATTTTCAAAACCTCCTTACCATGTTGCAACTCATGAAAATAAAGAAACTGAACTGAGGATGACAATGAGTAAGAAATATTCCCATGGACAAGAGAATGAGAGTTTTAGAACTCCATACTTAGATTACTTGACAGGTTTTCATAATGGAATTAAAATCATATAGGTTTAGTGGCCAAAACAATTAATGATAACCCATTTTAATTAAGAACAATAAGACCAAAAAAATCAAGTTATGTTTTTGTACAACGCGATAGGGTCAATATATGGATGCATGATTGCAATCTTAACGTGACCATCTAGTAGCAGATGACCCAGTCTAACTTTCCGACTCTAATCCTTGCTGGGATATCATCTAGACCAACTCAATACATTGACCACCTTGTTCTTTTCGTACTGTGGCAAGAACTATAAGTCATAAGAAAACATATCAATTTTTAATTATGTGGCATAAAATGCACAATGCCTGTCAACATCCATTTAAGTTAATTACTCCTAGACTTGCCACCACAGCTTATGCAATTAACCTCTATATAACATAGAATCAACTAAATTACATCAGACTTGCAAATACCTACCCGACAATGATGTTCCCATACAAAAGAATCAATAAAAATTGGAAAAATAACAGAAGCAGGATCTAGATGCCATTCATTATACCCTTATGAAACAATCAGTTAAAATGCCCATAATACTCGAAAGATTGCAAATTTTTACGCACTGTATTGCCTATAATTACCAGAGAATCATTTCACTGCATTTGAATAAAAGTTAATTTCTCTTTATCTGAGGCATAAAAAATCAAAGGATTAGAACAAACGGTACCTCTTGTGCCTCTGCACGAAAGGTGAGTTCTTGGCATCTTCCTCTGCGGATAAATTAACACAAAAGAAATGGGTCAATGAAATTAGGGTTTTGAATTTCAAATTGGAAATGAACCAGATCGGAGTGAAGAGCTTACCAGTGAGGCCAAGAGAGAACTTGGTGATGAAGGCTCCGGTTATGGCGAACCCAACAAGGAAAGGCCAGTTCCGGTTCCACTCCCGCTTGAAGAAAATCGGCCATGGATCGAACTTCCTCATTCTCCGAATTTTTTCTCTCTTTCCTTCTCCAAATGCTCTCTCTTCAGTCTCTCAGTTTGTGGGTTGTTGATGGCTATTTTCCAGCTACTTGTAACCGTCGATCTCGTGTATAGTTATGGACTAATTTTAATTGGACGGCCCGTGAATTTGGGGTCAAAATAATTGTTCGAGTGAAATTGGATCAACCAGCTAAACTAGGCCCATTGGACATGGTTCAACACCAGCCTTCTTTCAAGGGATTTTATTTGCTCAAGAAAAGAAAAACAAAACCTTTGTATATTAATCAATAACTAAGAGTTTTGTTTGGTATTGAACAAAAAAAAAAGTTTGTTTGGTGAGTGCGATTGGATTAGATTACTCATTAAATTTAGTGTAGCTTAAGTATAAAAATATATGTATTTTCATTGTAAGGAATTAGAGAGGAGTTGAGTAGATTTAGTGTAGCTTAAGTATAAAAATATATATTTTTTCATTGTAAGGGATTAGAGAGGAGTTGAGTAGTAGACATAGAAGAAAATGTATCAAATCCAATCTTGGTAAGATTATAAGAGGTAAGTTTCGTTCTCTGTCTTTCTTATTTAATCATTTTACAATAAAAACATATCTTATTTTTATATAAATTCAAAATACATTGAATTTAATGAGTTATCAAATTTAATATCACTCATTAAATAAGCCCTAAGAGCATGTTTTTTAAAAAAAATAAGGAGAATAAATTGCAAATAGAAGGCCTAGGAGCATGTTGCTTCATCAATTAAGTAGTGACATTGAAAGTAAAATTGGGGAAAATCTTCTAATAGGACAACTAGTTCTATGTTGATTTCATTCGACTTTCAAAAAACACATAAATTCCCTTTATTTTTCTTCTTCATTTTTTTTTATATCACTAATCTATAAATCAAGACTCTTAGAATTAGACCCCTTTTAACTTTTCTTCCTCTGGTTAATCAACCATTTGCATAAGCTTCTGTGATATAATTATTAATCTCTCTCAACCGCAAACCAATTGAGCAAAGCCTAAATACAATCAGATTCATTCAAGTAAACTTGCAATCTCATCTATTTCAATCAAAAGAAAAATATTACACTACTGGACAAAGACCGAGGAAGAAAGCTTGAATTTACCTTTGAAACACAAAGAGTTGTGATGAAGTTTATAATCAGAAATGAAAATATGAACTGCTCGATAAATAAAACGACAAGTTTATTTGGTACCGCAATCTGCACGTAGCTCGTAGGAGTCCTGCCTGCTTCTTCAAATGAACAGGAAATTATCCGGACCAGAGACATGAGAGGGGTTTCCCTTGTTGGCATGTTTTTACACAATCCAATACCATCTCTTGCAACTGTTCCTCAACGTCCTCTATAGACGAACAAGCATCTATGATCTGCATCAGGGCACAAGAATAATAAACCATCTAAGTTGTATATCAGGAACAGATTTCGGATTGTAGTTTGTTGGTCAAAATTTGGCATCACAACTACACCTATGGTCTTTGTGTGAGTGAAATCATTTACTTCCAAATTGCGTGGAGGATGCCATGCTCAAGATAGCATCACAGCCGAAAGCAAATATCCACATTCATTATTTGCAATTCAAGAATGGTTGAAGAAACTACCTTCCAAGTGGGGCCCCGGAGGAGCTGATAGTTTTGGGCAACCTTCTTCTGAAACTCAAGCTGCTCATATCTCTCACCTCCGTAGCCTCCTCTTTCTGCAGCTTTCTGACAATTACAATTTCATACTCTAGTTCAGAAAAGAGGAAGGAATTTTTACATCAATCTAATTCGCAGAATCCACTATCTAGGTTCCAACATCATAACAGGCTAAATGCAATCATTGCTATGATTTTCATCAACATATAACGACATAGCATGAGGGCCTCAAAAAATCAGCAGTTAGCCATAAGGGGCCAACAATGCATATTGTTTCTTTATTTTGAGAAGCTATTGACTATGCAAAACTGATGCGTATCTATGAAATTTCTTACGAGAGGCTGCATATGTGTCTCAGAAGAATTTTCTCATCTTAATCATGTTCAAATATTTGATGCATATTTATTTACTCAGAGAACTAACTGACGTCTAAATCTATCATATAATGGGTAAATTTTGATGTTTCTCTACCCTGATATCCACTGTAAACATTAGAATGACCACTTACTTCAGGTGGTATGTCAAGGTACACCACAAGATCTGGAGCCAATAACCCAATCTCAGGAGCCTGCAAATGAATAACTCTTTATTATATAATATCCCTGGAGACTATAAACATCATTAGGGAAAGAAGAAAGTGTTTCACCACCTTACACCATTCAATATCGAGTCCTTTGGCTGATGAGAAAGCCACCCCCGAATAAGAATAACGGTCAACAACAAGGGTGGTTCCACTTTTCAATTTGCTTTCCATCAATGATCTGCAGATCATAGCCTACTTAGTACAATGATTTGTGAACACCACATTCTTCATCCAAGAAAGGATTTCAGGAAAGATTTTGAAGTGAAAACTGTTATAGGAATCAAAATAGTTATTAAACAACCTAACAAGCCAATAACTATGCCATACAACATGGGACATAATTTTTTCACCCCTCATAAGCTATTCCCACATTTTTTGTAATGCCCCATCTAAGAGAACCATATGATGGAAAGCGCAAACTAAGGAAACATGGTACCGAGCTTCATTTGTGTGCTCTTCCCTTACTCATAAGTTGTTTCTCTTTAACTTGAAACTTTAAGATAACATGAAACACCTCATATTTTATCTTTTGTAAACTTAGCATAGTTAATAATATCACATCCTGGAAAGCACCAATGGTCTCATTTATGTAGATTTTAGCATGGATCCTGAGAAATCTAAATGCAGAATGCATGAAATTATTGACAATTTTGATGGTTAACAAACACCATGACCTGGAAACACAATGCATTTGGATGCCTGTGAAGACTAGAAGAATCCTGTAAAGCCTATAGAAACAAAAATTCAATCACTTGTTTCTTCGTCATGCATCAACCAATAAACTTAAGTAACTTTTACTGCTTACATGTGTTTATGATTTCATCAACATATTGTATCCATCAGTATCTTAAATTGATTTCTTGACTCAAAACATTAGCGTAATTCAAACTATTGCTATAGATTAGGTCATTAAACCAGACTGCCATTCAACTCAATGTTTAAGAAAACACATATATGCATTGCGATGATATTCAGTTAAAAGCTAAAACAACAATCAGATAAATGCAAATTGTCTGTCCTGTATAAAGAAAACCCAACGAAGCAGACTATATCATGCTAAAAGAAAACACAACAAACCTCTTCTCCCAACGGTTGGCACTAAAGAGAAGATGAATTGTATGATCATCCAGCTGTGATTTGTTGGAAAGATAAGAAGATATCATTTTCCCAACACTAGTACCTCGGTCAGGAAACCGCCACAACTCAGCTGAATACCCTAACCTCTCCAAGTTTGTCACTAGTCTAGTAGTCTGTGTAGTTTTCCCACAACGATCCAAGCCTTCCAGAACAACCAAGGCACCTCTTGAATCCTCCTTGCCACTTTTTAGGCAGCAGTTGTGATTATTACTTTCCATCTGAATCCGCCTGGCAAAAGCCTTTTGGGGAAAGTTTAATTGAAAATTCAATGACTTGCGCACTGCTCTAGCTTCAAAGTTCCTAGAGAAGCAAATGCGCTCTATTAGAAAAGTTCTCAACTTGAACAAATCTCAACATTTCTGAATTCGGCCATGCTTCACCATCCATTTTATTTTCAATCTCCAAGAAAATCAGAAGTTGGGAATCAACCATCATTTTCACTTTAAATTTCAACTCTACCGAAGTACTAGTATTCAAATACAAAACTTCTACAAAAACAGAAGTTTTGAATTTCAAAACTTTCAATAATGGGTATCTGGAAAATCAAAACCCGGCTGCAATGATAACTCAAATGAACCAAAAAGACACTGATTTCACATTTAATTTCTCCTCATATTTCCCACTTTCTCAGTAAAACAAACTAGCAAAGTGAAATATCTCCAAAAAAAGTAAATAAAATAGCACAAAGATCAAGCGTTAAGAATTCTTACAAAGCCTTGCAAACTGTGAGATAAGAAGCATGGGTCATATCCCTTACAATTTACAGCCTATAAACTGGAGAGGAAAAGGGAAAAAACTTTACCAAAATTTGTGGACAGACTCTATTCATAATTGAAAAATGGACTTGATGTTGTAAAGTCACCAATTTTTATAGGCACAGACAAATTCAATTCAGATAGTGTTCGATAATTCTACAACGGAAAGTAAAAAAAAAACAGGAGAAAAAGGAAAGCGGTTTGGTTGTTCTCTTCTTTGAAAAAATATTTTCTCAGGGTCGGTGGCTCTGCTAACATAGGTTAACTTTCACACAAGAATTGAACCGCCAAAGTTGGAGACAGGAACAAAAAAAAAGGCGTACTATTTGGTAACCGTGACCAATGAGGACGGAGAAACTTCAATTACATGTGCATGTTTACTGGTTACACAAATATTGTATCAAGATTATTCATCCTTGCTTATCAGAAAAGCATATGCTCCGCACAGGCCCAAGGATTGAAGTTCTAATCAACCTTTTAATCAAACTGAATGGAAGAATAGCACAAAAAGTAGAAAACATGTTTCGATTTTGTTTTCCAGAAAGAAATTAAATGAAAGTTGAACCATAAAAGGATTTAAAGCAAAACAGAATAGTGATCTCCACAACTAAGAGGCCCGAAACCCCTTCACACCCGCATCAGACTCTATTTTACTCAATGTAACCCTATCACAGAGATAGGAAGGAATTTACAGAGTCAATATACAAGATATCAACCCATTTCCATGCCACTCTGACCCTACATTGGGCTCAACATATCTAGTTTGGGGAAAGGGAACCTAGATGATAGGAGCTCCCCATAATTCAATGCATGCTATGTAAAGGATTGTTCAGTGGCATAGAAATAAAAAGATCTTATGTTTTCAAAGGAAAAAACACTAAAAATCCATTAAACTTACTTTACAAAACAAACCCATCATCCACTAAATCTCAAGACACCATATAAATTTATTTAATCTTGAACAAGCTGGATAGAAAGTGAACAGATACTTATAAAATTAAACTCAATTTCCACTATACTCCGTTAATTTTCCAGGAAAAATGTATCAAGAATGAATTTTGAAGTGCAATTCAAGATTATTCGAGCCCTGAGACGACTAATGCAATTAAATTTGAACGAAATTTCAGTTTCTTCATCTTCTCTTCCGTAGGTAACAGAAAGAAGAAGGGAACACCCCAATCAATTATTGGAAATTTGACCAAAAAACTCAAAAATTGAAAAGGGAAAATCAGAAATTCATCAGACCATGTACGTATAATCAGAAACAAGAAATAAACACTTTTTTCCCCACATTTTCCCAGCAAACAATCACAGATCAAACGAAATCGGAGGGCGGAAAGAGAAAATGACACTTACCTCTTGAGTTTGAAGTTTGAAATTCAAAACCGAAGCGAGACAATATGTGCGAGAGAGGGACACACTGCGCCTGTGACTGGGTAGTGAGTGTGAGAGAGGACTTTCATGAATGAAAATAAGCTCCTTTTTAGTTGCCTTTTTTAAGAAGTTCCCGCTTTGCAATTATCTTCCCGCGCCATTGTGACTAAAACGTATTTGTAGTTCCTCAAAAAAAAAAAAAAAGGTAATTGTAGGGTTTTTTTTTTGTTGGAACGTAATTGTAGTTATAGTCTTATTGATCTATCTGAATTTGCATATTATATATCAATCTCGTAATTTATAATTAAATTACATTTGTGTATTTGAGATCTCCATTTATACGGTTGATATTGACATTAAAAATACTATTATCTTTAAAATGTTCAAATATATAAAGTTTCCAAAACAAACAATTGATTGATGAAGAAAGTAATTCGGATAAAAACCAAACCGATCCAAGACAACCGATTTTTGTCGATTCAATGCGGCCCGCTTCACAAATTTGCCAGTTTCTCACCTCTTTTTCCAGCGGCATCTGGACGCTTGTCAAAACCACGATCTGGAGATGTAAATAGCTCCGACACCATGACAATTCGCCACGTGTAAATGTTCACGTGGATTTTCCTATGGTAGCACCGTAGCATGCTCAAACTTCCGAAAAGACAAGCCCAAGTCCCCGCCTACATTTTGTCCTCACATTACCTTCTCCAGAAGCTTTCAGCCTCTACTATTTTAGTGGCACCTCAACCACCGGTCACCTCAAACCCCAAAGCTCTCGGGCACAATTTGAACGCACCATTTTGGTCGGTCTTTTCCGGTTTCCGCCATGGGAATTCCGAGCGACGATGTCGTTGTGATCGAGATGGGAAAGCGGCCTGGCGAGCCTTGCGTCATCACAGTGAATTGCCCGGACAAGACCGGCCTCGGCTGCGATATTTGCAGAATAATCCTCGATTTCGGCCTTTATATCAACAAAGCAGGTACTTTTCTGCAAAGCTTTCATAGCCCTTTGAAAAAATGTATTAGATGTTTTTGTATTTTTGTTTAACTAATTTGATTGCTTTTTCAACAAACAACAATCAAGCAAGTCAATGATAGGAGTTAAAAGCGAGCTCATACGGGTTGATATGTTAAGTGAGCAAATTAATTTTTTTGGTTTGTACAGAAACCACAGAGGGGATTTATAAATTTTCGTAATTTTCAGTGATCTTTTATGTGGGTACTTGTTTTGATTAAGCTGGGTAAATTTTATTTTCAAATTAAGGTGATTCAATGTGTTTGATAATTAGGAGACTCTACTGTTTGATTTTATACCTTTGCTCATGTGTGTTTTTTCTTTGCCACTGGCGCATTTTTTGGTATAGATTTTTCAACAGATGGGATATGGTGCTACATAGTATTATGGGTATTTCCTCATTCAAGTTCACCAGATGTGAGATTTTCAAACTTGAAGAACCAGCTCCAATCTGTATGCCCTACATGTTCCGTGTCGTTTTACTTATACCCGGAAAACTTACGTCCGGCGCCGCCCTCAGCAGTTTATCTATTGACTTTTATTTGCCTTGACCGCAAGGGATTGTTGCATGGTAATGGAAATTTGCATCTCTCCCAGGAAAAATAATAGTATATTTCCTCCTCCCTTTAATTGTTTGAGGGGTTCTAACTTCTGATCTAACGTTGGCTTAACTTTGTTTCTCTTAGATGTTACAAAAATTCTGTGGGAGCTTGAGCTTTCAATCCAAAGGGTGAAAGGGACCACAACCCCAGATGACAGGGTCTTGGACCTCTTCTTTATAACAGATAACATGTGAGTTTTGCGTTGGGAGTTAATACTTTTTTTGCTTGTTTTAATTGGACAATTTGAAGAGTTTTCTTGATTTTTCTTTAAATTTGTTCTCATGGTGTAAAGACTTTGCAAGTTTTCTGAATGCATTAGCTGCCTAAGACGATAATATGCTGTCTACAAGTTCCATGATTTGCCTTGTTCAATAAGTCTCCCACTTTGGAGTTTGGACAAAGTAAAATAGGCGTCACAGTTGCCTTATTGCCTTTGATATGAACTCTTGAGTCTTAGAAATAGGGAGTCTTAGAATTATAGGTTGTTTATGTTTTGTTTTTCTTCTTCTCATTTTTACATGGTTCCTAAATGACAAGAAATCAAAGTCAGAGATAATTTAAGCTTATCTTGAGGTAATAATATGAGAACCATGGTGTTTTCTTTTAATTATTTTTTGATGCCCTCTACTTTTCCATTTCTCTAGGCTCATCACTGATTGCTAAGTTGGAACTTCCAGTTTTGCACTCTGAGTAAATTTATTCATAGGCAATTGGGAAAAAACAATCGAATGAGCCGTTGAGCGAACCACATAGACCAGGAACGACTGCATCTACTGTGAAATATGTTCCATTATTTTGATCCTTTTCTTTCTTAGCAATTACATGAGTTTATCAAATGTAACGTCAGTTAGTGTGGAATCTTGATGTTCTTAAATAATTGAGATGAGCTACATTCTTATTTCAGGGAGCTTCTACACACACAAGAACGCCAAGATGAGACATTAAGCCAATTACGTGATGTATTGGGTGAATCATGTATCAGCTGTGAAATTCATTTGGCAGATCCTGTGTATGAAATCCACCATGGCATCCCCTCCCTTTCTCCTACGGTAGCTGAAGAGCTATTTAGGTGTGAGTTATTGGATAAAGAAACTCGCTCTCAAGCCCTTAGTCCAGATATGACAAAATTGAAGAAGACCAATGTAACAATGGACAATTCACTGAGCCCAGCTCATACATTACTTCAAATTCACTGTGCTGATCACAATGGCCTCTTATATGACATTATGAGAACTTTGAAAGACAGCAACATCAAGGTATATGTTCTTATCTACCCCGTCATTATTTCCAGGGAACATCAAAGTTTTTGTATTTAATTTTAATTAAATTAGCATTTTTTTTTTTGTTAGTTTGGTTTGGTTAGTCTCGGTTGGATCCTAGGATTCTTACCTGTCCTTGGATGGGAATTCATAGCAGGCTTGGCATGATGGTGTTCATTGATTGTGGCGTTTTGGTTCCATACAGATAAAAAGATACACTTGCTAATCTTTGATGATTAGAAATAGTTTGCAGTTTCCTAATGCAAAATGTTTTCTGGTTTTTTTTTTTTTCCAGATATCGTACGGTAGATTTTCTGCAAATATAAAAGGCTATCGTGATCTGGACCTTTTCATTCAGCAGAAAGATGGGAAAAAGTTTGTGGATCCGGATAAGCAGAGTGCATTGTGTATGCGATTGAAGGCGGAGATGCTTCACCCATTACGTGTCATCATTACAAAACGAGGACCAGATACTGAGTTGTTGGTTGCTAATCCAGTTGAGCTAGCTGGAAAGGGACGGCCACGAGTTTTCTTTGATGTTACAATTGCTCTAAAATCACTCGGGATATGCATTTTTTCGGTAAGACATGTGCACACATATTCTGAAAATGCTAAGACATTATGAAATGACATGCTATGCACTGATTTTGCAGGCTGAAATTGGAAGGGTGTCAGCGTCAGATCGTGAATGGGAGGTGTATAGCTTTCTGTTGGAAGAGAACCCTAAATTTCAATTATCAAATATGGTAGCTAAGAATCAGATTGTAGATAGAGTTAGAAGAACATTGATGGGCTGGTGAGGTAGATTTATCAACTTTCTACTCAGATTCTCAGGCCCTTGTTGTATTTATGAGCTCTCTCCCCTTACCGCATTTCGGTAGATCAAAAGATGTATAACCCAATAATTGTTTTATTTTATTTTTTCAAACCCATAATTGTTTGATGAATGTATTCATTCCTATCAGTGAACAGAATTTCTTTAATGCATTTCTCTTGTAAATCATTTTCTTCTCCTCAGCTTTGACCTCATTGTTTGATGATCCTCCATTTTATTAGAAGAGGAAGCAATGTGAAGCCCTTTCTGGTGTCCACTCACCAGTCACCAGTACTTGATGCAGAATAATCGACCAGGAAAATAATACCATTTTCATATATGGAGGTGATGCATGAGATTTTGCCAATATGGATGTCATGACTAACCTCCATGGAAGAACAAAAAAGTGGAAAACATCAAGTTCTGGATATGGCTGTTTTTTATTGTAAACAAAACCAGGTTAAATTGAAACAAATTAACGTTGTCATATTATTTCATAACTTAATAATAAAGGGACTTGTATTCCACCCTGGTGGTACTTTCTCGTATCACTCTTTTAATTTATCGAATTGTTTTTATACATATATAATAATTGGAATCGTTCATTGTTTAAATAATCATGTCAAAATAATCTCTATAAAAAATCAACAAGATTGAAGATCGTTTAGTCATTCATATGTATCAACTAAATGGACGGATCGCCATAAATATTTTAATTCTTACCAAAACCGTTGATTTATTTGATACATATGAATGACTAAACGATCTCCAATCTTGTTGATTTTTTTTACAGAGATGATCTTGACATGATGATTTAAATAATGAACGGTTCCGATTATAATATATGTATAAAGACAATTCGATAAATCAAAATGGTGATACGAGAATGTACCACCAGGGTGGGATGCAAGTATTTTCCATAATAAAATTTGATCTCTATTCCTACTAAAATTAAATTAAAAAAATATTATCCAAGTCATCAGTCAAATAATTACAAATTTACAATCATCCTATTAATAATATGTCATGTTAAAGGGTGTATCCAGCCTAGAATTTTGAAGAATTCTAGAGTATTTCTATTAATTGGCTTTCTCAAGAATTTTTAGGAACTCAATATACAATTCATGGGAATTTTGAGAAATTTCTTTGAACATTTATCATAAATTTTGTATTGTATTTGAAGGTATTTATAAATGTTCAAACATAGGGTGCCGAACTACAAAATAATTAACCCACTGTTGATCCCAACCATTTACCCATCAACACCTAATCAAGCACCTGCAACACCTTCCTCACCTGCAATGGTTGGCTCTAAATAGGCACAGAAAAATTATTGTTGAGTTGAATTCAAAGGAAACAACCCAAAGTATTAATGGAAATCTCACCAAAATAAAACACTTTGGAACCCTATTTGAGTCGTGCAGCTGGAGCTGGTCTCCAGGTCTGCAAACGAAGCAGCAGATTTTGCTTCTACTTATGCACAGTCAAGGATGTGCAAGGTCAACTGACCTCCATTCTTATACATATGAATGACTAAACGATCTCCAATCTTGTTGATTTTTTTTGCTTTTCGTTTATTGGGCTCTGTTTTTGGCCTCCTTTGTGACCAAAAAAAAATAGGTACCACCTCCATTCATCACCAACACCTTCATCAACGCTTGACTATATAGATGAGCTCATGCATAGCTCTAACAGATTCTCAGAAATTCAATAAACCCAGGAGATTATGTATTTTGCTGCGAGAGAATACAACAAAAATCTTTGGGGGAAGGCTGGAATTGTTATATTTTTCACTTACAAATTCAAAAAAAATCACTCAAATCCCTTCCATAACAAAATTCTTAAAAATTTCCAAGTTATTGAATATACCTAAATTTGTAGGTATTTGTTAATTGTTCTTTAAAATTCTAATTGAATACATATGGATTTATTTTCATTTGTTTTATATTCTTAAAAATCCTAATTAAATACACCATAATTTATAAATTATTTTATAATCCTCCACATTTCCAAATGAATACACCCTCCTTAGTCCCTCAAATTTAAAAAAAAAAATCATGAATCTAGTGATCATTCAGAAGGAATTGAACAACTATGTGATCACTACTCTAACCAATCTAATTTTTTATTTTTCTAAAAATTGAATTACGAATTATTATATGTGCATCTTTTAATCTATATATTCAGTTTACACATAAAAATTAGAAATCAGAATGTGTCGTTTGATTCAATTCCTCATTTGTTAGGAATGCTAATGTGTATAGACGCTTTCATTTTATGCTAATGTGATTTGAACTTGTTAACAATGATTAATTTACTAAAAAATATTAAATTGCGTGAATTTGAAATAATTAAATATATTCACAAAATCATTTCATTTTTTTTATTCTTTTCATTCAAGTCTATCACACGTCCATGCAATCATGAAATTCAAATTCAAATATCTTATTAAATAAATAGAGTCTAACGTTATTCTTAATTCACTTTAGAAAATAAGTCTGGTCATATCCGTGGAATAAACTAATAGAGCCAACAAAAGTGGTCCAATAGTATCCTGCCTGTGAGCTAATTATTTCCTCTTCAAAATGACTCAATCAGACCTCCATTCAATCTCATCCGAATCAGAAAAAGAAATAATAACACTAGAAAGAGAAATATAGAACGTGTAGTAAATCCACTCGGAGCTCCATCGGTGGCTCATCGGCTCCACCCGTCTGCCACAGTGCCACTCTCCCACGCCACATCGCCCCAACTTTCAATGTCCCTTTATCATTATTTTATTTCAATTAAAAAAATATAAATACCAATTTTCATAGGTAAAGACCAAAACAGCTTACTGTTTCTACAGGTCGTATTGTCGACGGAGGCTTCTTTTCAATTCAATAATACAAAGACCGAGACTCGTATATCGGTTTCGGTTAAGGCCACGTTTGGATCAATCGAAGTTTAAGGTCTGGGAATGCTATTTTTGAGCTCTCTCTATCAGAATGCCGCAAGTTTCTTCCCTGCCTCGAAGCTCTGGCTATCTCGACGCTCTCACCCAGGAAATCGAGAAGAAGCTCCAGCGGGTATTAAGTTAACTCTTCGTTTCCTGTTTGGTTACCGAGAAAATTTAGGACAATAAGCCAGGAAATTAATTGAATAATTCAATTTCTATTTATTGAGCTCCCCCCACAAATTGACTCTGATACAGTTATTTGGTTTAGTCCAGATACCGGTTTGATTTTTTGTTCGATATCAGAATACATTATTTACTTTAAATTTCTTCGGCAACCAAACGGAAAATCTATCATGCACAGTTTGTTTTTGTAATATGGAATGCTAGATTTGGCATTCTCATCCTTTTTACTGCGGTCGCTTGAGAAATGAATTGGCTAATTTTGAATCAATCATGGAAATGAAGAAGCTAATTGCATGCATCATGCATTGCATCATTAATGTATGTCTTGCTAATTTGTTGTAGGCGCTAGCATCTCCGACGCAGCGGCGCAACTTGTTGCAGGAGTTGTTTGCTGACATAGCTTTGGAGATCGATGAGCGAGCCAAAGGTGAGTTTGTCCATAGAATAGATTAATCGAAAATCGTTTTCTCTTATCCAGATGCTGCTAGAGTAGATAATATTTTAGAGTATGGTTGAATTTGTTGAACCTTTAGAGCATATGACTGACTATGATAGCATTTAGTTTAGACATATTAATGGTGTTTAAGGTCTCATAAGATGGAAGCAAGTCTAATTTGTATGTTGCAGTGAACAAATACTTTCCTGAACTCAAATCAGTTGGGTATTAAAACTTACAGAAATTTATGTTCAACCACACGTGTCAGACGTCACAGGCAATATTTATCAGTGGTGTTCTCATTTTTGGTATTCACTGCATCTCAGATATGATTCTCAGCAGGGAAGAGGATTCAATTTCTCCTGCAGAGGATAGCTTTAATGGTCAGCTATGCTTTTATGATGTGCTCACTGACCATTATGTTCGGGTGCCTGAGAGTGGAAAACGCATCCTTGATTTGATTGTCCAACTTTGGAGCCAGTCATTTGCTTCTCATATTTTTGCCTTGTTATTCCACAAATGGGTATGCAAAGCTGATCCTTTGTTTTGAACTTTTCCAATCTGATTATGATTTGTTTTGAGCTTTCATGTGTATATCAGGTAGATGTAGCAGAAGACAGTAAGTTCTATTTGTTAAACGGACAAGAATGTAGAACGGGTTTGAAAATTTATCAAACTCATTGAACTTGATTTGGAAAGTAATCAGCCTTGTTAATATACAAATTTCTATTTAAAATGAATGACTCAGTTGGTTTTAGACATTCGATAATTTGTGTTTGGATTTGCATACTTTCCTAGGCAGCATTTAGATATCATTTGAGAGAGTTTACCGACGGTGTATTGCTTTGCTTGCATAGCACTGTGGACCCTAGTTATGGCTTATACTTATAGTTAGAACAACAAAATTCTGAATTTAAATTGGTGACAGCTTAAAGTGGGTTGTTGCTTCTTTACACTTTTGCCTTAGTTAAGCACTATGTTGCTGAGGAGTAAATCCTCTATGTTTTTGTTTTTTGTTTTTTGGGCAGCTATTTGAAGCTCAACTTGACAACCATGAAGTTCTTCTTCGTTACTCATCTGCTCTTGTTGAAGGTGCAACAAATATTTTCTGGTACGAATGTTAGTGTATAATTTTTGGTTGTTAATTGTTGATTGGCAGTATACAGAAGTGGTTATAGATGGCTTCGCAGTAATGTGAAATGCCTATTAAATTCTTAATGCCTTTTATTTATTCTACTGGATTCCATGATTTATTTGATGCTACTATGAAAGAAATGAATTTTCTTCTTTCCTTAATTACTGTATCATTCCTAACTTGTATGCATGCACAACATAAAAATATACACTTGTATTTATGTTCTTTGTATTCCCAGTCTATACTTTCATTTGTCTTGGCTTTTAAAAGCAGAAAGAGAGAGATATTGTTTTTAAGAACCTTGTATGAGACATAAACCTCCATAGTATCCTATATTCATAGGAAAACAGTTCTTGAGGATAATGCTTAGTTTTCATTGTTCTTGTCCAACATTAAGCATTTCGTCTTCTGCCTGCTTCTATCCATATATGCTGACAAGTGAACTCTTCAGATAACGAATTTCGTCTTCTGTTACTAGGTTTAGTTGGGGCTTGTATGCACATATATAATTGTACTCTCTATTTTTCTTAACAAACTTTAACGGAACTGCCTGCATATTTGTAGGATTGATGCTCAATCAAATACAAGGCGATTTGAATCCCTTTTTCTTGTAAGAGCCATTTCAAGGACGAAACTTATATACTTTTGTTGAAGAACTGTATCTGATATTTATTATATTTTTGTGTGTTGTACCCTGCCCTTTTGTTTCAGTATCTTCTTGAGGATGTTGCTTTGGAGCCCAAACGGTTAAATAAAATTCCTGTACAGGTCAGGAATTCATGCTCCCTTGTTCCATTTTACAAAGAACTATTCACTTGGTGCTGATTACTGTCATTCTAGCCATGATATTGATTGAGAAGCCAATATCTATTTAGCAATGGCATGCAAAATTAACTTTAGTATTCTTCATTAATTCTCAGGTCCAGCGAGATCTATTTCTTTTACTTTCAAGGTTTATATTTTTTTATAACTCAGGTGGGTATCTGGTAATGCATCTTCAGCCCCTGAATAAGAAATTATAAATTGTCCATTAATTTATTGGTTCATGCAGTTGACAAGCTCGAGGACTTCTTAAGGCAATTTCCTGTTTTTCTGAATGCTTTCCTGGTTGGTGGTCCACCAGACTTCTTTGTTATTGAACTTACAGATCAGGTAAATCTTGAAACAGCCTCCGGCAGTGGCGTAGCCACTTGAAAACCAGAGGGGGCTCAGGCCCCCAGTGGATTTTTTTTGTTACATGCATATGTATATGCAATTATACTAATATTGTTACAATTTTTGTCTTATATTTTCTATTTTTCCACGAACATATCAAATATTATTTAATTATTACTTACTAAGTATCGAAGTTTGAGTGCATCAGTAATTATTTTGCAGACTTTTAGGTACTCAAATTGAAGATAACACAATTACTTATTGGGAAATGAATAAACACATGCTCATGAAATTCTCTAAACCGCCATTATTTATATATATTTATTTTTGTTGCCATTATAATTGTCTATATAAAGTTTGTTTTCTGATATTAATTTTTTTTTAGAATGGACTTAGAACATTGTTAAAAAACTATTTCGACCGGAAAGTACCCTTAGCATTATTTATAAAGTGCATGCCCCCACTTACTTGAATTTCTAGCTACGCTATTGGTCTCCGGAGCACTTACTTTCGTTGAGTTTTTGTTCTTACACTGCATTGATGTTCATGATATTATCAGTTTAATATTCCGGATGATCTTTTCTTTTCTGGTCAGCTTCAAAAACTGAAGGTGGAACCAGTACTGCTGCATTATCTTTCGCACATAAAAGCTCTCCAGGGTAAGTTCTAACCATTTTAGGGTTTCAGATTTAAGGCATTATGTGAACCTGGTATTATATCCACCGTGTATTTTGGTTAATTTATTATTAATTTGTTATTAATTTGTCAGGAATGGAGCTGAGATTGGCCACAAGTACAAGGCTAAAGGCTTGTTTGTATAGCTTCACTTCTCCCGGTGGTCCAATGTACCCCACAAGAACTGTTCGTCATGCTGCCTGGGATGCATTAGATTTGCTTTTTCCAGTGAGTATATTTTTCCCTTTCACAGTTTACTGCTAAAACTGGTTTTGCTGCAACTTAAGTCCAGGTTTTATGTTTGGCATTAAGCTCAAGTAGTTTGCTTTACCATGATTGTATATATGTTATCCAAAATAAAGCATTTATCCACTCTTCCGTGCCAGAAGGCCGGGGAAGAAACAGATCTCAAGTGTTGGAGTCCTGCACATGGATGTAATGGGAAGAATAGCTTGGAACACATTATATACAGGCTGTATGTCACTCCTTCAATCGGTTATTGATGACCGAAGGGTGTAGATGATATAGCTATATGCATATGAACCAAATAGGTTAAATTATGAGATAATTTGCTGATAGGTCTAAAAATAGATAAACTTATAGGAGCTTTTACATTATGTTTTAGAGGTCCTCTGGTTTCGCGGCTTTGTGTGCAAGGAGTAGGATGTTATCCCCACACCCATGTCTAGACAACTTTGAAATGTATGCATTTTGTTTGAGCGAGTGTGGGAGCATAACTTACGTTTTGTTGTGCAGGTTGGGAGGTACCCTCGGCATCTTATAAGCCTGTTCTTCCGATTGCTATATCCATGGTACTGGCCGGCTTCTTGTTGGAATTTTGCAACGGAATGCATAAAGGCGGTATTGTATTCATTGTTAGGAATAATCTATTCGAGTTTGGAGAAGCTGAGGAAGCCAAAGTTTTGAATGCTGAGAACGACTAACGTTGTAGCCTCCTTCCTGTACAGAGTTAAAACTGAAAACTCCTCAAAAGTTGTTTGATGTGTATTGTATATGTGCTTTTGCTCCGTTTTTGCCCTGTTCTGATGGATATGAAATTTTTTTCTCCTCAATTAAAATTCTCATTGTTTGTTCTTCAATTTTTTTCATCGAGGAAATACATCTTTCTTCTGCACTTTGTTGTTTATTTTTGCTTCTCCTCCTATGGAGACTCCTGACGTCTCTCCATATCTAAGCTCCCATCTCCACCTCAAACTTCATCCACCATATCTCAATCCTCTCCTCAACCCTCACCGGTGGCTCTCGACGGCGCGCTGCCTTGGACTCTTTGCCACCAACTACCACCTCTCAACCTAGCGGCTATTTCTGCCTCCGAGTTTCCTCGGTGGGCTGTGGCTCTGGGTTGCATTTAAAGTGCTTATTGCACTCGTTTAAAGCGTGGGTGGTCTTCTCACCCTTATTTTCCGATGGGTTCTTCGGTAACGCCTTCACTTTTTTCATTTTTGGTGGGCCGTGGCTCTGGGTTGCATTTAAAGTGCTTATTGCACTCGTTTAAAGTGCGGGTGATCTTCTCACCCTCATTTTCCGATGGGTTCTTCGGTATCGCCTTCACTTGTTTCATTTTTGGTGGTGTTGTGTTTGCAGTGGTGCGGGGGTTGGTGGTGTTGTGTTTGCAGTGGGAGGGGGTGGGGGCGCTAGGGCGGCTGGGTGAGGCGGCTGTTGGAGTGATGGAGGGTATCCATGTTTTAGATCTAGGGTTTCTTTTGGGCTTTTTAATTTTTAAGTTTTTAGACTTATTTGATGCACACGAGCCTTATTAGTTTATCTGTGTGTATTTCATGTCTCTCTTAAGTTTTCCTTGTTAATCGGCTTTCAATGCTTTGTAATTGTTTGCCGTATTTAATGAAGAAACTTAATTGTCTGATAAAAAAAAACTGTGAAAATCACGCTTCTTAGAGGAAAACGCTATAAACCACAATATCGTATGCGCACACCCAGGGCAGACCTACGATATCTTATGTTCCACAACCGCCTTCCCTACCGGCACTCTAAACCCGATCACTAACTCCCCATGCTCACAAGACCGTTAACAATAAAAATGCCCGGTGGACATTTAGGCTGGCCTCGGCATATTCAGGCGAATTCCATCCATCGACTGCTACAACTTTCTCATAAGAAGTGTGTTTGAACAATGCGCTAGTTTATACGTCTTGTAAAATTTAAATTGGTGTTTGAAAAATGCACAAGTTGATACGTTCAGACCACAAGGCAAGAAACATAGCTCTCCATGAGATTTATTTGATATTCGGAGAACCACCAACTTCTGAATATTTTCAAAAACTGTATCTCTTATAATGCAACCACAATGAAAGCGAGAAAATAAGCAAAGTAAAACAAGAAGCTGGTTTCAAAAGTCTGCTTCTCAAGGTTCATACCTTTGCCCGCAACAGATTGAAAACATGGCTAAAGTTCGTTCGAAAACATAAAGTTCTATTCATTTCCTCCCTATCTCTAGCAAATAAGCAACCTATTTCTTCTACTCAACTATTGAAATTAAATGGCCTATCCATTGATTAGTCTTTGCTAACATTAATATTTATTCAAAACTCCCATAATCATATTTTTGAAACTTTCCAATCTCTAACCATCATAATAATTACTCAAAGACCCTTTAAAACTTTTAATCCATATTTAGTGACTTTTTTTTTCTTTCTATTTTATGAAAACACTACTCCTACTTATAAAACTTTTTTCTTTTTCACTTGTTCATTTTAAGGAGTAATGTTATGACAATTCAACTTTAAACAAGATAATTAAGAACAAAAATTCTTCAAAAATACTTTTAAACTTCAAATTTGAAAAATCTTTATTATCCAATATTAAAAAACTAGGCTAATCAATTATGATTTAGAATTTAATTCTTGAATTTTGTGCCAAAATTCAAGAATTAAATCCTAAACTCTAAGTCAAAAGCACCACCACCCCTACTTAAACAGCCCCCACAACCCTCCCTAAAACTTTCAATATCCTACCGTTAAACTCCAAACAACACGATTTCATTCTTAATTTCAAAAATAAAAAATCAACTATAATATAAAATTTTAATTATAAAAGTGTTTTAAATTTAATTATAAAATAAGAAGTTAAAATCCTAATCATGCATTATACAAAAAAATAACAATAAACATACATAATTATAAAATAATGGACACACCTTAAAGATTAAAGAATTATCATATTCCAACTTTTAAAAAAACCACAATCTTATCAAGAATTAATTAATAGTTTACTCAAATTAAATCAACTCAGACCGCCAAAACACAAGTCACTTCAGTTGAAACATATCTAATATCATTCACTTATCAAAATTTATGAGGACTTACAAACTTCACATGACATTCTGCGAGCTACTTCCAGAATTCACCAACCCAGCACAAAACAAAGTAAAAATCTAGTCATCATTTGAACATTCTAATTTAAAAACTCAACAAGGTAATTCCCGTGCTTGGGACGGAAAATCAATTGTATTCCATGGATATGAAGTCCAAACATGGAAAGCTTGAACCTGAATCATGCTCCAATCATCAGTGGAAGGGGAGGGATTGACAAGAATTTAACCATCCATACCAATGCAATCAATCTAGGCAACAGAGGCATTCACAATCAACCAGCTACTAATGAAATCTTAGCCAGAAATATAATCAGTGTTAACAGTAACCCCTGCTGTCCTTAGCAAATATGCACTGTCAAAAAGCAGGCATATGTGGAACTCCCTCCAGGACTAGGAAGCCCGAAGGCAATGCACATCTCTGATCATCGTTGTGCCTTCTTTAACCCGATTCTAGATGTAGAACCGGTGGATTGTTTAGTCCATACAATTTCTATAAACACGTAATGTCAGGATCAATGCCACAAAAACATGGAAACTATCATTATCCGGGGCAGGATGTTAGCGAAACCTACCATAAATAGCTGGAAACATAACCAGCTAAATCAACTGCACCAAACACAAAGGACAAAACGTAAAATAGTTAACAAGACTGCATAGCCAAGGAAAACAGAGATATCTACCTCATGTGAAGTACGCCACTTTACATGCAGTAGAACCAAACACATTGAAGCAGTGTGTGATTTTCTTTAAGGCTCAATCCTTTCACAACTTGCAGCCAGTTTTGTCTTTGCGTGTGGAGAACAGAGAGATAAGCTTCCCAATTCCATACCCCAACTTGTTGAATGTATAAAAAGGTACTGAAGAAGCTAATGGTCCAAAAGTGGGAGTTCAGTTCAAGTACTGAAACCGTCCCTTAACCCACATATTTAATACCATGTTTAAACAAACATAATAAGATCCCAACTCCACAGGAAGATTCTAAAAGTTCTTTCTACGCTTAATTTCTCTCTCTAGAAAGTAGGACTTCGATACAAATACACAAAATAGATGAGGTTGTCAAATCACGAAGCACCTAATGGGCCATAGAAGATGTAATAAAGTCAAGAATAAAACACAACTGCTTTCTGTTTACTCTTGCATTGCCTCTGCATGGTACTTCTCCAGCTCAGCATCAAGATCTTCAGCAGAAACCTTTTCACCACGGCCTCTTCCACCTCCATTTCCACGTCCACGACCCCCCCTTCTAGGAGCACGGCCACCCCCGCCACGTATACGTCCAAATGCACCACCCCTACTCTGTCCACTGCTCAAAAACCACGAGACATATAAAATCAGGACTCCGGATTAAATTATCATGCAAGACATTTTAGTTAACCATAAGCCAAATCCAACAATGATATAAACTCAGTCTTCCCAAATGGCTCATAGAACATCAGCTATTCTTGAAGCAGTAACTGGGGCATGATTGAACATCAATTTCAGTCCCGTGCATGTGCAAGTATCAACAAGTAAATATGAGGCAGTACAAGACATAATAAAAAGTTGACTGGAATGCAAGACACGAGCTTCGGGGAATGTTACGTAAATCCCCATACATGTATAGAGTGATATGTGAATGCAATCAGACCTATAAAGAGTTCTGTAATGAACTTAGACAGATTTCCATGACTTTCAGCCCCCTCTAATTATAATAGATAAATATTGAATTGTTATTATTTCTAAAGTTAACAGCTTACAATAAAAGATACAAGAATAAAAGATAACAAAGACTCCGGCTTCAAGAGCATCTTCTAAGGAAGATTCTTTGTCAGGTGACAAATTGTTTGACAACTTCGGTCTACGACATTATATAAAAAGGTATAATATTCCACATAATGGTTGCAGACAGAAAAACCTGTGACAATGTCACAACACTCCACATCAAAAAGCACAACTTATAAATACTCACTAGAAAAGAAAACACGGATAAGAATACAAGAATACAGAGCATAAAAAGGAGATTCTCTAAGCTAAAAAGTAGGGTGCGAGACATACCCCCTGGGAACTCCATTTGAGACTCCAAAATTGCCGTTAGCAGGAGGGGGCAAAATAAGAGTCACGCCAGGTGTCGCAATGTTCGTTCCCACAATCTCTATCTTCATCGGTTTCCCATCAAGCTGAACACTGTTGTATCTTTTAACAGCCGCCACAGCATCCTGTCGTCGTGAGAAGACTACTTCTGCTGTCCCCTAAGAAAAAGAGTTTTTGTTCTAAACTACAGAAGGACAGAGAGAATTCTCCAGAAGGACCAATTTATGTAAAACTTGACAAGATACCTTTGATCTCCCACTTCGGTCATAATGTACTCCATAACGTTTCAGGTCACCAACCTCAGAAAACAATTCCTGTACACAGTAAGTTCACATTAGAAAATATGAACCGTGAAATGTTATACTAATGATCAATCCCCAATTCCAAAAAGATTCCATGCCAATGAGAAAAATTATTCGAACTCTAGTTGAATCAATTACATTTGGAAAAGAGGAGATCGAATTACAACATAACATTAATAAAACCCATACCAATACAACAGAACAAACCAAGAATTTCACTAACTGCCAAACATACACGTTTGACGCAGTCCAAGGGAAAAAATAGTAAGGTTCCATCTGGATATGTGGATTCAAATTGAAATCTCGGCATTCAAATTCTTAGTTGTTGCATCAATTACTTAGGGAAGACATTAAAATTGGATTTCTGATGGTTCTTATGATAAATTGAAATAACACTAAACTGTAAATGATTTAAGGGTAGATTTAAAAGAATACTTTTCCCTAGAGTGTTTGAAGTCAACCTTGTCTTGATTAATCAAATTTACAGACGAGTTTTGGTTTACAGAAAAAAACTTATTTGGGTAGCATGATCAAAATCTTAAAGCTTCAATGGGTAGGTAGAAAAAAATTATGCTAAAGCACAAATCATCAAATAATAGAATCAACTTGTTAAGAAACAGATCCAGATTTATTAAACTTTTGAGAGTAACTGATGAATACAAGATTAACAAATACAAAGTTCCAAACTTCCAAGTTAAATTAATCTACGTATTAAGAAAGTAAGGGGAAATCACCTTAATGTCCTCGTTGGAAACGCCATAATCAAGATTGGAGATGTAGAGCTTGGTTCCGGTTTCAATAGCCGAGGCTCTTCCACCCTGAGCAGGGAACGCCACCGCCCCCTGATCCCCATACAAGTCGTGTTGCCACGCGGCCTCCGGCGCCTAAATCCCCAAAATTTATTATTTAGGTTAATTGAATTTCAATTTGAGAAGATAGATCAGAACCAAAGCCAATGATTTGCATCTACCTTGGCCGATGCATACGGCGTCGTACGATTGGCGGCGCGATTGGGCAAGCGTCGGGCTGGTCCGGGCCCGGAGGCACGGCCGCGGCCGCGGCCTCGGGGGTTTCCCGATCCGGATTTCTTGCTGGTCTGGATGAGGTCATCCAGGGACATGCTTAGAGGGTCCTGCATCTTCTTTGACTAGAGAGAGAAACCCTAGGAGAGAGAGATAGGGAGGAGGGGTTAGGGTTTTCTAGCGGAGGTGGAGAAGAAGGTTGAAATTTTGAAGGAACAAAGGTGATGAGAGAGAAGCAAGAGAAAAAAATTGCGTTCGCGGCTGTGTAATTTATACTGGGGGATTCAGATATTTTGAGGGTATAATTCAAAATGAAAATTATTTTGGTTGTCGAGAGGTGTCGTGGTGTAGTTGGTTATCACGTCAGTCTAACACACTCAAGGTCTCCGGTTCGAACTCGGGCGACGCCATTATCCTTTTTTATTATTTTGTTTAAAAATCATATGATTCATTAAATAGGAGCTTATTATTTGATAGGCACACAAGTCAGTAAATATTAAAATGCACTCAAAACTGAAATTTGACTCAGTTTGCACCCAAAACAGGTATTCTGTTATGCAATTTGACTCAGTTTGCACCTAGAACTGGTATTCCGTTACCTTCGTTGCACCATCCGTCAGTCTCGGTTCGAACCCGGGCGACGCCATTATCCGTTTTTATTCTTTTGTTTAAAAAACATATGATTCATTAAATAGGGGCTTATTACTTGATAGACACTCAGAACAAATCAGCGAATATTAAAATGCACTCAAAATTGAAATTTGACTCAATTTGCACTCATAACAGGTATTCTCCATTATGAAATTTGACTCATTTTGCATCAAGAACAGGTATTTCGTTACTTCCGTTGCACCATCCGTCAGTCTCGGTTCGAACCCGGGCGACGCCATTATCTGTTTTTGTTCTTTTGTTTAAAAAACATATGATTCATTAAATAGGGGTTTATTACTTGATAGACACCTACAACAAGTCAGCGAATATTAAAATGCACTCAAAATTGAAATTTGACTCAGTTTGCATCCAGAACAGGTATTCTGTTATGAAATTTGACTCAATTTGCACCCAGAACAGATATTTCGTTACCTTCGTTGCACCATCCGTCAGTCTCTGTTACTAATGTCATTAAAAGTGCTAATGTGATAATAATATTACAAAATTTATAAGAGCAATTAAGTAATTTGTTATATTTTATTAAATTATATATTAAAATTCTTTTAAAAAAATTAAATCTAATTTTATTTACCCTTCCCCTTCCCCTTTCCCTTCCCAACCCACCCGATCGTCTTCCTCTCTACACCACTCCGATCTCCTCCCAGTTCTCACTCTCTCTGCCAAAAATAGGGCTCCAAACCCAAACCCATACCCAAATCAGATTTTCACTTGTTCTCCTGATCTTTTCTCTGTTTTCCCTCGTCAGTTTCGACTTCGAGGTCGCTACCGTCATCATCATCGTGAAGGGAAGCCGGAAATCGAGGCCGCTGAACCCATCACCGTCGCCGCACCGGTGGACCCCAAAAGCTCGGGGACCGCCCAAGCAGTAAGCCCCCGACTCCAAGCCCATAAATATTATCAAGCGATGCTCTTCCGAGCCCATATTGGGCTGCTCCTCGTCGGTTGGAAGCGAGGAGGGTCTGGGTCTGGGTCTGGGTCAGGGTCAGTGGGTACTTCCGATATACAGCTGAGATGTGCTAGATTTTGCAATGCAGGCATACAAAAAAGATGCAAAGGTGGTTCTCTCCGTGTTGGTGGAAGAAGATGATGAGTGGGTGGGCGATTCTAATGGTATCGAAAAAAAGTCTAGTAACGGAAGTGGGCGATTCTAATGGGTGGGCGAAGTGGCAGCGGTCGATGTCGTTGAAAAATGGTGAGTGGGTGGGCGGTGGGGGGAGGTTCAGTAGAGGGAGAGAGGGAGACGAGGATCGGGTGGGTTGGGAAGGAAAGGGTAAATAAAATTAGTTTTAATTTTTTAAAAAGAATTTTAATATATAATTTAATAAAATATAACAAATGTCATAATTACCCCTAAATTTTTTATAATATTATTGCCACATTAGTATTTTTAACGACGTTAGTAACAGAGACTGACAGATGATGCAACGGAAATAACGGAATGCCTATTATGAATGCAAATCGAGATAAATTTCAATTTTTGGTGTATTTTAAAATTCGATAACTTATTCTGGGTGAATATCAAGTAATAAGCCTTAACTAGGAGAACTATACCTAAAACAATTTAGGTATGAATTTGTAAATGTATAATGGCATATGTGTGAATACTTGGTTTTAAGTGAGTAATATATTCTTAGGTAATAAGGAATTTCTGACAAGCATAAATCCAAGGTTTTTTTTGCTCAAAGACACCTCCAAGGTTGCCACAGCAAAAATGTCATCAAATTGATTCTGTTTCCAGTTAAGAGGCCTCAGTACACCAATGCTAAGCAACTACAAAAAGAACAAGCATCGCCATGATCCGAGGTAAAGCTTCTAGACTAGATTCCAAGGTAAGACTTCGGCAGAGAAAAAGATGCTAAGCTGTAACTCTTGATCGACCCTTTGCTATTCTTCTAGCAATCACTCTCCGTCCACCCTTGGTTGCCTTGCTGTTCAATCATGAGATAAATGTGTTAGTCATGCATGCAAAATCTACAGATTACCGGTTCATCTTATGTGGTCAAGTTGAAACTCGAAGATAAGAGATGACACACAACTCATAAAAGCTTGTCCTTTATAAAATATGTATTCTATTAACCTAATGTAACCGCAAAACTAGCAATACATTTTGAAACGTATACAAGTTCAATGACTTCCGAAGTGATCTGAACAGTTACAGCCAATGCTAATTTTAATGACCCATTATCCAGAGATTTAAATTGAACCTGTAATAAGCTAAAACTAATGTTGTCTTTCACAGAAACAAGGCCTCAAAGCATCCGCTTGATCTTTTTCCTTTGTAAACATACAAACCTAAAGGTTGCATAATATATCTACTTGTGCATAACGAATACCATAATACTAATTCTAAAAAGCAGGCTACTATAGGTTAAAAAGAAAGACTTGTAAGAAAACACCAGAGGGACGGAGGGAGAGAGAGAGAGAGACCGAGCCAAAAATCCATGTCTCCTTTTACGCACGATGGTACTGGGTTGGAATGTCCGCTTTGGAAATAACAGCATTGGCTCTGTTGTTGAAGAATCATATCCTGAGGAATAAGACATAGAAAATTTAACCAAAACCAAAAGGAAATACAAAATGGAGCCATGGTCAAAATCACATTTTACATAAGTTTATTGTTTTGCTGTTGGCGTACTTGGCATATATATCCTTTAGGACAGAGAAGATTTACTGTGGGTACTAAAAACATCAGAAGTTTGGCTCCCGGCCTAGAACGACAACTACAATTCTAACAAACTACTACAAGAACATATATACTCTCTATCAGCGACCATCTCTGAAAATACAGTATAAATAAACAAACAAATTTACATTTCCCCCGCATAATCCTAAATCAACATTCAATAGATCACATGAAACATAGCATTCGGATGATCAAACTATGCAGATTTGAAGGTTGTTCCTGTTAATCGGTTATCCTACATGAAAACTCAAACTTTAAACTTTAGTACTCCATCTAAAGATTTTAACCATCTTTTCCTTCTCGGTGTGATGGCATGGTAGAGGATCAATGATTTATATTAGTGCGATTCATAATCATTGCACCCCCCCCCCCCCCCCCCCCCCCCCCCCAGCTTAAGGAATAGGTATGTTAAGTGACACTGAAAATATAATTGGGTGCCTAAACACATAAATTCCAGTTACAAAACAAAAAGTTCCATGTAAGATGCATTAAGCTTCAAGAACAAAATCCATAAAATGCTTAGAACACCAAGCCTGTGAAACTAATTACGTTTCAGATCCCCAACCCGTCAATATATATATCAAATGAAAGTAAGTCCAGGAAAGCACAATTTATATGTATGAAAAGCTTCCAATGAAGATCATGCTTTAGAAGCTCAACCACTTTTTTATACTCATATCATACCACATAACACTGTTTGAAATTTTATTTTGTTTGAAATTAAAACCGAAATCTATGAACTCAATCAATCAACTTTTTCATTCCTATGCAACCAAATGGTTTCCGTGTAGCAAAATTTCCCAAATTAATATTATCTGAATGTTTACGCTCCCAAAAAAAAAAGATGTCTACTTTAGCACAAATTACTGATTTGAATATCTTTCCAAGATTTTCCAAGCAACCAAGCAGTCCCTTAATTCAAAATATTGAAAAGAAAAAAAAACTAACTTTCAGTACAAACCAATTTGAGCATAAATGGCACTCGGAGAGAAAGAGGGAGTACCGTCAGGTAAGAAGAATGGGAGATAAGGGAGGCCGCAAGGGTACACGAAGCATTCAGGGGAGACCCGTTTAAGCGATTCTGTGTCGTTTTGGGGCAGTCGGAAAGAGGTGTCGAAGTTGGAGAGAGATGGGAATAGCTTGGGAGTGATTTCGAGGCCGTGAGATACAATCTGGGTTTTCGAATTTGGGTTCGGGTGACGCAATGGCTTGGATAATATCCGGTTCATAAGGGAGGCTCCGCTTCGAATTAGGGTTTTGGACGCCATTTCTTACAGAGACGGGTGGGGTGTAGGTGGACTTCAAATGAAAAACCAGAAGGCTGGGAAATGGTAAGAAAAAGGGCAACCATACAAGTAAGTAAAAGAGAAGAAAACAAAATAAAAATAAGTAAAAGCGGGCCGATAAATAATAAAAAACAATGAAAATACAAATAAGTTAAAGCGGGATTAAAAAATAATAAGAAAAAGGGAATGAAAATACCAATAAGTAAAAGTGAGGAAAGAAAACAAAATACAAATGAGTAAAAGCGGTACTAGAAAATAATAAGGAAAAGGGAATGAAAATACAAATAAGTAAAAGCGGGGGAGAGAAAATAATAAGAAAAAGGGAATTAAATAGCGAGGCCGGGGACTAGTTTCAAAACCTTAGCATTAGTTTTCTCTTCTATCAGTCCCAAAGAAAAAACAAATAAAGGGGAGGAAGGAGAAGATCTTCTTCCTTTCTCCACTCTACCGTTTTTATTTTCTTTTTTTGGGTTAGTAATAAAAATTCATTGTGGTGATTGTCTGATATGAGTCATGCTCATATTTAGTTTCCTCCTCATTGTTATTTTGCTATTTTTTCAATCCATCCCCTTACCCAAAATCTTCCTTTAAATTTTATTTTTTTCCCCAAATCTTGTTCTACCTTGTTGTTGGAAGAGCTTGCCGTAATATTTCCCATTGATTTTGGTTATAGTAGTTAGATTAGGACTCTTGGTCCTTTATTCGCATTTATGCGCCACTGGATCGCTGGAGATCAAATATTCCTCATATCCGCCCTACTATACATGTTCTTCAACACCATATATGATGGGTTTGACAGTGGTGATTATTTTTTGTGGAGATAGTCTGTTTAGAGTTAGATGCAGTTAGGATTTTGGTTATTTCGGGCTTTGTGGAGCGTGGTTTATAATTTTCATAATTTTAGTGATGTTGATGTTTTAGTTGTTTTGCGTCATTGGTCTGCGTTTGTTTGTCGTATTAGCTTGTAGGTCTTATTGTCATAGCTTGATTTTAATGTTATGCTTGTACCCTTCATTATAATACAATGATATCTATTTTAATAAAAAAAAACAAAGCCATCAAATGATACACCCCGCTCCGGAAATCCAACAGGGTACTGGAGTCACCGGTGCTAGCCGACACCTGGACGCTAAATCCAGGTGACGAAAGCCTATTTAAATGGTGCGTTTTAGGAAGTTTAGTGAAAGGTAAAATAGTAAACACTAAATTACCATTCACCACGCCAACGGTAAATCCAGGGCATAACCGAAATACATGATGATCATAATTAAATAACGTTTTCTTAACCAATTAAAATCCGGTCACACCCTCCGCGGGTGGTGTCAGAGCTGTCATCACATGACTTCCTCCTCATACTCGCTACCTTCCTTAAAAGACCTTAGGGGTGTAAACAATCAAGTGAGTAAACAAATACTAACCCATCAACAAGTAACACATCGACAACACATATTATAACCTAGTAGTAAACAAATCAAGGTACAACATTCATATAACAATATAATAACCAAGTAACCCCGCATTGGCTAGCAATCACATACATCCAATCATCTAAAGACATTTAACACACCAATCATAGTAAATCTTCACACGTTGAAGATGACACATCCAACTCGTGGATAACTAGCATAGTAATAACTCGCTCTCGTCGTCTCTCTACGGACGACAGCGGTCATCTCAACATTGTGCTCTCGTCATCTCTCCTCAGATAGTATCACACGTCTCAACGTCTCACTCGTTCGTACGAAATGAAATCTTAATAATCGGGGTCACCCCCCTCACCATGCCCACTGACCACGATAACAGACATCAATCGGCATAACCCTCGGCTAGTATATCTCATAAGCTGGCATGTCACCTCAGCTATCATATCACGTCATCAGTCGGCATAACCCTCAACTGGCATGTTTCATCGGCTGGAACATCATATCATCAGCCGGCATGTATCATCGGTTAACATCATCGGTTGGCATCACACATACAAGTATCTCAATGACACTATAGCTGCACCAGTCACGTGTACGTGACAGGCTGGGTTTCTTCGCTCACTAGCGTTGTTTAACTAGTATAGAGTGAGTGCAAGAGAATGATCACGTAGAGGCTGGTATGTGGCCTACAGATAGGTACGAAACCAGCAGCCACCATATGGGTATACCAAAACTGACACACGTGCTATGCTGCCATGACTCCTCGACAATCATCGCACCGTCATATGGCTCATGTGCTATGCTTACATGAATCCTCGGTAATCATCGCACCATCATATGACTCATGACCACATAACTGATACATGTGTTATGCCGGTATGAATCTTCGACAATCCTCGCACCACAATACATACTCATGTGTTATGTGGGCATGACTCATCGGCAATCCTCGCACCACAATATATACTCATGTGCTATGCCGGCATGACTCATCGGTAATCCTCACACGACAATACATACACGTGTGTTATGCCAACATGACTCATTGGTAATCATCGCACGATAATACGACTCTTGACGACACGACTGACACATGTGCTATGCCGGCATGACCCTTCTGCAATAGCATCTCAAATGTATAGTCTCTCTCTCGAGTATCGTACACGTCGTTATCGTATTGGTATCTTCGTAACTCACGATTATCATCGTCTCACGTATCTCGAAATTGACCCTCGAGATATCCTAAGAGTGGTAGTTTACACTCATTCTAGAGTAATCACATTTCATTGACATTCTAATAAAGATCTCGGATTCTATCTTCGAGATCTACTACTAAATATTAGTTTATACTTTTTTCGGAGTAATCACATTTCATCGAAATTCTAATAAAGATCTCGGATTCTATCTTCGAGATCTACCACTAAATATTAGTTTATACTCTTTTTGGAGTAATCACATTTCATTGACATTCTAATAAAGATCTCGGATTCTATCTTCGAGATCTACCACTAAATATTAGTTTATACTCTTTTCGGAATAATCACATTTCATCGACATTCTAATAAAGATCTCGGATTCTATCTTCGAGATCTACCACTAAATATTAGTTTATATTCTTTTAGGAATAATCACATTTCCATTAGGTCCACAAACACCAAATATCATAACGATCATATGCCAAGCTCTGAATCTAGTTCATGGAATCGTCTAGGATCTCTAACATCCTTCTAACACAATAATCTAGCCAACATCCTCAAACATCAGAATGAAGACATTCATCATCAAACTCATTCCATACATACATGTAAGCAACCAAACACAATCAACAGTCCACTCATAACCATTCAATCACATCCATCCATCACATATTTAATCATCTATCAATGCATAATTATAAATTGGGGAGAATTCCACTCATAGTACTTCGGGGAGAACTCACCCGGATGGGTCCACTATTGCACGTACATCTAGGCGTTCATTCTCGGAAGTCCCCACGAGTTCTGTCTCGATCCATACGGCTCATCGGACTTTCCACTGATATAATACCTCGTAAACAAGATTAATTAACATTAATAAATCATGATTTAATCATTACAATCAAAACCTTAACCCCCAGACGCCTACTTTATTTAACGTTAATCAAAATAACTTAGGACGTCCGGAACTAGTCCTAAACGAACTCCAATGGACTCCATACCTATGCCATCGGATCCGGAACGTCGAATTACATAAATCACGAATTGTAGGGACTCGAGGATGGGCCCTGTAACAACCCGGAATTTCAATTAGTGGATTTACGTAAATTATTTATGTAAAAGAACGATTTTACCCTTGCTTGTTAAGGGCGTGGAAATCAAATTTTGTTTCGGAATATTTTAGGTGGTGTTTTGGATACCGTTGCGTAGGTCTCCAACTCACGAGTTCGTAGACAAGTGGCACGCAAGAAACGGAGTTCGTGTACAAAAGTTACGGGTCTAGTTGTTCAAGGGCATTTTGTTAAATTTGGCTTGGGAGTAGATATTTTTAACCCCCAAAACCTTTACTTCATCTTCATTTCCTCATCTTTTCTCTGTAAAACACACCCACTCGAACCCGTGAGAAAACACCCCAAAACCCACAAAGTCAACTTTTGATTCAAGGCTTTAACTTCCATTTTTGATCCATTAATCGTATTCTACTCCTTCCCACGATCACAACCGTACCAACCATCGAAGGAGAGGACCACTAGGGAAGCCGAACCGAGTATAGGAAGTTTCGGATCTTCCGATCGATTTTTCGGCTTACACAGGTACGTGTTTGTGGTTTTGAGGTTATATTTTGGATGGTTGTTGTCTATGGGAATTTGGAGTGCTTTAAATCCCTTGTCTTACAGGTGGAAACCAGTTATTTAAATCCCTAAGAGGAAATTCTGCCGAAGTCTTGGTAGAAGTCTAATAATTTATAATTTTGGATTGAAGGGTAATTTGGGAACTTTTCCTTAGATTGTCAGACGGGACAGGATTCTTCCTGGGTTTCGAGGGGAAATTCGGGACGGGTCCTGACAATTGGTATCAGAGCACTAGGTTTAAATTCCTGTAGACCGTACACTTAGTGTACAATTATTTTGGTATTGATGAGTTATAGTTCTTTTCAGCGTAATGCCTCTGAGACGCGAGTCCCGTTAACAGTCTGGAAACAGTGGGGACACACATGAACCCGCAGTGGAGCCTGATTTGAGGCAAACACTGGAACAATTGGGTCACACTTTGACTTCTATACTTCAGAGTAGGGCTGCTACTGAAGGTTCGGACATTGAGAAAGCCCAGAGATTAGGGGCTACAATATTTATGGGCAACTCTAGCCCAGAGGATGCAACGGAGTGGATTACTCATTTAGAGCGAGTGTTCTCAGTTATGAGATGTCCTCAGGGGGACAGGGTGCTGTTAGCCACTTTTCTGCTATGTGGTTTCGCTTATCATTGGTGGAACGTATTAGAGCTATCAGGCTGGGATGTCAGTACAATTACATGGGCGACTTTTCGGGAGCAGTTCCTTGAGTAATTTTACCCTTGCTCGTACCGAGATGCCAGGAAGGCTGATTTCTTGCACTTACAGCAGGGAGATATGACAGTGGCTCAGTATGAGCAGAAATTCATAGAATTGGCTCGTTTTGCACCGGCTCTGGTGGCAACCGAGAGGGACAAGCGACGCAGATTTGAAAATGCACTGAGGGGCGAACTTCGGTCAGCGGTAACGGCTGTAGTTCATACTTCCTTGAGAGCCGTGTCTAACGCTGCAGCTCGTGTAGAGTTGAGCATGAGTTTGCCAGTCCAACATCAGTTTAGTGGTTCCAGGCGACATTGGGATCGCTGGGATATTGGAGCCTCTAGTCAGGGACCGTCCAAGAGAGGCAGTTTCAGTTCTGGATCTACTAGGGGTGCGGGATCCGGAGCGGGATCCGGATCAGGCAGTGGCGGAGCCAGACATGCACCGTACAGAATGGCACCGATAGAATTGCGAGAGTTGAAGACTCAGTTGCAGGACTTGGTGAATATGGGATTTATTAGCCCAAGTGTTTCACCTTGGGGTGCACCAGTGTTATTTGTGAGGAAAAATGATGGTGGTCTGAGGTTATGTATCGACTACTGGCAGCTAAACAGGGCTACGGTGCGGAATAAGTATCCTCTGCCAAGGATAGATGATTTGTTTGATCAACTTAAGGGGGCAAGATATTTTTCGAAAATTGACCTTCGATCCGGGTACCATCAGTTGAGGATCAGGAAAGGGGATGTTCAGAAAACAGCTTTCAGGACTCGTTATGGTCATTATGAGTTCCTGGTGATGCCATTCGGGTTGACTAATGCCCCAGCATCATTTATGGATTTGATGAACAGGGTGTTCCAAAAGTATTTGGATCGGTTTGTGATTGTGTTCATCGATGACATCTTGGTGTATTCAAGGAGTGTCAAGGCACATGAGAAGCATTTAAGGTTGGTGCTGAATATGCTTAGGAAAAAGCATTTGTTTGCCAAATTCAGTAAATGCCAGTTTTGGATGACAGAAGTGGGATTCTTAGGTCATGTGATTTCGGCTGAGGGTATCAGCATAGATCCCCAAAAGGTTGAGGCAGTGGAAAACTGGGAGCAACCGAGGACAGTGACAGAGGTGAGGAGCTTTCTGGGTTTGGCAGGATATTATCGACGGTTCGTAGAAGGATTTTCTATGATAGCAGGCCCGTTGACTCGGTTGACTAGGAAAGGAGTCAAGTTTGATTGTGGTGCTGATTGTGAATAGGGATTTCAGGAGCTGAAGAGGAGGTTGACTTCTGCTCCAATATTAACCCTTCCTGATGATATTGGGGGATTCGAGGTGTATAGTGATGCATCATTGCGGGGTATAGGCTGCGTATTGATGCAGCATGGGAAGGTGATAGCGTATGCTTCTAGACAACTTAAACCCCATGAGTTGAATTACCCCACACATGATTTGGAGTTAGCTACAGTGGTGCATGCAGAAAATCTGGCGACATTATTTGTACGGGGAGACGTGTCGGATCTTCACCGACCATAAGAGTTTAAAGTATTTGTTCACCCAAAAGGACCTGAATCTGAGGCAGAGAAGATGGCTTGAGTTAATAAAGGATTATGATTGTACTATAGAGTACCATCCAGGAAAGCCAATGTTGTGGCGGATGCCTTGAGCATGAAATCCATGGGTTCTTTGGCCCATTCACACACAGTCTACCTACCATTGTTGTTAGAGTTCCGTAGAGCGGGGATTGTATTTGACATGGATAACCAGGGGGCTTTATTGGCTAGTTTCCATGTGAGGCATGTTCTGATTGATCATATTATTGAGGCTCAACTCCAGGACCCTACATTGTGCATTATCAGGATGGAGTTGGAGGCTGAAAACAGGCAGGACTATGCGCTTAGGGATGATGGAGCCTTGGTTAGGGATGGCCGGTTGTGCGTACCGAATGAGCTAGAGCTAAAGAGGGAAATTCTGGATGAGGCTCATAGTTCGGCTTACGCTATGCATCCAGGAGGTACCAAGATGTATCATACCCTAAGGAAACACTATTGGTGGACTGGGATGAAAAGGGAAATTGCTGAGTTTGTGAGTAGATGCCTGACATGTCAGCAAGTGAAAGCAGAGAGGCAGAAACCATATGGGGCACTTCAACCATTACCTATTCCGGAATGGAAGTGGGATCACATTACGATGGATTTTGTGTATAAACTTCCAAGGACACAGAAGGGACATGATGGGATATGGGTAATTGTTGATAGACTCACGAAGTCTGCACATTTCTTGCCAGTGCGGGAAGATTTTCGGATGAGTCGGTATGCCAAATTGTTTGTTGATGAGATCATACGGCTACATGGGACTCCAAAGTCAATTGTTTCGGACATGAATCCTAGATTTTCCTCTAGGTTTTGGCGGAGTTTGCAAAAGGCTTTTGGCACTACCTTAAATTTTAGTACAGCTTTTCATCCTCAGACGGATGGTCAGTCTGAGAGGACAATCCAGGTTTTGGAGGATATGATGAGAGCTTGTGTACTGCAGTTTAAAGGGAACTGAGATTCACACCTGGCTCTGATGGAATTTACTTATAATAATAGTTATCAGTCGAGTATTGGGATGTCTCCTTTCGAGGCACTGTATGGGAGGTAGTGCAGGACACCGTTATGCTAGAACGAAGTGGGTGAAAGGAAACTGGTAACACCAGAGTTAGTGGATACGACTGAGGAAAAGATAAGAATCATCAAAGAAAGGTTGAAGACAGATCAAGATCGCCAGAAGAGCTATGCAGACCGTCGAACCAGAGACCTTAAATTTGAGATTGGAGACTGGGTGTTCTTGAAATTATCTCCTTGGAAGGGAGTGGTACGTTTTGGTAGACGAGGGAAACTGAGTCCTTGCTACATTGGGCCGTATGAGATTTTGGAGAGGATAGGACCAGTGGCATATCGTCTTGCTTTACCATCAGAATTATCCAGAGTTCATAATGTTTTCCAAGTATCCTTGCTCCGGAAATATCTGTTTGATGAGTCTCACGTATTGGAAGAGCAGCCACTTGAGCTGAAGGATGATTTGACCTTTGAGGAGCAACCAGTGCAAATTTTGGATTGGAAGGAGAAGGTACTGCGCAGAAACAGTATTCCTCTAGTTAAAGTGTGGTGGAGGAATCATAACGTGGAGGAAGCCACGTTGGAAACTGCGACTTTAATGCTGACGCAGTATCCTCATTTGTTCCAAGGGTAGAGTTGAATTTCGAGGACGAAATTTCTTAAGAGGGGTGGATTGTAACAACCCGGAATTTCAATTATTGGATTTACTTAAATTATTTATGTAAAATGACGATTTTACCCTTGCTTGTTAAGGGCGTGGAAATCAAATTTTGTTTTGGAACATTTTAGGTGGTGTTTTGGATACCGTTGCGTAGGTCTCGAACTCACAAGTTCATAGATAGGCGGCACGCGAGAAACGGAGTTCGTGTACGAAAGTTACGGGTCTAGTTGTTCAAGGGCATTTTGGTAAATTTGGCTTGGGAGTAGATATTTTTAACCCCCAAAACCATTACTTCATCTTCATTTCCTCATCTTTTCTCTGTAAAACATTCCCACTCGAACCCATGAGAAAACACCCCCAAAACCCACAAAGTCAACTTTTGATTCAAGGCTTTAACTTCCATTTTTGATCCACTAATCGTATTCTACTCCTTCCCACGATCACAACCGTACCAACCATCGAAGGAGTGGACCACGGGGGAAGCCGAACCGAGTATAGGAAGTTTCGGTTCTTCCGATCGATTTTTCGGCTTACACAGGTACGTGTTTGTGGTTTTGAGGTTATATTTTGGATGGTTGTTGTCTATGGGAATTTGGAGTGCTTTAAATCCCTTGTCTGACAGGTGGAAACCAGTTATTTAAATCCCTAAGAGGAAATTCTTCCGAACTCTTGGTAGAAGTCTAATAATTTATAATTTTGGATTGAAGGGTAATTTGGGAACTTTTCCTTAGATTGTCAGACGGGACAGGATTCTTCCCGGGTTTCGAGGGGAAATTCGGGACGGGTCCTACAGGCCCCACGCGCCCCCACGTGCCCTGGAACCCTAGGGGGTGCGACTGCGGCTTTCAGTCGCCCCCTACCTCCCTTCAGAGTCCCTCGTCGGCGCCTGGCCAGAAACTCCATTAAAGCAAGTTCAAGCTTTTTCTGCAACTTTCTCAAAAATCAACCCAAACCTACAAATCAATAGTCTAAATCCATCTACTCAATCCCAAGAATCCAAATCGGAAGTCCAAATCGAGAACCATTACCTATGGTGGCCGGGAATTGCCCCGAAAGGCGCGGTGACCCATTCCTTTCGCGGCTTGCTGCGCCGCTTACAATAGACGACGGCCTCGATGGTTGGGAATGAGACGAAGAAGATGGTGGTGGAGTGATGGCCTGAGTCGTCGCCGTTTGGTGGTGGCCATAAGGACGTGTGGGTGGGTTTTCCATGAGAAATCGCAGGAAGGAGAGAGAGAAGGAAAAAAAAAAAGTCAGTCTGACCAATGAGAGGAGAGAGAGAATCTTTTATAATTTTAAACTTTTCTCAAATTTATCGTTACGTCCCGATCGTTCTAGATCCGTAACTTTCTCGTTCGAACTCCGATTTTCACGTGTCATATGTCTACGCACTCGTGAGATTGAGAGCTACCTAATGGTACAAAGGAATTCCCAGAAGGAGCTCTCAATCAAAAATTGACTTTCGGGCCTTCGTGAATTTCAGGGCCAAAACGGTAATTTCGTAAGTTCAGACTTTCATTTACGGCCCAACAACCTTCTTTGAGCCTTCTCTCGATCCCATCTCCATACTTTAGTATGCGTCCAAACTTTAATCTAACCCGTAATCTTCTGATTATTTAATTAATTTGAAATTCTACTTTTATTTTCCAGGACGGATAGTATCAGGAAATAATAAGAAAAAATGAATAAAATTACAAATAAGTAAAAGCCAGAAAAGAAGACAAAATACAACTAATTAAAAGCGAGGCTTGGAAATAATTAGAAAAAGGGAACGAACATACAAATAAGTAAAAGCAGGGTCTGAAACTAATAAGAAAAGGGAATGTAAATACAAATAAGTAAAAGGAAAGCAGGAAAATAATAAGAAAAAGGGAATGAAAATACAAAATAAGTAAAAAATAATACGCAATAGGGAATGAAAATATGAAACAAAAATACAAATAAGTAAAAGCGAGAAAAAGGGAAACAAACAAACAATAGAAACAGGGAAGAAAAATACAAATAAGTAAAAGTGGGATTAGAAAATAAAAAGAAAAAAGGAAAGAAAATACAAATAAGTAAAAGCTAGAAAAAAGGAAAGAAAATACAAATAAGTAAAAGCTAGAAAAAGGGAAACAAATACAAATAAGTAAAAGTAGGATTGGAAAATAATAAGAAAAAGAGAATGAAAATACAAAGTAAAAGCGGAATTGGAAAATCATAAGAAAAGAGAATGAAAATACAAAGAAGTAAAAGCGGAATTGGAAAATAATAAGAAAAAGAGAATAAAAATACAAATAAGTAAAAGATATAGAAAAGGGAAAACAAAAATAAAATTTGAGGGCCCAACCGGGTTCGAACCGGTGACCTCTTGATCTGCAGTCAAATGCTCTACCACTGAGCTATGGACCCACTTGCCTATTAATTCCTCTTTTAAATAATTTACATTAGCTATAAACTCTGATTCGTAACCTATAAACGTATGTCATGTTTTAGGTATTCAAATTATGTCTATATTTTTTTGTTTTTAAAGAAATTGTGTTTAAGAATTTAATCAACAAACATGTTTTGGGTATAATAATAAAATAAATAAATTAGAATGCACCTAAAACTTGCTCAAACATGAAATATCATTAGACCGTAAAATTATTGTCTTCTTATTTTAGTCTAATCAATAATTTTTGGTATTTTATCTTTTCTTGTAGTGGTAAAGATGAGCTGGTTCAATAATCGGTGAGACCTATAACGCGGTTCTCCCACTTAAGTTACCTTAGCCCAAGGCCATGCTATTCAATTATATAGAGTCAAATTATCAAACTCCACACAACAACTCCTAAGTCGTAGTGTTGTTAATACTTTTTGCATATAATCATAAAGTGAAATTTGAATTTCTTTTCTGGTTATAGACTATAGCAATTAAGTACGTGCATTTTGAAGCTCCATTGAATTGCACATTTGCATAACGTATTACAAGGCCTTTCAAGCTTGCCAAAAACTGCCGATGAATCATGAGCTTGCCGTGGCCATTGGCCTAGTCTTGGCAAGAAGACATCACAAATATATTTAACGTAACGTACTAATCAATAATAATATTCTACGAAAATTAGGGGAAAAAAATTAACAAGTAATAGTTGTAATAATATAGATATAATCAAATGTAATTAATTAATTGAAATTACATGAAATAATATCCATATTTAATTTCTAGGGAGGCAGCATCAAGTCGTCAACCTGATTACTTCGCCTCTCACCCTCCCACAAGGCCAACGACCGTACCACGAAAGCTGATCCGCCACAATCAAACCAGCAAACACTGTAGGCACAAAGAAATCCAAGTTGGACCGCCAAACCATGTGAACCAGAAAGCACATTGCCTCCCTAGGATTATCCTAGGGTATCCTAACAAATCCCTCGCCAGCACAGGATTTGGAGAAAGGCGAGGATGGGGATATGGCCGTGACGAATGCCACCTCATGAGAAAAAGACGCCACATCCACTGTTATTATGAGAAGAAGAGTCCAGGTGGCCGCATACAAGAACATAGCCAACCTTGACGCGACCGCTTGAAAAATGGAGTGGAAGAACGAGAGAGACATGAGAATGTGACAAAAAATTTGGAGTTTGAGGAGGAAGATGAAGGAGGGTTTTAGAATGTTAGCATGTTGACAATATTTATGGGACGGAATAGAAGGGGTGGAAGCACGTTGTACATTAGACTGCTTAACAAGTATCAATTTTCATGTGTTCGTGGTTCTCAAGTGATTTTACGAAATTGCCCTTAGAGGCTCCCACGATTTTCTTATGTGATTGGATGTTGGACAGTTTTTACGCAATTGTCCCTTGGAGCTTCTCGAGATCTTAGGACGGACAAGGTGTTGTGTAAGTAAGTTACAAGTCGAGTTGGATGAACTAAAAAATACAAGAAGCTTGATTTAGTCTAAGTATTGTCTTACCGGCCACGTGATCATGTCATGACATTAACAACTCACTTTACATAATTTAGATATTAGGAAATGATTGTCTGTAATGCCAACATAACTAATACAGGAAAAACTAACAATATTCTTGCAATGCATTATAAATCGGATCACAATCTAATACAAATAGATCAAACTTTGACCACATTTAGATTACATCACTTGTAGTTGTACATTGAATTTTTCAAATTTGAAAATTATGATCTTTGCCCCTCTAGTTTAAGTTAAGTTCTATATTGATCCACGTAATATTAATTTTTACAATTTTAGACGGGTAATTTATCAATACGTTGTTGCAATTTTATAATGACATTAATTTTGTCAAATTTGTTTTGGACGAAATTGGCAATGAGAGATGAATGCCACACATATCAGTTGTGCCTGAGCGTTAGAAAATTTTGACAAAATTCTCTGTCCTTGTAACCAAAATTATAATTTGGACCTAAAAGTTATCATCACAAATTTCAAGAACTCAAACTCCATACCTAATGGGTTGATGAAGCAATCCAAATATTCCCAAATTTACCCATGCAAGTCTAGGATAGGCAAAGCCAAAGCAATTTCGAACCGGAGACCTCTTTATCTGCATTCAAATGCTCTACCACTGAGCTATAGACCCACTTGCCTATTAATTCCTCTTTCAATTAATTTAAATTATCTATAAACTCTTATTCGTAACCTATAAACGTATGCCATGTTTTAGGTATTCAAATTATGTCTATATTTTTTTGTTTTTAAAGATATTGTGTTTAAGAATTTAATCAACAAACATGTTTTGGGTATAATAATAAAATAAATAAATTAGAATACACCTAAAACTTGCTCGAACATGAAATATCATTAGACCGTAAAATTATTGTCTTCTTATTTTAGCCTAATCGATAATTTTTGGTATTTTATCTTTTCTTGCAGTGGTAAAGATGAGCTGGTTCAATAATCGGTGAGACCTATAACACGGTTCTCCCACTTGAGTTACCTTAACCCAAGGTCATGCTATTCAATGATATTGAGTCAAAATATCAAACTCCACACAACAACTCCTAAGTCATAGTGTTGTTATTCCTTTTTGCACATAATCATAAAGTGAAATTTGAATTTCTTTTCTGGTTGTAGGCTGTAGCAATTAAGTACGTGCATTTAGAAGCTCCATTGAATTGCACATTTGTGTAACGTATTACATGGTCTTTCAAGCTTGCCAAAAACTGCCGATGAATCATGAGCTTTCCGTGGCCATTGGCCTAGTCTTGGAAAGAAGACATCACAAATATATTTATCGTAATGTACTAATCAATAATAATATTCTACAGGGAGAAAAATTTAACAAGTAATAGTTGTAATAATATAGATATAATATAATCTAATTAATTAATTGAAATTACATGAAATAATATCCATATTTAATTTCTAGGGAGGCAGCATCAAGTCGTCAACCTGATCACTTCGCCTCTCACCCTCCCACAAGGCCAACGACCGTACCACGAAAGCTGAACCGGCCACAATCAAACCGGCAAACACCGTAGGGACGAAGAAATCCAAGTTGGACCGCCGAACCATGTGAACCGGAAAGCACATTGCCACCCTAGGATTATCCAAGGGTATCCTAATAAATCCCTCGCCAACACAGGATTTGGAGAAGTGCGAGGAAGGGGATATCGCCGTGACGAATGCCACCTCAGGAGAGAAAGACGCCACGGCCACTGTTATTGTGAGAAGAAGAGTCCAGGTGGCCGCATATAGGAACATAGCCCACCTAGACGCGGCCGCTCGAAAAATGGAGTGGAAGAACGAGAGAGACATGAGAATGTGACAAAAATTTTGGAGTTTGAGGAGGAAGGTGAAGATGACGGAGGGTTTTAGAGTGTTGGCATGTTGACAATATTTATAGGATGGAATGGAAGGGGGTGGAAGCACGTTGTACGTTAGACTGTTTAACAAGTCTCGATTTTCATGTGTTCGTGGTTCTCAAGTGGTTTTACGAAATTGCGCTTAGAGGTTCCCATGATTTTCTTCTGTGATTGGATGTTGCACAGTTTTTACGAATTGTCCCTTTGAGCTTCTCGAGATCTTAGGAGGGACAAGGTGTTGTGTAAGTAAGTTACAAGTGGAGTTTAATACAAGAATAACTAACAATATTCTTGCAATGCATTGTAAATCGGATCACAACCTAATACAAATAGATCAAACTTTGACCACATTTAGATTACATCACTTGTAGTTGTGCATTGAATTTTTCAAATTTGAAAATTATGATCTTTGTCCCTCTAGTTTAAGCTAAGTTCCATATTGATCCACGTAATATTAATTTTTACAATTTTAGATGGGTTATTTATCAGTACGTTGTTGCAATTTTATAATGACATTAATTTTGTCAAATTTTTTTTGGACGAAATTGACAGTGAGAGATGAAAGCCACACACATCAGTTGTGCCTGAGCGTCATAAAATTTTGAATAAATTCTTTGTCCTTGTAACCAAAATTATAATTTGGCCCTAAAAGTTATCATAACAAATTTCAGGAACTCAAGCTCCATACCTACTGGGTTGATGAATCAATCCAAATATTCCCAAATTTACCCATGCAAGCCTAGGATAGGCAAAGCCAAAGCAATTTCGAACCGGTGACCTCTTGATCTGTAGTCAAATGCTCTACCACTTAGCTATGGACCCACTTGCCTATTAATTCCTCTTTTAATTAATTTAAATTATCTACAAACTCTTATTCGTAACCTATAAACGTATGCCATGTTTTAGGTATTCAAATTATGTCTATATTTTTTTTTTTTAAAGAAATTGTGTTTAAGAATTTAATCAACAAACATGTTTTGGGTATAATAATAAAATAAATAAATTAGAATGCACCTAAAACTTGCTCGAACATGAAATAATATTAGACCGTAAAATTATTGTCTTCTTATTTTAGTCTAATCGATAATTGTTGGTATTTTATCTTTTCTTGTAGTGGTAAAGATGAGCTGGTTCAATAATTGGTGAGACCTATAACACGGTTCTCCCACTTAAGTTACCTTAGCCCAAGGCCATGCTATTCAATTATATAGAGTCAAAATATCAAACTTCACACAACAACTCCTAAGTCGTAGTGTTGTTAATCCTTTTTGCACATAATCATAAAGTGAAATTTGAATTTCTTTTTTGGTTGTAGGCTGTAACAATTAAGTACGTGCATTTACAAGCTCCATTGAATTGCACATTTGCGTAACGTATTACAAGGCCTTTCAAGCTTGCCAAAAACTGCCGATGAATCATGAGCTTGTCGTGGCCATTGGCCTAGTCTTGGCAAGAAGACATCACAAATATATTTAACGTAACGTACTAATCAATAATAATATTCTACGAAAATTAGGGAAAAAAATTAACAAGTAATAGTTGTAATAATATAGATATAATATAATCTAATTAATTAATTGAAATTACATGAAATAATATCCATATTTAATTTCTAGGGAGGCAGCATCAAGTCGTCAACCTGATCACTTCGCCTCTCACCCTCCCACAAGGCCAACGACCGTACCACGAAAGATGAACTGGCCACAATCAAACCGGCAAACACCGTAGGCACGAAGAAATCCAAGTTGGACCGCCGAACCATGTGAAGCGGAAAGCACATTGCCACCCTAGGATGATCCAAGGGTATCCTAACAAATCCCTCGCCAGCACAGGATTTGGAGAAGGGCGAGGAGGGGGATATGGCCGTGACGAATGCCACCTCAGGAGAGAAAGACGCCACAACCACTGTTATTGTGAGAAGAAGAGTCCAGGTGGCTGCATACAGAAACATAGCCCACCTAGACGCGGCCTCTCGGAAAATGGGGTGGAAGAACAAGAGAGACATGAGAATGTGACAAAAATTTTGGAGTTTGAAGAGGAAAGTGAAGATGAAGGAGGGTTTTAGAGTGTTGGCTTGTTGACAATATTTATGGGACGGAATAGAAGGGGGTGGAAGCACGTTGTACGTTAGACTGTTTAACAAGTCTCAATTTTCATGTGTTTGTGGTTCCCAAGTGGTTTTACGAAATTGTCCTTAGAGGCACCCACGATTTTCTTCTGTGATTGGATGTTGCACAATTTTTACGTAATTGTCCCTTGGAGCTTCTCGAGATCTTAGGACGGACAAGGTGTTGTGTAAGTAAGTTACAAGTGGAATTTAATACAGGAAAAACTAACAATATTCTTGCAATGCATTGTAAATCGGATCACAATCTAATACAAATAGATCAAACTTTGACCACATTTAGATTACATCATTTTTAGTTGTACATTGAATTTTTCAAATTTGAAAATTATGATTTTTGTCCCTCTAGTTTAAGCTAAGTTCCATATTGATCCACAAAATATTAATTTTTACAATTTTAGATGGGTAATTTATCAATACGTTGTTTCAATTTTATAATGACATTAATTTTGTCAAATTATTTTTGGACGAAATTGGCAGTGAGAGATTAATGCCACACATTTCAGTTGTGCTTGAGTGTTAGAAAATTTTGACAAAAATCTCTGTCCTTGTAACCAAAATTATAATTTCGCCATAAAACTTTTCATCACAAATTTCCGGAACTCAAGCTCCATACCTACTGGGTGGATGAAGCAATCCAAATATTCCCAAATTTACCCATGCAAGTCTAGGATAGGCAAAGCCAAAGTAATTTCGAACCAGTGACCTCTTGACCTCTTGATCTGCAGTCAAATGCTCTACCACTGAGCTATGGACCCACTTGCCTATCAATTCCTCTTTTAATTAATTTAAATTATCTATAAACTCTGATTCGTAACCTATAAACGTATGCCATGTTTTAGGTATTCAAATTATGTCTATATTTTTTTGTTTTTAAAGAAATTGAGTTTAAGAATTTAATCAACAAACATGTTTTGGGTATAATAATAAAATAAATAAATTAGAATACACCTAAAACTTGCTCGAACAAGAAATATCATTAGACCGTAAAATTATTGTCTTCTTATTTTAGTCTAATCAATAATTGTTGGTATTTTATCGTTTCTTGCAATGGTAAAGATGAGCTGGTTCAGTAATCGGTGAGACCTATAACATGGTTCTCCCACTTGAGTTACCTTAGCCCAAGACCATGCTATTCAATTATATAGAGTCAGAATATCGAACTCCACACAACAATTCCTAAGTTGTAGTGTTGTTATTCCTTTTTGCACATAATCATAAAGTGAAATTTGTATTTCTTTTCTGGTTGTGGCTGTAGCAATTAAGTACGTGCATTTAGAAGCTCCATTGAATTGCACATTTGCGTAACGTATTACATTGTCTTTCAAGCCTGCCAAAAACCGCCGATGAATCATGAGCTTACCGTGGCCATTGGCCTAGTTTTGGCAAGAAGACATCACAAATATATTTAACGTAACGTACTAATCAATAATAATATTCTACGAAAATTAGGAAAAAAAAATAATAAGTAATAGTTGTAATAATATAGATATAATCTAATCTAATTAATTAATTGAAATTACATGAAATAATATCCATATTTAATTTCTAGGGAGGCAGCATCAAGTCGTCAACCTGATCACTTCGCCTCTCACCCTCCCACAAGGCCAACGACCGTACCACGAAAGCTGAACCGGCCACAATCAAACCAGCAAACACTGTAGGCACGAAGAAATCCAAGTTGGACCGCCAAACCATGTGAACCGGAAAGCACATTGCCTCCCTTGGATTATACGAGGGTATCCTAACAAATCCCTCGCCAGCAAAGGATTTTGGAGAAGGGCAAGGAGGGGGATATGGCAGTGACGAATGCCACCTCTGGAGAGAAAGACGACACGGCCACTGTTATTGTGAGAAGAAGAGTCCAGGTGGCTGCATACAGGAACATAGCCCACATAGACGCGGCCGCTCGGAAAATGGAGTGGAAGAACGAGAAAGACATGAGAATTTGACAAAAAATTTGGAGTTTGAGGAGGAAGGTGAAAATGAAGGAGGGTTTTAGAGTGTTGGCATGTTGACAATTTTTATGGGATGGAATAGAAGGGGGTGGACACACTTTTTAGGTTAGACTGTTTAACAAGTCTCGATTTTCATGTGTTCGTGGTTCTCAAGTTGTTTTACGAAATTGCCCTTAGAGGCTCCCATGATTTTCTTCTGTGATTGGATGTTGCACAGTTTTTACGTAATTGTCCCTTGGAGCTTCGCGAGATCTCAGGACGAACAAGGTGTTGTGTAAGTGAGTTACAAGTGGAGTTGGATGAACTAAAAAATACAAGAAGTTTGATTTAGTGTAAGTATTGTTTTACCGGCCACGTGATCTTGTAACATTTGACTTTACATAGTTTAGATATTAGGAAATGATTGTCTGTAATGCCAACAGAACTAATACATGAAAAACTAACAATATTCTTGCAATGCATTGTAAATCGGATCACAATCTAATACCAATAGATCAAACTTTGACCACATTTAGATTACATCACTTGTAGTTGTACATTGAATTTTTCAAATTTGAAAATTATGATCTTTGTCCCTCTAGTTTAAGCTAAGTTCCATATTGATCCACGTAATATTAATTTTTTCAATTTTAGATTGGTAATTTATCACTACGTTGTTGTAATTTTATAATGACATTAATTTTGTCAAATTTTTTTTGGACGAAATTGGCAGTGAGAGATGAATGTCACACATATCAGTTGTGCCTGAGCGTCAGAAAATTTTGACAAAATTCTCTATCCTTTTAACCAAAATTATAATTTGGCCCTGAAAGTTATCATCACAAATTTCAGGAACTCAACCTCCATACCTACTGGGTTGATGAAGCAATCCAAATATTCCCATATTTACCCATGCAAGTCTAGGATAGGCAAAGCCAAAGCAATTTGGAAACCAAACTCAGCAACCCCAGTTAGAGGTTGAACATGTATTGGGAAGCTTAAATATGAGTTATGCCAATGAAAGAAATCATGGATCCTTATTCAATTTAGGTTAGGTAATTGAAAACAATGGAAAACAAAGAAAACTCAATGAAGGTGAAGAAGACTCACGAGTCAAATACAAGAAGGAAAAGAGAGAGCATTTTGAGAGTAAGTTTGGTAATTTTCATTATGCAATCACAAGACAATTGAGTGACTTTCACACTCATTTTATTTATATACTACACACTTCACAATACAATGACTTAACAACAATACAATGACTTAATATTGCTAGAAGATCGAAAGAATAAGAAGTTCACAATATTTTCTGTGTTTAATCAAGAAATTGAGGAGCCGAAAGAAGATACCAGAACATGAATCGGAATTTTAGGTCACACTCGTACCAAAAACACGTGCACAATTGCTTCAGTGTTTAATCGAAAAATTGAATCAAGATCGAAGAACAATTTCAATTTGAGATATCTGGAAATCAAGATTGAAAAGAAAAACTTAGCGGAACCGAAGTGTGAGCTGAGAAACCTGAATTATCAGGATCGAAGTGTGAGATGCGAAGGCTGAAGAACGAAAACCATAGTTAATCGAAGAATCCAAGTCTGAAATCACAGCAAGCAATCACTGATGAGCATGAAGTTGAAGTAGTCAATTGAACGAAGAAGTCTGAGAAATCTGCAAGCCAAGAGTCGATTTCAATTGCACAAATCTTCTGTACAAAACTGGAGAGGATGCCGAGACCGAAACAGAACTTGACGATTGCAGGAAATCGCAGCCGCAATTGAGCAGAGAACATGAAGTCATCGCAGTAGAACTCTTCGATCGCTGGAATTGAAAAGCACAGATGACATCGCCATGAAAGCAGCAGAAAACAGAAAATCCAGATCGAAGTTGAAGATACGAAAGTGCGGCAAGACCAATTTCACAAATAAAGAACCGATACGGAGATTTGCTAGGTCAAACTTCGAGCCAATTTTAATTGCAAAATTTCTTTGAAACGAAAAACAGATTCAGCACGAACACACAGCACAAAGACGTGTTTGAAATTCTGAAGCAAAGTGCCCACATAAGATCGACGCAATTGCAAAAGCGATTTCAATTGCACAAGATCGCAGAAGATGATGGATGCAATCACAAACCCGCAGAGCAAAAACAAAGATGAAGATGCGAGGTCGATGATGAAATGGAGCGGACCCAAAGCTTGAATCAGAAAATTTAGGTCAAACATGTACCAATTTCAATTGAACAAAATATTTAGGAAAATTGAAAATAAATTTAGAAAATGAAGAACATGATCAAGAGCTATAAGGTTTGCAGCTCTGATACCATGAAAGAAATCATAGATCCTTATTCAAATTAGGTTAGATAATTGAAAAACAATGGAAAACAAAGAAAACTCAATGAAGGTGAAGAAGACTCACCGGTCAAATACAAGAAGGAAAAGAGAGCATTTTGAGAGTAAGTTTGGTAATTTTCATTATGCAATCACAAAACAATTGAGTGACCCTCACACTCACTTTACATACTACACACTTCACAATACAATGACTTAACAACAATACAAGGACTTAATATTGCTAACAGCCAATTGGTCATATATTCAATACAAACAACCACTACTTTCGGTGTAGTATATCTAACAACCACAGCCTCATGAATTAGGAAGCTTACAACCACAATTTGTAACTCCACCAAGCATACAACCACTGCTTCAGCCGATCAACTCTCACCTATATCTCATTGGCCGTTGCCACCTCCCTAGGACGAGAATGATTCTCTGCTCGATGGGTCTGCATCCATCCCTGTTTTAATGAGGGCCTTCCTGATAAAGGACCACCCCTCTAAATATGAGCAAGTTCAACCAAAACCTGCTTTACATTAGTAGCAACATACAACTAAATTCGTCCTGTTGCAAATAATCACATAAAGCATCATCAACATTTGTTATTAACATGTATCAAATAAATAGACAAATGTTTATAACTTATAAATAAGAAGCAAACATCAGTAAGTGTAGAGGGCGATTTCAATTTGCTTAAAGGTGCAAATTGACTGTAGAGGACTGATGTAAGTGCACATATATAACCCTGTCTATTCATAGAACATCCCTCCATACATTCAAGACTTGAAGAAAAAACAAGTATCATAATTCAGTACGTGCGACAAATATAGCTTGGTATGCTGAAAGGATCAAATAACATATTCCGACAATGACTCTTTGACGCAGCAATTTCAACCTTATCGAAGCAAAATTATAGGGTAGCCATATTGGTAATTCAAATATAAGAGCACCTGCAGCAGCAGAAATGTCCTGTCAAAAATTCCAGCCACTAAGAATGTCATGCACACCCACTAGACCAACAGTTACTAAGCTACTACCAATCACAAATACAACATAAATGCAAATTGGAAAATTAACAAAATTAAAGGTTGTGTAGGGATGAATACGTTGCCATATTGCTCAGCCACTACTTCAAATATGGGAATGGGGTTGAAGAACAGTGAAGTGGTAAGGCTTACTTCAAGTATTTGTCCGGGGTCTTTTACCTTCATGTTTCAACCTAGAAGACAGAAACAAGACACAAACACCAACACGAAACCAAAAGCTAGTAGTGAAACTCCGAAGATGGGCATTTCTTCCATTGTCCTGAAATCACTGCTAGGACAACAAAAGTGGCCTGATTATAGATGTCAGGGGAAAGAGTATACTCTCAATGATGCTGCTTCACACTAATGGTCAAAAGACCAAATCTCTGATACCAATTAGAGCTTGTCATATCAGAAAATAGCCACTATAAGATGATGCAGCATAGAAAGACCAGGGTGAAACATCATGTCAACGGACAATGATAAAAAATACCTTTGCACCCTCCATGGTACAAGCAACACCTCCAGACATCCATTCAACTTCATGATTTAGATAGACACACCTCACCACATGCAACCACGAATTAAGATGGCCGCTTGTGCCTACTTTATTGAGTCCACTCTTCACATTCAAGGGACTAACCTAACTAGAAGTGCATTATTAGGCAAACAGAAACTCCCCATATGAAGAAACTTTTAACATCAGAACTATTCATAGGCAGGCTAATTAACCAAACAAACACATTAATCCGCTTCCTGCAAATGGACTTACGCATCGGGTAATATACTGTCCTGTCACAAATATCTGAAGAACTATGTTACTCATCTGAATTTCATTCTACAGATAAACAGTCCATTATGCTACTTTCCACAACTATATCATATATAACTACAATGTAAAAATAACAAAGCTATAGTCTACCAGGATGGAATCCTTAAACACAGCTTAGAATACTGGAAGAGTTAGGAAACAGTAAGTTCACACATACTAAACGAAAGGGACCATACCCCTTCCTCAAAACTTAACCTTTTAAGTTCAGGGTTAGCCAAATAACATAACCAGGCAAATGGAAAACACCATACAAGATACCAATGACATACTTATGGATAACAATGACATGCTTATATACGTAAGGGCCTCAATGCTAGTATGTAGTATGTTACAAGTAAAATACGGATCCTTCCACATTAGAAAATACCCACATGAGATGATGCAGAATGAAGAGACCAGAATGGTACTAACCACACCTCCCAGGCTAACAGAAGCAAAAAACGATATTACATTAAGACAATCAATATAAAGGGCAAGAATTAAACAAATTTGGAAATTTCATAGTGAAGAATCCACTTCCTTCATTACAACATGTACTATCACCATGGGATAATTAAAGTATAATAACAAAAACAAAACTAAAATCACAAATTAAAGAGAAAATATCAATTAGATAAAAGGTACTTCCATTCAGTTTTAAACCATAGTTGTCAAAAGATCAATCAGTACTTACTTACATCATGAAAAGCATCAAACCCCATAGAACCCTAACCCTAATTTTTCTTCACCAAACAATCATAAGAAAAACAACCCATCTTTTCAAGAGCTGGTAAACCATAGTTGTCAAAAGATCAATCAGTACTTACTTACATCATGAAAAGCATCAAACCCCATAGAACCCTAACCCTAATTCTTCTTCACCAAACAATCATAAGAAAAACAACCCATCTTTTCAAGAGCTGGTAAACTTGGTGACAGCCTTGGTCCCCTCAGAAACAGCGTGCTTGGCGAGCTCACCAGGAAGCACAAGCCTCACAGCAGTCTGGATTTCCCGAGAAGTGATCGTCGGCTTCTTGTTGTACCTTGCAAGCCTCGAAGACTCCTGAGCGAGCTTCTCAAAGATGTCATTGATGAAGCTGTTCATGATGCCCATGGCCTTGCTGGAGATCCCAATGTCAGGGTGGACCTGCTTCAAGACCTTGAAGATGTAGATCTTGTAGGTCTCAACGCTCTTCTTCGATCTCTTCTTCTTCTTGTCTCCGGCGGCGGCTCCGGCCTCCTTTGGGAGCTTCTTGCCGGCCTTCGGCTTCTTCTCGGCTGGGGCTTTCTCGGCCAGAGTCGACTTCTTCTCTTCTACTGGCTTTTTCTCGGCGGGCTTCTTCTCGGCTTTGGGGGCCATTGTGAATTTTCTCTCTTCTTTTCTTGGGAGACAAATAGAAACTTCTAGAGAAGAGCAAATTGGGAGGACTCGAAATTTGTTAGATGAGAAGAAAATTGGGTTAGGGTCTGGTATTTATATAGGTCGCTGGTTAGTCTTTTTGTTGAAGAGGTGCGGATCGGTGAGGTGGCGATCAAGGAGCGCGTTGGATATGGTGGAGTAAACTGGGAGATCGACGGCTGGATGTGATGCGTAAGGAGCAGTTTACTTGTTAAGTGGGCCAGTACGTGGTGCGTTTTAATTGGTACAAATTACGGGGTGCGGATCGCGGAGCTGGAATTCAATCCAAGTTCAAATTCTTATGATTTTCAGATTACCTCCATATTTCCAAATGAATAATCCTCTGCCGCACTAATGGGCCTATGGTTTTATGAGCTATATGGTATTTTGGGCCAATGCTGCGGGAATGGAAGATCTCAAGTTTCAATGTATATATACCACCGAAATGTTTGGATATATGAGTTGAAATATAATTCCACATCCCAAACTTATATATGAGTTGAAATATACCCATTTGTTTGGATATCTGAGTTAAAATACAATCTATAATACTCTATTTTATTCAATGTTGATCATGTTTATTCACTTGATTGTTTAATTAAGGTATAAAATGGAATTTCGGAGCTTCGATACTTAAAACATAAATTTGAAGTGATTAACCAATATGAAACTACAAGCTTCAGTTTTAAGCTCTAAATGGTGATTCTATATCCTAAAACAATCTACCATATGAATACATGAAACAAAATTGAAAAAAGAAAAAGTAAAATGAGAGTTTTGAAACACGTATTGTTTTTAAAAAGGCGAAATGTCTTGTATAAAAAAAGGGGTATCATTAGCCATATTATTCATTTGAAACTTTTTCTTTCAAGTATTCTACTCACAGGGGAACTTTTTTATTCCACCATTTATTTTTAATATATTTATGCATATATCATAATTGAAATTGTTAACTCTTAAATTATTTGGTAAAAAAAAAAACTCTTAAATCATCATTCTAAAATCATTTATACAAAAAATAAACTAATCATTTATGCAAAAAAATAAACTAAATTGAATGGAATTAGAAGGTTGCAAATATTGTTTTTATTATTGTTTACAATAGTAATAATAACCACCAACCCAAGCTAACTATACAATGTAAATGCAGTTCAACAATCACTGTTATTATAAAGCCAAAAAGGTGAATAAGCTTCACCAATTTTTCTTGACAAAAATACCCTTGGCCAACAGCAATTTAAAAAAAAAAGATAATTCAAGTCATAAGAACAAAATGGTAAAATTAATTATTTTAAATTAAAAATTAAACATTTTAGTGGAGTAATGGTAGTTACTCATTAAATATTTTTAATTAAAATTTAAACATTTTAGTGGGGTACTTACTATCCTTTTCAATTTTTTATTATTTTTCATTTCTATTTATTTCTTAAAAATTAGAAAAATAAATTTTAAATAAAAATAATTAACGTCCACACGCGTACGCGGGTGCATGAATCCAGTGATTGTTAATTGGATGAGGACTTGGTTTGAGTCTTTATACATGACCAACAATATAATAGTATTTGCTCTCCGAATTTTATTTTATTTTTTTAGAAGAAAAACTCATTTTGTCCGTCCAAAGAGTATATAGTTTATAACCTATCATATATAAATCACACTTTATATATTGACATGACATGAACAAATTTAGAGCACTACCTTTCTGAATGACAGAACCCTTCCCGAATTTCCCCTCGAAACTCGGGAAGAACCCTGCTCCCATCTGACAACCTAAAGAAATTCCCAAAATACGCCCAAGTCCTTGCAATTAATTATGAGAATTCTGTCAAAAATCCGGCAGAATCTCTCCTTAAATACTGGCAAACCGTCTTCCACCTGTCAAACTAAGGATTAGATAACACTCAAAATTCCAACAAGGTCAACCATCCAACGATATAACCAAAATCTTACAATCAGTCCAACGGACTTATCAGAACATCTAAGTAGGATAAATAAATATCCTACTCGATAGTCTAGGTAAACGGGCATCTGAAAAACTAATGCATCCGCCTGTGAATTATGCCCACGTCAACACAACAACTTAGAGGGGATATAAAACACGAAAGTTGTGAGTGGACAAAAATAATCATTTAGAAATCATTTTTCCAAGGAAATCTTACATTTTTCCCCCTCCACGAGTAAAACTATGCATGCATAACATATAATCCCTTTGTATATAAAATAATATATATATATATAGATAATCCAAAAATCAACGGAATTTTCAACTTTTGTTAAAACACTTGGTTGGACCCACGAAAATCCGTAATAATGAAAAACATACCGTGGTCCACAATTTTGCTTTGAAAAACCCTCCTCAAAGGAGTTTAAATCATGGAAACAGACTTGGACACAAAATATATCAAAATATATCTTACTGTTCCCGAAATACCTTCCACACACCCGATATACCTCGAGGTGTGTCGAAACCTGTGCTACGCGTAGACAGCCTCAACGACCTGGTGGAGAAAATACCCCTCGACACCAGCGTCAGAGAAATCTCAACGATATGGCGGAAATAACCTCGACACCATTCAAAGAAAACCTTGACCATCGGGGACAAAAATCCAGTGAAAACCAAAATCTATGTTTTGAAATCCTTGTTTCTTGGCCTAAGCCAAATTCATTGAAAAACCGGTTTATGGCCAAATCCATTAAAATTACAAATACGGGTCTAAACCCAAAATCATGGACTCAATATCCATCACGTCAAAACGACATAAAAATAGAGTCCAAAAACCAGGGCACATCCCAAAACATCACTTTAACTGAAATATTGAAAACCCGTGTCTAGTAATAATTTATTAGCACAATTTCTAAATTCCAGAAATTTAACAAACAATACGTAATAAGCAATTATATCAAAATACCTTTATGCATGCATTATAATTTACAAAACCAAAGTCCACTCACCACACGTCCAAATCAGCTCAATCCCGAGCCATACGCTCCTCCGAAGTTCCCGGAGCAGTATCGCGTGTCAAAAGTAATAATCGGGATTACCAACTATAATTAAAACCCTACATTCAAACTTCCTAAACCCCGGGAGGTCCGCTTGCAACACACTAAAAACGCAGCAACTTCGGACGCCCAAAACTACCCCTAAACGACGTCCGATCAACCTGAAACCTGCGCCAATAGATCTGAAACGTCGAAAGCTTGTCGACATGTGTCGTCGTGACCCAAAACTCAGTCCCACGCATTGCCAGGCGCCGGTAGAAGGCCGATCCACGCGCCACGCGCCGACCATGTGCCGACCATGCACCTGCTATAGTGACCCACGCGCCTACTACAGTGTCCACGCGCCTGACTCGGTGCTAACTCAGTGCTGACTTGGCCGCCAGGTGGCCTCCACGTGGCTGCCATGTGGCATGCCACGTTAGCCCCGTCTGACCGACCCAGACGTCGAAGAAGACGACCGCGCCGCTGTCCGTCGTCGCATGAAAATCCAATTTCCGGCCGACCTTGAAGTTTTCCTAACTTCCTCAAAACTCAACAGTTTTTCACAAATTTTACGTCTAAATCTATCTACTCGAACCCATGAACTCAGAAATGACCTCTAAACACGAAACCCATACTTGTGTTGCCTGAAAAATCGATCGCAAGGTCTCGGTTTTCCTTTCCTCAGTTCGGTGTCTCCCACGGCTGCCTCCTTCGATGGTTGGTACGACTGTGATCGTGGGAAGGAGGAGAATCCGATTAGTGGAACTAGAATGGGTGACTTGGCCTTGAATCAAAGTTTAAAATTATGGGTTTTTTATGGTCGCACAAGTTTGGGGTGAGTCCAGAGAGAGATAGAGTGAAAATGAGGAAGAGTTGATCTGATTGGGTTCAAATAGCTACCCAAGCCCAAATTACCAAAATGCCCCAGAACATTCTAGACTCACAACTCTCTCACACGAATTCCGTTTTCCGCGTGCCGCCTGTCTACGAACTCGTGAGTTCGAAACCTACGCAACGGTACCCGAAACACAGGCAAAAGTGTCTCGAACTAAAAATTGACTTTCACACCCCTTAACAACCAAAGGTAATTTCGCCTTTTTGCAAAATAATTTACGAAAATTCAATAATTAATTTTCTGGGTCGTTACACTGAACGAATTGCATAAGCACACATTGAACATGAGAATGAATAAGAATGAAGGAAAAAGCATTGGATCTTTCTAGTTATAGCTATCAATTTCAATAGCTTTGCTCCTGAAAAGAAAATATATCGTTGAGTTCCTTAAATAGTTTTGTGATTTTAGCTTTAATTTTTAAACTTATATTTATAATAAAAGATTCATTTTACTTGAGATATTGGAAGCAACTAATAAAGTAGGTAAAATAATTTATTCAATTTCTATGAAATTTAAGGAACGAGAAACTTATCACTTTTAGTTAATATTCAAATGACTGATTAGAAATATAATTATTTGTTGTAACTCATTATATTAGCTCATTATCAATTCAAATGAATTTGATAGAAAAAATAAAACACACAAGAAATTCTTTACTTGTTTTTGAAGATCCTCTCCCTTTAGTTGTTTGTGCGATTTTTACTAATTTGGTCCGAAATAGGACTATTTATGAGAATTAGTTTAGTTAGTGTTGATTTTTGTGTGTTTTTTATTTGACCGTCAGGTTGCTTGTGAGAAAGAAAGAAGGTATTATCATAAATCAAATTCTTCACTGTAATTCATTAAGTAACAATGTCTAAAATTACTCAAAATATTGAATGAAAATAATCATCCAATGATGCGTTTCTGTTTACATATTGCTTAGAGCATCCCCAATCATGTTCTTTATTTTAAAGTTAAATTTTAACTAAATGTACTAAAATGTTATTTTAGGAACTCCCTATACACTTTTTACTCCAACTACACTCCTTAATTTAGAGGATTATAAATATTATTTTTAGTAAGTCATAAATATTAATATAATTAAATAATAACAAAAAATATACTAAAATAGTAACATTAAATATAAAATTCACGATATTAAATTTTAAGGAGTCACTAGAAGTTACTTCTCCTCTTCAAATTAGGAGCTCTTAGAGGTTAAGTTATTTTAGGAGGTAGATAACTAGTATGGTTGAAGTTGAATTTTTGAGCATTTTCTTTACAATTTGATTTAGAAGTTCATTTAACTAATGTATTGAGGATGCTCTTATTTGAGAATTGGAGTGATGGGTGCGACTACATTGTTGTAAATTAAAACAATAGTTAGAAAGTAGCTTATTACCTATTTTCTATTTATAGTTTTTTTTTTTTGAAAGGTATTTAAAGGGGAAGGAGAATTCCTACCACATACTATGTCATCGGAGTTCGAACTTGAGACAATTGGTCTATAAATTAAGGTTCTTACCAACAGAGTTAGATCCACTTGATAAAATAAAATCTATTTATAGTTATGCACTAACATTTTGATTGCTTGCGTTGTTTGCTTGAGTTGCTTGAGTTGTTCTTAAGAAAAAAAAATTTGAAAAAAGAAAATAAAAAGTTTATAATTGATGAGTAAACTAATATTTAAAAATAATAATTACATCAAATTTTTATATATATATATAAACCTCGTTTGATACGCTACTAAATAAATGGTTATTAAGCAAAAAATTTCAATATCTTTATTAGCAAAAGTTAATCGCTTATTCTCTCTCCCCCTACATAATCAACGTCACTCTCTCGGCATCGACATAAACCTCGGTGAGTGAAATCCCCAACAAAATCCAAACCAATCCAATGAATTGATTTTGATTTCTAAGAACAAACCAATTGAGTGTTGATTGTCTAGTGTATGAGTAATTCTCTTTCAATCTCAGGTGGCTCAAATTCAAGCCAAAAAGCACCCTCATTTCAAACCCAAAATGAAGGTCGCTCGTCCTCATCGTCCCCTCAAAAACCCTCTAATTCACTCCAAACCCAGAATTCTCTGTTCCTCTTCCAAACCCACCTCCCAAGATAATGACGAAAATGACGACTCCCACTTCATTTCGAGCTTAACCGACGTCGTTCGAGGGAAGCAGAGCTGGAAAGTCGCCTTCAACGACCCCGGCATTTCAATGGCACTTAAGGCCCACCACGTCGAGAAGGTTCTGATCCAGTACGTAAGGAACCCCAGGTTAGCCTTGCGGTTTTTCAATTTCTTGGGATTGCACAAATGCTTCAATCACTCTACGGCGTCGTTTTGCATTCTGATTCATGCCCTGGTTCAGGCCAATCTATATTGGCCTGCCTCCTCGCTTTTACAAACCCTCTTTCTTCGTGGGTTGAACCCAAATGAAGTTTTTCATGCTTTATTGAATTCTTATATGAAACTCAACTGCTCCTCGAGCTTGGGGTTTGATTTGTTAATTCAAAGTTACGTGCAAAATAAGAGAGTTTTGGATGCTATGGTGGTTGTGAGGCTCATGAGGGACTGTAAAATTTTACCGGAGGTTAGAACCTTGAATACCCTCTTAAATGGGTTGGTGAGATTTAGGCAATTCAATATCGTTATGCAAATCTTTGATGAGTTGGTCAATGTGGGTCTTCGGCCCGATGTTTACATGTACACAGCTGCTGTTAGGAGCTTGTGTGAATTGAAGGATTTACATAAGGCTAAGGAAGTGATTCGGTATGCCGAATTGAATAACTGCGAGTTGAGTGTTGTGACATATAATGTGTTGATTCATGGGCTTTGCAAGTGTCAGGGGGCTTGGGAGGCTGTAGAGATCAAGGATTTATTGGGTCAAAAGGGATTGAAAGCTGATACAGTTACGTATTGTACATTGGTGCTTGGTTTCTGTAAAGTGCAGGAATTTGAGGTTGGTGTGAAGCTAATGAATGAAATGATTGAGCTGGGGTTTGTTCCCAGCGAAGCAGCTCTTTCGAGTCTCATGGAGGGATTGAGGAGGAAGGGGAAGATTGAAGATGCTTTTGATTTGGTGAAGAGAATGGGAGAAGTTGGGGTGATGCCTAATTTGTTTGCTTATAATGCATTGATCAATGCGTTGTGTAAAGACGGAAAACTAGATGAGGCAGAGTTACTCTTTGATAACATGGGCAAGAAGGGGATGGTTCCCAACGATATAACATATTCTATTTTGATTGATTCTTTCTGCCGGAGGGGGATGTTGGATGTTGCACTTTGTTATTTTGGTAAAATGACCAATGCTGGTATTAGAGTAACTGTGTATCCCTACAATTCTTTGATAAGTGGGCAATGCAAGTTCGGAAAATTGATTGCTGCAGAATCTGTCTTGAGTGAGATGATGAACAAAGGAGTGGCTCCAACCGTTGTAAGCTATACGTCATTGATAAGTGGATACTGCAAAGAAGGAGAAATTCACAAGGCATTTAGGCTGTATCATGAAATGATGGAAAGAGGCATTGCACCAAACACGTATACCTTCAGTGTACTTATATCAGGTCTTTGTCGTGCAAATATGATGGATGAAGCAACTAAATTCTTTGATGAAATGGTGGAAAGGGGCATTCTTCCAAATGAGGTGACTTATAATCTTTTGATTGATGGGTACTGCCGGCAAGGTAACACAGTTAGAGCCTTTGAAGTGCTGGATGAAATGCTTGAGAAGGGTCTTGTACCAGACACATATACTTATAGACCTCTAATAAGTGGTCTTTGTTTGACAGGTAGAGTGTCGGAAGCCAAAAGGTTTGTAGATGACCTTCACAAAGAGAATTATAAGTTGAATGAGATTTGCTATAGTGCACTACTACATGGTTATTGCAAAGAAGGAAGATTACATGATGCATTAGGTGCTTGCCGTGAGATGATTGAAAGGGGAGTAGACATGGATCTTGTGTGCTATGCCGTACTTATTTCTGGAGCTTTAAAGCAACAGGATACGGGAAGATTATTTGTTCTCTTTAACGAGATGCATAATCAAGGACTGAGGCCTGATCATGTAATATATACAAGTATGATTGATGTGTATGGGAAAGCAGGAAAACTTGATAAGGCATTTGGAGTATTGGATATAATGGTTGGTGAAGGATGCTTGCCTAACGTCGTGACATACACTGCCTTGGTATATGGATTATGTAAGGCAGGTTATATAGATAAAGCAGAGCTTATTTGTAAGGATATGCTCATCGGCGATGCCCTTCCCAATCACGTCACTTATGGTTGTTTCTTAGACCACCTTAGCAAAGAAGGAAACATGGAGAAAGCTGTACAACTGCACAATGCCATGCTTGCGGGATTGTCTGCAAACACGGTCACATACAATATACTTATCAGGGGTTTCTGCAAAATGGGTAAGTTTCAGGAAGCTTCAGAGCTCCTTGTTGAGATGACAGTCAGCGGCATTTACCCAGATTGTATCACTTATTCAACATTTATGTTCGAGTATTGTAGGAAAGGCAATCTGCTAGAAGCTATTAAGTTGTGGGATGTTATGCTAGGCAGAGGTCTGAAGCCTGATATTCTAGCATACAACTTTTTGATATATGGTTGTTGTGTCACTGGAGAACTAACCAAGGCTTTTGAGTTGCGCGATGACATGATGAGAAGAGGTTTGAAGCCAAATCGAGTTACATACAACACACTCATCCGTGGAACTCGCCTGACAAGTTAGATTCTGTTCATCATCAGCTGCTAGCAATTATGGAAGAGCGATTCACGGGTCATATAGGAGCCAGGCACACTTTCTGTAAGCTTCAAACATTGAGATTAGTCAGGTAGCTTCTTCGATTCTTTGGCAGAGCCATGGTGTTTCAATACACATTTTTTTGTAACTTAGGTATACATCTAACATTGACAAGATGATCGGAAATTCTTTTGTGTAAATTATCTCAACCCTCTACTTAAGGTAGATGGTGTGAGTGTAATGTATCAACATAGAGCAAATCTGTAAGTTCTAGCAACATGAAACAAGCCCTTCTCTTGGGTTTATGAGTTATTGTTGTTATTCTTTTATCTAGATACAAATCTCTAACAAGTTTTACGCATTAATGAAATTTGATGTTCGATTTGATTTCGTCGCACTAGCTGTTGATCTCATAGATGTTTCTTGTTATAAACATTTGTTGCGTATTAAGAAAAGAATGGAGCAGCCTAACTCAGTTGCTCATATTCCTATTGTCTTGTGAGTTTTCTGTTGATTTCCGGGCACCATGACAAACCTAATCCATGAAACAATATTTTCGGCAAAACAGATGAAAGTATAACAGCTAGAATCAAATGGTAAAACAGGCACACAAAAAAATGAGCAAGAACTAGTTTCAAGAATCAAAACCAATTATAACAGCACTTTTCTGCATGGTTAAAAAGGAGACTATTTTCGAAGTCGAAAAAACAAACCCAGTGTTTCTACCTTCAGGAGACGATACAACTTGGATTCTAAGGACACACCCAGACAACCCTAGCAGAAGTTGCTCCATCTTCCTACATCAAGTGAGATCACTGAATTTGTTCTAGATGAAAAACAAACCAAGTATTATAATTTAGTCTGGTTCACATGCCCCACAAACTATTAACATTTCACTTAAAAGTAGAACAGAGCTTGAGAAAAATCGCCACAACAAAGACCGGGCATCTTAGTTGGCGCGACTTTTGATAACATCAAGACCTATCTCAGTCGGGTCAGTAGCCTGCAGCTCTACTTGGATACCATCCAGTTCTCTCTTGAACCTGTCCTTGGAGCTTGCATAGATCATCTTGCTTCTCACCCTTGATGTATCAGGAGACCTATGAACACGGAGAACATAAGAAAAAATGACAAGTGAAGAAATAGAGGCCTTTTTAGGTTATAATATTACCAGGCAATGAAGAAAATCCGGCTTTTCTGACAATTCTCTGCAGTCACAAAGTCAAAATCATACACAGCATATCTGCATTCATCAGCAGGAAGGCTTGCAGTGAAGTCTTCGTAGCTTTCAGCTGGCTCACCAAGTTTCTCCACAATCACCTGCTTTTGCTTCTCCTCAATCTTGAATACTATGAAGCGGTACGTTCTTTTCGCCTTCAATTCCAGAAACTTCAGCTTGCAGTCATCATCCACGGCAAATCCAGACGCTGCGTTGGCCTGATCATAGAACATAGAATGTAACAGAAAATAAAAGTTATTTTCATGCATCAACCAAAGAGTACCATGCACCTAGGGAGCCTAACTTCTCTTCCAAAATCACACACTGTAGTTTCCAAACACATGACATATAATAACTATCCAACTCATGAAAAACAAAATCTGAGAAATTGCCAAGAGAACAATTTATCATATCTAGTGTTTAGCCAAAGTTATCAAACCAGATATTAAAATGAGATGGTGTCCTTCCTCGAGATTTAAAGGCCACAAAAGTTTCTAGTCACAATAGGAGGACAACTAGGATGCAATGCTCATTATCAAACCACTGACGCAGATCCTAAAAAGACTATTCAAGAGATATAATTCAACTCTAAGCCATTATAATAGGTACACTTGACCTGAAAATAATTTCAAAATCTGAAACGTCCTTCCTCCCTTGTCTCAGTTTATCTAAGAGTAATAAGTAATGATAGGACTTTCTTTCTGTTTAATTTTCTTTGAAAACAGAAGAATGTTGGTCTCATGGCCAGTCCCAAATGGTAAAGGCAGTAACACCATTCCACAAGGCGATAGGATATGACACCATCCCTAGATGGAGGAACTCTGAAGAGGGAGGACCTTCAACATCAATGAGAATTTGTATGCGACGCGTACTTTGGAATATACAAGCATCAGTTGCCTGCTCCATTAAGCTAGGGACTGAATCACTGTCCCCCATCACAATACACGACTTATCTTGAAGCCATTAAATTTAAACCTGCAGGATGGTCTAAAGATATCTAAACTAAACAAGAATATACAACAATCTGACAATAGGAACTAAGCACTACCCAGTTTCAGCACGATAAATGAACAAAAAAGGAATAAGGCTACTTAAGGTATGCTTGTTCTTTAGTTTAGCTTCAGCCCTAGACTACGGACTCTCTACGACCCATCAAAGTTTCACACTGTCATGCACCAGGTGAGCACTTGTGTATGCTAGCTAGCAAGATCAAAATCAACAACAGTTCAGAATCACAACATTCGTAACAAAAAGATCACATAATTCCGATGGCGGCTACTTGAATCCCAACTCCAATTCAAATAGAAGAAAATAGATAGTGGGTGTCATGACATTGAGATAAGCTTAAACACCATTTTTAATCAGATTCAAATGTCAGCCAAATAATGTATCTAATAATTGACACCATTTGCAATTCTGAATTAAAAAAAGTCACCAAAAATAATATGTACACACTTCCCAATCAGCATAACAACATTGAACCCACGGACAAGTGGGCCAACACTAACACGCACAATCAGAACCGATACCAAAATACCAAGAAGAAAAGAAACCCACAAATCTACCAAAAATAAAAATAAAGCCAATGAAACGGAGATTATATAAGGATGTGGTCAAATTTGGTGTAAAAATCCGGAGACGCATGCATCTTCTAAACCCAAAAAAAAAAAACACAATTTCATCTTTGGCAGCCAATATCTTAATCTACTAGAAACTATATAATGTAAAAATCAAAATAAAACCTAAATTCAGATCCACTACAATTCAATGAAAATGAGTACATCTAAAACCCAACACAGATCAGAAACCAGAGATCACAGATCATAACTCAAAACATTTAATACAGAAAAAATGAGAAAAAATAAAAATAAAAGCAGTGTACAGGGAAAGAGAAGCAGGAGATAGATACTGACCATGGCGGTAGCAGAAAATATAAGCCAAAATAAAAAATGAGCTGATCTGTGTGACTCCCGGAGACAATGAAGGACTCTTCTTCTCTCTTTGGTGTTTCTGTGTGCTCAGAGACCTTTTGCTATGGAGACGGTGGTGGCTGTGGCCTCTTCACCCACCTCTACTCTAAATATCATCATGGAGGTCATGTCATGCGTGACAACGCGGAGAGGAGAAAGTTGGGCTGTCCAATCACGGAGGGACGCGTGTGGAGAGGACTGAGAAAAGACGAGTTTGCCCTGGATGTTATGTTACGAGTAGCGACATGCCATAAAGTCGGGTCTCGTTAATCGGACCAATGACCCGCCCACCGCCTGCGGTGTTTAAATTGGAAAATTCGTGGCCTTTTTTTCTCGCCAGTTTATTGAACAAAATTACTTTTTTTTTTACTCTGGAATTTCAAATGAGCATAACTTCAAAGTAACATTTATAAAGTGTTATTTATAAGTCTCATTTAAACATCTTATATTTAACCATTTGAAATTTTTTGATACCTTTAAATTCTTTATTTTCAACTAATTTAATATATATTCTTTGGAATTTTGAAATTCTTCATCCAAATATACCTTAAGTAAAAATCATACAACCAAATGTTTATTGTGTTTCTTAAATGAGGAAATTTGAAGTTTCTCATTCAAACATACCCTAAGTGAAAATAATACAACTAAATCATATTGTTGTTCGTAGGCTTTTTGTGTTCTTAAGTGATGGATTAGTCGTGGAAAAATAAGGGGATTAGTTTAAAAAGATGTATTTGGCTTTAAAGATTCAATTGGCATTAAATAAGAATTAAATTTCGTTAGTCTATACTAGTCTATTCGCAGACGGAAGTAGATCAATCATTAATAAATTTTTCACAATTGTTATTGCTCCATTCGAACTAATAGCATCTCCAAAAGAGTCAAATATCGTCCATCATGATATATCAAATGTTTTGATTTATTGTGATCAAAATTATCATCATTAATAGAGAGCCGTGACTGCTCGGTCAACTCCACTGACTCGCATCATGAGTAGTTTTCCTATGAAGGCAAGTTAGGCTCCCGAAGCCATATAAACTTCATTAATCCAAGATCGAAACAATCAAACCATTAAACCACGCTAACAGAAAAGTGAAACATGAAAACCTAATCATAACATAATTAGAAAGACATACTTGTTGATGAGGACATTACGAATCCTCTTGGAATTGTGTCTTCTCTTCTCTAGTTTCTGTAGAGTTCTTGGTCTCAATAGGACAAGCATACAAAAAATGAACAAAACGTGTAACTGAGAAGAGAGACCAAAACCATTTATACCAGATAACTGCTCCTCCTATCATGGATGCAGTTATTGACACTTTAATGGAGGTTTTCAATTTGAATTGTATTATTCCCCCCCCAAAATGTTTATCTGACTAAGCATTTAATTAAGTCTAATATAATTCCATTAGCTTAAGTTATAATATACAAAAATAAATGGTTTGCTAAAACTCACCACTTGAAATAACTCTTACACAAACTTCACTCCTAACATGACTTGTCATGATGTAGAAACAACCATGACGGATACTGTCACAACAAAAGAAGCATTCATGTTTGACTGATCAAATAAAATAAAGGCTTAAGGCACACAAACTCCGATGAACTCGACATTAAGATTAGTTAAATTATCTGAATTTATACATTATGTTCTTATAAACAATATGAGATTGTCCCATAAATCTGAAAATGAGCAGCCGAAGAAGAAGTATTACAAGAGGAAGTCCTCTGAATTTAATAAATTTCTTCTTATATTCAACAATAATCCTCACCTATCTTATTTATTTTGTTCTCTTCTTAATTCAATTAATTTCTTCATATTCTTCTAATTGGAATTATATTTTGTTTCTAGTTTATGAATTTTTAATTATTGCCTTGTTTTGGACTTTCTTTTTATCGATGGAAGCAATACTATCCTCTAGGGTTGGTTTTTTTTTTTTTTTTTTGATACGATGATGTGGAGGGAGGGGGGAAATCACATTATAAACTTTGGGTATTGACCTAGCCCTTTATAAGAATTGAACCCCATAACTCCTATATAATATATGGAGAGGAATATCACTAGATCGTAGTACTAAATTGCCTCTAGAATTAAGGTTAGGATAAATAATAGAATAAAATATGTATAATTTGAGAATATTGATGGCTGAAAAAGTAGAATATTAAAATTTAAAATTTAATTGAACCAAAAGAGGTAGTAATAGTAATAGAGAAAGGTATTAAAAAATATGAGATAATAAAGCGCCTTATTAAAACCTTACTTTAATTTTATATTTGAAAGAAATTTGATAAAGGCAAAGAGTACTACATCCTAAAAAACAATTAAATGTCTCATATATTATAATTAAACAAAAAAGCAACCATGGTGGTGCCTTGATAGTCCAAATGTGGTGTCCCTGCACTCACAACAAACAAAATTAAATGGTACTTAAAAGTACTCACCAATTAACTTTAGGCTTATTACTCAAAATGCTTCCCGAACTATATCTAGAATCTCAATTTGTTCCTCGAATGCGAAATCGTAACAATGTGCAGCCAGAACCCCCCTTCTATCAGCTCCGTTGCACCAAAAGTTACACTTCGTTATTAACTCTGTTTAGGATGCTTACGTGGCAGTAAGAGATTAGATGTATTATTCATTTTGTAGCAAAATATTAAAAAAAAAAATGAAGAAGAAGATGATGAACAATCTGGGTTTCTCAACCCATTCCCAAACCTCCGAATCCAATATGGGTTTCTCCACACGATGCCAAGCCTTCCAATTCCCAAGATCCAAATTCCTTCCTCACACTCTCTCTACCCAATCTCATTTCTCTCTCCCCGATCTCTCACTCTCTTCTCTTTCCTCTGAGTTTCAGATAGAGACCACGAACACCACCATCAATGATGCTCTCGCCTCCGATGTAAGGATCCTTCCCGAATTTCGTCTCGAAATCCGCGAAAAACCCTTATCCCGTCTGATAGCTCTTTTTCCTCAAAATTTAATACCGGAAATACCCTTTATCCTTGAATATAAACCTTATAGGGTTCCCGACATAACCTCTGTACTTACTGACCATACTTACCTGTCAGACGCAGGATAGCTTACAGGTCAAAGATGAGACCTCGGAATAGTGGTGGTCCAAAAACTAACACACACTGACACCAAATGTCAGTAGGTCAGATAGTGATGAAACCTTTACTGGAATAACACAAGACAACTAACTAGTGAGCCTCTTGTGAACCTTCCCTAACTCGTCACTTTGGGTCACCGCCCACACCAACTCACTGACTCGGATGATGAAGGAACCAGACTTGATTAAATTGAGTCTCACTGACTCGCCCCGAGTCGAACTCGATATCTTTGCTCCTCTAGAGCAACCCGAGTGACAACTTGATATCCCTGCTAATCTTGAGCCCCCGAGTGGTAACTCGATATCCCGGCTCCTCCAGAGCACCCCGAGTGATAACTCGATATTCCTACTCCTCTAGAGCAATCTTGGACCTCAACGATATGGCGGAGAAAGATCCCTCGAATGCCAACATTGGAGAACCCCTCTACGATCTAGCGGAGATATACCCTCTAACGCCAATCGGAGAACCCTCAACAATGTAGCGGAGAAAAACATCCTCCACGCCAATCATCGGGAATCCCATGGTATAACCCAATACCTAGAAGTATGCATACCCATTCAATCCCGGAACCCTAGACCGTTCACAGCGCGAATAAAATACCAATCATGGACGCCCTAGCCCCAAGGAACTCTTGACATATTAATGACCCAACTACCTTGATCTCCCGAGCTCAAAACCCGTTCCATGGTCAACCGTAACCACTGGGATTGCCCAACCGGGGCTCTAAACGAACTCCTATGGCCTCAAAACCATCAAAATCTGATATGGAACGTCCCAAAACCCTAGCCACGCGTCGCCGTGACCCCGAAATCGGCTTCATGCGCCGGTAGAAGGTCGGCCCACGTGCCACGCGCCGTCAAGCACTATCACGCGCAGCCACGCACCGTCAAGTGCTGTCACACTCAGCCACGCGCTGCTAGAGTAACCCACGCGCCTGGATCGATCCAACCCGGCCCAACTCTGCATGACCCGGTCCAACCTGACTCGACTATCCAACTCAACCCGACCGATGCAACTCGACCCGATCGATTACCGACGACTTGCCAGAAAAGACGACCAGACCGCCGTGCTGTCATCGGATACTGGACGGAGAAGACGACCGGAACGCCGCAGCGACGCCATCGCCGTCGTCGGAATCCCCAATTTCCGGCCGACTTTCAAGTTTTTCTAACTTCTTCAAAACTCAACCGTTTTTCACAAATTTTATGTCTAAATCTATCTACTCGAACCCAAGAATCCAAAACTAACCTCAAAACATTAAACCCGTACCTGTGTTGGCCGAATAATCGATCGGAACTTCCAGTTTTCATTTTTCCTCGGTCCGACGTCTCACGTGGGCGCCTCCTCCGATGGTTTGTACGGTTGTGCTCGTGGGAAGAAGGAGATTATGAATAGTTCCACCAAAACGGGAGATATGGCCTTGAATAAACCCCCCCAGTCAAAATTACCAAAATGCCCCTGAAGCTTCTAGACCCGTAACGATCTCACCGGGTCTCTGTTTTTCGCGTGCCGCCTGTCTATAAACTCGTGAGTTCAAGACTTACGCAACGACCGAAGAAACATTTCCAAAAGCACTGCCAGTCAAAAAGTGACTCCCGAACCCGTCCAAAACCGAGGGTAAAATCATCAAATTCTCAAATTAATTTAATTTCTGGTCCGGGTTGTTACATCCGACCAACCCAACCCTCAACAGCGACGCCAAATCCATCCCCTCATCAAGATGAGCATCTCCTAACCACCTCCCACTGTCGACCCTTGTTGGAGAAGGCGAAACCAGGTAGTGAAACCCATAACACGACGCCGCCACTGACGACATTTTCCATCGACCCAGGCTGCGAAACCACATCCAAACGCTTCGTATGGGCAAGGCGAAGCCATCCCTGCCTTCGTGCACCTTCGACGTTCACTAGAAGGAGTGAATTGGAGCTTCGAAACCCATAGCCCTCATTCGTCGCCGTCACGATTTTCGGCCGACTAGGGCTTCAAGACTAGTCCCAAAAGCTTCGCCTATATAAGACTAAGCTAACCATAGCCTCCCTCACGCTCATCAGTAGCCGTAGCTAGCGAATTGATGATTTGAATATCAACGACGTTCGAAGCTCCCAACCATTTTCTATTCGATTGAGGTAAAATTTCTCAAATCCAAATCTAAATTCGTGCTCTTGGATTTTCGTAGATAAGTTTTGGTGGATGAACTTCTAGTTTTGGTGGAGTTTGGGAAATGGACGAGAATGAGAGATCGGGGAGAGAGAAATGAGATTGGGTAGAGAGAGAGTGATGAGGGATTTTGGATCTTGGGAATTGGAAGGTTTTGCATCGTGTCGAGAAACCCATATTGGATTCAGAGGTTTGGGAATGGATTGAGAAACCCAGATTGTTCAGCATCTTCTTCTTCATTTTTTTTTAATATTTAGTTTTAATAGTTTTCTACAAAATAAATAAAACATCAAATCCCTTACTGCCACGTAAGCATCCTAAACAGAGTTAGTAACATAATGTAACTTTTGGTGCAACGGAGCTGACATAAGGGGGATTCTGGCTGCACATTGTTACAATTTCGCGTTCGGGGAGCAAATTGAGATTTTAGATCTGGTTCGGGGAGCATTTTGAGTAATAAGCCTTAACTTTAAAAAAAAAATTACTACAAACAACAAAATCATAAATGATATCAGCTAGGAATGGAAGATGAAAAATGAACTTGCAACCCAAAATATTAATTACATCGACATCGGGGTTCAATTAGGGATGAACACGGTTTGGATCCATACAAATTTCACCTAAAATTCAATCCAAATCGTTAAAATTTTAACAGTTTGGTACGATTTGGATTTTCAAAAAATATAATTGAGATTGTTCCAATCCAAACCGTTGAGTAATAAGCCTTAACTTTAAAAAAAAAAACTACAAACAACAAAATCATAAATGATATCAGCTAGGAATGGAAGGTGAAAAATGAACTTGCTACCCAAAATATTAATTACATCAACATCGGGGTTCAATTAGGGATGAACACGGTTTGGATCCATACAAATTTCACCTAAAATTCAATCCAAATCGTTAAAATTTTAACAGTTTGGTACGATTTGGATTTTCAAAAAATATAATTGAAATTGTTCCAATCCAAACCGTTAATAAATGTTTGGTTTGAATCGATTTAGACGATTTAGCCATAAAGTGTTCATGTACTTTATTCACAAAAAACTCATCCAAACATCACCATTTAAAAATTCCAACATTCATATCAACATTTCATTCATCCACATCAAAATTTCATTCATACGCATCAAAAATTTATTCATACGCACAACAAATTAAATATTCCAACATTCACATTAACATTTCATTCATCCACTTCAAGATTTCATTCATACACATTAATAAATAAAAAATCTAACATTTTAAACTTCAAATATGACATGTTACATTTAAATATAATTAAAATTTGAAAATAGCACAAAATGAGTATTATTTTAGTGATGTAGGTTCCATGGTAAATACTTATACTAAAACATTCAAGGATACAAAATATTAACTAATAAATAATATAATTAAATAAAAACCTTAATAGTTCGGTTTGGTTTGGAAGGTTTTCAAAATAAAATTTCATTATGATTTGGTTGTTCAAACCGTTTGATTTTTATCCAGTCAAATCCAAATCAGAGTGGCAATAACGGTTTGAATCGAATCAGTTTTTGATGTCTACGTTCAAACTAGTGGAAGAAGGAGAAAAAAACCCTCATAAACCATGCATGCAAGCGTATTTCACCCGAGATTAAAGAAAATATAGGAAATTTGTCTTTGCAAAGCTATCGCCCCACTAAAAAAAATATTATTGTGATACGTCATGTTCTTGGTCAGAAATATAGTAAAAACACCTTTCCTATTCTTTCCGCGAAGTCACTATGGATGCATTTGCCCTCTTGATATGTCTGAAGGAATCAACGTTAGACTTATTGGATCCTTAGCAATTCATGTGAAGATTGGTTATTGGGGGTTTCTAGAAAGTCCGTTTTATGAAATTTCTTAGAGATAAAAAAAAGTACAGATGCTTTATTTATCCCCAAGTAAAGATGAATACTATATGGTAGCAACATGAAATTCTTTGGTGTTGATTCGAGGTATTCATAAAGATGTCCTTCATTTTGATATTATGTCTAAAAAATTCTCAATGTTAACATCGTAATCATAAATACGGTTGATATATCCAATAGTTGAGCATTCGAAATAATCCATGTTGTTAAATAAAATTAAGTAGTTGGAGAAAGCACAACAAAAGTGCTTTCTTCGTATTCTTATTGTTCTTCTCGAAGAGCCTCAATAAGGATAAAGGTCGAAGAAAAATGTAGTTACTTAAAACATCGTACTTCAAATCAATTGAATATCGAAATTCAAAATATACTAAAACTCATTATTTACCATTGAAGATCTGTACTCAATACTCACAAGTTTGTCCATAATAATCTATATAATAACCTTTAAAACCAATTTCAAATCCTCAAAATTGGAAATTAAAACATCTGAGCAAAAACCTCAGCGGGAAAATGAAAAAAACTTGGCAGTAATGCTTATGAAATTTCCCCAAATATGTGTTTACATTTTAATCACAAAAACCAAAACCCCAAAAAAAAGAAAAGACAAAATGAAAACACACCACCATTGGTCAATCACTCACCACGCAGATCGCAGCTCAGACCCTTATAACCGTCGATAAGAAAGCCATCCAACGGTCACCATCCACTCAACAGCTCCTCATACCTTCGATGGCACCCCAAGAGCAATATGATCCACTACACATCCGACCCTATAAAGCCCATCATCTAACAGATTGCCAAATCCACTGTCTGAATATTTTCATTTCTCTCTTTCCATTTCCGATTGGATTTTTGTGCGTCTGAGTTGTTTCAGTGGGGTTAGGGTTGCAGAATCTTTGACAGTTGAGAGATGGAGTCGGGCACTGGTAAGGTGAAGAAAGGTGCAGGAGGAAGGAAAGGTGGGGGCCCGAAGAAGAAGCCGGTGACCCGCTCCGTCAAGGCCGGTCTTCAGTTCCCGGTCGGTCGTATTGGACGCTACTTGAAGAAGGGACGGTATGCTCAGAGAGTTGGGTCTGGAGCTCCGGTCTACTTGGCCGCTGTTCTTGAGTACCTCGCAGCTGAAGTAAGTTGATATCTCTTCCTCTTTTAATCAATTTGTGGATTTGCTCTTGTTTTGATAGCTAGGGTTTCAGCTTTGAGTTTCTGGAATGTTGAATTTGGTATTTTTATGTTACCTAGTTGGTCAAATTTTGGTTCTTATGTTTGCCCTAAAATTCTGTTTGGTTGCTAGGAATAATTCTGATCTGTGATTTTTTCCAGGTGCTGGAACTGGCTGGAAATGCAGCTCGGGACAATAAAAAGAATAGGATCATCCCGAGGCATCTACTTTTGGCTGTAAGGAACGATGAAGAGCTTGGGAAATTGCTTGCTGGTGTGACCATTGCTCATGGCGGTGTGCTTCCAAACATCAACCCAGTCCTGTTACCCAAGAAGGCAGAGAAGGCGGCCGGAAAGGAGCCCAAGTCTCCCACCAAGGCCACCAAGTCTCCCAAGAAGGCTTGATTTTCTGGGTGCATCCCCACCAAATGTTTAGCTTTAAGAACCCTCAGATGTTTAGTTGTAGTTCTGGTTCCGTTCTCCATTTGTATGTATTATGTCTGTTCAGATGTTTGTTTTTGTTATTTGTTAGGGAAAAGGAAGTCGAAATTCTCCAATGAATTTGAAAGCATTTGTAATGACCAAGTTTTAGAAACTTTTGTTGATCTTGGAATTCATCAATGAAACCCCTTGTTTCTCTTATTGCATGTCGCATATGTTTGATTCGTTTTGTGTTGATGGGTTGCTTTGTAGAAATGAGCAACTTTGTTGCTTTTATCAAGCATAAATTCCACTCTTTATGCCCATTTTTGTTTGCCTTTAGTAACCTCTTTCTTTAGTATTTATGTGTGGTACCATGCTAGTGTTATTGGGTATAGATGTGTTATGTCCGATTCTCCCATCGTTGTTGATTGAAGTAATTATTGGTTTGTCTCTTTTGTTGTAGGATGTATTGTCTCTTGGATTTGTTAGAGAATTGTGATTATATTGAAGCATTTAAATTTTGCATGTTCATTCTTGAGCTTGATATGCATCGTTGATGTGAGTTAGATTTGACACTAAACTCCATGGACAGTCCCTTGATTCCATGAAGGTCCAATAGTATTGTTGATGTGAAAGATTGGAGTTTTATATGGATTTGTAGATTTTAGGGGCTGTGACTGGTGACTGGTGACTGGTGACTCTGAGAGCTTGCAACTCTAGCTGAATAATTTAATTCCTTAATTCCAGAAATGGCCTTCAATGTTGTTGATGATGAAAGCTTGGATGAGTCTTTAAGGGGGAATTAGTTGTTAGGTGTTCTACTTGTTCCAATTTTCGGGACAGCCTGCTTCAAATTGAAATAATATTAGATCATTGTACTTTTAAAGTTTTTGAAAAAGAAGCACCACTAAATTATTATACTTATAAATTTTTTAAAATAGAGATACCACTAGATCAATGCGCTCTGCTGAGGACTGTTGTTACCACATAACCGCCTTCCATGGCGAAAGGTGTGGTTTGGCTGTGTTCATTTGCTGAGGCAATTTTTTCTGATGGCATTTTGGTCAATGCAGGAAAGTTCTTGCACAGAGATGTTAGTTAATGAATTGTGGGTGTTCATTTGTAGCAGAATCTTGACAATGCAGATCAGGTTAGGTTGATGAAATGGACTTCTTTTGATTATGAGATATGAAACATTATCTCCCCCAGTTTTGAAGGACCACACTGGCTTTTGCTGTTACTTGTAGGAAGTACATGGAAAGTGACCACATGTGATAGCAAGTAAATGGCTATGGCTGTTTGGAACAAAAGGAAAAAAAACTGCTATGACTTGTCTTCATAAAATTACACTTTCGTTACGTTCATGTATGCATAATTGATTAGCCATCATTAATTGATGTACAATTAGAGAGATTCATGTTAGTGGTTGAAATTACGGTTAATATTTTAGATTTGATTTACAATGAGTGCAAAGTTTTATTTTGGTAAACATCATAACAATTTCATATACATACTAAGGAAATAAACATATGAAATTAAACGTCTTCCTCAAATACGCGAACAAGTAATTCTATAAAATTAAATAGTTTAGCTTTATTACAGCACTTAGAACTCCCTATCATTACTTCATATTTAATTTTACAATACTAACTGTCTCATTTTAATAATTTCATAACAATATTTACATTCGCGATAAAAAAAAGAATAAATTATTTTTTAGCTAAACAAAGCTAATTCTTGATATTTTTTTGACAGTAAACCACTATTTTGTGGATCTTCTTTCACAACTAGGTGTTTTTATGGACAACCAAGTATGGAGCCAATTTTTTTTTATTTTTTATTGCAAACTTAGAAAGAAAGATTAGCAAAAAGTTGGGGACTTTATTCTGCAAATCGTTAGGCCCAGGTAAACTTCGTCACCCAAATTTGCAGCCCATCTCTTTTGTAAAAAATAAAAAAAATAAATTAAAAAAAAAACAGAAGGCCCGTCTCCACCTCCAACTTAGCAAACGCAGGTTGGCAAAAGAAAATTTTTACATTCATCGCAGCCGCATCAGTCAGCTGATGAGACGACGCCGTCTCGGCGCAGCTGGAATGAGGTGAAATGAGGGGCTTAAATGGCGGAATTGGTATTCCGCGCATGTCTGTCTTGGCCAGGAATTTATGGGCACGCCATTCTTCCAATTTGTTCGTTGGAGGTTTTCCAAACTCATCCCTTTTCATCTGTTTTCTTTTTGTAGTTTCAGTTTTTAGAATTTTATTTTTTATTGTTCTTGAAAATTTTCATGATCATGGGTTTTATTAGAATTGTTGAAAAAAGATTATGGCAATGAAATTTTGATACGTAAGCAAGGAATGTTTGCTATTGAAGTACTTGCTTGAACACTCCTATATATATGTATAATTATAAACTCTGAAATATATGATTATGCTATAGTCTAAGTTGTCTGTAATATTCACAGGACTTTCCTATGATACAAATGAACCTGTTCTTAAGGATGCTTTTGGAAAATATGGTGAAATAATTGAAGGTAATGGTAAAATCATTAGGATGTTAATCAATTTTTAAGCCCTTATATTCTTACTGATGACCATGTGCTTAATTGGAATTATGTTGTAAACAGTTAGAGTTATATGTGATCGCGTGAGTGGGAAATCAAAAGGGTATGGGTTTGTGAAATTTACTTCTGATATTGAAGCCAGCAAAGCTCTAAAAGAAATGGATGGCCAGGTGATTTAATCTTTCATGATTAATTTCATTGTACTTTATAATTTGTTGGTGTTGAAATGAAAAGTAATGTCATTGGTTTTGTGATTCTATTCAGTTGCTGGATGGTAGACAAATCCGCTTGGAATATGCACACAAGGGATAATGACATTGATCTCAGGTACAATTTGGGTTTTCCAATTTATTTTGTTTTTGATTTTTCTGTCGGTAGAGAGAAAAATGACATTAGGATTTAGTTCTACTCTCTGATTTGTTATATCAGATAAATGTTGGTTCTTGCTATAGAAATTAGAAACATAGAAGCATTTAGTTTCACTCTCAGATTTGGTATAAACTATGTTGGTTCTTGCTATAGAAATTAGAAACATAGAAGGATTTAGTTTCACTCTCGGATTTGGTATATTACATAAACTATGTTTGTTGCTATAGAAATTAGAAACATAGAGGTCTTAGTCTGCCATCGCAAAAAAATTGAAAATACGGAAAAAAAAAATTTGCAAGTAAGCAGGTAAGGCTCTAATGCCATGTGAAATTTACTACAACTCATCAATGATTTGTCATTCATCTCTTTGCTCAATAAACTTTAGACAGTGATTACAGAATCCTATAGAGATACAACATCTATCGAATAATACAATAATACAAGACAAAGTGTGGTTGAATAACAACTCTTCAAGAGTTAAGATAAGAAGCCTTAATTATCAACAGTCAAGTCTGGTTGAATTACAACTCTTCAAGAGTTAAGATAATAAGCCTTAATTATCAACAGCCTAGTATCTCAAAGTTGCATGTACCACGTTTTATCTGTTTTCGTATTGGGAGTTTTTTTGATTCAGTGTACCATCTGCTTAATCTTTTGTATTATCTAAGATATTATCAATATTGTCAATTCTGTATCATTTGTTCGTCTTGTTGTCTGACTCATATCTGGTCTCAGATTTAGTGCGTTGAGACATGTCAGAACGAGATATTAGGAATTTCTTTATGAAGTCCTACGACAAGGGCAATAGAAAGAGCCGACGACTAAGACAGAGCCTAAAGATATTATGAAGTTCTTTATGAAGTCCTACGACAAGGGCAATGGCAAGAATCCGCAGCCGACAACTAAGACAGAGCCTAAAGAACCAGTGCATGGAGGTGAAAGAAATTCTAGTAGGAGGAAAACTATTAAGTATTTTCCTACAGATAACCCAAAAGATGAAAAAGAAATAGCTCAAGTTCCAGCCAAAAGAAAGAGTCATAAGAAGGATGCAGATGAATCTGTGAAGCCCTCACCTGCAAAGAAAGTTCACAAAGCTGTTGGTGATGATGATGATTTTGTCTTGCCTCATCCAAAACAGAAATCAGTTGATGCGACTCCGAGTAAGAAATTGAAGAGTGAGTCTGGTATGGCAGTCCCGCAGAAGCTTATTGACGAAGGCGTTGCTGATGACACCAAGGATGCTGAGTCTCCTCGCAAGTCTGGTGGTTCCAGGGGACGTGGTCAAAGAGGTACTTTGGTGGGATCAGCTGGTGGAAGAGGCAGAGGCAGGGGCAGTGGACGAGGCGGATTTATGAATTTTGGAGAAAGGAAAGATCCTCCACACAAAGGAGAAAAGGAAGTTCCTGAAGGTGCTCCAGATTGTTTAGGTGGTTTAACTTTTGTAATCAGTGGTACAATTGACAGTTTGGAAAGAGAGGAAGAGGAGGATTTGATTAAACGCCACGGCGGTCGTATTACTGGATCTGTCAGCAAGAAAACCAACTACCTTTTATGCGATGAAGATATCGAGGGGAGGAAATCCTCTAAAGCCAAAGAACTTGGTACGGCCTTTCTTACTGAGGATGGATTATTTGATATGATTCGGGCATCTATCTGTGCAACTAAAGTACCTGTGCAAGAAGCCAAGAAATCCTCTCTGGATGAAGCTGCCACAGCATCTTTGCCTAATAAAAGCCCTAAGAAAGTAGCATTGAAGAAAGATTGCACTAGAAGCTCCTTGGTGACGACAATTGCATCCCGCAAACAATTGCAGTCTGATGCCTCCCATTCCTATTTTACTTGGACAGAAAAATATAGGCCAAAGGTCCCAAACGACGTTGTTGGGAATCAGTCACTGGTTAAGCAGCTTCATGATTGGTTGGTGCATGGGCACGAACAATTTCTTGATACTGGAAATAAGAAAAATTCTGGTGCCAAAAAGGCTGTACTGTTAAGTGGAAGACCTGGTATAGGAAAAACAACTTCCGCAAAGTTAGTAAGTCAGATGCTCGGTTTTCAGGCGATTGAGGTAAATGCTAGTGACAGTCGTGGGAAAGCTGATTCCAAGATTGAAAAGGGAATTGGTGGAAGGAATGCAAGTTCTATTAAAGAGCTTGTCAGAAACAAGGCCCTGAGCATGAATGGATCATCGAAGCAGCAGCATCCCAAAGCTGTGTTGATTATGGATGAGGTTGATGGGATGTCTGCTGGGGATCGGGGAGGTGTTGCTGATCTTATTGCCAGCATAAAAATTTCGAAGATTCCTATTATCTGCATTTGTAATGACCGTTACAGTCAGAAACTGAAAAGTCTTGTGAACTACTGTTTGCTTCTCAGCTTTCGCAAACCTACTAAACAACAGATGGCAAAGAGGTTGATGCAAGTTGTGAAAACTGAAGGCCTTCAAGTTAATGAGATTGCTCTGGAGGAACTCTCAGAAAAAGTTAACGGAGACATGCGAATGGCAGTTAATCAGTTGCAGTACATGTGCCTCTCAATGTCTGTCATTAAATATGATGATATAAGGCAGCGCTTATTAACCAGCGCAAATGATGAAGATATTTCACCATTCACAGCTGTTGACAAGCTGTTTGGTTTTAACGGAGGAAAGTTGCGAATGGATGAGCGAGTTGACCTGAGCATGAGTGATCCTGATCTAGTCCCTCTCCTTATCCAGGAAAATTATATTAACTACAGGCCAAGTTCGGCGGTTGTTAAGAATGGTGATAGTGGGATAAAACGAATGGGTTTGATTGCCCGTGCCGCTGAGTCTATTGGCAATGGGATATTTTCAATGTATAGATTAGAAAATATTGACAATGGCAGCTTTCCCAAAGTGCTTGTCTTTCATCCTCTATAATTCCTGCTGCATTATTGTGTGGGCAAAGAGAGACACTTGAGCAGGGAGAAAGGAATTTTAATAGATTTGGAGGGTGGCTCAGAAAGAACTCAACATCAGGCAAAAATTTGAGGCTCTTGGAAGATTTGCATGTCCATCTTGTTGCTTCATGTCCTGAATCTAGTAGTTCAGGGAGGGAAACCCTGTGAGTTGAATACATTCCTCTTCTCCTGAACGATTGACAGTGCCACTCTGTGAACTGCCTAAAGATGAAGCTGTACACAAAGTTGTGGAGTTCATGAAGACCTACTCGATCAATCAAGATAACTTTGAAACAATTGTGGAGTTATCCAAATTTCAGGGGAACCAAAATCCCCTAGACGGCATTCAACCAGCTGTAAAAGCAGCACTGACAAAAGCATACAAAGAAGAATCAAGGATCGTAAGAGTTGCAGATTTTTGCACTTTTACTGGAATGAAAAAGGCTCCTAAGAAGCGGATTGCTGCTATTTTACAACCTTCTGATGATACTTTGGTTGAGAGTGAAGAAGAAAATTCGTCAGATACAGAAGACTTAGAAGGCACTGCTGCTGGTGAGAAGCTGCAAAAGGAACTTCAAAGTTTGAGTAAAAAAGGAGTGCAAGTACAATTCCATTTGAAGGGTGCAACAAATTCAAGTGCAAAGAAGACACCGGCTGGCAGAGGTAGAGGTGGTTCTTCTGCTGCCACTAAGAAAAAAGGTGGCCGAGGTTCAGGGGCTGGTGCTAAGAGAAAGAGGTGAGGGGAGCAATGTAAATTAATTGTTATTAAATATTTTGGTGGGTCACAAGATCATGATCATGGGTTTCATTAGAATTGTTGACAGAAAGATTATGGCAATAAAATTTTGGATTTGCAAGCAAGGAATGTTTGCTATTGAAGTACTTCACATTGAACAAACCTATATATATATATAATTTTTTTTATATAAACTCTGAAACATATGATTATGCCCTTGTCTGATTTGATATACACAGGGCTTTCGCTTTCCTTTGATACAAATGAACCTGTTCTTAAGAATGCTTTTGGAAAACATGGTGAAATAATTGAAGGTAATGATCATTGTGGTTGTTGATAAATTGTTAGGTCCACATTTTCTTGTTGATGTCCATCTACTTACTGGAGGGGATTTAAGTTCAAATTTAAACAGTTTAGAGTTATATGCGATCTTGTGAGTGGGAAATCAACAGGGAATGGGTTTGAGAAGTTTACTTCTGAAATTGAAGCAAGCACAGCTCTAAAAGAAATGGATGGTCAGGTAATTTAATCTTTCGATTAATTTCCTTGTAATTTATAATTTTTATGTGTGGAAATGAAAAGTAATATCATTGGTTTATGTTTGTGATTCTATTTAGTTTATGGATGGTCGACAAATCCGCTTGCAATTTGCGTACGGGATTCTGACATCGATCTCAGGTACAATATAAAAGATTTTTTTGTTATTTTTGTTTTTTGTTTTTCTCTTTTTTTCATAAAGAGATAGATGACATTAGGCTGGATTTAGTTCTACTCTCTGATTTGGTTCTTTCCAGGAAGTTCACCAATGAAGTTGTATACTAAATAATTTTAGTTGGTTGAAATTCCTTTTACATACCAGTGGCTGTGTAATCTTTTGTTTCCAGTTGTTGCTTCCATTTGCTATGCCTTATAAATATATCGTATAACTTGTTTAATTTGGTAGGTTAGATGGAGATTGACCGACTATCTCAATGCCACATCTTGAGTAACTAGGGCCTTCACACGATTCTTGCCCTTGCAGTCACATCATCTTGAGGAAATTTTGCATGCATAAACTAGGTTTTTTTGCTTCTATAGAAACATAGAGGTTGTAGATGAGAATAACAATCAGTTATAGAGATGTCAGTTATGGAGATGTCTTTGTTTTGCCATTGACACGCAGTATCCCAAAGCTGACAATCAAGGACTAATCTGAGTCGGGGGCCGGAAAGACTCACACACGCGTTGCAGCCCATCCCTGGTCACAATCAGAATATAACTCCAAGGGGAATCGAACCCAGGATTAGCCGGGAGCATACCGGGTCTGAGAACGTCCTAACCACTTAGCCAACCTGTTGTGGTTAGTTATGGAGATGTTAGAGTGTTGTAGTTATTTGTGAGTTTTTGGAGGAAAACTAAAGTGAACTTATTAATGGAGAAAAGATAGAAGACAACTTGACTTTGTTTAGGTCTTGTTCAATGAGGATGGATGATACATCATCCTGGGTGTTGTTCATCGTTAGTGCTGCAGGCAAATAAATAGTTAATGACATGATATATATTAAATATCTGAATTTGACCATGGATTTATTAAATGATATAGGCTATTGTGAGGATTTACATCACCAATTGAAATTGTTGTTATTATTTTGTATTTGATTGTTATCAGTAAATTAAGGTTTTTCAATAATTTTTGTTATTACGTAATCGATAAGGAAATGAACCTGCGCATAGTTTCTCGGTTAACTTTTAGTTAATTTTTACTATTTGTTGACAGCTAGTCACTATTTGTGAATATTTTTGTTTTTAGGGCTAGTCACCATTTTGTGAATCATTTTTTACTGGTTCTATACGTACTATAGAAAATGTTTAAGTGGTTTAAAAGGGCTATTGGGCTCCTTTCCCTTCAAACTAACTTTTAGGGAAGTTTTACTTTTGGACTCTTAACAATTGGTATCAAATATTGATAGGTGAGTAATTGGACTCTTAACAATTGGTATCAAATATTGATAGGTGAGTAAGCAGCCACAAGGGAGGAAAGGGCTACCATCGGGTCAATGTCGATAGAGTGGACCAACGAGGACAACGAGGGCTACCATCGGGTCATTGTCCATATTGTTACTGTGAAGTGTGAGTCCACATTGTTATTGTGAAGGTTTTGCATTCATGTATATAGATCACATCAATTGTCCTTGGTTCGTTATAAAAAATGCTATTGAGGATTTAGGCTAGCTCTGTCATAAAAAGGAAGGTGAGAACGCATATGCTAAGCAAATGTAAGTAAGCTAGTTTATGAGATTTTGGAGGAAATTAAATTATCAATTATCAAGAAGCATCAGAGTAAAAGAAATTTGATCTATTATTTTATCCAAAATAAATTTCGACTTAAAAGAGAGGGTCCAAGTAACATTAGCAGAGTTTGGGGACGGTGATCCAAGTAACATAAGCAGAACTTAAAAGACGAGTCCAAGTATAAGCAGAACTTAAAAAACGGATCCAAGTAACATTAGCAGAGTTTGGGGGGAGGGGTCCAAGTAACATAAGCAGAGTTATTGAGGTCCTATATGTAGTCGCTCAAAGAAAAGATGATGGAATCATCTAAACTCGTGCATATAAAACTGACTAGGCTGTAGCCAATATGTAATACTAATTTTTTTTTGGGTAATTACTTGAAATTTACCCAACTATGCATTTTAATTAAATCAATAATAATCCACTTTTTTTATTTTATTTCAAAGTATCAAAAAATAGCAATAGACACAAAGAAAAATGATAGAATTTTTATCACAAATACTTGAGAATTGAATATAGACACAAATCTGATAGTGAAGTTTATGTCTTGTGAAAATTCGCGCGGTCAATGGTTAGGACGGATTCATAAATTTAAAATAGGGAGGGCTAGATTGAACAAAATGATGGGCTAGATTGAAAAACAATTATGGGTTAGATTGAAGAAAATGATAAAAATGATAAAATGACTAGCAAAATTTCGAATTTGGGTGGGCTAGATTGAAATAAATGATGTGCTAGAATGAAAAAAATGATAAATTAATAAGAAAATTTTCCAAGTTCTGAACTTAGATCAAAGATATGAACGGCCAACAATACAACCAACAAGTCAAGAAGATTTTTCTACCAAAAGAAAGAACTATATCGTATATAATAGATAAAAAATGATCCGGGCTATAGTTTAGACTGTCCTCTTAAGATATCCGTTTATGGGTCAACCAAACAATCATTCATTATGGACAATACATGACATTAAAAATATCAAATCGAAGTATGTAAAATATCAAATCTAAAAACTTGACGGTCCAAACTATACATTATGATTTAAATCAAGCTTGATTTATTTCAAAGTAAATCAATCCCTAGCTAGAATATTTACGATTCCTTTAATTTCTTTCTTAATAAAACTATGTTACTAGTGGTACATCTACCTAGAATTTACAATTTATTTTCTTTCTAATACTATTTTATACAAATTTTTTGATCAAAAAAACAAATTCTAGTGTGAGATTTTGTTATAAAAAAAAATTAGTTAATTTTTTACAATGAATTTCTTCTGGTCATTACGATGCTACTTTATCTCTAACTTGTTGCTCCAAAATTCTAATGTTACCCATCTAATTACAATTGATGTAACAAAAAAAAAAAGTAAAACAGAAAATGGAGAAGAAGAAATCTAGGCAAGAAGTTTATAGAGCTCGTCCTGCCTAGGCAAGAAGTTTATTGGCATGGCATTGTTCTACCATTTTTTTCGTTGGAGGTCTTCCTGACTCAAAAGTTTATTGGCAACCAGTCAACTACCATGAGCTTATGAACTGCAATTTGGTATTAAGTGAATTCGAATATTGACTAGTTTGCTGAGGGTTTAACAAAGGCCTCGTTTGGTGTCAAGCAAGAGTTTTTATAAAAAAATAGCCAAAAATTGGCTCTTAAATTAAAAAATGTCAAATTTGCTAAATTTTTTTAAAAATAGCCAAAATCTATGCCCTCATTTTTTTTTTATATAAATTTTATCCAAAATAAAGATATAAAATGAATTAGCTTCGAATGAAACTTATCCTATTTAATCCTCACAAAAATAATAAAATTGGAAGGATAAGTTTTCTTCATGAGCGTTTGCGGCTGCTATGCATTTCATAAATCATATCCCATTTTTCTTGTACAACAAGTTGCACCATGTCTTCAGTCGCCAAAACCATGTTCTTTGTCATGCATGGTAAATCAGGTAATAGGGTGAGCTAGCTTTTGTTTTCATATTCCCAGAAGAATAGAAGATTGCTTTAATTTGACCACTAATTAGTTGGTGCTGGTTGAATGATGAGGTGGTAAGATTTAGTTCATAATCATCCCATAGATGTAACTTTTTTTTTTTGCTAATGTGAAAACTCTTTTAAAATAGAGTTATACTGGATTCACTCATGTTAGGTAAAATTTTGGGAAGACAAGTGCATAAACCCACCATCACGCCCTCCCACTTAAATCTTAGTTTAATTTTATATAAAATTGAATGCACGACATGTGAAGCACATAAACCAGTCGCCCTAATTGCTAAGCTTCCCAAAAATGGGTCCAAAGATGTATGCATTGCTTACTTTTCATGAGTAGCTAATTAAGACCTTCACACCATTGTTGCCCTTGCATTATAGTCCATCATGAAGAAGTTTTGCATGCATATATATATATATATCACATAAGATATGTTGTTTCTTTCTATAGAACATAGGTCTTAGTTGTCATAAACCAGGAAAAAGAAAACATAGGTCTTACTTGGTTTTGTCATAAACCAGAAAGAAAAAAACGAAGATACAAAATGGAAATAAGGATATGTTAGAGTGTAGTTGTTTGTGAGATTTTGGAGGGAAACTAAACTCAATTTATTAATCTACGAAAATGTAGAATCTTAAATTAAGTTGGGCCAGCCAGAAGAGCACCCCTTCCTTGCTTTTGAAACCCACAAAGGATGGGTTTCTGGTTATTTCGACTATTACCAGTTGGCCGGAGTAATTGCAGCGGAAGTTACTAAAGGGCCCATAATTCCTTTCCGCCCAAGTAGAAAGGACACACACCAACCACGGGCACCAACCGCAACTAGAATGTTTCTTGCTTGACCCAAAAATAGATGACAATGATTTTAGGCATTGTCTTCAGACTGGCCTCTAGATTTCATTGACAGGGACATAGTTGCATTGTACGGTGGGCACACATTGGGTTATAGATTGGCGGGCCTTGGACAACCAAAACTCTAATTTTCGACAACTCCTGTTTTAAGGAACTTACTGTAGAAATAGAGGTCTTATTGCAGAGACCCTAAAAGAGAAGAATGGCTAGGATTTTCCAGTTTCAGTTGCTTGATGACAAATAAATTGTTGTGTAGTTTCAAAAAAATATAACAAATATGAAATCTAATAATCAACAAAGAACACATACAATTTACGTAATTTAGCTAAACAGTGAGGAAATTTCACCAATAGCAAAAGAGACTACAAAAGAGTTCTAACACTTACAAACACAAATCGCAATACACCAAAAAGACTCTCTCATACAAAGATGTGGCACCATAATCAAAACGGAAGAAATTTTTTTAAATCTTTCACAGATATGTTGCTTCACACCCAAAACTTTGCTGTTATCTACAAATCCTTACAACTGAATAAAATAGCTAACAACTTTCATATCTCATGTAAAATTTAGTTTGTGGAAGAAAATACTACGCTGTTATTTCGTCTTTTATTTTGTTTTCCTATTTAAGTAATGGATTTAGGATTGGAGTTTTATTTGCTTGGCCACTCTAGTTTATGTTTGGCCAACGCCTCTTTCCGTGGAGATAACTAACGAAGCTATATATGTAGCATAAACATCTAATCTTCCTTGGAGATAACTAGTTTCTGGTTATGAGTTGTTGTCCCATATGCTAGTTATAATATAAACATTATCAAAATGTACTCAAATATTTACCTTGCTCTTGATGGTTTGTTTAATATAAGATATTATCAATATCGTCAAGTCTGTAAAATTTGTGCTATAAAATTTTTGAGTGAACTCTCTGGTCTTAAATGAATTAATGGTCAACATGTGTGAGGAGATGTGATTAAATTTATATGACTCATATCTATCTCAGATTTAGATTTAGCGTGTTAACATATTGCTTTCTACACACTATGGTAAAGTTTAGTGAGCATGATTGAATTTGATTGATTAATTGATCGAATAACTCATCAAATTCAATGCATTTTGAATGTAAAAACAGATGTGTTTTCATGATAAGGGAATCAAAGGGGAATAGACATAGAAGAAAACTTGTCCAATCCAATCCCGTCAAAATATTAGGATTAAAAGAGATACATTTCTTTCTATATCTAATTCCGTCTAATCCCATCAAATATATCCAAAAAAACCACATTCATTTTTATATTCGAAATACATTGAATTTGACGACTCATCTCATCCAATTCAATCGCACTTAACATATTGCTTTCTACACACTATGGTAAAGTTTAGTGAACATGATTGAATTTGATTGAATAACTGATCGAATAACTCATCAAATTCAATGCATTTTGAATGTAAAAACAAATATGTTTTTATGATAAAGGAATCAAAAGGGAGTAGACATAGAAGAAAACTTGTCCAATCCAATCCTGTCAAAATATTAGGATTAGAAGAGGTAGATTTCTTTCTACATCTAATTCGTCCAATCCCATCAAGTCTTTTCAAAGAAAACACATTCATTTTTATATTAAAAATACATTGAATTTGATGACTCATCTAATCCAATTTAATTGCACTTAACAAACGTGACCTGTAGTGAAGGAACTAAAAACTTCATGACAAAAGAAAAACTAAAACCTTCCCACCATATTGTTGCAAGTTTTTGTATGCATGTATGTCACATAAACTCTGTTGGTTCTTGCTAAAAATAGTTCTGTCATAACTCATAAAGAAGTTAAAAAATTGAGTGCACATGGTAGGCAAATGTCAGTAAGGAAGTGTTAATGAGAATTTGGAGGAAATTAAATAATTTATTATTAAGAACTTAGTTGTCAATATTGGTTTTAACCACAAGAGTATTTGCACAATATGCTAGGTAGGAATATTATTCATAACAGTTGGCATCATTGAGAAAGCTTGAGCATATAGAGGTCTATTAAGTGTACAAGAGACTAGCAGAGGTTTTTCCAACCTCCAACAAATTCATTGATCTAGTTTGAGAGCATACATCTCTATAGATTGATTGGTTTAGGCTTATTAGTCGATTCTGTATTTCAAACTGAAAATCTCCTCACAAACAAAAAAACAAACTAAAACATTCACACCATTCTTGACCCTGCCATCTACTTAAGGAAGTTTTCCATGCATAAATATATTCATCACATAAACTCTGTTGGTTCATGCTACAAAAACTATGGAGATTTTGGTTCATATGGCAGACAAATGTTAATAAAACATACAATTTTTTTTTCTTCGATACAACGAAAACGTGGTAGGCATACCTTATGTTTGCCAACCAAAAAGTGTTGCAAGTGTATCATATTTTAGAGGAAATTAAATTATTAATAAAAAATAACTTCGTTGTCAATTGTGACGAAGTACAATTCAACTATCTTACCCCAAAACAATTTTGGACTTAAAAACGGAGTCTGAGGAAGGTATAGATCTAAAACTCATATAAGATTATAGATCTAAAACTCATATAAGATTATAGATCTAAAACGTTAAACACAAGCACTTACAGATGTAAACCATTAAACACGTCATTTTTGAACAAAAATTAGGAAACAAAGTCAGCATAAGAAATTGGTAAAGAACTAATACAGAAAATAAATCTCTGTTCAATTCTAACATATTGAACAAGATAAATCACAACAGCAGTCATTTGACAAAATATTGAACAAGATAGTGACTAAGTTACAAAACATGCGGCATCAAACATATATTGAACAAGATAGTAACTAAGTTCGCTTCATTATCAAGATTTTGTATCCTTCTCATTTCTTTCATCCTGGGCAACCTCAACAAAAATCAGCCTCCCATCCACCATCTGGACAAAATATTCACAAATACTAATTCGCATCAACTAAACACACATTCTAGAAAATATAAATTAAAATGCACTAACACGGGCATATAAACAGCAATTTGGCCTTGTCTGAATTCGAATCGAATAATTTGCGAGGTTTGACAAAGGCCTCGTTTGGTGTCAGGCAACTCAATGTATTGTCCAAGTTTGGAGGTAGAAGAAGAATTAACTACGACTCTAGGAGACTTATCGTATCCAATAGCAAAAATGGACGGATTGGGAGGAATAAGTTTTCTCCAAGCCTAAATCCTTCGACTACTCAAACTTGGACAAAATTTTTTAGTAGGGAGGCTCATTGCTTCCTTCAACATGCATTGAACTTCATGAGTAACCCAATCTAATTCAATCCCTTAAAAACAGTCAATTTACCACTGCACTGTGAAAATTATCGTTTATGAATTGGGTTTTTTACCACAAAGAGAATTAGGAAATTACCCTGCCATTCATGGACTTCAACGCTTTTTGCGCCTCAACATCTGACTGGAAAGAGACGAAACCGAAACCTTTGGCTCTATGAGTTTCACGGTCCATAATTAACCTAGCTAAACATACAAGTCCAAGAATGTCATCACAGAGCTAGAACCAGCCACTAATTTCCACAAATTACAGCAAGAAATAAATAAATAATTTGTTGGAGAAAATTTATATGGAAATTAGAAAATACCTTCTGTAACATTTCCGAAAGGAGAAAACAATTTCTTGAGCTTTTCATTCGTAGTGAACGATGATAATCCTGCGCAACAAAGAAGATAATCAAAACCCTAAAAAATTAAGTTTGAGAAAAAGGAAAGGGAAGAGAGAGTATGTACTGCTGACGAAAAGCTGCGTGCTTAATCTCTTAGCCATTTCTGTGTCAACGTAATTGCAAGTTTTTAACTTTAGGTTTTAAACGCTGGTGGGTTGTTGATGAATGATGATACGTCTTGCCGCTAAACTTGACTCCGGCCCAGATAGAGTTGCGAGGCCCAGACAGTTGGAGTTAGTTTCTGATGGGCCTTTGGGTCCAATTTTAGTAAGACCTGGTCAGTTTTTTTTTTTTTGATACAATGAAGAAGGAGGATTACAATGTATTCGATATCGACCTCGTTATTTAAGAGAGTCGAATTTGGAATCTCCCACATAACTTATAAAGAGGAATACTATTTGGTCATAACACTAAGTGATAATTTGGTTCACGTTGGTGTTATCCGTGTGACTATGTGAGTACTCTCGGCTTGCCTCAAACTAAGTTGTCTCACCAAAGAATTGACTCTCTCCTCTTATGCCATTTTCCAAGGGTACTGTATTAGGCCGTTAAGTGCAGTATTTATCCTGATTAGAATTAATGTACTTTTCTTCATAGACTTGAGTTGGAATTTTACTTGCCGCAATTTATTTTAATTTAAAGTAAACTATCATTTGTATATAAAAGAAAATTTGTTTTTTGCTTTTAGAAAGAAAGAGGTAAATAAAATTAAATACAAATTTCCATTTGAACTCAATAGATATGAAAATTCATGTTCATGATTGAATGTAAGTACAATGAAGTTAGTTAAAACAATTAAGTTGAGGAAGGGGGTAGTTTTTTTTTTTGAGGGAGAAGAAGTGGGTAGTTACTCCCTCTCTCTCATTCATTTTTAATTATTTTTTATTTTTTTGAATTTATTTTTCATTTAACTTTATTTAAAAAAAAAATTCACACACGTAAACATGTGCATGAGGCTAATATAATTAATATTATCTTGTGTTTTTTATTTTTGTGGTTAGAATATAATTTAATGTTTTTCAGTTCACCTGCGCGCCACGAACTTTTATTTTTTATCCACTAAACTAATAATTTTAGTAGTATTTTTTGTTTTTGACCAAAACAAAAGTACATTCACGCCGTTCTTTCCTCCACACACTTAATTTAGTGCATCATCAAGAGCCAATTTTGTATGCATGAATTCACATAAATTGTCTTCGTTCTTGTTATAAAAACTAAACAGCTCTTAGGCCATTAAAAAAATGAGCAGAAAGTGTGTGAGAAAAGATGTTAGTGTGTTAATTGTATATGTGAGATTGTGTGAGAAAAGATGTTAGAGTGTTAATTGTATATGAGATTTTGGAGGGAATTAAAATTAATTAGTAATAATCAAATCTTAGGAAGAATATCGGCTCCATCCACAAAAATTTGTCATTTAAACTATCATCGCGAATCTTCAAATTCACAAACGTTTGGCATGTAATGGAATATTGTGATTTACTAATAACATATTAAAAGAAGAATGACAATATTTAAATGGGGCATCTGTTCTAACACAGCCTTTCACTGATATCTAAATTGAAAAGTATAGATATCACATGATAAAAATAGGATATAATAACATAGCTTAAACAATTAAGGAGGAGTTAATCCGGGGCCTCTGTTAGTTATCATTTTTAAATTGAAACTTCTAATCTGATAATGAGTTACACATTTTTAAAATTTGTGATTTTTCAATAGTGAGATTGGGTTTATAGCAGGTTTCTCTTTTTACTGTTAGTCCTTTTTATTTATGCTTCTTAATCCTCCTTCTTGTTCTAGAATTTTGAATTCTTATGTTTGTGATTTTTTTATTGGTCCTAATTTGCCCTAATTTGAGAAATGTAACAGTTTGGTGTTATCTTCTAAAAATCAATCAATTCTAACCCTTATCATCACTAATATTGATTAGTAGACCCTATTAGCTTTTCCATATGTCGAATTTCAAGTTAACCGTTAAAAATAATGTGGTTGCTAGATTCATGCTACACGCATGAGCCAGATATTTTTCAGCTCATTCTACCTGTAGAAGGTAAAGTCATGTCTTCCAGAAACCAAAACTGATCAAAATAAACTGCTATTTAGAATCTTTAGATATCATCTAATTAATACCTAACAATTCAAAATTGGGGTCCTTTTAGGTCATATAATACCTAAAGAGATTCAAAACTTATTGAATCCTTTTAGATTTTCTAAATACTTAAAGATTCAGAACTTTGCGTCCTTTTAAATCATCTAATACCTAACGATTCAGAACTTCAGTCCTTTCAGATAATCTAATACCTACCTAAAAATTTAGATCCTGATTGAGAGAGAGTTGACATTGACCCTTTTTTTTTTTTTTAAACTTCTTCAAACCGTTTGAATATCATAAAAGAGTTCATTAATTTACCAAAAAAAAAAAAGTTCATTAAGCATTTGGGGTACTTGTGTAAATACACTTTTAATTTGTACAAGAGTTTTTGGGTTTTTCTCTAGGGTTTAGGGTTGCCTTCTTACCCAAGCAATCTGTTATATATGGATGTATAATCATGAATTTATTTTAAATTAGTATGATTTAGGTCCTATTTACAGGCACAACGAAAATATGATTTTATGGCTTATTACTATAAAACTATGATTGTGTGCCTCTCACAGGAATGATGCGAGCCAAAGAAGTAGAAAATAAAGTCTAACACGTACCCCATTATATATATGTATTCACAGAAAATATTTTAATGTACTAGTTTTGTATGCATATATTTTCACAGGAATTGCCTTGCTTCTTGCTATAAAACATTAAAACCTACTGAGCTCCTAGTTTTGCCATGAAATAAAATTAAAAAGAGGACAGGTGCATGTAATGAAGGTTTTAGTGTCGAAGTACAAGTTGCGTGAGAGATTTTGGAGGAAAATTAAAATTAATTTATATAAATCATTGTACTTATGTATGGGTGGTATGGAAATTGTATATTCTCTAAGCAATCTGATAATACATTAGTTTTAGAAACAGTTTTTGTCGGTGACGGTAGATCAGGAGCTTGGAAATGGGTGAGGAGAAAATAAGGTGAAAAATAAAACCCACAGAAAGAACAAAAAGAATAGTGTTCGTATATATATGAGGTATTATCTAGAGAATTGAGTAGTTCGTTTATATCCTATAGTCATAATCGATTAACTGTGTATTGATAGTCACATATATATTCCTTTCATGCATGTCAGTATTGGGCACATGAAATTATTAGTAACTGTATCGTTTACAATGATAATCGAAAACCAATAATAATGATAATAGAAAACCAATAATTGAGTTCATCGAGTAAAAGACATAATTAATAATTGCCTAAGACCCTTTTTCTTGTTGTGCATCTAATTCAAACAGAGCCCAGAAATCTGAAGCACCAATAATGAATAATGATGCCATATCACAAGGCATCTCAAATTTGAATTACCGTAAGAACTAATTAGTGTTCGAGTAAATTATATCCCCATCTTGTCCGTTCTGCAGAATTTTATTACCTCAGTGAAAACCTATTTTAATTAACCTGGAAGAAACCGCAGAAAATTAACTTGCTGATTTTATTAGCTCACTAGAAACAATTTCTGTGTTTTCATTTTACAGTGAGTTAGTCTTCAAGCTTTCATAATTGGATAATATTGTCTTAACCAGAATCGAAAGTACGTTTTAATGGATGGGGGACTTAAAAGTCTGCGTTTGACATTTGAATTTTGACTAACCTGATAATTGATGCATGGTTGGTTTTTTTTAGGTAAATATCACGAATTGTCTCTATATTTGAAGAGTGGGCCTAATCTCCGTTCGGAATGTAACCTACCTCTAACCACAAAGTGTTCCCAACAAATTTTAAACTTCTGACATTTAGGCACCAGAAAACCCAACGACACAACATATTGTGATTCATGGTGTTTCTTGTGTAACCAAGTTTGATTCTATTTCTTTTTAGTTTAAATTAGATAAAAGTAAATTATCTATGTAGAAAGTAGTATATTAAACATCTTTTTTCAATTACATAATTAATATAAGTTCTCGTGTTTTTGTGATTAGAAGAATATAATTTAGTGTTTTTCAATTTACCGGCACCACAAACTTTGATTTTTTATCCACTAAATTAATAATATTAGTAGTAATTTTTTTCTTTTGACCAAAAGAAAAATATATTCACGCCATTTTCTCCTCCACTCTTCAATTTAGTGCATCTTCCTGTGCCAATTTTGTATGCATTATTCACACAAATTGCCTTCGTTCTTGTTATAAAAACTATGGATCGTCTTTCTCTCAAAAAAACAATGGAGGTCATAGTTAGGCCATTTAAAGAAAATGAGAGTTCCTTCCAAACAAAAAAAGAGAGTTCCTTTAAAAAAATGAGAGTAGAAAGTGTGCGAAGAAAGATGTTAGTTAGTGTGTTAATTGTAAATGAGATTTTGGAAGAAATTAAAATTAAGTAGTGATAATTAAGTATGAGTAACTATAGAAATTGTATTATGTTACTATTTCCGCTACCGACCCCATCCAACAATTAAAATTAGCTTTTTACTTCGAATGTCCCTTGAACTCGCCATCCAATCTCAGTTTCTCCCTTAAATTAAATTTTATCTCCCTTAATCCCTTGAACATGATTTTTGTCAATCCGGTTACCTATTTTCCGTTAAATTATTTTTAATTTCTGTTATATTTGTTAATTTTATTGATGTGCCAAAATTATTTATTAAAATATAAGCAATATATCAAGAGATATTAATATAATAAATATTTATATTAAATATATTTTTTAATGGTGAAAAAAAAATAGACAAATTAAAATTAATTTGATTTCATCACCATCTTCAACCTCATCATCGCCTTCTTCAAACCCTCAACAACCAAAGTTCTCTCTCTCAATATCCCAGGAGCCCATCTCAACCACTTGGAATCCACTCCAGAGATCGTCCCTTAGTCCCTTCTCAACCTCTATGTCCCACTAGGCCCACCACCGATTCAACCCATCTCCGCAGTCCTTATCGAAACCCTCACCGCACTCGGCGCTGAGGTCCGCTGGTGTCATCGCTTGCTGGTGTCAAGGTCAAGGAGGAGTTTGATGAGAAGAGCGGGACTGTTGATGAAGGGCAGGGGAGGTGAAGGCGTTGGATTAGATTGCAACCGATTTCGAAAATTGGATGATAATTCGAAAGAGGGTGAATGACTAAGATGAAGACAGGGGAGGTGAAGGCGTTGGGTCAATTCATATGCTTCCACCAAACCCATCAATGACATGATCTATTTCGTCGTTTTTGTTAAATCTCCAGAAAACCTTCTATTTGGAGATGAGGTTGAAGATGATGATGAAACCAAAAACAAAATTAGTTTTAATTGTAATTTGTCTTTATTTTTTTCTCACCATTAAAAAAAAATATTTAATACAAATATTTATTATATTAATCTCTTGAAATATTATTTATATTTTAATACATAATTTTACCACATCAACAAAGTGAACATATATAACAGAAGTTACAAATAATTTAACGGAAATGGAATAACGAAATTGACGAAAGTTATGTTTAAAATGTTAAATGAGACAAAATTTAATGTAAAGAAGAAATTGGAATTGGATGACAAAATCAAGAGCATTTGAAGTAAAAAGTCTTTAAAATATTTGCAGTAAAAAGCCATTAAAATTTTGCCATTTAACGTACTCTCACGAATCTTCAAGTTGGCAAAAGTTAAACCAAGTAATGAAATAGTGGTCAACTACTATTATATTAAAATAAGAATCACAATATTAAAATACGCCATACATGGTAGGTACATAAGGGTATCTTTAATTCAGATATAAACTCACCGGAATGGAAGTTTTATAATTTCGAATTTCAATGGGTCATAAATTTTATATCGCGTCAGAAATTTAATAATTTTCTTCACATCTTCATTGTAAGTCATCATGCATTTGACCTGAATTATTATTTAATGGCAAATAATGAGTTATTTAATACAAATGTATGAATTTAATGCAACGACTATATACCCAACGGTCCAAATTTAAATTCATTTGAAATCAAGGATTGAGATCAAACTAACATCTATATTTGACTTAACTGCTTAGATTAAAAGAAAATTAATCTAATGATGCTAAATAATCCTACAAAAAATCCAATTAAATTCCAAAGTTTAAGTTTTCACACAAATTTAGACACAAATTTTCACACAAATTAAATTATATATATATGGGGTGGATCAATAGCACCACATTTTAGACATAAATTTTCAACCATTAGATCAAAAGCACTTTTGTTAGTTCTTATTTTAGGAATGACTGATATGAATTGGCTTTGCCTCTCCACTTATAATTTATAATTTGACTCATGCTCAAACTTAGGATCGTTAAGTATTGTCTTTTGTTCAAGCATATATCAAAGAGGAATTTCTCAGAGACTGCAGTGTTTTGGTTGACCATTCATCTTAAGTTTGTTGCTTTTTACTGCCTTGGATTTACTGAGTTCTTTTCTCTTAAGGGGCATTTTTGGAAATCTATTATACACAACTATTGAAACTGTGCGTTTAGTTTTTGTGGACTAACGGATTTCCTGATATGACAGTGAGCTGCATAGTTCACGTGTTGTGTGGGTTTTTCATCGAGAATCGACCTGGGTGAATTCAATCGAATGGATTTTTCAGAGATGGGTCTGAACCATTGAATGGGTTTATCCTGGTGATTATTGACAAAACGTTTTTGATAAACTAATTTCAGGTTTTTTATTTGATCAATAACATTTTCTATCAAAATCGTTTTGAATCTATTTTGAAAAAATTGAATTTCAAAACCAAATCCTTTCAATGAGTTTTCTGAATTTGTTTTGATCTTCGTTTTTCTTCAAGTTCAATTTATATTTGATCTTATATATGGGTTCTTCAAGTATTGTTACTTGATGAACTCAGATTGATGATTTGATCAAGATTTCCTTTAAACCAATTTCGTTTGGGTTGTTCTTGGAACGGATATGAGTATGGTTGAGCTGCTGCGAGGAGCATACGTAAAGGAGCTTAACAGATGAGCATAATTTCTGGTTTGCACAAGGTATCGCTGCCTCTTTGGATTAGTCTAGGAGATTGGGCATGAGAATACCTTGTATTTGAACTCTGAAATTAGTGAATTTCCTGGTTAGCCGAGAGACCCCCAGTTTTGCCTTGAGGAAGGTTTCTGGGTATCAAAATTAGTGATGTCTTGATTCATATTGTTGAATGTTCTGAATGGCTTAATTACTTGTTGAATGTTTCTATGAACACACACACAAGCACTTAGAACTAGCACAAGGCTTCCTACATTGACGGGGCCTCTGAGTGCTTAGGATGTCACTGATATGATTGTGTTCTTTGTAGGGAGCTTGTTCAATGTGTGTGTGTGTGTGTGTGTGTGTGTGTGTGTGTGTGTGTGTGTGTGTGTGTGTGTGTGAATGTGATTGATATTGAATGTTTGATTCTGGAATCTAGAATTAAAATACGTGACTAGTCGTCTGTGTCCATGCTTAGACTTGGTATCCAACTTTCAGTTGGTATCAGAGCCGACTCTATACACTTAGAGTCGGTCCTAGGGTGTAAGTTGATATCAATTGTTTGGTGTGTCAAGGATGGAACGTGACAGGAATTCCTGTAACAACCCACCCTTCTTTGATGGGACAAACCATGCTGCCTAGAGAGAAACATTTGAGATTTTTCTCGATGCCTATGATGAAGTTGCTTATGAATACCTTACTATTGAGTGGAGGTGTCCTAGGAAAACTGTAGGCAATGAGTTAGTTGATAAACCAAGATCTGAGTGGACTCAAGGTGAAGCACTTTCTTCATCATCAAATAAGAAAGCTAGAAACGCCATTGTCACTGCATTGTCTGCATCAGAACTCATACATTCGAAAGTGCACCACTGCAAAGCAATCTTGGGATAAACTTAGAAATCTTCATGAAGGTGATGCTTAAGTCTGTGACTTGAAGCTTCAAATGTCCTTGGCAAAATTCGAAGAAATTCTAATGAATGAGTCAGAGTCTTTCACAGAGTTCTATGAATGTCTTGAGTCAATCACAAATGAGTGTGTCAGTCTTGGTGAACAGATTTATGAAATTACCATTGTTCAAAAGATTCTTCGTGTCTTGCCTAGTAAGTTTCGACCTAAGAAAATTGCAATCATGGAAGTTCAAAATCTAAAAGACATTAGGTTGGCTAAACTTGTAGGTAAACTAATGACATTTGAAATGGAAATGGACATGGAAATTGTGGACTCTAAAAATGGGAAGAACATTGCTTTACAGTCTGCTCAAACTGAGTTTGATGCCTTGTCTGATTCTTCACAAAGTGTGGAGAATCAAATGGCTCTCTTTGCTAAAAATTTCAGAAGAATACTAAAAGACAAGAGTAGAGATGCAAGAGCAAGTGGAAGTCAGTCAAGGGACTTTGGGCATAAATGGACGTATGAGTCTAGGAACTTTGAAAGAGACAAGTTTGAGTCTAAAAATGATGGAAATAATAACAAATCATCGGGGTTCAAGGATAATAAAGGAAACAGAAAGTCAATCAAGTGTTTCACTTGTGGAGGAATTGGTCATATTGCTGCAGCTGTGCAAACAATAGGAATAAATTCCAACAGAAAGATAGGGCAATGAAAGCCACTTGGAGTGATATTGAATCAGAATGTGATGAACATTCTGAATCAGATTATGATGAAGAATGCAGTATTGTAGCATTTGTTGCCTCAATCTATGATGATTCATTTGAATCAAAACAAGATTTGATGTCATCTGATGAACAAGATTCAGATGACATGTCATATGATCTGTTTTGTAAAAATTATGATGATTTGTTTGAAGAAACCTGCCAAATTCAAAAGAAGAATCTTCTTCTTGAAGGAAAAATGACAAAGTTAACAAAAGAAAATTGTGAGCTAAAAGATGCTAAAACTGATTTGCTAGAGTCAGTTAGGACTAAAGATGAGGAATTCAAAAAGAGACGTGCTGAAATTGAAAAATTGCACAGATAAGTTGCTGAGCTAAAACAAAATGTGAGTCTTTTTCAAAATGCTAACAAGAGTTTGCACAATTAGGTCACTGAAGCAAATGAAAAAATAATTAAGCTAACAGTTGGTGCACAAAAGGTTGATAAAATGCTTAATATGGGAAAGGGTCATTGTGACATGTCTGGGATTGGTTTTAATGGGTCAGATTCAAAAGGAACCATCAAGCAAATGAAGTTTGTAAAAGAATCCAAAGCTTCAAGTTTTGAGACTACTCATCTCAATCTCTTTCTGACTCAGTCACGTGATGAGTCAAAAATGAATCATGACAAGAAAGTAAAATTTATTCCCGTGTGTCATTATTGTGGAGAGAAAGGTCACATTCAACCAAAATGCTTAAAATTGAAAAGACACAAAGTGAGCCATTCTCAAGCAATACATCATTGCATGACACTGTTCAATATCTCTTGCATGAAGTGACTAGGATTGCTAAGGTTCTTGCTTCATCCTCATCACCATTGACTAAACCTAAATATCAGTGGGTAGAGAGAACAACACATCGATGTCAGGTTGTGTTGAATGCTCTTGCTGCCTCACATTCAAGTGTTTGGTATCTTGACAGTGGCTGTTCTAGACATATGTCTGGTGACTCAAGTGTTTTTGAGTCACTTGATATTTTTTATGGAGGTAGTGTTACGTTTGGAGGTGGTCACAACGATCTTGTGACTGCAAAAGGTACTGTCAAAATACCATGACCACCAGATCTGACAAATGTCAGATTTGTTCATGGTTTAACTTCAAACCTCATCAATATTAGTCAACTCTGTGATGAGTGCGCTAAAGAGGTTAGGATGACTAAAGCTGGCTGTAGAATTATTGGTGAATCTGGGAATGAAATCTTGTCTGTTGGACGGTCTAAAGATCATTGTTTTTTAATTGATAGGAGTTCATTGGCCATACTAATGTTTTTCATAGGGTTATTGATGAAACAAGTCTTTTGTGGCAACAACGTCTTGGTCATATGAATTTTTAGTGATCTAACACGTCTAGCTAGGAAAGAGTAGGTTAAGGGACTTCCTAAACTCAAAAGAAATGCTAGTCATGTATATGGTCCATGTCAACTTGGTAAACAAGCCAAGTCATTTCATCCTAATAACTCTCACATCACCACTTCTAGAATTCTTGAACTCCTTCACATGGATTTGATTGGACTAGTCAATGTCCTCACATTTGGTGGGAAGAAGTATGGCTTAGTTATTGTAGATGATTACTCAAGGTTTTCTTAGGTATGCTTTTTGAAAGACAAAACTGAGACGTATACTGAGTTTAAGACTGTTTAAGCAATTACAGTATGCATATATGACTAGTCATTCTTCTCTTGCTCGTATCAGATCAGATCATGGTACTGAGTTTGAGAATGCATCATTTGCATGATTCTGTGCCAAACATGGTATTAAGCATGAATTTTCTGCATCAATCACTCCTCAACAAAATGGTATTGTGGAAAGAAAAAATCGCGTGCTTATACAAATGACTCGTGTCATGCTTAATAGAAAAAACCTGGCTAGACATTTCTGGGCTGAAGCCATGAATACTGCTTGTCATATAATTAACAGGGTATTTTTAAGATCTGGATCTTGTAACGAACCGGACCAGAAATTAAATTAATTGAGAATTTAATTAAAGAAAAGACAAGTTTACCGCAAGTTTCGGAAGGGTTCAGGAGTCACTTATTGACTGGCAGTGTTTTTAGAAATTTTTCTTGGGTCGTTGCGTAGGTCTCTAACTCACGAGTTCGTAGACATGCGGCACGCGAAAAACGGAGACCCAGTGAGAGAGTTGTGGGTCTAGAAGCTTCGGGGGCAGTTTGGTCATTTCAGAAAAGTCCAAAATTTAGGGGGATATTTTTTCTCTCTTTTCGTACTCTGCCAGACCCCGCCCAGAACCTCTCTCTCTCCTACCCGAACACTCTCTCTCCCTGTGCGATCACCGCATCCCCCTCACCTTCAATGTCCCATTTTCGGACCGATTCGACCAAATCCAAGGCTGTGGATGTCTTCTCCTTGACTCCACGAGCGGTTTGATGTCACTATCGAGGTGGGACCATCGTCGTAGATGACATATATAAGAGGAGAGGTGGACCAAAACTTCTCAGCCGAATTCTGATCGATTGGGGTATGTTTTCCTAATTCTAAGCTTAGATTCGGACTCCTGGAAATGAGTAGATGATTTTACATACTTGGATCGAAGAAAATGGTGGAATTTGGAGGAATCTGGGAAGCTTGGGCTTCCGGTTGTTAATGGCGGATTCCGACGAGGGAACCCAGATTACGACCACCGTCAACGGCGACGACGACGGTGGTCCGGTCCTTGTCTCCGACGAACTCCGGTGACTGGTTCGACCTACAGTGGCTGACATGGTATGCCACATGGCAGCCACGTGGTACCACATGGCGACCAGTCAGTAGCTAACTTAGCTGCCATGTGGAGCCATGTGGCAACATAGTTAGCATCCAGTCAACCGTCAGGGTTTGACGGAATATGCTGATGACGTTAGCATATTCCGTCAAAAGGTAACAGCGTTATGACGGAATCCTAATGCCGTTAGTTTGGATGGAATATTCTGCCGTGAACAATACATGACGTGTGGCGGCGCGTGGTCCGGCATTCTGCCGGTGCGTGGGACTGTTTCCCAACCCACGACAACGCATGAAGGCACGTGGCCGGTGCGTGGTCCGGCATTCTACCGGTGCATGGCAGCACGTGGGACTGTTTCCCGACCCACGACGACACGTGTCTAAGGTTTTGGGACATTCTGGATTGGATTTTGGCGGTTTCGAGGTCGTTGGAGTTCGTTTAGAGCCCCGTTTGAGTAATCTCAGTGATAATGGATGACCACGGAGCGGGTTTTGGCTCTGGAGGTCAAAGGGGCTGGGTTATTGGTATGTCTAAAGGTTCCGTGGGGCTAGGGTTTCCTCAAGTATTGGTACTTGATGAACTCGGATTGATGATTTGATAAAGATTTCCTTTAAACCAATTTCGTTTGGGTTGTTCTTGGAACGAATCTGAGTATAGTTGAGTTGTTACGAGGAGCATATGTAAAGGAGCTTAACGGATGAACATAGTTTCTAGGTTGCACAAGGTATGGCTGCCTCTTTGGATTAGTCTAGGAGATTGAGCATGAGAATACCTTGTATTTGAACTCTGAAATTAGTGAATTGCCTGGTCAGCTGAGAGACCCCCAATTTTGCCTTGAGGAAGGTTTCTGGGTATCAAAGTTCTTGATGTCTTGATTCATATTGTTGAATGTTATTGAATGACTTAATTACTTGTTGAATGTTTCTGTGAACACACACACAAGCACTTAGAACTAGCACAAGGCTTCGTACAATGACGGGGCCTCTGAGTGCTTAGGATGTCACTGATATGATTGTGTTCTTTGTAGGGAGCTTGTTCAATGTGTGTGTGTGTGTGTGTGTGTGTGTGTGTGTGTGAATGTGATTGATATTGAATGTTTGATTCTGGAATCTAGAATTAAAATACGTGACTAGTCGTCTGTGTCCATGCTTAGAATTGGTATCCAACTTTCAACTTTCAATGGTTGAGATTTAATGTTTCTTAATTAATTTTTTTTTTAAAGTAATAATAGTTCAAAAAACAGTAATAAATGTTTTTTTTCAACAATTATGAAAACTTTCAATCTCTTTCCTTTCTCTTCTTCTTCAAACCAAGAACATTTTGATATATTTCTTCATCAATCTCAATCCTTTGCCCATATTCATTCACACATTCATTTAAGTGAATAATAATAATAATAATAGAGTTTTCATCTCTTTGTAGTTTTAAATTTGAAGTGTTAATCCTCAAATAGAATCTTAAATTTCATTAAAACAATTAAAGGTTGAACGTAATAAAAATAGAAGAAATTACAGAACGCAAGCAAAAAAAATTGCAAAAATTGCAATAAAAGAAATTGCGAAACCCAAGCAAAAAAAAAGAAAGTAAGGAGAGAATAATTTTGATACACCCCGCTCCGGAAATCCAACTGGATACCGGAATCACCGATGCTGGTCGACACCTGAACGCCGAGTCCAGGTGACGAAAGTCCACTATAATGTTGCGTTTTAGGAAGTTTAGTTAAAGGTAAATAGTAAATACTAAATTACCGTTTCACCGCGACAGCGGCGTCCCAGAGCATGCTTATAAAATTGATGATCATGAATAAAAGTATTCAAATGCTAACCGATTTTACTTGGACGGCAGCAGAATGTCAGAGTTGTCGACATCCTTCCTCGAAATCAGCAAACTTCTACAATGATCAAAGGGATGTAAAAGGAAACAAGGGTGAGTGTTTCCGTGTTAACCCCTCACCAAGCAAAGCATACAAGAATGATATAACATTAATATAATCGAATAACCCCGCAGGGTTAGCAATAACACCCATTCAACATAATCACATGCTAATCTACCATTAACATCCAAACATTGAATCTCCATACAATGAAGATGACACATCAAATCCTATGGATGACATGACTAGTAATACCTTGATACCATCGTCTATCTATAATGGCATGGGTAATCTCAAGGACACATCGTCCATACAAAATACAATTTTATAAATCGGGGTCACCACCCACACCATACCCACTGACCTCGATAACCAACGTACCCTCACTAGTACATGAACTCTGATCATTAGTCATGACAATCGTCATCATATCATATAATCGGCAAGTCCATCGGCTCTCATATCGTATCGACTCGTATATTATATCGCATCAGCCGGTATATTACCTCGACTATCATATCACATCATCAGCCGGCATGTATCATCGGCTGGCATCAATCGGCATGTGTCATCGACTGGCATATCACATCATCAGCCGGTATATGTCATCAGTTGGTATCACACATCATCAGCCGGTATGTATTATTGGCTGGCATCAGCCCGTATGTATCATCGGCTGACATCAGCCTGTATGTATCATCGGTTGGCATCAGCCCATATGTATCATCAGATGGAACATCACAACATCAGCCGACATGTATCATCGGCTGGCATCACACACACACACAGGTATCCCAATGGCACTGTAGCCGCACGAGTGACACGTACGTGACATGACTAGGTCTCTTTGCTCGTATCACGACCACGTGAAGGATTGGGTGCAAGCACCATCACCACGAGTTCCCTTAGGAGCCTGGGTCCACAACAACATAAGGCTCGGGAATAGGACTGTCACCATTTAACTAGTATAGAGCGGGCGCAGGTGAATGATCAAGTGGAGGCTGGTCTGTGGCCTACAGAAAAGTACGACACCAACGGCCACCATATGGGTATACCAAAATTGACACACGTGCTATGCCGGCACGACTCCTCGGCAATCATCGCACCGTCACATGGCTCATGTGTTATGCCGGCATGAATCCTCGACAATCAGCGCACCATCATATGACTCATGACAACACCACTGACACATGTGCTATGTCGACATAATCCATTGGCAATCCTCGCACTATAATACATACCCATGTCCTATGCCGGCATGACTCATCAGCAATCCTCGCACTACAATACATACTCATGTGCTATGCTGGCATGACTCATCGACAATCCTCGCACGACAATACATACTCACGTGCTATGTCGGCATAACTCATCGGCAATCCTCGCACCACATTACGACTTTGACAGGACACATGACTCTGACCATGACACATGACACATATACTAGGCCGGTATGACTCCTCGGCCATAGCATCTCGACACTGACTCATCATCATGTTCGTCATGTCCGTTGCACTCGTCGTTGCGTAGCGATACCTCTCCTTAGCTCACGTCTTTCGTCAGTTGTATCATACCTCACTACTCGATATCGTGATACGCATCTCGGAATCGACCCTCGAGATACCCTAACCTAATGGTAATTTATACTCATTCTGGAGTACTTATCTTTCATCGATATTCTAATATAAATCTTGGAATGTATCTTCGAGATCTATCATTATATTATTAGTTTATACTCATTTCGGAGTAATAACATTCCATCAATAATAAGACTATCTCGAGATTTATCCTCGAGATCTACCACTATACTATTAGTTTATACTCGTTACAGAGTTAATACAATTCTTAGGATTCACAATCCTCAAATAGCACATTGACATAATGCCGGGTCTCAAAGTCACCCAAGGCATACTCTATAATTATTTTCTATTATAGGGTTTATTACCCTCAAATCAAGGTATCAACCACATGTCAGGCTCTAAAACTAGCTCGTGGGATAATCTTGGATTTCTCACATTATCCTATCACATTAATCAAACATATATATTTTCAAGCATCACAATCAAGTCATTCATCACCAAACCAAGCCATAATTAATCAATTCACATTATAATGATCACATAATCAATCATATTTAATTCCTTAATTATAAGTTTAGGGCTTGAGGTCCACTCACAATATGTCGGGGAGAACTCACCCGACTGGGTCCATTATTTCACGTACTTCGGGGCATTCATTCCTAGAAGTCTCCAAGAGCCTCGTCTCGATCCATACAACTATTCGAACTCTCCAACACCATATCACCTCGCAAACAAGGTAATTTACATTAGTAAATCATGATTTAATCATTATAAATCAAACCTTAACTCCCGAACATTTACTTTATTTAATGTTAATCAACATAACTTAGGACGTCCGGAACTAGTCCTAAACGAACTCCGATGGACTCCAAACCTACGCCAATGGATCTAGAACGTCGAATTACATAAAATACGAGTCACCGGGACTCGAGGGTGCCTAGGCGCCTTCACGCGCTCATGAAACCCTAGGGGGTGCGACTGCACATCTCAGTCGCCCCTACCTCCAGCTTGAAGCCTCGCCGCCGTCGGCCGTGAAAAGCCATTAAAGGTGGTCCAAGCTTCCTGCAACTTCCTTATTTCCTCACCAAACCTTACAACCCATATTTCTAAACCCATCTACTCGATGAGAGGATCAGGAATATGAGATCTAGAAGTCGAGAAACTACCTGTGGTGGCCGAAAAAGTCCTCGAAATCCGTGAGACTGACGTTCTTTCGCGGCTCCCTACACCGCATACAGTCGACGACGGTTTCCCTCTTTGAGATGGTTATGCTCTCCATGGAAAGAGGAAGAGGATGGTGGTGGTGGCGAGGCCTGGGTCGCCGCCGTTCAACGGTTGGTTTTCTGGGTTTTTTCCGCGAGAAGAGTCGCGGGAGAAGAGAGAGGATGAAGAGAGTCTGAGAGAGAGGAGAGGGGTCGGACTGACCAATGAAAGAGAGAGTGTTTTTATAATTTTAAACTTTTTCAAAATTACCATTACGTCATGATATTTCTAAACTCGTAATTTTCTCTTTCGAATTCCGATTTCGACGTGCTATCTGTCTACGTACTTGTGAGCTCGAGAGCTACGTAATAGTACAAAGAAATTGTCAAAAGGAGTTCTCGATAAAAAAATGACTTTCGGACCTTCGGGAATTTCCGAGACAAAACGGTAAATTTTGTAAATCCAACTTAATTTACGGCCCACAACTTTTTTTGGGCCCTTTCTAAAGTCCATCTCCATACTTTAGTCAAAGTCCAGACATTAATCTAACTCGTAACTCCCGGTTATTTAATTAAATTAACTTTCTACTTTTATTTTCCGGGACGAGTTGTATCAAATTAGGCCTTAGGTTTTCCAATCTTGATATTTTGTGTGCAAAATCTGGGATTTTTTCAAGGGTTTAGAAAAAGAGATGCACGAAGAAGGAAGAGTTCCATCAAGGAAGAAAAAGTTGAGATTGAGATAACTAAGGGAAAATAATTAATGAGATAGGAGAGAGAATTTAATTTAAATGTTGGGAGATTTTTTTTTAATCTATATTAGATGCATTTTGAGAATTCACTCCTTTATTAGGAGAATGTAAATTTCAAGATGAAAATGTAAATTTTACATCTTAATATTTTATAATTTCTCATTGAATCAAAATAGTTTTACATTTTGAAATACTCTAATAAGATGTCTTCGAAGTTATAAAAAATACATTTTCTTCTTCAAATTTCTACCTTTACATTGGAGATGCTCTAACATAATAAAAGTATTCCATAGCTTAAACAATTAAGGAGTAGTTCATTTGGGAATTAATTAAGTTTTGATCGTAAATATGTTAATTAGCATAGAAAAGGGTAACCTTTAAGTTTTGATCGTACATATATATAGAAAAGGGTAACCTTCATACTAATTACCACAATTTTCATAGCTCGCCATACTAATCATAGTTAGTAATTTTAATTAATATATAAATTACTTAATGCAATGAGAGAAATATTATTATTTTCATATTGATATTATTGAATAAATTTTTCTATATTTAATTTTACATCTAATTAATTGTACATCAAATCAAGTTTGGATTATACCTTACATATTTATAAAATATATAAAACTAGGTACATATTATAAATTACCCTTTTTTTATAATTTTTTCTTTTTGCGTTTGTTAGTAGTTCGTTAGTTTTTCTTTTTTCTGTGTTGTGTGATCTGCAAGAATGTTCGTCTACGGAATGCCTAGGTTGGATTCTCCCGTACATGTCCTAGTGTAATTAGTATGAAGGTACCCTTTTCTATATATATTTATATGTTTTTTTTATTTCGTTATTTTTTTTCTTCTTTTTGTGTGCATTTCTTTTTGAGTTTGTTATTTTTGTAAGTATGAAGGTTACTCATTCTTCTAAGGAATGATGTCCTAATTTTATATCTTTTTGTAAATATGTAAGGTAATCCAAATTTGATTTGATGTACAATTAATTAGATATAAAATTAAATATAGAAAAATTTACTCAATATCAAAAATGGAATATATAATAATTTCTTCCATTGTATTAAGTAATTTAATATTAATTAAAATTATTAATTATAATTCATTTGCATGACATATGACGAACTATTAGAATAGTGGGAAGCGTCACCACCAAACCAATTCTTGGTGGTAAGCAAAATTGGACTTTTTTCGCAGGACTTCTTCCTACCCGTTTTATATTGAAAGCATGGTTGAATACATAAAAGAGTTCATTAACGAATTGGGGTACTTGTGTAAATACACTTTAATTTGTACCAGAGTTTGTGGGCTTTCCTTTAGGGTTTAGGGTTTGATTCTTACCCAATCAATCTGTTATGATGTATCTTCAAAAATGTGTTTTATATTATTATGATTTAGGTCTTATTTACTGGCACAACAAAAACATGGGTTTTATGATTCATTAAAAAACATGATTTTGTGCCTCTTATAAGAATGATGTGAGTCCAGGAATGTATGCGCGTCTCTCACACCCCGTTGTATAAGAGGCAATTGACATTATTAAAGTGCCAACAACTTGGCATAACAGGGAAACACAACTTTAATTATTTTGCATCCAAAAAAACTTTAATTATTTCCTTGTTATTTCCATTACAAAGTACAATTGCAAGCTTATTTTGAAATAAACCCTGCATGTTCAAATTTTTGAATCATTTTTGCCCCTGCACAAAAACTGTCTTAGTGATTGATATAAAAACAAGGGAGGTAGATACTTCATCCATTATAAAAAAATGTGAATAAAGGTGAGAAATTACATGTTAAATTCTTTGAGAAAACTAATATATATATATAGACAGCTGTGACATGCAACATAATAAGGTGAGATATTTGGGGAAATTAAATTAGATTGTAAATTTGTATTAATTTTGCTCTACTTATTTTACTTTTGAATCTCTTTTATTACATAAAGGTTATTTGTACATATAGGAAGGCGTTATTTGTAGAACTATAAAAAAAAGCATGCAAAACTTTCTTTTGTACTCCTCCTTAGTTTTGCATATATACTAATGTCTTAAACCAAAACAGAAAGTTCTTGATACAATCATACAACAGGATGGAGGAGACTTAATTAGTACTTAAACGCACCAAGGCAAGAGGTAGATTTCTTAAAGCGGAAACTATTGTGGATGCTGGGATAGTAGATTTCTTAAAGTATAAATTATTGTTGATGTTCTTAAAAGTAGAAATTATTGTTGATGCGGTCTCTCTCGGTACCAAGTATTGCACTGGGCATGATTTCAACCAAATAAAACTTCAGATCAATTATGTTTATCCCATAAAAAAAAATTATGTTTATAATACTTAGTGTGTCCAAATATCCAAATAAATAAAAGTATCTTTATTAATGAGTTTGAGTATTAAATTGTGATGTAAGGCTTTTCGAGAATCTGCTGCCCCATTTGGGTGTGCCCCTTTATGTCTCATTCGTTCTCGAGCTGATAAAGACCAAATAATATTAGATTATCAATGGCGTGCAAAAATACTTAACCATTCAATATTGAATGAGGAATAATATATGAGATTAGAGAGCGGAATATTGAATCGATGCAGACACACAACTCGAACATCGGGTCTTGGTCAGCTAGAGAGCGGAAGAGAGATATAGAGATGAGAGAGAAAAGAGGCTTCACCGGCGATGGCGGAAGAATATTGGTGGTCGGGAATAAGTCGGGGAGTTTGAGTATGTTGTCACTTGGGCTTAATTTTTGACACACAACTCGAAAACCTGATCTTTTTCAGTTAGAGAATAGACGAGAGATATAGAGATGAGAGATAAAAGAGCTTCGCCGGCGATGGCGGAAAGTATTGGTGGTCAGAAAGAAGTCTGGGAGTTTGAGTTCTGTTAGCGTTTGGGCTTTTATATTTATTTTTTATAATATTTATTTTTATTTTATCTGCTCTTAGGAATGGGACATTGAGTGAGACACCCAAATAGGACAGCAGATCTTCTCTCGTCCAAGTTACACATGGCTCTCGAAATCTTAAAATCAGCTATAGTTACACTTTAATTTTATTTCTTTCTAATTAATATATGCTTTAATTTATTCAACCTTAAGACTGGAAGAAAAAATAATCAAATAATGCATCAGAAAAAATTGAAAATGTGAAAATTATTTTACAAAATAAAAATCACTTGTATAAAAAAAATACTTCTTTCGTGTCGTGTGATGGCTTTTTGTTTTTGTTTTTTTTAGTGGTTAAAATTGTTTGTTGCAATTTCTGTTGAATCCTAGTAATTCCGCGTGTTCAATTTTTGAATAAATTTGTTTTCCTATACAATAATTCATCCTAGGAAATTTTGTATGCACATCACAAAATTTATGTTGGTGATTGCTATAAAAACAAGGGATGTCTAGTTGTTGATCTAGTAAAGAAAAAATGTTAATTAATAGAGGTGAACAATTGCATGTGACATGCTTTAAGAAAACTAATAAGAGCATATTATACTTATGGGGTGAGATGTTGGAGGAAATTAAATTAGATTGTTTGTATTGGGTTTTTTGTAATTTTTTCAGTTTTTTTTCATCTCTTTTAGGCCATTTCTAATCCAAACAACAATGGCGATTCTTGATTTGATTTTTTTTTTCTTTTAAACTCAAATCTAATGTTCTAGATCATACGTTAGGTCGTACGTTACAGATCGTTTGTTAGTATATCTAAAGGTAAAAAAAATTCAACAGTTTAAATTTTAATCATACGGCTAAAATAATAAAAAATAATTTATTTAATTTAAATATAACTCAAAATATCCTAAGATTATAGCGTTTGAGTATATCGACTTTGCTATTTAAGAGTATGAAATTTGAAACCTAATACTTCACATCACAAAATAAGTAAAAATAAAATACCAATAGTCTTAATACGTTTCCAGAACATGTGATTTTAGCGTATATAAATTTACCTACAAAACTCACCTCTCACAATATATATATTCACAAAAATTGCTAGCTTACTGCTATAAAACCTACCGAGTTCTAAATTCTGTCATAAAATAAAATTAAAAAAAAAGGACAGAAAGTTAAGCAATCTATTGAGGCTCATGTTTGGGTAAGTTTCAGTCCTGCTTTTTGTAGCGTTCGTCTCAAGTGTTTGTTTGGTTCCTTTTAGTCAAACCTGAGCCAATTTGTGTACATATTCACATGAATTGAGTTTGTTCTAACTAGTTCTTACTTCGGCCATAAAAAACAATTAATGTGAAAAAAGAAGGTGTTTGTCGATTGAGGGTATTAATTAGTGTGAGTGAGATTTTGAAGGAAATTAAAAATAAATTAAGAATAATCAAGATGCAACGTAGAACTCACCGTAATACCCTTGGAATACATCAATATGCATGCGAACATTTGGATACACAAATTAAGAAATATAAACCCAACACAATTACAAGAGAAAAAAGTTGAAACGATTAAAAAGAGTTCAACGTGGGAAAGAGATAACACTTAACAAATGTTCAACATGTGGGGCGTACCTTCATTAGCTATCATCCTAAAATTTAGGATAAACTACATAAAAGTATTCAAATTATAGGGGTCATTTCAAGTTCGTGCCTCAACTATGAAAATTGGCATCTAAGTACCCAAACAATCAAAATACAACATCTAGGTACATACCGTTAGCAATCTGTTAAAAAAATCTGGTAAGTGCCCAAGTGGCATTTATGGGGTCTTTTTTATACTTATACTAACATGGATGCCATGTAGACAAAAAAAAATTAATATTTGAATATTATTAAAAATAATTAATAATAATCTTAAAATAAATAAACAAAATTTTAAAAAACCAAAACAAAGCCCAACTTCCTTCTCGATCCTTCTTCGTCTTCTCCGTCCTCCTGTAACCCAAAACCTACCCTCTCCTCTATCGACGATGACCACTTTAATTGCCTCTCAGACTCCTTTCTTCTCTTCGTCTTCAACAAGGTCAGCAACTCCAAGGTCGTTGGCGGCTGTTGGGTCGTTTCCCACTGCAGGTGCGTCGCTTCTGCCTTCTCCGTCGAAGACTTGATTCTACGTCGACAACAACAACCACGACCAATCCGGTGTCCAAATCCAAATCCAAACACCCAAAATCCAACGACCCAGAATCCAACCACCCAAAATACACAAAACCTTGCAAATAAACACCATCAAATCCAAACACCCAGACACCGAAACCCACACAACCAAACGTCGAAACCCCAAAAATGGAAGTGAAACTCCGAATGGCTCGCTTCTTGGTCTCCAAGCTCAGCTCAGTCTCCTCACAAACTCGAGCGGATGCCTTGAAAGTGCTTCACCTCATCACCAAGCTTGACCGCGACGACCGCGACGATTCAGCACCACCGCCGCCACTTGAGAATGTCACTCTCGATTCCAAGAACGGGAATAAGCCTTTTCGGCGGAAGAATGATGATTTCACCTTTACACCGCTTCTGTACGCTGATCGGATGACCCGAGACTTGGTTAACGACCCGAACTGACAGGACCCTTCCCGAATTATCCCTCGGAACCCAGGAAAAGCCCTGCTCCCGTCTGACAATTTTTAAGAAATTCCCAGAATACCCTTAAGCCCTTGCAATTAATTATGAGAATTATGCCAAAAATGGAACAGAATCTCCCCTTAAGGACTGGTTAACCGTCTTCCACCTGTCAGACGAAGGATCAGATAACACTAACAAATCCCAGCAACACCAACCAACGATGTAATCATAATTTTACAATCAGTCCAAAAGACTTATCAGAGCATCTAGGTAGGACAAGTAAATACAAAAATAAATATCCTACTCGATAGTCTCGGTAAATGCGCAACTGAAAATTTAATGCCTCCGCCTCTGGATATGCCTTCGTCAACCAACAACCTGGAGGGGATTTAAAACACGAAAAGTGTGGATGGACAAAAATAATCATTTAAAAATCTTTTCTGAGGAAAACATACATTTTTCCCCCTCCACGAGTAAAACAATGCATGCATGTAAATAATATATATAGATAATCCGAAAATTCACCGGAAAATCCATCTTTTGTTAAAACACTTGGTGGGACCCACGAAAATTTGAATAATGAAAACATCTCGTGGTCCACAACCCTGCTTGAAAACCCTACTCAAAGGAGTTTAAAATCACGTAAATAGACATGGACAAAAAATATCAAAACATATCTCACTGCTCCCCGAATGAAATCCCGAGTTGTAGCTCGATACCCTCCACACACCCGATATGCCTCGAGTTGTGCAGAATCATGTACTACGCGTAGACAGTATCAATGACCTGGTGGAGAAATACCCTTCGACACCATCGTCGGAGAACCCTCAACGATCTGGCGGAGAAATACCCTTCAACGCCAATCGGAGAAAACCTTGACCCTCGGGGACAATAATTCAGTGAAAACCAAAATCCATGTTTTGAAATCCTTGTTTCTTGGCCTAAGCCAAATTCATTGAAAAACCGGATTTATGTCCAAATCCAAATAAATCACAAATCCTGGTCTAAACCCAAAAATCATGGACTCGACCGAAATCCAAAATCAATCAAGTCAAACCATATAAAACCCGAATCCATAAAGCCAGGCCATAGCCCAAAACATCATTTCCAAATAATTATTGAAAGCCCGTGTCCAGTGGTAATTTGCATAATACTTGACAATTCCAGAATTTACCAAAAATAATACATAACAAGAACTTATTCAAATATACCTTTATGCATGCATTATAATTTTCAAAACCAAAGTCCACTCACTGAACGACCAAAAGCTCAATCCCGAGTTTTACGCTCCTCAGAAGTTCCCGGAGTAATATCGCTTGTCAAAAGTAACAATCGAGATTAGACTCCCTAAACTCCGGGAGGTCCACTCGTGTCACATTAAAAATGCAGCCACTTCGGACGCCCAAAACTACCCCTAAATGCCATTCGATTAACCCGAAACCTATGCCAAAAGGTCCGAAACGTCGAAACCTTGTCGACACGCATCACCGTGACCCAAAGACCGGTCCCACGCATCGCCACGCGCTAGCGGAATACCAGCGGCTCGGCCATGTACCGGCTACAGTACCTCATGCCATGCTATGGTACCTCACGCGCCTGCTGACTCGACGCTAACTCATCCGCTAGGTGGCACCACGTGGCTGCCAGGTGGCATCACGTGGCTGCCATGTGGCCTCCATGTGGCTGCCATGGGGCATCCACGAGGCTCCACGTTGCTGCTAGGTGGCATACCACGTCAGCCCCTCTAATCGAACCAATCGGTAGAGTGTCGCTGGAGAAGACGACCGCTCTGCCGTGCGCCGCCGTCCACCGTCTCCAGAAAACGCCATTGCCGGCCGACCTTGAAGTTTTCCTAACTTCCTCAAATCTTAACCATTTTTCACGAATTTTTAGTCTAAATCCATCTACTCGAACCCAGGAACTCAAAAATGAAGTCTAAACACAAAATCCATACCTTTGTTGGCCGAAAAATCGATCGAAAGTTTCGATGTTTCTTTTCCTCTGTTCAGTGTCTCCTGTGGTTGCTTCCTTCGACGGTCGGTACGTCCTTGATCGCGGGGAGGAGGAGAGTCTGATGAGTGGAACCAAATCAGACGTTGTTGCTTCGATCAAAGGTCAAAGGTACGGGGTTTGTGGGTTCGATGTCACAGGTTTGGGTGAGAGTCACGAAGAGAGAGAATGGAAATGAGAAAATCTGAACTGTCTGGGGTTAAAAATATCTACCCAAGCCAAATAACCAAAATGCCGCCTGTCTACGGACTCGTGAGTTCGAGACCTACGCAACGGTCCTCACTGCCAAAAGTGTCTCCAAACAAAAATTGACTTTCGAGCCCCTTATACAACCAAGGGTAATTTCATCCTTTTGCAAAATAATTTAGAAAACTCACTTATTAAATTTCCGGGTCGTTACACGAATGGCGACGACCGCTTGCTCCATAAGCTCCCTTTCCGATACCTCCAAGCTCCGTCATTCTATCCGCTGATGCCGATTGCGACTGCTTCAGGAAGGACCCAGGCACAGAGGCCTTGCCCAATGGGATCCCGCGGTGGCGATGCACTTCTTGAGAGAGAGACGTTGATGATATATTTCTTGATGAATTCCTCCGGAGTGACTATGGGGATGTAGAACGAATGGGTGCCATGGATGAGCAGTAGGAAGATCGCAGAGATCGTAAGTGTACGGATTCCCATGGTGAATCTACAAGGCTCCATCACCTCTAACTGAGAGAGAGATCAGAGGGCAAGGGGGTGTTTGTGGTATTTTCCTTAACCCCAAATTCATCAAAAATTGAAGATGAAGGGAGGGATTTGGGTGGAATTAAAGCTTCCATGTTTGAGATGCCAGGAATAGTTTTCTGCTTTCTTTTTGTTTCTTTTAATTATTTTATTTTTAAAATTGTTTTGTTTTGTTTATTTTGAAAATTTATTAATTATTGTTAATATATATTCAAATTTTATTATTTTTTATCTGACATGGAGTCCATGTCATCATTAAAAAAAATGCTCACAAGTGGCACTTGACACTTGATAGATTTTTTTTAACATATTACTAATGGTGAGTATCTAGATGTTCTATTTTAATAATTTAGGTACCTAGAATCCAATTTTCATAATTGATGTACGATTTAAAATAGTCTTATAATTTAAGTACTTTTATGTAATTTATCCTAAAATTTATACTACTTAATCTGCATAATTAGTTGTACACTTTAGTGAGATTGGGCTTTCAGGTTTTTCATGTCTTGTTATCCTTGTTGTTTCTGCTTGTCCATTCTTCTCCCACTTTTAGACTTTTGAATTTCAACTTTTGTGATTTTTTAATAGTGAGATTGAATCTTAGGTTTGTTCGAGCCGTGACCTAATTTATTGTATATGTTTGCTATGTTATGACAAATTGTATCTCTTTTAAAGATGATGCAGAAATGTCACATCTCAATTCAATTCTTGTATGATAGTTGTCCTTTTTGTTAGAGATGCAATAGCATTGATCTTGGTTTGAGATATGTGTAACAGTTTGGTGCATATGTTCTAAAATTGATCCATACAACCCTATTAGCAGCCGGTACACCAACAGCCTCTTCGTCTGTCGAATTGTGATTTGGTGCATATCTTCAAAAATGGATCAGTACAACCCTTAGCATTACCAATAGGTATACCACTAATAATCTTCATCTGTTGAGTTATAATTTTAATCTTTTATTTTTAAGCGTGCCACTCAGGTAGTCTATTTTTAAAGTTTTGGATCGGTTTCTTATCCGAATAGTCTGATCTGATATAATATATACATATATTTTTATATATAAAATATTGGCTAAATTGGAACAATAGTTCCTGAACTTTATTATAATTTTAGCAACCGGTCTTAACTTCAATATTAGTATTCCCCGTTCCTAAATTTTACCATATTAATTAATTTAATATCTCCGTCAACAAGACATAATAGCGATAGCCCACTTACCTCCAGTACAATATTAGAAAACTGACCAAAAACTTCAGATTTAAGACGCATAGGAAAAATTCATGAATATTGAGTGTAATCATCCGTAAACAAGACATAATAGCGATAGCCAGAAACAGAAACAACAGGAGACATCCACACATCTGAATGGATTAAAGCAAATGGCTTAGTAGAACAATGGTCATGAGACGAAAAGGAAAGTTTAATGGATTTAGCTAACGCACAATGACTACAAGTTGAATTTGAAAAACGAGAAAGAGAACCTAATAAGGACTTACAAACAAGTGTGCGAAGAACTTTATTGGAGGGATGACCAAGACGACGATGCCACAGAGAGGACGACGTGACGATAGAAGAAAAAGCTTGCTTGGAACCGGACAATTTCGTTGGAAAGATAGGATAAATACCATATTTACATAGGCCCTAAAAGAGAACAACACCACTCTGTAAGTCACGAATTTGGTATCCCCAAGGAAATAAGGTAATGCTAACATGAAAATCACGAGTAAATTGAGCGACAGATAAAAGATTTTTATGAAGGGAAGGAACACTAAGAACATCAGAGAGATGAAATAAAAAGGGACCCGAAGAAAAAGATAGGTTACCAGAATGGGTGATGGGGAGGGTGTCACCATTACCAACAACAACCTGCTCTGAAGCTGCATACGGAGTGCCAGAGTGTAATTTTTGCGCATCATGGGTCATATGATTGGTGACACCGGAGTCCAAATACCAGTTAGGATCTGAAGAGGTCGCAACATGCATGCCAGCGAAAGCACGAGGAAAAAGGGCACTTGGATTGAGCATGACCAAATTGTTGGCAATTCCAGCATTGAGTGGACATGCGAGAGGGTGGAGGACCCAAAAAACCTTGAGATAATGAGGAAGGACGGGGAGCACGGTGGGAAGGCTGGCCTGGGCCAGATAAACTACGAACAGGAGACGGACCACCAAAGGAACGAGAGGATTGGTCACTCGGACGCGGGTGGTGGGGGCCACGGTGGAAGCGAGCAGCAACAAAAGCGGCAGAGGAAGCCACATGAGCCATCTGAGCTGCGAAGGCATGTTGCCCTTCAAAAGCAAGGAGGCAAGTTCGAAGGTCCGAGAAGGAGGGCAGCGGTGGGAAGTTCAAAAAAACTGTCACAATCATTTGGTAGTCAAGACCCAGACCTCGAAGCACATAAGTAACCAGGTCGGAGTTGGAGACAGGTTCCTGGATTGCAGTGAGTTCATCAGCCAAACTCTTGGCCTGAGCAAGGTTTTCAGAGATGGATTTGGAACCTTTGGTAAGAGAGAAGAGGTTAAATTTGAGCTGGGCAGAATTGGCGAGGGATTGTTGTGAGAAATTTTGTTTGAGACAATCCCAAATCTCCTTCGAGGTGGAGAACCCAATAACTTGTGGAAGAACACACTCAGACATTGTAGCACGAAGAATACTAATCAGGCTTTGGTCAGTTTGAAACCAAGACACATAGTCAGGATTGGCCAATGACAGAGTAGAGGATTCAGACTTATCAGAAGGAGGAAGCATAGGTGAGGGCCAAGGATGAGAGTCGTCAACAAAGAGCCAAAGATTCTGGCCTAATAAGAAAGGTTTGACCTGGCTTTCCCATACAAGATAGTTTGTATCAGATAGTTTGACAAAGACAAGATGAGAGATATTGGGAATGGAGATAGTGGGAACAATGCTTCAAGCCATCGAAAAGAGAAGGGAAAAAAAAATTTAGGCTCTTGATACCATGTAGAAGTAGTGTTTTTCTTATTCTCTCAAAACTGATATTGCAATCTATTTATACATGAATGTAAACCTATCAGCTACTATATAACAGCTGCAACAATTATATGCTGGCATTCATTGGTATTCATTGGCATTCATTGGCATTTATCGGCATTCATTAGCATTCATCATGGTGATAACTGCCTAACAGAGCCCATCATCAATACAATCTTGATCATCACAACATTGGACACTAATTTTGACGACGATGAAGATGATATTGAGTTTCCAAGACTAGGAGCAGTGGTCTCTGTAAATCCACGTTCAGTGGCTACCCCACCAACTGTGCCCTGGCGTCAAACCCCCCATGGAATGGACGGTTGTGCTCTTAATTTTAACTGGATTTCGTTTAAATTTTTTACGGAATGACTAAATCAATTAATATGATAGAAATCAGGAAAGGGGACACTAATATTGAAATTTAAGGACGGTTGTTAAAATTATGGTAAATTTTAGAAACGGTTGCTCTAATTTAATCTAAAATATAAATTAAAAAATATGATTTAGGTCCAATTTTACAGGCACAACCAAATTATGACTTTATGACTTACCAAAATTTTATGATTTTATGTCTCTCACAAGAATGATGTGAGCCCGAGAACCTTTGTTGGTCTCACTCTCATATAATACCCCCATTATATAAGTGAAATGTCAAAGTCCCAACAACTTCGCATAATAGTGCAACACAGCTTTAATTATTTGCTTGTTAGATTTACTTGTAGATTAAGGTATTGGAGAAAATTAAAAAGATAAACTATAATAATATATTAGCAAACCTGTAAACTCAAATGCTTAAATGCTTATAACTTTTGAAGATTAAGATGTGCGTCCAACTTCATTACCAACAAATGGTATATGTAAAAGTGTTTGACCTACAAATGGTATATGTAAAAGTGTTTGACCTACAAATGGTATATGTAAAAGTGTTTGACCTAAATCGTAGAGACAAATATAAGTCCTTTACTTGGCAGTTCTTTTCTTTTGCATGTGAGTTTTTTTCTCCTTAATTTGTTTGCATAAAAAAATATGTAAATTAATTTTCTCAATAACATATTAATGATGGATCAGAGATGAACGAGACTGCTACTCAAGGAGGCTGCTGAAATTTGGAAATTTGATTTCTCTGCCTGTAAGTGCCCTAGCGAAGCTTTGTTTCTTTTAGCCTAACTTTTTATTTTTGTATTAAAAAAGAATCTGTAGGTCCTAGCTGCTCTTCATTTCTTTTAGCCTAGCTTTTTATTTTTGTATTAAAAAAAATAGCATGTTGATGATGGATAGTTTGTATAATATTGGTATCCAATTTCTTTTATATTGATCTCTCTTAAATTGATATGTCATGGATAATTTATTTATAATATTTGGATATCATGTTTTTAAAATATAATTATCCTCTTATATTGTCGAAATTTAATTTATAATATTATCAAAATATCATGTTTCTTTAATATAAATATTTTTCCGTTGGTATGAAGTGAAACTAGTACCGATATGAATGTTAACATGTTCTCATGCATGTACGTATTGACATAACTATCGATAAAATGTCAAAATTTTCAATATATTATTATAAAATAGTCGATACCCTTGATCATATATATGTGATTATTATAAGATGGTCGATACCCTTGATCAGGTTGTAACAGATACGCTGCAATAATAAGAAAAAAAATTGGGATTCTGATGAAACTAGGAATTGCTTTATGTCAAAGAAATCATCCTATCTGGTTGAGGATTTCTTTTTGGGACTTCTGTATATATGACATACGCTACTCAATGTATGTAATTTGTTTTCCACTATTGCTGTATAGAAAATATATGGCAGACACAGAGGCAATACCATCAACCTTCGATTTACGCTGGGCATGGCTCCCAAGCGATCTTCTAGATTTGATACTAGAAATGTTGATACCAATCTCCTTCCACATCCAGTTTGGTGCAGTTTGCAAGCATTGGCGATCAGTCGCTTTGGATCAGAAGCAGCAGCTCCGCCTATCAAGTCACAAATACAAACAGCTGGTGTTTGATAAAGCAAGTTTCCTTGAACCAAATGGCTGGAGACGATCCAGAATGGGAAATGTGCCAGACAAAGGGCGGGTGGTATTTTACGTGTCGTGTTGTGGCTTTCGTCGCCAATGAGGAGGACGTGTTGTATATTGAGGTGGATGAAGACTAGTAGCTTGCAATTTTCGTAATAGGACTTGGTTCAAGAGGGAGAGAAAGAGACTCCATGCCTTGCCTTGTATAGTATCACACAAGTGAAGCTCCTTTCCAGCTTTGAGTTGCGGCAGGTGCAACACATAAACGAGTACATGAATTGCTTTGATTCTTCTCATGGTTGGTTGGCTTATGTCAACTACTCCGGCTCGACTATGGAATTAAACCTCATCAACCCATTCGCCACGGCTAAAATTCCCACACAAACCCCCCAAACCTCACGAGACTGGGATGAATGGTATTTTAAACAGAAGGTTGTATTGTCTGTTGATCCAAGCTTCTTTTCTAGTGATTACGAAGTTGTGGCTATCAATGGCAACTGCTGCCACCATTTTAAGTCACGGGATGATACCTGGACTCTAATTGATACTTGGAACTCCTCGAAACGATACGGAATCCGCCTTAAAGGATGTAATTTAGCACATAGGACAGTTTCTTGCTGTTACTAACAGAGGTGGGGTTTACTGTGTTAATGTTGATTCAATGGAACTAAGCAGCTAGTACCAGATCAGTTTCCACTCTATGATACTGCTGTATATTACCTTGTAGAATCGCCCCGGGAGACTTGTTGCTGGTCCAATGCAATCGTAGCAGGGATTTTAAGAACATCCCGATTGTTTTCGAGCTGTCTTACCGTGCTTCTCGGGATATCGGACCCCGGTGGGTTGCGGTTTATGGTATAGGAAGTGATGCTTTGTTTTTGGGTCACTATAATGAATCAATGTGTGTCTCTGCTTCAGACTTTCCCGGGTGTCATCCAAATTCCATTACTACATAGACGAAAATTTGGCATCCAAATTCCATTTACTACATAGACGAAAACTTGGCATGGAAGGTCTTCAACTTGGAAACGAGAAGGTTGGAAAACCGTGGACACTGCACTAATTCTGAAGAACATCTCAGGCTACAGAGTATTTGGATTTTGCCCACTATGTTATTAAGCTCAATTTACTTCATTTGTTAATCTATATGGAAATTTAATAAATTAAACCTCCGGTTCTCAATCTCTAAAAGTTAAGATATTTCAGTCAAATTAATAAGTGGACAAACCAACCAATTGAACCATATCAGCTTTCACTGTGGCATTTTTATCAATCATGTTAGGCAAAACGGACGATTAAAAAAATCAAATTTCTTAAGAACTATTGGATTTCTTTACTACCAAGATTAACACAGAGACCGATCGGGCAGATCAAATTCCACATTAAAATAGAAGAAAATATGTAAAGAGTACACATTTACTAATTAAAACCCTAAACCTGAACATATATGACTCGATTCATAGAGCAGCAATTCTGAAACTAACCCACTCTTCAAGAGCTAGTGAACTTGGTCACCGCCTTGGTCCCTTCCGAAACAGCGTGCTTGGCGAGCTCACCCGGAAGCACAAGCCTCACAGCGGTCTGAATCTCCCGAGAAGTGATCGTGGGCTTTTTGTTGTACCTTGCGAGCCTCGAAGACTCCTGGGCGAGCTTCTCAAAGATGTCGTTGATGAAGCTGTTCATGATGCCCATGGCCTTGCTGGAGATACCGATATCAGGGTGGACCTGCTTCAAGACCTTGAAGATGTAGATCTTGTAGGTCTCTACGCTCTTCTTCGATCTCTTCTTCTTCTTGTCTCCGGCGGCGGCTCCGGCCTCTTTCGGGAGCTTCTTGCCGGCTTTGGGCTTCTTCTCAGCGGGGGATTTCTCGGCAACAGCCGACTTCTTCTCTTCAGCTGGCTTTTTCTCGGCGGGCTTCTTCTCGGCTTTGGGCGCCATTGTTCAAGTTGTGAAAGAAAATTTAGGGATTTGGGAATTTGGGGATTTCGGAAATCGGATATGACGAGAACCTGGATATTTTTGCGAGTACTTTAAAGCGTGGAGGAGGATGTGCTTTTATATATGTGCAGCGGTTTGATTCTATTGGGTAATGGCACTTCACACGGATCCGTGACTTGGGTGTGACTTTGACCGTTAGATTGGGTTTGGAAAGTTTGGGAATCCACGGCTGAGATGAGTTCAGCTGGTTTAAGCGGATTAGTGCCGAATCGGGGAATTGGACGGTGGATAGTGTTTGTATGAAATGCTCAATTCGTAAAGCACAATACTTGAGTCCTTATTAGGGCACCCAAATACCCAATGGTCCCAATTCATAAATTGAAGAAATATAGCGGCAATTAATCGGTGCGGAATTACGGATCGATCACATTATTTGGTGAAGTTTTGTAACACAGACTTCATAAATATTCTTTAATTATAAGTTTTTTTTTTTTTTGGATAAATACTATGAGGTGTCCTTATACCCGAATAGTGAATCTAATTCCTACTACGACTGCAGCTTGTCCCTAGGTACAATGTGCTCCCAACAAATTTTGAACTCCTACTAATTATAAAAATTTCTTATTCAGTAAAGAAAAATAATTGTAAAGTATCAATCCAGTAAATAAAAGGGCACTATTTAAAATAAAATATCTAAAATTTGACCGTCAAAATCATAAATGTGACTTTTTTATAAAACTTTCAAACATAGCTGAAATTGTAGTTAAAAAGACTTGAATACCTTCGTTCTTTTTTAATTCTAATAAGAAAAACGTTCGCTACTCTCATCCAAGGTTGCCGGCAGTTGCTCGACAACCACCAACGGCCTACGAAATTTCACAGATTTTTTTTTGCTTTCAAACCAATAATTACTTCATAAACAACGGAAATTCATATATGACCCAGTGACCTTAACAATCTAAGTCCAACAGAAAGATACAAAATTTGTAAAGTACTCCTTTATTTAGGAAATCACAAAGCAAAGTCCCATAGAAGCATGAACACGAGCACATAAATTGAAATTCAAAATAGTTGCTCTTGTAAAAGTCTTTGAGAAAACCGGAGGCACCCTGATCATCCATGGTGCCCAAATCCTGCACAAGCCCTTGGTCACTTGGTGGCCAGGCACATAATTGGCCAATGATGTGGTGTCGCTGGAAAAAATTTCTCAAATTTTGGCGCCGACGACGGAGCGGTGGTGAGAGGGTGCAACGACATCGTCTAGATTGTAGGTGCCCATGATGGTGGGTATAGATATAAAGGCATCCCTGAACAAGTCCTAGACTCGGTTCTTGGCTTCGTCTAGACAAGCGGAGTCTGAAAAATATTGCATGAGGAGCCTGGGGAGCCTTTTGGTCTCATGGTGGCTCTGCCTTTGACTTAGAGTGAGTTTCAGTCTTTTTTTTATATTTTAATAGTAAATAGTATCAAAATGGGTAAAAATTCTCTTGTATCCTTTTATTCAATAGGAAAGATATATATATATATATATATATGCAGAGATTAGGAATATTACTATGAGCCTAATTAGTGGACTGAGTTTAATTAGGAATATACAGCTCATTGACACTCCCCCTCAAGTTGGAGCATGTATGTCGTCAATGCCCAACTTGCTAAGTGAGTTGTGGAATACTCTGCCGGTGACTTCTTTAATGAGGACATCTGCAAATTGATCTTCCTACTTAACAAATGATACCTCAATGATCTTTGCCTCCAGTTTCTCCTTGATGAAATGTCTGTCAACTTCAACATGTTTGGTTCTATCATGTTGCACTGGATTATGTGCGATGTCTATTGCTGCTTTGTTGTCACAATTCAGTTGCATAGCATGATTGAGTTTTAACCCCAATTCCCCCCAACAAATTCCTTATCCAGAGTAGCTCACATACTCCTTGTATCATACCTCGATATTCCGCTTCGGCACTAGATCTTGACACTACTTTCTATTTTTTACTTCGCCAAGTGACTAGATTGCCTCCCACAAAGGTAAAGTATCCAGATGTTGACCTCCTGTCAGTAACAGAACCCGCCCAGTCTGCATCAATGTGACCCTCAACATCTAGATGACCACGTCATGAGAACATCAATCCTCTTCCAGGAGCTGACTTTAATTATCTCAAGATTCTGTTTACCGCATCCATGTGGGCTTCACTTGGTGCATGCATGAACTGACTCACCACACTTACGGCATATGCGATACCATGTCTAGTGTGTCCTAGATAGATTAACTTACCCACCAGGGGTTGATATCTTTCTTTGTTGGTGGGTATCTGATCCGGATATTCACCAAGCTAATGATTCAACACCATTGGCGTATCTGCTGATTTGGTGGCTAGCATTCCAGTGTCAGTTAAAATGTCAAGGATATATTTCCGTTGTGATAGAAATATTCCTTGGTCTGAACGCGCCACTTCGATGCCTAAGAAATATTTCAGAGCACCAAGATCTTTCATTTCAAACTCACTTGCCAAGTGGTGTTGCAATGCTACATTTTCCTCTGGGTCATTCCCAGTAACTACCATGTCATCAACATATACAATAAGGGCAGTGACTTTACCTTTCTTATGTTTCAAGAAAAGAGTATGATCTGAGTTACTTTGTTTGTATCTGAAGTCCTTCATTAATTGGCTGAACTTTCCAAACCATGTTCTGGGTGATTGCTTCAATCCATAAAGGGACTTCCTCAGTTTACAAACCATGTTGCCCTTATTGGGCCCCATCTTGCATCCTAGAGGTGAATCCAGATAGACTTCTTCTTCTAAGTTGCTATGCAGGAAGGCATTTTTGACATCAAATTGGTGTAATGGCCAGTCTAGGTTGGCTACTAGATAAATAAGTATCTGAATTGTGTTGATCTTGGCTACAGGGGCTATAAGGACCCTTCCCGAATTTTCCCTCGAAACCCGGAAAGAACCCTTATCCCGTCTGACAGCTCTTTTACCTCAAAATTTAAATACCAGAAATACCCTTTATCATTAAATAATTTTTTTTAGAAAACTTTACAGGGTTCCCGACAGAACCTCTGTACTTACTAACCACTCCTACATGTCAGACGCAGGATAGTATACAGGTCAAAGCCAAGATCTCGGAATAGTGGTGGTCCAAATAGGAATACCCTCTGATACCAAAAGTCAATAGGTCAGACACTGCTGACATCTCTACTGGAATACCACAAGACAACTGACTAGTCAGATACTTTTGAACCAATAATAATTTGTCACTCTAGGTCACCGCCCACACCAACCACAGACCCGGATGACGAAGTATTTCCATAGGCTGATTAATCACATGACAATCGTCCTCAAACCATATTAGAGCCGGAAATATCATCGGCTATCATATCATATAAGTCGGCAAGTATCCTCGACTGGCATATCCCTAGCCACCAAGGTATCCCTTGGGGTGTGCTAGTCCTGTATCACAACTCTATGTACTATGCATAGACAGCCTCGTGACCTGGCGGAGCCAAAACCCCTCGATGCCAAAGTCGGAGCACTCAACGAACCAACGGAGTAAAACTCTCGACGCTAGTCGAAGAAACAGTAACCAATTATATTGAAGGTTCACCGGGTTCACCACCAACAGCGGATCCTAGTCCCATATTCTGGTCCACCTCAAATATGTTTATCTTGGAGGTTCACCGGGTTCACCACCAACAGCGGATCCTAGTCCCATATTCTGGTCCACCTCAAATATGTTTATCTTGGAGGTTCACCGGGTTCATCGGGAATAACGGATCCTGGCCCCGGGTCCTGGCCACCCTCAAATCAATGTTTATCTCGGAGGTTCACCGGGTTCACCGCCAACAACGGATCCTAGCCCCGGCTCCTGGGCCCCCTCAAAACCCTCAAAAACCGTATTGTTTATATTGGAGGTTCACTGGGTTCTCCGTCTCAGCGGATCCTAACCCCGGCTCCTAGGCCCCCTCAAAACCCTCAAAAACCGTATTGTTTATATTGGAAGTTCACCGGGTTCTCCGTCTCAGCGGATCCTAACCCCGGCTCCTGGCCCCCCTCAAAACCCTCAAAAACCATATTGTTTATATTGGAGGTTCACCGGGTTCTCCGTCTCAGCGGATCCTAACCCCGGCTCCTGGACCCCCTCAAAACCGTATTATTTATATTGGAGGTTTACCGGGTTCTCCGTCTCAGCGGATCCTAACCCTGGCTCCTGGGCCCCCTCAAAATAGTATTGGATCCAAAAATCAAGTATTTTATAATCACAAATACGATTTCAGCTCAAAATCATGGACTCTAATAATTTCCACGTCAAAACAATATCAAAACCGAATCCAACAACCATGCCATTTCTCACAACACACTTTCACTGAAATATTGGAAAAACAAATGTCCAGCAGTCATTTATAAATTCCTGGAAATCATTACAACCATACACAACAGTATTTAAATCAAAGATATTTATGCATGGATTACAATTTATAAACTAAAAGTCCACTCACAAACATCATCCAACCCAAAATTCATGGACGCTCTAGCCCAAGGAACACATGCACAATAATGACCCAACTACCTTGACTTTCCGAGCTCAAAACCCGCTCCACGGTCAACCATTACCGCTGGGATTGCCCAATCGAGCCCTAAACGAACTCCTATGGCCTCGAAACCAACAAAATCTGATCCAAAACGTCCCAAAACCCTAGTCACGCGCCGCCGTGACATCGGGAAAAGCCCCACGCGCCGCCATGCACCACCGGAAGGTCAGAACACGCGTTCACGCGCCGCCACGCGCCCTCACGCACTGGGCACGTGCCTGCTACAGTGCTCACGCGCCTGGACCGATCCAACCCGACCCAGCTCGATTTGACCCGGTCCAACTCGACTCAACCCGACCAGTTCACTCGACCCGATCGATTCACTCAACCCCGACCCAGTTTGACCCGACTCGACCGGTCGCCAGAGAAGACGATCGGCTGCCGGTGCCGTCGTCGAAGTCTGGCCTAAGAAGATGACCGGCAACCGCCGTCTGGTTTCGCCGGAATCCCCCATTTCCGACCGAAACTTCAAGCTTTTATAACTTCCTCAAAACTCAACCATTTTCTACAAATTTTATGTCTAAATCTATCTACTCAAACCCAAGAATTCAAATATGACCTCAAAACCACAAACACGTACCTATGTAAGCCGAAAAATCGATCGGAAGTTCCGAAACTTCCTATACTCGGTTCGGCTTCCCCCGTGGTCCTCTCCTTCGATGGTTCGTACGGTTGTGATCGTGGGAAGGAGTAGAATACGATTAGTGGATCAACAATGGAAGTTAAAGCCTTGAATCAAAAGTTGTCTTTGTGGGTTTTGAGTGTTTTCCTCACGGGTTCGATGTGTTTGTGTTTTTTTTTTAGAGAGATCAAGATGAATTGAAGTGAAGATGTAAAATGAAGATGTAAAATAATTGGGGTTAAAATATCTTCTCCCAAACCAAAATTACCAAAATTCCCTTGCACATCTAGATCCATAACTTTCGTACAAGAACTCTGTTTTCTGCGTGCCGCCTGTCTACGAACTCGTGAGTTCGAGACCTACGCAACGGTACCCGAAACACCGCCTAATAAGTTCCGAAATAAAACTTGATTTCCATGCCCTTTACCGACTAAGGATAAAATCATCATATTCTCAAATTAATTAAATATCTAGTCCGGGTCGTTACAGGGGCAAAGGTCTCCCCATAGTCAATCCCATAACTCTGAGTGTAACCTTCCGCCACCAGTTCTTGCTTTGTATCGTTCAATGGTGTCATCTGCCTTGAACTTTACTGTATATATCCATCTACAACCCACTGTTCTCTTCCCTGGCGGAAGGGTAGTCATCTCCCAAGTGGAATTCATCTGGAGTGCCTCCATTTCATCATTCATCGCTTGTGTCCACTTGGGATCTTTCAGAGTGTCCTGCACATTACTTGGAATAGATACATTGGATAATTGACACATAAATGATGCACATGACGGAGACAACCTATGTAGGGACACATGATTCGCAATAAGGTATTTGACTTTTGCTTTAGGGTCAGGGTCATACTGTTGTCTAGGAATCCCTCTAGTCTTGCGTGGGGGTAACTGATAACCTGTATAATTTGACGCAGGTAAGGTGCTTGAGATAGAGTTTGAATGTTCAGTTACCTGTGGGGAATCTTCAGGACCTGATTGGATGAGTGGTGATGGTACTGTAGTAGGAGTTGTAGAGAGGGAATTATGTGAACTAGTATCATGAGTGTCATCAGGAGTGTCGAGGGACTCTTAAGCTTGTTGCACCTCGGACACTGACGGCTTGGATGAATGGTGTTGAATTTCGACGTCAATCTGAGCATCTTCGGCTGTAAAGATATTGCTCTCCCCCTGCAGAGGATGCACAGTGACTCCCCCTGACTAATAGAACTCACTATCGTTGAAGGTCACATCGGCCTTTACGTGCATGGTCTGAGTGGGAGGATGGAAACACTTAAAGCCCATCTGAGTGGCATAATAACCCACAAAGACACAACGCCATGCACACGGATCAAGCTTGCCACGCTAATGTGGATACATCTGAACATACGCAACACAACCAAAGAGACGTGGTTCGAGATTTGGTGTGGAAGGCATGTTGAGGAGAATAGTCAATGTCTGAAATGGAGTTTGATACTGACGAGTGCTAGAAGGTGTTCGATTGATGAGGTAAGCCGCATAACAAAGAGCCTCCCCCCACAAATAATGCGGCATGTGGGCCTCAAATAAAGAGGCACGAACAACCTCCTAGAGATGTCGATTCTTGCGCTCCGCGACACCATTTTGTTGTGGTGTCTAGGCGCATGTTGTTTGATAAACAATACCATGGTGGCCGAAAAACTGATGTAGGTCATGGTTGATGTACTCACCTCCATTATCAGATCGAAGGGTCATGATTTTCTTGTCAAACTGAATAGCAACATATTAATAAAAGAGCTTGAATTTTGGCGGTGACATCACTTTTCTGGTGTAGGGGAAAGACCCAGGTCATCCGGGTGCAATAATAAATAAACGTCACAAACCACTTAAAACCACTAATAGTGGGTACTCGTTATGGTCCTCATACATCAGAATGGACAATCATGAAGGGCATGGAGCTTTTATGCAATCTTAATGGGTAAGAAATACGATGGTTTTTCGCCAAAATGCAAGTTTCACAGTGAAAGTCTGATTCATGAAACTGGGAAAATAAATCTGGGAATATAAGTTTCAGATAACCAAAAGAAGCATGCCCTAACCATCGATGCCATAGCCAAATTTTCTTCATCCAGATGGACTCATCGCCTTTCACATGATGTGCGTGACTCAATCGCTTACTGATGTCGACTGTCAAGTCCAGATAATACAACCTTCCCCTCCTAGTACCACATCCAATCACGGCCCTGGTGAGAAGATCTTGAAAGTGACAATACGATGACCAAAAACACACGGTACAATTAAGGGAATCAATGATCTGAGGAACAGATAACAAGTCATAGTTGAGAGAAGGGACAACTAAGACATGATCAAGACTTAACGAGGGTGTAAGAGATAAGGACCCCTCTCCCATGACTTGGGAGGTGGTTCCATTGGCACTAGTAATCTGTGTTTGGCTTGAGGGTTTGGTAGAGTGCAACCCAGTGAAACTAGATGTTATGTGATCGGTAACGCCAGTGTCAATAATCCATGATCTATTACAAGTAAGTGAAGATGTGCAAGAGGTACCTGAGGTGGCTAAGGATGTGGAGCCAGATGTACCTGATGGAGGTTCGGATGCGGTCCCCTGGGATGACTGAGCGGATGCAAATGAGGCTTTGTTCAAATACTTCTTGCACCCTTTGTGGACCCAACCTTCCGGATAACCAATGATCTCATAACAGCCCTTAATTGTGTGGTTATCTAAACCACATTGGTACACTGCACTGGAGGCCGGTGACGAGTAGGGTTGACACTATAAGTGAGCGGCCGAGATTGTTTGGACCTGGTAGAGGTCACACCAGCTTCAGACATGGTTCCATGTCCCTTGTTTTTTTGTTTTTTTTTTTTGTGTCTAAAACTTCAAAGGGCGACCGATGCTGGTCTTCAAGTAAAAACTTCAATTTCGATGGCTAGCGACCGATGCTGGGCTGGGACCGGTCATTGTGGGTGAGGAAATAACGGGCCGTAATGGACAAAACCCGAACGCGAGCGGAGGGCCGAACGAGGAGGCGAGGGCGAGGCGGTGAGGGCGAGTTGGTGAGGGCCGGTCTTTGAGGCGGTGAGGGCGACCTCGCGTGATCGATCTATTCCAAAGGGAAATGAGGAACTTCTTCTCTCAGCTGCGTGTGTTTTGCGGTTGTGTTATGTGGATGATGAACCCGACCCGATCCAAATGGAAGGGTGTTTTCTGCACAGTGGATGACGGAACGGTGAGGGTGTGGTCTGGGACGGAACGGTGGGGTTCAGTGAAGTCGGTGAGATCGGTGACGTCTGTGGGTTTGGGTCTCAGTCCGGTCGGGAAGATGGTGATCGGTGGTGCTGTCAGTGTCCGAGGTGTATGTGGTGTTTTTCTGCTTTACTACGGCGTCTAAGCCAGTCAAACACGGGACCCAGTGACTTTGTGGGGTTGTACTAGGCTGTTAAGAATGACCGGCCGAATGATGGTCAAAGTGCGAGGAACCCGAATGCGAACCTGAAACCCGAACGCGACGATTCCGAACCCGAACAAGACGATGATAACGAACGCGAACGAACTCGACGATGAGTGTTTTGTGGTCTGGGTCAGATTGTGGGAGATGGTGAGGTTGTTGCGGAGGGCTGGTCAGTGGATGTTGTTGCGGGAGGGATTGGGCTGGTAGTGGTGGAAGTGGTTGCGGAAGTAGTGGTGGGTGAGTCAGTGTGTTTGTGGTGGGCGTTGGGATTGGGCTGCGGAAGTGGTGGTGCTGCGAGAAGTTTTATGCGGCGGAATGTGATGGTGATGTTTCTAGGATTTTATGACGGCTGGGGTACCGTATTGATGGTTAGGGTTAGGATAAAAGACAGTCACGATCAACTGCTCTGATACCATATCAGAATGGGTGAGAATTCTCTTGTATCCTTTTATTCAATAAGAAATATATATATATACAAAGACTAAGAATGTTACTATGGGCCTAATTAGTGGATTGAGTTTAATTAGGAATATACAGCTCATTGACAAATAGTAACATTAAAAAATAGAACTACAAATTTACAAAGGAAATATTCCAGGAAAAACCAAGAACTACCTTATGCCCCAAGGTACCAAGCAGCAACCTTTCTGAAATGAACCCTACCTCTATGATGAAAGTCTTCCAAATAGAATTCCACAGAAAATGATGGCACCAAACCACTTGTTCGACACAAATCTGAAATCATGAAGAACAAATAATGATAATCATGCTCAAACAAAAACAAATCTAAATAATATCGTATCATGATCGATAACGCGTACTTTCGATTGCAATCAGCCGGGGATGAAAGATCAGCGGTTGATATCTGCCAAGCTAGTAGCCCAGATGCAACCCCCAGAGAAGCATAGTATGGCCACCCTGCTCATCCATATAGCAAGAAGTTCCAATTAATAATGGATTAAAAATAAATCATATTTAAGAATAGAGGAAGATATTTAGAAGAAGAAAAAATGAACCAATTTTAGCAGTATATCCACTAAGAGCAAGACTACTGATGCACATAATTCCAAACCCCGTAATCCATTTCTTGGTCGAATCTCCAAATCTCAACGCCGTGGACTTAACACCTAGTTTCAGATCATCTTCTTTGTCCTACGCACATAATTAAAAACATCTTTAAATAATTGATGTTCATATATGCATGCATTAACTCAGAGTGAGCTCAGACTTTGGATAAACGAGCGAGGTTGCTATAACATTAATTATTATCTTTTGTTAATTTATTTACTTTCAATTATGACCTGATGTGCATATATGGTATCGTAGACAAGAGTCCAGCATACTCCTGAGAAGTACAAGGGTAGTACTATGGCTGCATCGATGCTTCCTTTAACTGCAGCCCATCCTATTAAAGCTCCCCAATTGATCGTCAAACCTAGATAAGCTTGAGGCTGCATGCACTCGTGATGCAGCGTTAACCATCCAATATGTGTATAGAAAAAAATTGTTAATTAAAAAAACGTAGATGATTTAGTACATTACGCAAAAAAAGAGATGTAAGTATTATCGTGAATTATATATATTACGCAAAAAAAGAGATGTAAGTATTATCGTGAATTATATATGTACGTACCCAGTATGTAAACCTCTTCATGAGAGGATAAGTGACAATTAGAAACAACCATGGAGCCCCCAAGAAGCGGCTGTCAATATATTGCAATGAATTACACACACACACATATATATATATATATATATATATATATATATATATATATATACAATATATAAGCTTCTTTGGATACATATGGTTGATAATAAGCCAAATTTAATAGAAATTTAATTAATAATAATTACCTATAATTATTTTTGAGTTGAAGGAGAAGTCCAAGAGCCAAAAGCAATTGAAACCCAAAAAAACAAATCCCCTGAAATGGTGTCAAAACTCCACTTGCAAGTGGCCGCTGCTTTGTACGTTCCACCTGATTCATCGTCGATTTATTTGTCATATAATTTCCTTTGGATATAAAATATAAATTTGTGTTCTCGCTTATAATCCTTATAATTTTTTTTTTATTTACAAATAAGAGACGATATCTTATAATGTTAAGAAGAGAAATACCGTACATATCATCAAAATAACATATCAAGTTGAGTCTGAATGAAATTAATTTGTGTATATATTTGGTTGTTCACGTTAGTATTGTCATATTAACTTATAATTCTGGATATCATAGCTTAATTTTGAAATTGAAGTATGAGTACAAATTCAGGCAATCGGTTTAGTTATCGATCTATGTGTATCAAATGTTACAAAATTTACTTTTTTTTTTCTTTTAAAAAATCATCAATGTTGAGACATACATAAGTAAAGTCTAAAGCATCTTCATCAATTGAATTGAGTGAAAATTGGAAGGAAAGTTAAAAATAGAAGTAATAAACACCTAATTAATTACCACAAAGAAGGCCAAGCGAACAGCCAGGTGCCAATAGGCTTGTCGAGGCGAGCGAGGTTGGCATAAGGCCGAGCTTGCCTGGGCAAATACAACTCCATCCAAGACACCTCAACCTTGTCTTCATCATCATCGTCACTCTCTTTCCCCTTCGCTTCCGTAGACAAAGACGGCGATGACGAACAGGAGATGCGCGCGTGCGCTACAGGGCTTTGGTTAAATCTGCTCAACATTAGCCTTGCTTTGGGATAAATGTTAGGGATGGTGGTGGCGGTGGCAGCCGCGGCAGCGAATGGGGTGCGGGAGAGCTGAGAATGTGAAGGTTTCAGAAACGCACTTGATGAGGCACGTGTCACCACACAAATGGACGCCATCTTTACAATTTTAGAGAAAGAAACCACCAAACTCTGCTCATCTACTCTGTCTAGCATTGCCCGTTAAAATGATCTCACTTATAGTAATTTACAACTCTGTTCTTCTTAGCATTTTTCTTTTTTTTCATATGGATTTTGGTATAGTGAGTTGAAAATTTTGGGTCCAAGCAAAATTGAAGTTCGATAAATGGACAAAGGAGTAGGTGCCACATCCCACTCACAAGAATGAATTAATATATAATGAAATTAATTATTATGGTTGTTCTTAAATAATGCATTTGTAGACTTGGAGTGAAGAGACGATATAGGACACACATCAATGATTGTTAGGGAAAATTTATTATTCTATTTTTGCTCGGAACTCTGCATTCTTTAAGTTATTACAGAGAGTAATTTACTAATATGTCCCCTGAATTTGTATATTCTTGCCAATTTTTCTCTTGAATTTTTATTTCAGCAAATTTCTCCTCATCACTCTTATTAATGGCTAATTTATCCATGTGATCATATTTACTCACAATTTATCCAATTATTTTTTAAAAATTCACATGTTGATAATTAAATATGATACGTTATGAGTAATATTTATTTATTAATATTATATGACACGTTTATTTACTTAAAATATGATAAATATGATGAAATTTGAGACGAAATATGGTCAAAATGCATAAATTGACCATTAATAAGAGTTTAAGGGAGTAAATTGGCTGAAATAAAAGTACATGCGGAAATTGGCAAGGGAGTGGGGTATAAATTTAGGGGGGAACATTGGCTAAATGGCCTATTACAAAATATTAATAATATTAGAAATCATTTATTTATTCATATGTATATAATAATAAAAAAAAATTATTAATTACAGTTAAGATCTTCATGGTGAACCGTTTTGATATATAAGAATGACTAAATAATTATCACAAAAAAAAAAAGAACGGCTAAATAATGATCTCAAATTTGATTAATTTTTTTAGCCTACATGATCTTAAACTGATGATTTAGATGTTGAACAGTTCCAATTATAACATATGTATAAAGACAATTTTGCTAGATTGAAAAAGTGGAACGATGAGATTTCCCTATGAGTGGGACACAAGTATTTTTCATATCTTTATAAGTTAAGCGCCACTAGTACTACTAGTCTAATGATAATATTCATATCCACTGTATAGTGAGAGGTTTCAGTTCTCGTATTGAACATTCATAAAAGAAGTTTGGTGGCCGGTATCCATATTCACTATCTATTAGAAGGTCTCAATTCTCGGCTTCAACACTCATAAAGAGCAAGATCGATACCAAATGTATATATTATCTCTTCCATTATTTTTGTCTGGCAACCCAAAAGAAAAACTAAAAATGAGCAATTGGACATAAGTTTTTCTGAGTAAACATGAATTCCATAGGCTGCAGTCCTCATTGCCAAGTACTTTTTGAATATTTTTTTTTTAATTCAACCATATTGAGAGAAAGGATTATAGGCATTAGGCATCTATCTCGAACTTTAAAAAAAAGGACCCCAAAACCAACCACTTCATAATAGATAAAAATACAAGTAAATCATAGTAATATTGTACTATCATCAACGATACATCAAGGTTAAGTTTGTTGTTTGTCTCTTTTTTGTGGAGTTTGTTTGGCTCTTTCTTTGAGGTTTGTTGTTATCCTATAATCAGAATCATTCATCTATAAATCATCATTTTAAGATCATTTTTGCCAAAAAATCAACAAGATTGAAGATCATTTAGTCATTCATATGTATCAAACAAATCAGCTGATTTGTTAACCATTATGATCCTCATGGTGAACTATACATTTAATTTATACACATGAATGACTAAATGATCTTCAATTGAATTGATTTTTTTTCATAAATGCTCTTAAAATGATGATTTATAAAATGAATAATTTCAATTATGATATATGAATAAGGACAATTAGATAAATCGGAATAATTGAACGATGAGATATCATAAGAGTGGGATGCAATGATTATTCATTTGAATTTGGAAACTTGGAATTTCCCTATTTTTTGGGCGTAAATTACCAAATTTCAATTCTGAACCCAGTAATCCACTTCTTGGTTGAATCGCCAAATCTCAATGCCACTTGGGTCCTTAAGACTCTTTACTAAGAACTGAAGTTGTGTCCTTACTTTTTCATGTTACAACATTTGTTAAATTTATTCTTATTTAATTAATTAATTACATATGCACTTAATATCTAATTTATTCTTGTATTTATTACAATAACTAGCACATGTAATTAATCGAATCGAATGGAGGTAAGAAGTAACACATTAAATTGGAGCAATAGTCACTGAATTTTATCATAATTTTAGAAACCGTCCATAAACTTCAATATTAGTTTTTCCCGTCCATGTATTTTACCATAATAATTGATTTAGTACCTCCGTCAAAAATTCTAACAGAATCCGTTAAAATTAAGGGCTAAACCGCCCTTTCAAATGGGATTTTTTTCACAAATTTCGTTCGAATTTTTGACGAAATGATTAAATCAATTATTATGCTAAAGTTCAGGGACAAGAAAAATTAATAATGAAGTTTAAAGACGATTTTTAAAATTATGGTAAAGTTATGAAATATTGCTCTTATTTAGTCTTTAATTTATTCTTGCGCACTCATTTTTATTTTTCTCATGCTTGTTTACCTTTTCAACCCATATTACCCATTTTTTTGGCACAGTAGTTATCAGTTTTAAAATTTAATTTTTTTATAGTTAACTTATTAATCAAACAATCAACACCCACTCCAGAATCATATAAAATCTACCACAAGACTAGGACACACCCAAAACTAAAACCCCCTTCTTTTTCTTCTCTATTCTCTCTTTTCTCTGTGTGGCTTCATGCATTGATTGAGCTCATTCCAATTACCAATTAATTAAGCCCCAACCTCCATAGCATTGGCAGCGAAACCCCAACACCAACAATCTACAATTAACAATGGAGCAGCTCAAGACCATAGGCTGAGAACTAGCGATTGGCTCCCAAGGCAACTCAAGACCAACAATCGAATGTTGGACTCGTCAAGTTCATCGGCAAAGCTCCATCCAAGGTCAAAGAAAAGCAAATTATAGGTATATTAGGGATATATTCAGATTAGGTAGATTAATCGAGTATTTCTATTTTGTAGGCATTCTACGTAATTGTTAAACTATAATATATTTCTGGAATGCACTGCATTTATCAATGTACGTATACAATTTTTTGTCTATAATTATGGTAAGAAAAAAATTTGGAGCAGTATTTTTACACGATTATACATAAAATTTGTCTAAAGTATATGCATCTGTTTTATAGGTACAATATATGAGCATTTTTCTTCAATACATTTGTGGTGCTAGCTAGTGTAATTATTTTAGAGTTAATTTAGTATTAATTTTCTTAATTTTTTTTTGTTGATTGAAGGTGCATAAGTATTCCCGAAAAAAATAAAATCATACGGGATTTAAATTTTGGATAAGAAGAAATTAATCCATAAAATAAGTAATTTTAATTTGTTTCCAATATTATTTTTAAAGGCAAATGGGTATATAATAAATGGACAAAAAGGACAGAAATTAATGTGTGAGCTATAACTACTTTTGGGCCAATATATATCTAAAAGCCTCTTCATATCACATATATCTCTCACTCTGATTGTCAAATATAAGAACTAAATGTAAAATAAAAAATCACATACTTCGAATTTTAAGTTCCCTTTAAAAACATAACAAAAAAATTTCAATACCTGGCGAAAAAAAAAAAGTAATTTGTCAAAAGGCTTATTATGGTAAGCTCGATTGTGGTACTTACACTACAAGAAAATCTTAGTTGTCCGACTAATTTTTGTCCGAAGCATACTATCTCGCGGGGTAATCTAATTTGCCCGACGGATATGCATGCTCGTCGGGTAACATGTTGGAGGGAAGAAAAAGCCTTTGGCGCGCAAAATTTGAAATTTGTTACCCGACGATTTGAGTCCCCCGTCGGGTAACATTATCAACAACGACGACCAATCGTCGTCAGGTAACACAGGGCGTTGACTCTATGTTGCCCGACGAATCATTAAAGATTGCTCTGCGAATTTTGTTCGTCGGGCAAAAGTCTAAACACACTTAATACCCGAGACTGTCTCTTTTCTTCTTCTTCTTCTTCCTCCTCTCTGCTTCATCCTCCATTATGCTCTCTCTCTCTCTCTCACTCACTCACTCTCTTTCTCTACATATTGTTATCATCTCATCACCAATTTTACTACCAATCAAATCTTTTTTCTCTATCTATCATAAAATATCAAATATTAAGGTATGATAATTTTATTTTTTTGTAATTTTGAAATTTTGATTTTTGATTAGGAATTAATTATGTTTTGTGTTGTAGGAATTTTGTAGTTGATTTGAAGGAATACTTATAAAAAGGTATGTGTGTTTACCTCTCTATTTAATTTTGTTAAGAATGTTGGATATAATTATGTTAGGAATTTTTGTATTTATTGTGGAAAATGTGTAGAAATTGTTTAGAATTTGTGGAAATTAGAAATTAGAAAATTTGTTAGGAAAATATGAAAATAGAAAAAATGTTATGAAATTAGGAAAATATAAAAATAGAAAATATGTAAGGAAATTAGGAAATTTTGTTGTTAAATAGGAAAATAAAAAAATATGTAATGAAATGATTGAAATTAGAAAATATGTTTGGAAATTAAGAAAAATGTTAGGGAATTAGGGAAATATAAAATATGTTAGGACATTAAAAAATTTTGTTAGAAAATAGGAAAATATAAAAATATGTAATGAAATTATTGAAATTAGAAAATATGTTAGGAAAATAAGGAAATAGAAAATATTTTAGGAGATTAGGAAATTAGAAAACATTTTAGGAAAATAAAAAATATGTAATGAAATTATTAAAATTCGAAATTATGTTTGGAAATTAGAAAATATGTTAGGAAAATAGGGAAATAGAAAATATATACATAAATTATAAAATTTAAAACTTTGTTTTATGCATAATTTATATATGTTCGTATTTGTGAATTTGTTGTGATATTTTTATTAAAACGATTTATTTAGTTACGACGGAGTGAAATACGTTCATATTTCATAACCGTTTATGCGAAGTTAATCGAGTTGATTAACTTCGTATAATGAAATTCAATGAAAAACCTTAGACCCATTTGAGAGTCAATAAATCGGATTGATTAACTGGCTCTTGAATTGTCCATTTATTCGGACAGTTTGGGGGTGCGCAACTATGTGTTGTGTAGTTGGCGGTCTACGATGTTAGGTTTCGATTGTGGGAAATTCGGTTTGCATCCCCTGCACGTTCTCCGAATGCATACTAGATATTTATTTATAATATCTACGTCGTGCATTTGGGGAACTGTAGGGAAATGCTGCCGAAACTTCCCTCGATCGGAACTTAGCCTCGTATGTCGTAAACTACACAGCACAGAACGTGCACTCTCGAATGGGATAGGGCCAATCACCGGAGGCATAAGGATAAGGGTTGCTTTTGATTTTAACTTGTTCTATTTACGGGACAATGTTAACTCAATTACTTACGTTGACTCTATGTTGTGAAAGAAGGCACAATGGACAGAGGGTGGATGCAAATGTTTGATAGATCTTCTTATCAGTATTTGGATGGGATCGACAACTTCATTGTCTTTGCACGTAGTCATTGCAGTGATACAAGACGTATCATGTGTCCGTGCCGTAAATGTAATAATTGCATTTGGATGTCGTTGAATGAGGTCCAAACTCATCTGGAATGGAATGGGATCGTACACAACTACACTAATTGGATCTATCACGGTGAAGAAATATTTTCCGCATCGACATCTTCGGTTCCCGGGACCCGTCGGGACGAAAGTGGTTTGGATGGGCGATGTGATAATGATCAAGTCGTTGAGTTATTAACCAATGTTTTTCCTCCAGCATCAGATGATATGGAAGATGATGCGCCAAGGTTGCAACCCGAAGACTCTGAGCTCCATTATGAGAGATTGTTAAAAAAAGCTCAGCGCGAATTGTACCTCGGGTGTAAATCATTTTCGGTTCTAGGGGCAGTTGTAGAGTTGATGCAGATGAAAGTTGAGTATAATCAAACGAACAAGCATTTTGATCACATGTTGGACATTATCATCTGAATGCTCCCTGAAGACAACTGTCTGCCAAAAGATCATTACAGCTCGAAGAAGTTGTTGAAGGGGCTTGGTTTAGGATATATCAAGATTCATGCATGCAAGAACAATTGTGCTTTGTTTTACGGTGAATTCGAGCAGCTTGACAAATGTCCCGTGTGCAATGAGCCTAGGTTTCAAAAGAACAAGATTCCTAACAAGGTGTTGCGTTATTTTCCACTGAAGCCAAAGTTACAAAAATTCTACATGTCGTCCCACACAGCCCGTGATATGAGGTGCATAAGGATGAACGCATTGATGATGATGTACTGAGGCATCCGGCCATCCGGCGGATGGAGAGGCTTGGAAGGAATTTGATAAAATGTATCCCAAGTTTGTTGCGGAGCCAAGAAATATCATATTAGGGCTCGCTACTGACGGGTTTAATCCTTTTGGGAGTTTTGCAAAGCCCTGTAGCACTTGGCCGGTTGTTATGGTTACGTATAACTTGCCTCCTTGGAGATGCATGAAGAAAGAATTCACAATTCTCAGTACTTTGATACCAGGGCCCAAATTGCCGAGTAAGTCCATCGATGTGTATTTGCGGCCGTTGATTGACGAGCTCGTGGATTTATGGGAAAATGGTGTCCGAACATACGACAAGTGCAGTGGAGAAATATTCACCCTACGAGCGGCAGTAATGTGGACAATTAATGATTTTCCTACTTATGGTATGTTATCGGGATGGAGCATCAAGGGTTATCTTGCTTTGCCTGACATGTGGACCAGACACATCGTCCTTTTTAGCACGCATCAAAGGTATGCTACTTGGGTGCGAGAAGGTTTCTGCCCTGGGATCACCGATGGCGAATGCAGTCTGACTCATTTGATGGTAAATCAGAGTTAAGAGGTCGACCAAGGGAGAGGTGCGGTGATGAGATATTATCCAAACTCAACAGTATACATGAGTTCGTGACAAGAGGATCGAAACCAGCCGAACAGGAAAATTGGACGAAAAAAGCATATTCTTCTGGTTGCCATATTGGTCGAAATTGAAAATCAGACACATCGCCGATCCTATGCACATGGAGAAGAATATTGCTGAGAGTGTTGTGGGAACGACTTTACCCATTGAAGGCAAGTCAAATGACACAAAAAAGACTTGTCTGTGCATGAAAGAAATGGGGATTCGGCCTAATTTGTGGCCAAAAGTCGTCAATGGAAAATACATCATGGCTCATCCAAATTATACATTTACGCCTGACAATAAGAATAAATTCCTGAAGTGGTTGCAGGGTGTGAAATTTCCCGACGGGTACGCCGGCAACATATCCCGGAGTGTTAGCACGGACGGTGGGACCATTTCTGGTATGAAGAGCCATGACTATCATGTTTTGCTACAATGACTTATTCCGATTGGTATTCGACCCTTCTTGGAGGCTGGTGTTGTTGAGACGATAGTTTATTTGTCTCAATTCTTCCTGATACTATGTGTCAGGTCATTGGTTAAGGCGGACCTTCAAGCAATTAACGAGGATATTTTGTACATCATATGCCGGCTTGAGCAAATATATCCACCTGCATTATTTGATATAATGGTGCACCTACTAATACATCTGCTGGATGAGGCAAAGCTAGCTGGTCCGGTGCATTATCGTTGGATGTACCCAATCGAGAGGTATAACTTATCCCGGCTATTTGATAATATTTCATTACTATCATGTATATATGTGAATCTTAATTTAACTTTCCTTGCAGAATGTTAGGTATGTATAAGCGGTACGTTCGGAACAAGATACGTCCCGAAGGCTGCCGAGGCGTACATTGCAAATGAGGCACTCACATTTTGTGCAATGTACCTTCGAAATGTTGAAACTGCCTTCAATAGGGCATCTCGCAACGACGATGGTGGTCAATGTCCCGAGACCCTATCTGTATTTGCCCAACATGCACGACCATTCGGCACTGGTCCAATCTCAGAGCCATTCATCAATATCGACATGGAGATGGCTCATTGGTTCATTCTCAACAACTGTGATGAAGCCTGGCCCTTCCACGAGCATCACGAGACGTTGATGAAGTCCCAATTTCCTTCTAATTGGGAAGAAATGGACAAACAACTGTTTCCACATTGGTTTTCCCAGCATGTAAGTCAAATATTTTATTTCCAAATTTTTTAAATTGGTTTTAAGCTTACCTATTTCGTTTCTTGTGTGTATCTTACCATATGGCACAGCTGAAAGATGTCAACCCGCCAAATTCAATAAAGAATTAATGCAGCTGGCCATTGGCCCATTCCGAGGAGAAACGTACTCTGGTTGTCATGTTAACAGAGTTAAGTTCGTGTGCACAAAATGAGACGACAAGTTGTCTACACAAAACAGTGGGGTCTTCGTGACGGGGATGGGGAAAATGCTGAGACAGGTTTCTACGGAAAATTGTTAACTGTGGTTAAGGTGTTATACGCTGATCGCAAGGAAGTCGTCTTGTTCAAGTGTCATTGGTTTGATACGAACCCAAGTATCTCAGGCATTGTCATCAAAGATCAGTTATATACTTCTATAAACACAAACACTTGGTGGTTTGAGAGTGATCCCTACATCCTCGCTAGTACGGCGAAACAAGTATTCTATTTGGATGATCCAAAAGCTGGTGGTGGATGGAGAGTAGCTGAGATGGTGAATCATAAAAACATTTGGGAGTTGGATAACCGATACCATGAAGAAGATGGGGAAATAAACGATAACCAAATCATTTACCAGGTGGATTCATCGGCATCCACCCACAACGTGGATGGAGTTCGGACCAATGACATCATCCCACAAATTGCAATTGATGACATTTTTATTGATCTAGGGGAATTAGAACAAATTGAAAATGATTCGGAGGAATCAAGTACTGTACACATGTCAGATAACGAGCGTGATTGGGAGGGGGAAAGTGATTCCGAATGAAAGTTGTAAATTCGAAATTTCATTCATATATGTAATATCCATCTTCAAATCAATATATTTGATTTATATGTATGTTGTATGATTTCATTCAAAAAAATAGTTTTTTTACTTTCTTAATGTGAGGAGACCATACATGCACTCCACAAAATACGCAACTTCAAAATTAATGAAGGTAAAAGATTTTGTCAAATATTTTGATGATAAGTCATGAAGGTCAAAGTGATAAATCACGAGGGTCACTTTTTACTCTTTAGTGCAATTTGTAAAGAATATAACCCAATATATATTCATATTAAACCAAATAAGATACAACAATTTTTTTCCAAAAATATTGTCTATAAAATGTGCTTTGATAATTTTTTTTATAAACAATTATTTACCCGACGGATATGGTACGGGTGACCCGACGACCGCCTCATCTTATACTTACCCGACGCATAGGGTACGGGTTACCCGACGAAGGCCTCCGCATATAATTACCCGACGTATAGATATATGAATATCCGTCGGGTAAAATTTAGCAGATTATATTTACAATTTTTAATAACACATGTTACCCGAAGGATATGGTACAAGTTACCCGACGTCTACCTCCTCTTACATTACCCGACGGATAAGTTACGCGTTACTCGACGTCTACCTCCTCTTATAATTACCCAACGGATATAAATGAATATTTGTCGGGTATGATTTAACAGAATATATTTACAATTTTTTATAACGCTTGTTACCCGACGGATACGGTACCGGTTACCCGACGTCGACCTCCTCTTATCATTACCCGACGGGTATAGATATATAAATATCCGTCGACCAATTATAAGCAGATTATATTTACAATTTTTTATTACACATGTTACCCGACGAGTTTGTATTTGAATATTCGTCGGGTATGATATTTTTAGCAGATTAAAAACTTAAAATTTTTTTTTTACCCAACCTTTTTAAAAACTTAAAAATTGAAAATGACTGATCTAACCATCCACATTTATGGTAGGTACCCATAGATCGCCTACGCGAAAAATTTCCCAAATTGGAAATCCCAGGATTAGGAAACAGTGCGCGACGATTCAACGGTTACACAACGTTTCTTCACGATCGGACAGCTTGAAATCTTCAAAACATCAAGATTTTCGACGGGCGAGATCTAGGCACGTAAAACCACAAAGTGAACGGTTAGATCGCTCAAATTCAATCGTTTGAATATCAATAGGATCTAAAATTCGAAAAATGTATTAAAGTTTCCTTGAAGAGTTTAAACTCCTTGGGCAATATGGTTGATTTCTGATTTTCAAAAACTTAAAAATTGTAATGAACGATCTAACCGTCCACATTTATGGTAGGTACCCATAGATCGCCTACGCGAAAAATATCCCAAATTTGAAATCCCAGGATTAGGAAACAGTGCGCGACGATTCAACGGTTACACAACATTTCTTCACGATCGAACGGCTTGAAATCCTCAAAACATCAAGATTTTCGACGGGCGAGATCTAGGCACGTAAAACCACAAAGTGAACAGTTAAATCGCTCAAATTCAATCGTTTCAATATCAATAGGATCCAAAATTCAACAAATGTATTCAAGTTTCCTTGAAGAGTTTAAACTCCTTGGGCAATATGGTTGTTTTCTGATTTTCAAACACTTAAAAATTGAAAATGACCAATCTAACCGTCCACATTTATGGTAGATATCCATAGATCGCCTACGTGAAAAATTTCCCAAATTGGAAATCCCAGGATTAGGTAACGGTGCGCGACGATTCAACGGTTACACAACGTTTTTTTATGATCGGACGGCTTGAAATCCTCAAAACAACAAGATAACGATAAATGGGGCTTTATGCATGAAAACCCAAATTTTGAACTGTCCCGAAGTTGCTTATACTTTCGGCGGACTTGGTTTTCCGATTAAGGCCAAAAACGGCATCAAAAAGGTCATGCCTGACGGAGATGTGAAAACCTCCGTCGGGTAACTTCAATAAAACGGCCAGTTTTCAAAAATTCCAAATTTCCGCCTAATTTTTCGCGAAATCTCAAATTTCCCGCTTGGTGTTACCCGACAGACATTATAACTCTGACCCGACGGACTACCGACCGGGTATATTACCCGGCGGATATTTTAAATGTTACCCGACGGACCCTGCGCCTAAATTTTGGCGAATTCTCAAAAGTCCCGCGTTTTGTGGCCCGACGGATAGTAAAGGTATTACCCGACGGATATCCGACCATTATCGTTACCCGACAGGTGTTTGGGATGTTACCCGACGAGCTTCCTACGTAAATATTCGCGGATTTTGAAATTTACCGCTTAATATTGCTCGAAGGAAAAGTTAAAATAACCCGACAGAATTCAAAGAGTTTACCAGACGATATGATTGAATCATTACCCAACGGATGTTGAACACAACTACCCGACGAATAAGCACTGGTTTTTAATACCCGACGGGTCATTAAAGTGTTACCTGACGGATGCATGCGTCGGGCCACAGACAGTCTGATACTTAAATCAGACAAACTCTTCTTCTTCTTCCTTCTTCTTCATTTTCTGAAATTTCTCATCGCCGAAAATTGCCGACCCATTCTTCCTCTTGCTCTCCGACCCGAAAACTTTGTTATTTTCAACCTTTCCAAGCTACCAACTTGTCTTGTTATCCCTCAAGTCGCCGGCCAAGCAGTCAAGGACACCGTCTCACCTCACCGAGGTATGTCATCGCCGCCGCTTCCCTTGTTAATGTTAATGTTAATGTTAATGTTAATGTTAATGTTAGTTTCAATATATTGTTTATTGTTAATTTGGATATATTTGTTTATATTGGTTTATATTGGTTGATATTGGATATATTGGTTTATTGGTTTATAGGTTTATATTGGTTGATATTGGATATATTGGTTTATATTGGTTGATATTGGATATATTGGTTTAGTGTTAATTTTTATTTGGAGAAAGAATTTACGAAATTGGATATTGTTTTTGTTAATGTTTATGTATATATATTTGGATATATATATATATATATATATATATATATATTTGTTATTGGTTTATTGTTATTGTTAATGTATATATAATAGTTGAAGATTTGTTGAAATTTTGATGTTTGGTATAATGTTGGAATTGATATAATGTCATGTTTTTTGTTATGCTTTTGGATATGAAATTTATGTGAATTTTGGATATGTGAAATTTATGAATTTTGGGTAATTGAATTTTAAAAATAATTTTGGGAAATTTTTATATGGTGTAGTATAAGTGAATTTTGGAAATGTTAGTTTTAAAAATTTTTAATTTGTAAATTTTAGGATTTGGATATTATATGTTTGGATTAATATGTAAGTTAGATTTTGGTCCTGAAATTTGAATTTAGAAATTTAGGTATAATGTTGTGAATTTTGAGTTTAGTACGTTTGGATTAATTAATTTTTTAAGTTAATTTTTCGTTTGTGTTGGATTTATTTTAAAAAATTAGAATTTGGTGGTTTTAGTTTTTAGTTACCAATTTACTAATTATTACTAAAAACAATTATTGGTTTATTTTTTTAAGTTTATTGGAATTATAAAATGTTGGTTAATTTTAAATGTGATTTTGTTTTTATTTTTTTAATTTAATATTTAATATTAAAAATGTTTGGTTTTTTTTATTTAATTAAAAATGTGATGGTTAATTTTATATTAATTAATTTATATTTGTTATTGTAGATTAATAATTGATTGTAGATTAATTTTGAGTTCGACTTGGAGAACCTCGAGCTCAGTACATACATGTGCCACCACTGGAAGTTACGGTACGCCGACCGAAAGTACGAGCTCCACAAGTACTTCTTGAGTTGGCCTTCTCCGGAGGAAGCTCGGGCAAATCCTCCGGAGGAGTTGGACGGGGCGAAATTGCCAGGGTGGTTGTGGTTGTGCGACTATTTCGTGTCCCTCACCTATTTGGTACGTATTATCTATTTAATTAATTAAATTATTTAATTTTTATGTTATTTTCCATTTTAAAATCTAATTTTTGGTTTTACGAATGAATAGCGGAAATCGATTGCCAACAAATCGAACCGGGGAGCGAAAGAATTCAACCACCATGGGGGGTCGCGATCCTTATCGGCCTGGCAAGAGGATCGGCGCATCGCCGGGTCGTTGTTCCCAGAGCTGGATGCCTGGGGGCAGGTGTACGCTAGACGGGGGGATCAAGAGGCTGATCGAATTCACGTAAGTATATTTTTTGAAGATCAAACATTTTTCCTGAATTTGATAATTATATTTCTAATTAATATTTATTCGAATTTATAGGATGCGATGCAGCAAGACGTCCAGCAGACACAAGTTGAGCTCACCCAACAGCATCCGGATGTGTTGTTGGAGCAGCAGCTCCCTAATGTCGATATGTCGATCGCTATTCTGGAGCGACAACTTGGTAGGCGCCCAGGGAGGGTCGTTCAGAGGGCGAGCGACGGGATTGTGCGGGCTGTCTCTCAATCGTCGTCTTCATCTCGGATAGGCAATACCCAGGAGACGTCGGACCTAAGGAGAAACTTTGATATCCTCCAGGCCGAAAATGCTCAACTCAAAGCCCAATTTGCGGAGGTGCAAGTCCAAAACCAACAAATCAAAAGCGCCCTTGACAGCATCTTTCAACGTATGGGTGACCGTGGATTGGATGTCATTTTCTCACCGCCCGCCCAACAGCCCCCTCAGGATCCCGGCTACTTTGACCCCTCGACTAATTGTTAGAGTGTACTATATATACAATATTTTTATAGTTTTAATGATGTCAAAATATTACATTCATTTTTTTTAATATTAATTTAATTTTGATTCTTTTTATTAAAAATTTTTAATTATATTTTTTAATTAAATTTTTTATTATTTAATTAAATATTTTATTAAAAATTATATTAAATATGGAACGCTTGCCCGACGCACAGTCATTCCATCGGGCATAAAAATGGGATTTTTTAAAACTGTACCCGACGAAAGGGGGAAACGTTACCCGACGAGTTTTTTAACACTTTACCCGACGGACATATATGACGTTACCCGACAGGTTTTCCAACACTTTACCCGACGAATATATATAACGTTACCAGACGGGTGTATATAACGTTACCCGACGGTTGTGTATATAACGTTACCCGACGGTTGTGTATAACGTTACCCGACGGATTGTATTAACCTTAACCGACGGATTGTATTAACCTTACCCGACGGTAATAAGATGTTGATTTTAGTTGCTCGACGACAGTATCAACAACGAACACTACCGCGGGGCATTGTGAAATTGCTCGACGAGGACACTGTGCTCGTCGAGTAATCTGAAAGCCCGACTGCAATAGCCCAACGCCTATTGCCCGACGGCGAGTCGCCGTTGTCAGTGTTACTCGAAGGAGGACTTACGTTGTGCGACGACGTCATTCCGCCGGGCAACTTCTGATTTCTTGTAGTGTTATAATTTAGTGAGCTAAACTAATTTGTACATAATAGAACATCTTGATTATATATTTAAAAAATTGCAAGAAATTAGATTATACTTTTTTCTTTTTTGAGAATATATAAGAGAAATTAAATTATACTTGCTATGACTTATGAAATATAATTATTTACGCTACATGTAATTTTCTAGCAACTCTTATTATTACCAATTGCCTAAAATCCATTCAACCTATAAAAGAAATTAATTGGAAATATAAATAATGGACAATACGAATCCCATGCCAAAAAAAAAAAATCCATTGAATGGTTTGCAAATTCTCATACCAAAATTTTCTCACCAAAAGGAAAAATCTCATACAAAAATTTACAATTTGGGGGATTATATTCTTATTTTTTCCGATTGAAGTAATTCGATGGAAGATTTGCAGAAGAACAAGAAACAAATCTCGCTCTATAATTGCAAAAGGAAAATATATAATTGGCTCCAACAGAACCCTCAATATGGAAATCTTGGTTTAAGGTTGAGGAAATAAAAAAGAAAGAATAAGAAATTAGGATTTTTATTCTAAATTATGAATTGCTAATTGATTTAGTTGATTTTATTTCTAAGTTTACTACTATAGCATTAACGTTGACTTTTGGTGGTACTAGCTATCAAGGAACTGTATAAATTTGAACTCGCAATCTTGCTTATTCTCGTCATCACCATCACTACTCACTTCAGCCAGCTTCTGCATCTCTCTCATAATCCTTATCTTTCTCGACAATCGGACGATAATTAATCTGGTTTAGAAAATGCAGGGCCAACTCGCCTTCATTTTGCTCATCATTTGCTTTGCTACTTCATCTGCTGCTAGGCTAGTTCAAGATGATGCTGCAAGATTAGCCTCTTCCGATTCGTTCGATTACGGTGACGTTGTTGACAGTATTCCCCAATCTTATGATGATTTAAAAGTACGTATACTTACATATACATGTATATTTGTATATGCATGTCCACTCGTTCTTGATCAACAATATTGTCATTTATATTATTTTTGTATATTTAGTTTTATGTCATCGATTTTGTGCTGATGATTTTTGTGTCACAAAAAGGATGACTTCCCATTTGACAACTCTTGGGAATCTAGCGCGACGAGAAACAGATTCGACGCAAATGCGTTCAATTCAAATGCATTCGACGATGACAATGTCCGAAGTGCTCCATTTTTTTCACGAGTGTGTCTTCATTCTCTCTAAGCATTTTTTAATGAACTCCCTGCATGCATCGATTGATATTTTTCTCCTTTCTAATAATTTTATTGTCCAAATAAATTAAAAGGAGGACAATCAAGATGCAGCAGCTGGAAATGGAAATACTTTCAATGTGATTAACTATGGCGCTGTTGGGAATGGCCAAACTGATGATACTAAGGTAAAAAATGGATTCTTTTCATATTGTTTTGGTAACTTATTAAGTAATATTTTTTTCCAATATTTTGTAACGATTTGTTTATCTTTTGCTTGTGTTTAATTATCTATTTAATTTGTGTAATGTCAAAAGGCCTTCTTCGACGCATGGCGAGCTGTCTGTGCAGCAAGAACTCAAGGAATCGCCACCCTTGTCGTACCCTATGGTAAAACTTTCTTGTTAAAATTTGTGGTGTTTGAAGGCCCATGCAATTCCAAAAACATAAATTTTAAGGTAATAATTATACCCATTTTTGTCCTTATTAATTGGTTTTAGTTTATACTGAGTTATTATAAATATCGAATTTAATACTGTCTATTTAATTTGTGCACAGATAGAAGGAAATATCGTTGCACCAAAAAATATTGGTGATTGGACAGACAAAGATAGATGGATTCAGTTTATGCATATAGATGGTCTAATTCTCAATGGAGGAGGTGTGATTAACGGAAACGGCGCCGGTTGGTGGAAAGCTTGCGGCCAGAATAACTGCCCAAGACCAAGCGTACGTTGAGACTTATATTTTCTTCTTGTAACCCTAAGTTCTTTCTTCTGAATTTATGATTATCTAATTGGATTACTAATATGATTAATTAAACTAATTATGCATGAATGGTGCCTCTGCAGACTCTTCTTATTAACGAAGGTGCTCGTCTTCAATTGAGTGGTCTGACATTTTTGGATAGTCCCATGAAGAATATCAGGATCACCGGCATCAATGGCGGCATCATTTCCGGTCTTAATATTTCGGCTCCGGCAGATAGCCCAAACACAGATGGAATTAATTTATCTCAATCGACCAAGATTACCATTCAGAATTCCAACATTGGGACTGGTAATAATTTACCCGATATCATTAACTGCGTGCTCACAATTCGTTTGAGCTCGTTTCATAAACTAATATCACAGTCTGATTGTTCATTGTATTTTTGCAGGTGATGACTGTATTTCCCTGCTTACCGGTACTTCTTTTATCAAGATCAATAATGTTACCTGTGGACCAGGCCATGGTATCAGGTAATTAAAAATCCAGTGTTCATATTGATATTTGTTAATCCATCATGAATTTGTTTGTGTATATTTACATCACTTATTTATGTATGTAGTATCGGAAGTCTTGGCAAAGATGGAACCCGCGACACAGTCGAAAACATCGAAGTCAGGAATGTCACTATCAACGGGGCTGACAATGGATTGAGAATCAAGACATGGGAAGTAAGTGAATCTATTAATTAACAAAGCCATATATGACTAATTAAGTTTACTGTTTCGCCCATTAATTGGACACTATTTACTGATTATTAAACACTATTTACAGGGGGGAGCAGGATATGCTAAGAACATAATTTACGACGGTGTTTTCTTGTCAAACACTAAGAACCCTATCATAATAGACCAGCACTATTCGGCTATGCCTAGCATAAGGGCGACTGGCCAGGTGAAGTAATTAATTAAATTTTTTTTAATACTCAAGGTACGATGGTTCATTGATTAATTTGATTTGCTTTTAATGAAGCAGGCAGTGCAAGTGAGCAACGTGACATTCCGCAACGTTCATGGAACCAGCGCCACTCAAGACGCCATTACTTTGGATTGCGCGGCGATTGGCTGCGACAGGATTGTGATGGATGGCATCAGCTTAACAACCACCGTCCCAAACAAGAGAGCTGTTGCCGTGTGCAAGAATGCCCATGGCAAGTCTTCTCAAGCTACGCCCCCGGTGCCATGCCTCAATTGAAATGGGCATACAATTTGTTCGTGTGATTTAGTCTTCATTAGCTTAGATATATGGTAATTATTCTACATGGAGGGCAATCTTTATTGTCAAATTCATGTTGTAATGGGGAAGTTGCAAAAATAATTCTCATTCAATTAGAATCGCAGATTGGCTAAATGATCTCTATCTTATTGCAACTGATGAATTTCTACATTTATTAAGGTTCACGAAATCAAAAATAATTTTCTAATGTCTCAAAATAAGGTATCAAATCCCCTTAAAAGAGTTACAAAATCAATTGGAGGGAGTATTTGATCCGATATTCATTCCTAATTAGTAAATATGCCATCAATTCGTCTCATAGACGGCAGCATTCTGGAAGTCTCAGACACACCAGATATTATGCCTTCTCGATGTCGTTATATCAGTAATCTTATAAGACCATGTCTATTGATTTTAAGGAGTCAGAATAATCTGAACTTTGTGACTCTAGTTTTCCCCCACTTCTTTCTCCAGTAACCTCCTACCTATTACTTCTTTCTTCCCAACACAATGTTTTCCATCTAATTTGTAATCCAATTGCAGCGACGGAATTTGTTTTGTTACTGTTAGATATGTTGCAATTTCTTTATAAATTGGGATTCTAAGTATAAATTAGGCTCTGGGACAAGAAAAAGTAAAGTATGAATGTAAGGGCCCGTTTGGATAGTTAGGGATTTGGATTTGGATTTTTGCCTTCAAATTTAAATTTAGTTGTTTGAATAATTATTAGTGAGGAGGGTTTGAATTTCTTTCGAATTCACAATGGATTTGATGAGCCAATTCCATGAATTTCAAATAGCTTTTGGAACTAAGTGTTTCACAAATCTTCTCATTTTCTTCCATCTATTTGTCCCGTGCAATTAGCCAAAACGAACATAGTGGCCATCTCTGGTCTCTGTCCTCCATCTCTAACCTTTCTCCCCTTCATCATCGATCTCTTGGTCTATGTCTCTCTCTCTCTCCCTCTCCCTCTCCCTCCCTCTGTTTTCTCTCTCTACAATGTCTGTTTCTCTCTCCTACCTATGTCTCTGCGTCTCTCTCTCTCCCTCTCCCCTTCATCTCCAACCTCTCTCCCTCCTTACTCTTTCCTTCTTCCTCCTTCCTAAAGAGTGGTGGCGAGTGGCGGCAGGTGGTGTCCTTGCGGCAGTTGGTGGTAGTGATGTGTGCAAAAACGGTTGTGGTGCCGTTGGCAGGGACCATCGGTTTTATTTTGCAATTAACAGATTTAAAATGATCAGATTTGACATCAATAGATTTTAAAAATGAATAGATTTCAATCCAAATCCAAATGCAAATACATGAATCCAAACGGAGCCTAATTGTTTACTTTTTCTTCAATGATAAATTTTAATTCAAAGAAGTTTTGTGTCGGATTGGATCGAATTTGCTTATTTAATTAGACTCGAATTTGCTTATTTAATTAGACTCGAATTCACATCTCAACTTAAATCCTATGGCAGCAGTTGGAAATTCAACCCTGAATGAAGACCCACAATTTTCATCTGAATGAAACCCCACAATTTTCATATTTGACTTTGAAGATCGAAAAGCCATATAATTATAATCAGCAAGGCCTTTTCAATTTTCATATCAAGAATTACAACCGCCGCGAATTCCAATTTCAGTCCAAACCACCACAGATTCGAATGAAAATGAAATTGGAAAAAACCCAGAGCTAAAAATGATCCAACACATTATCAAATGAGTCTACAGCTCTTCAAACTACATGCGAATGATCCAATATAATTGGATTAACTTGTGATGCCAAAATAAAATTTTAAGAAATTTTATCAAAACACCATCAGAGAAACATAGGTTTCAATTCAACATCAGAAATGGAGGTAAAACAATGACACCAAACTACACCAGCAAATGCGTATGAGAATAAAATTTATATAGCAAAACCCAAGATTAAAAATTTCAATTCCAAACATCACAAGTGCAAATGGGTTTTCAATTCCAAACATCATAAGTACAAATGGGGTTTCTATTCCAAAATGAGATTACAGATCAAACCACAGCTAAGAACCAGATATATCCATAAGAACAGAGAAATCATATCATATAGTCCAGACTTCTAATTCAAAGAAAATACCATAAATTACACATCTACTTAATTGAAACCCTAAGTAGATCAGATCCAAAAACTAAACCCACCAAACTTCAAGAGCTTGTAAACTTAGTCACCGCCTTAGTACCCTCAGACACGGCATGCTTAGCGAGCTCACCAGGAAGAACAAGCCTCACCGCAGTTTGGATCTCCCGAGAAGTGATGGTCGGCTTCTTGTTGTACCTTGCAAGCTTTGACGACTCCTGAGCGAGCTTCTCAAAGATGTCGTTGATGAAACTGTTCATGATGCCCATGGCCTTGCTGGAGATACCGATATCAGGGTGGACCTGCTTCAGGACCTTGAAGATGTAGATCTTGTAGGTCTCGACGCTCTTCTTCGATCTCTTCTTCTTCTTGTCACCAGCGGCTGCTCCGGCCTCCTTCGGGAGCTTCTTGCCGGCCTTGGGCTTCTTCTCGGCTGGGGCTTTCTCGGCCACAGTCGACTTCTTTTCTTCGGCGGCGGGCTTCTTCTCAGCGGGCTTCTTCTCAGCTTTGGGAGCCATTGCTAAAATTGAGAGGAATACAAAAAATTAGGGTTTTGAAATTTGGGGATTTTTGGAAGGTTAAATGATTTGACACAGATGTAACAGAAATGCGAGTGCTCTAAGTGTGAATGAGAAGGGTGTGATGTTTTCATTATATAGAGGAAAGTGGGCTGATGTGATTGGTTAATGGGACTTCACGCGGATCGTTGAAGCGGCTGGTTACTGACCGTAGGATGGGTTTTGGGAAAAATTGGTATCAAGGGTAAAAGGAGATTTGCGAAATCTAAAACGGGATTGGTGACGGGGGCGGTCACTCCTTCCCGCGTTTTTCAATTTTTCATTTTACTTTGGAGGTATTATCCAAAATTTGACCAAAAGTTGTTATAAAATTAAATTAAATTAAAAAAAAAAACCATATGTATAGGAATTACCAAAACACCCTTGTATTTTAAACATTCGTACCTTCTCCAAACGGGATCCGATTTTCGCATACCACATGTCTACAAATTCGTGAGTTCGAGACCTACGCAACAGTCTAAGAAAATCTCCCAAAAGTACTTCCAAACAAAAAGTGACTTTCGAACCCCTCATAAAATCGAAGATATAATCGTCATTTCTCTATTACTTTTTCGTATTTACTTAAATTTAAGGTATGTGTCGTTACAACACTAAATTAAATTAAAATGTGGTTCACTATTTAATTTACCACCTTCTCCCAAGGTATGTAGCCCAAAGGCTTTAGGCAAGAACAAAAATGTGACCACACCATGTGCCTAAAATCGCATACGGAAAAAATTATGTGTTTTGTGAGATTTTATTTTCATTTAGTAATAAAAATGATTGTCAATAGTTTGAATATAGCTTATAAATAAAAAGTAATTTACCCTGTAAATAGTTTATCATGAAGAAAAAATGTTTCCCACCAAAAAAAAAATAATAGATTTATATAAGTATTAGGATTGGAAATCATATAATGTAGTAGGTTTATCATTTTTTTTATTAAGTACATTGCGTGCAATTTAAAACTATTATTATTTTTATTATATATCTATACATCCTTTACAAACAAAATTAAATAATTCATTACCTTTGAGCAAAAAAACAAAATTCATTACCTCATATAGAATATATGGTGTTTATGGCCATTTTCTATCACTTGCATAACCATACATTATTTTACTAAACAACATAACCATACATTATTTAATACACAAAGTAATAAAAGAAATTGTACACCAAAACTTCTCTATCTTCCGAACCCACAAAACCTTAAGAAATTCCAACTCTACCCGATCCTCGGAGGTTGGGGTTAGTCGGATCTCTACCAGTTGGTGATCGATTCTCGGTTGACCAACTCTTTCTTAGCTCCCCAATCTCTCGATCCATTTTCTCTTTCAGATTGGATTCCTCATCGATGTCTTACATGTAGTGCAACATGGAGATGATGGCGGCTCTGGCTGGAGGGCATGTGGACAATGCCATCACTTATCTCCCCCGTTTGACTTCTCATATTTGTATGGTTTGTGCATGACTAGTTCCCTTGGGATCTAACCATGGTTGGGTGGTGTGGATTAGCCAAACTAAAACGTGGGGTGGATGTTCTTGGTAGTACTGGATGATATGATGTGGTGGGTTACGGTGTGGGGTTGGTTGAAGATGATGTTGTGGTGACGTTACGGTGTGACCGTGTTCCGAATAGGATGATGCAAGATTTGGGTTGTGGCATACGTGGGTAGTTTTATTGCGTTGCTTTTTGTTCTGTTATTATTTTTTTTTTTTATATAATGATATTGGAGGAAATATTACATTATATACATTAGGTATCAACTTCGCTCTTTACAAAGGTCAAAGGCCCTTCATATAACATGTGAAAAGAAATACCACTAGGTCATAGTAATAAATGAGTTTTTTTTCGATTTTGAGTGATTTATTCCATTCCTTAAGCTATTTTTGGCTCCTTATTATAGGTGTTCCTCCCCTAGTACATTTTTCTTGGGCTTGGTCCTTCCTTTTGTGGGGATTGGTGTTTGCAAAAATTGCCTGAATGAGCCAAGCCAAAGTGGTTTTGCTGGTGATCTTCCATTTGTATTAGTTGTAAGTGATCCCTTCTAGATTGATTTAACGATTGCTTAACTTGATCGTTGGAGGTATTTTAACCATGATCGTCATATAGTTTTAGGAGTTTAGCTCGTCTTTGTTTTCATTTATCAATGAACTATCATACTTTTTAATTAAAAAAAAAAGGAAAATTTTTAGCACGTATCCCTGAACTTTACAATAATTTTAGCAAACGTCCATAAACTTGGCGTCCATTAACTTGTTCGAAATAGTCGGACTCGTCCCTCTGTTACAAAATCCGTTAAAAATTGGCACGTGCGTGAATAGTTGAGGGCAAACGAGACATTTCACATCTCTCCTACAATTTTACCTTCTCAATGACTTGTTTGGCTTCAATCGTCTTCCCCAAGCGAGAAACCCAGCAAAACTGAGCCTCCGGCCGAAACCCACCAGCGCCACCACCCTCGATGTCATTAAGCCACCCTCACCAGCAATCTCTCTCTTTCTCGATCACTCTCAAGTCCCCCTCCCTCCCTCGCATGCTCCCTTTTCTCACCGGCACGGTCGAAGACCACCGAAGCAGCTCAAGGCGTTCTCCATCGCCACCCTCGACTCACGGCTACCCAACCTCTACGACCACCATCTTCCTCCTTGCATGGTCGAGACGAGGACCACCATCTGAAAAATCAACGCTTAATTGTGCACGTTTTGGGAGATTTTGAGCCATTTTTCATATTTGTTCTTGGTGCGGAGTCTGATCTCCATCGCCAATTGCTTATGCTCTTCAATCGAACCAGTCTCAAGGACGAGAGGATGTCTAACATATTGCACGGTAAAACATAATAGCCTAACTGCTTGCTTCTGCTCTGCTCCCAGTTCTCGATCAAGCTTCCTCGGCTTCTCCGTCGAACTTCCTTCCGTAGAATCTCCAACAATCTACTTGAGGAGAATGGCACCCTTGTCCTCGCCCGACGCTCTCGAATCGGACTCCAATGCACATGGCTTTGCTCGCCGACTATCTAAGTCAATGCATTTGCGGCGGCTTTACGGTCTTGTACACTTTGCACTCGTTCAAGTCAATCAAGGCTCAGGATTGGTTCATCTGATCGACCCTTTCAAGCCAACCATGCCTCCATGCTCAATGTTCGAAGACCCAAAACTCAAGAAGTATTAATCTTCTTTATTTATGTATTTTTTTGTTCTTGGATCTTTTTGTGCTTTCTTCAACCTTTATTGGACTGATTTCAGCTGGATCTCTCACAAGCTCTATTTTTTGTTTCTCTTGGGATTTTGATGTTCAATTTTGAGATGATTTTGTGTGAATTTCATTGGGTCGGAGCTCATCATGTGCTGAAATTCTAGACTAATTGTTGTGAATTTTGGTATTTAAATGTGTTGATGGCAACAAAGTAATTATATCTACTAAGAATTACCACTCCATTGTGATGATGTTTTTTGGGTTTAATAATCATCAGTGTTAAATTTTGATGTTAAAAGGAATGAGGGAAGAAGAAAGTTGATGTTGGATGAAGAAAACTGAGGGTGGGAACTATGGAGTATTGGAGTTTCCATCTAATTTATTATCAAAATTAAAAAAAAAAAAAAGAAGCAAAAAGAAGATGAAATAATCAATTCAATTCAGGGTGGGAACTATGGGTATGCAGGTGTTTGTTGCTTGTGGTTCTGGATTCCATCAAGTGGCTGCTGTGGTTTTGCTCCCAGCTGTTTGATGGTGCATTTGTTCTCTTTTTAGGCCCTGTTTTTGTAGGTTAATGAATTTTTTGATTATCAAAAAAAAAAAGTAGTAAACCCCTTGAATGGACAATTTTGTCATTAATTTTAACGGATTCCGTTTGTAGCTTTAACGGAGAGACAATTATGACTATTTCGAACAAGTTAAGGGACGGAGGAATCTAAATTTCAAGTTTATGGACGTTTGCTAAAATTATTATAAAATTCAAGGACGCCTGCTATAATTTTTCCAAAAATAAAAAAAAATTATATGAGAAATTGAAACATAGTCTAAAAATATATTTACGGAAGTACCTGAAATTCTACTTTCACCAGAATCTCCATTAGCAAAAAAATACAAATTGAAGTAAAAGCTCAAGTACCCGCATGCTCTTGCCAAGGCTATCCAGAGTTTCAATTTTGCTTGGATCACAGGGCAAAGAGTGATAATAAACTAGCTAAATTTTGAAGTCTGGCTATTAACTTTTTAACAGCAATGCCAATTAGTTTGAAGGATTGTGCATCGTTTCATCACTAAGTTGGACCAACATAAAGCTCAAAATGGAATAGAGAATTTGTTATGATTTTAGCTTCTTTCATATTCTGACCTGAATATTGGTCTCGGATAGAAGAATACCATGGCTAAGTTATAATCTTCTGAAATAGCAAAGGGACAATGTTTCAACTTTCAAACACCTTAGGAGCCAATATCCATCGACCCCAAAACAATTACATCATGCCCTTCCAAAGACACATTTTATCAAGCATCATAGGAGCATAATACGTTTTCATTCAAAATCAGAAATGACTAGCACCAACTACAACACTTTGCTGTGCCACACAGTTCATCATACGTATTTGATTCTAAACACCACTCAGCCCAGTTCTTTATATCTAGGAAATATCAGAGACCCAAAAATAATCGAATCAACAACTCCTGAAGCTAAATTCCTCGAAATTTGTTAGCCAAAAACAGAGAATTTCATCCTACTTTCATAGAGACAAAGCATCAAATACCATTACGGTCATAATGGGTTTTGATTCCAAATCAAACATAAAAGAATAAATCAGCAAGAACATTTGAATCCAACAAAGTAATATCCGCATAACAATCATGATATAAAAAAAATGAAAAACTTTCAGCTCAAATCAGAAAACACAAAATCGGTATATGTGGGCAAAAAATTCACATCATCTAAACCATAGTCTTTAAATTCAAGATCAGAGAGGTCCATACATATCTACTAAATAATGAAACCCTAATAACGCTAAACAATTAACAATAAATTATAGCAATTCCAACACAGAACCAAGCACACAGCACACACTTCAAGAACTAGTGAACTTCGTCACGGCCTTCGTCCCCTCAGAAACCGCGTGCTTAGCAAGCTCACCGGGAAGCACAAGCCTCACGGCAGTCTGAATCTCCCGGGAAGTGATCGTGGGCTTCTTGTTGTACCTTGCAAGCCTCGACGACTCCTGGGCGAGCTTCTCAAAGATATCATTGATGAAGCTGTTCATGATGCCCATGGCCTTGCTGGAGATCCCAATATCAGGGTGTACCTGCTTCAAGACCTTGAAGATGTAGATCTTGTAAGTCTCAACGCTCTTCTTCGATCTCTTCTTCTTCTTATCACCGGCGGCGGCTCCGGCTTCCTTTGGGAGCTTCTTGCCGGCCTTGGGCTTCTTCTCAGCCGGGGCTTTCTCGGCTACGGTCGACTTCTTCTCTTCAGCAGGCTTTTTCTCCGCGGGCTTCTTCTCGGCTTTGGGCGCCATTGGAATTGTAGAAGAAAATAGTTAGGGCTTTGGAATATGGGGATTTTTGGATGTGAAAGGACGCGAGTAGAACAGATAAGACTTTTGACTGTGAGAATTGAAATGGTACGATGGATTGTTTATATAAGAGGGATTCGGCTGTTTTCATTGGGTTAGGCGGGTGTCACGCGGATTTCTGACGTAGAATATTTTCTGGCCGTCGGATGAGCTTGGGAAAGCACATTAATCGACGGTGGATATGAGGTCTGGAAATTAAGCGGATTGGTGACGGATCGGTGAGGTGGCTTGTGAATGGCCCGTGGATTATATTTGCGCTAAGTAGTAGGTAATGGTTGAGATGGTGTCCTTCGGTCCGGTGCATCACCCAAAAACACAAATCTTCGTTGTTCTAAGGTCCGTTTGTTTGGCTGGAATAGAGAAGTTGATTGAATTTATAATTTCAATTTTTTGTTTGGCAGTCTAAAAGTAAACAAAATTAGACAAGTTAAAATTCAGTTAACTTAAAAATTAAGGAACTCGTAATCCAGTTCAACTTATGAGATTATCAAGTAGGTATAACTTAGATAATTTTCCAGTTCAACTTATGAGATTATCGTAGTGATAGGCACCGACCACCACAACACTTTCCAACCGCCATGGACTCGCAGCAACGCAGAATCCAGGGCAGAGAGAAGGCAAGCGGAAGAGAAGAAAGGAGAAGGAGAAGAGGATGAGAGGGGTGGAAGGAAGAGAAATAAAAACGAAGGGGGCTGCCACCGACTCTAAGAGGGGGCGACGGCTAGGGTTTCGACCAAGGCAGAGGCAATAGAGAGAAGGCAGAGAGGTTTCAAACCTACAAAAACCAATCTTAATGAAATGGTACTAATAAGAGTATAAAACACTAAGCATCGAATAAGCATAACGCAAAAACAGAAGCTCATTAGAAATCCAAGTTATTGTCTCAAAGGGTTGCATTAAATTATGTACCATTTAATTATTGGATGGCTCTAATTTCTAATATTATAAGGAATATACAAGCGATTTTGCTTTTAATTCAAGTTTTTTAGCCAATTTACCCCATAAATTTTTAGCATATTGTCAATTTCTCCCTTGATGTTTTTTTTTGTTTTAGAAAATACGATATTTCATTGATAGAATAAAGATACAAAGTAAAAACATGCTAGACTATAATAGTTTGACAACAAATATGGATAAATATGTCTAGTAATTAGACTCGACATCTATTGAAACGATCTAGAGTGAATAATGCACAAAATAATATAACTTGAATACCCCAAGTATCATCAAGGTCATTACTACCTAAGCAAATAATTTTTGCAATCTCACAAAAGGGAAAAACTAACACAATCAATCCGATAGATGAGCCGCTGGACTTATTTTCACAAAGCACACCTAAAAATAAAAGAAAAAATAACCCAACAAAAGGTACAAATTAGTCACCGTTACTGTTGTCGCTGCCTATCACTATCATTATCACCACCTCAGTTGCATTCCGAAGACGACAAAGAATACCGTACATCACCATACATCATATGCTTCGATCCACCGTGATTGACACCACCACCAATGGAGGACCGTGATCACTCGATTAAAACCCACAAGACCGCATCACGAGCAAAAACCTTGTGAAGGTAGATCAAGCTCCTGAAGATAAGAGCTTCACTGGCAACCTGACTCGTCGGGACGCCGAAACCCATGACCATAATGCATGCATATTGTTATGTTTTACATATTTTTTATTCAATTACAAATTTCAAAAATTAAATAGAAGGATTATTTAGTCTTTTCATAAGTCTTGGGAATTAAGAATGGTTATTATAGTGTATTTATTACTTTTCCAAGACTCTGAACCTAAATATAATGATTTACTTGACTTTTCAATGGTTATAGATTTTGATATGTAAGAATATAGATTTATTATTGATTATGGATTCCGATAATGGTTTTGGGAAACTATTTTAAAATGGACTTGAGCTTAGGCCCGAGAGGGTGATTTTATGGATTCTAGTTTATGGATTTTAGGCTTAGGCCTAGGATTATGTATTTGGGCTTAGGCCTAGGTATTTGATGGTTTTGGGATTTCGGCCCAAGATGGTGAGTTAGGCTTTGACCCTGGTGGAAAGGTTAGTGGGAGTTTCTCGATGAGGTATGACAGAGAGGATTTCCTCATACGCTCGGACGGACAGGAAGTATGGCAGGGAGTATTCCCTCATACACTCAACTTGATACGAGGTATGGTATGAAGGATTCCATTATACTCTCGGCAAGATATAAGCTATGGTATGAAGGATTTCATCATAGGCTAGGAAAGGTACGAGGTATGGTATGAAGGATTTCATCATACTCTCGGCAAGATAGAGCTATGGTATAGAGGATTCTATTATAGGCTCGGAAAGGTACGAGGTATGGTATGAAAGATTCCATCATATGCTCGGCTAGGTATTAGCGATGATGTGGGGATTCGATCATACGCTGGATAAGGTATCAGGCTATGATGTGGAGGAATCCATCCTATATTGATCGGGGTGACGACTACGACTGGGTTATCGAGCTATGACTCAAGATGACGGTTACGACTTGGATATCGAGCTACGACTCAGGATGACGTCTTCGGTCAGGATATCGGCTTCAGTTGGGATATCAGCTTCGGCCGAGGGTCATAGCTTCACATGGTTACTGATATGGCGGGCACAGGTGAAGGTCGCGTGGGTTCCACCGAAGTAAATCAAATTTATTCCGGTACGTGATATTTGCTTATATATGAGGATGTTATTACATGTAAGATGTGATAACGAGGTGGGATTATATAGATTAGTATTATTATTTTATTTGTGAGACCACGCTTTTATTGTATTTGATTCCATTGTCCACTCACAGTTGTTTTGGTTTTGTGCCCTCCAGGTCGTAGAGGGACGAGGCGTCGAGACTAGGGAGGAGGCATCACCTTCTGCTGCATTGTCGGTGTAGGTTTTGGTTGGGTTGTAAATGTAATTTAACCTAGTTTCTCTGATTGTCTTATGGATTAACTGTTGAGAGGTCATGTGGGTTGGTTGGATTTAATTTTATCTGGACTAGTTAGATTGTGGTTGTTTTGCATCATTCGTCTGATAGGTGGAAGATGGAGTGACCCTGTTATAGGGGAGATTTTGCCGAATTTTCGATAGAATTCTAATAAGGGCATTTATGGAAAGGTTTAAGTTTTTCCAAGGTAGTCAGACAGATGCAGGGCTTCTCACGAGTTTCGAGGGGAAATTCGGGAGGGGTCCTGTCATACAAGTTCTAAAAGGTTAATATGGAAGCTTATTTCCATGACAACCATTTTTTTATGCAACGATATTGGAGGAAGGAAGTATGCGAATATACATTAGGGAACGACCTTGGGTTTTATGAGAGTCAAATTTGAGACCATATCTATACAATGAGGAGGAATATCACTAGTTCAACAAAAAAAAAAAAGATGAGGAATATCACTAGACCATTATACTAGTAGTCACAGTAATCCACTGTAATATGATCTTACAAAGAATCAACCTCTTACTTTAATCTTTGTTTAATCATATGGAAGACCTTGAGTATAAGAATCAAGGCCACATGAGTATGATCCCTATAAGGCTATTTCTATACTACTGAGTGTGATAGATATGAGTATTATGTATGTATTGAGGGACCTAACTTATTTTTATGGGTCATTATATTTTTTATTATTATTTATTTCTCTCTCCATTAAATGACGAGGCTTACTAATATTAAAATCAAACTCACTCGTAAATAAGAATCAATTCTATTACACTAATATTTTCCTATGAAGTGTGAGAGTCAAACTCAATTTTTCTGACCTAATAGTCAAATTTTCCAATTCTACGGTCCGCACTAATTATTGGGCTGTGGAAGGATGGGTAAATTAGATATCTCTTTATCCACATATTCATGTGGGCTTCGCGACCCAATTGTCAACGTAGTGGGCTTCTACCAACCCAAGTTCTCTCGTCATGGAAAGGGCATGTTCGTAAAAGAGTCTTCTTACATAAATAGGGCTCCAAGCTCTCACTTCACAACCCCTCGAAGCAAAACCTAGTGCCTTTGCTCACAACTCCCGCTGCCAGCCGCCTCATCTGAGCTCGAAGGTAAGACCCATCCTCCAATCAACTCCAAAATGTATGAATTGCTAAATATCTTCCCGAGTAGAAAAACTCACGATTTTTTTAATGTCAATTTGTTTCTTTATCTGCTTGCAGATCTAAATCAGTTGTTGATTTTGTGTTCAGCTTGCACTAGCAAAAATGGTGAGGGTCAGCGTTTTGAACGACGCTCTGAAGAGCATGTACAACGCCGAGAAGAGGGGAAAGCGACAGGTCATGATCAGGCCATCGTCGAAGGTCATCATCAAGTTCCTCTTCGTTATGCAAAAGCACGGTTCGTATTTTGGTGTTCAAAATCTTAGATATTTTGTGATTTGGTTTGTATTTTGTACAAATTTGTGTTAAGTGATTGTTAGGTTTGAATCTGTTTAGGTTATATTGGCGAGTTTGAGTATGTGGATGATCATAGAGCTGGAAAGATTGTTGTTGAACTCAACGGTAGGATGAACAAGTGTGGTGTTATCAGTCCTCGATTCGATGTCGGTGTGAAGGAGATTGAAAGCTGGACTGCTAGGCTTCTGCCTTCTAGACAGGTTTGCATTTTTTTGAACTCAATCACTGAGTTAAATGTTAGTGGTGTTTTGGTCTCATAATGTGTTTAGTGTTCTGAAATAGTTAATAAGCATATCAATTTTGTAGTTTTGGCTTATGATTGAATAAAATATTTGCAGTTTGGATATATTGTGCTGACCACATCTGCTGGAATCATGGATCATGAAGAGGCTAGGAGAAAGAATGTTGGTGGCAAGGTCCTTGGTTTCTTTTACTGAGCAGAGTAACAAGCACATCTCTTGGATCTTTGTGAAATTTTGGTTTTCTTTCATTATTTTACCCGTTTAAAGAGAACCTTTTTTCTTACCAATGCTGGTTTGAAAAGTTAAATTGTATTAGGATATTAGTTCAATGCTTTTATTTTAAATGACTGTCATGTTATTGCAACCTTGAATATTAAGTTACTAGTTATTGAGCAGAAATGGTATCATGTTGAACTTTTTTTTCACTTTGGTCCTACCTTTTTGTAGTTTCATCTGCCCAACTCCATGTATCTCATGTGAGTCCATTCCATGTTACTGGTTTGCTTATACTAGTGATAGAAATTTGCAATTTAAGGTGTGATTGAACACTTGTGTGATTTCAGCCTAGAATCCTAATATTATTTTTTGGAATCATGCGTGGCCATTGTTTATAAAGTATGTTTTCTGAGACTAGGTTATTGTGTCTTAAATCATAAAGTACTAAATATTTGTCAGAAATAGAATTGTGTTGGAATCTTGTTCCACCTTTATCTTATGTGTTGAGTAGTTTCATTTGCTCCCATCACCATGGGAGTATTTCTCGTGGTATCCTGAGATGACTTTCATCTATAGGTTGGTTCATAATAGTATGAACTTGCAAAATAAGATTCAATTGAGATTTTGTGCTAGTGTAAGATTCTCCATACAAGATTTCCTGTGTAGAGCTTGCTCTCTTTTTATGTGGTGTATGTTTATAGCTTATAGTCCACTAGTTGATTAACTGATGCCTAGAATTCCAATATCGATTTTGGGTACTTGCTTGACAATTGTTATTACCACCTTTGTCTTCTGAGGTAGCGTTTAGCCTAGCGAAAACATCTTTATAGACTAGACTTGCATTTGAATATTGCCTTGGGTTCAAGCAGTGAAGTAGTGAACCTATTATGCCCCATTGTAGGTGCTCTAAACTTTTTCAAACTAATTGATTCTAGAAATTGAATCAGTGAATGATTTAAGGTGATCCCAATGTATTTGCGAAAGTGTTCAAGGCCATTAACAGAGGGTTTCGAAAGCCCAATTTGAACTTATAATGTCTCACTGTGAATATGATCGTCAATTTCAACTAGGCTACATGTGCTCCTCATTTGAGTTTTGGTTTATCTGCTTCTTTGTGGGTTATGCATTTGATTTGACATTAGGTTTGTTTTTGTACCGGTGACTTGCTCTGTTACCTAATTTCTTGTGCTGTGGTGGGACTAATGTTCACGTATGGAATTGGATGTGGAGTGCAACCAAAATTATTGCTGTGAACTCGGTGCTGCCTGCGATCAGCACTACAGGCTTAATACTGTGCCTGAAGTTGATAGGATTCATCCATAATGAAATCTCCCTGTTCTCTTGACATTTTTGTTGATGAAATTTCGGTCGAAATCCATTTGTCCGATGAAGGCAAAGCTACAAACCTACAAACGGTATAGGCATGAAAAATCACTCATTTGCTAAGCTTTGATGAGCCCCATATTATTGTTGCACATTGCCACTACTCGCTAGATAGGCTAAATTTGTATGCCCCTTTGAAGTTTATAAAAGGTTTCTTACTTCATCATATCATATTCAAAAGGTGCAAAATGTTCGATCAAATGCATAAAAGAGGCCGTTGCCTCGAACTTGCAGTGATGGATTGTATCAGAGTACGAGCTTGACGAGCTCGACGGAGGGTCACTACTTCTTGGGTACAAGGTGTTCGATAGGAAACAAATATTCAATGGGTGCAAGGTGTTTGATGAAATGCATCAAAGAGGTTATTGCCTCGAAGGAAAATTCCCGAACTTGTGGTGGTAGATTGCATTTAAAACCCCTTAATAAGAAGGGAAACCGTATCATATTCAGTGGGTGCAACTGTGCAAGGTGTTCAATGAAATGCATCAAGTGTTGCTTTGAAGGGAAACTTCCAAACTTATGGTGACGGATTGTATTGAGTACGAGCACAACGGAGGGGCCACTACTGACACTCCATGATGAATTTGTGGAATTTATTTCATTTTTGATATTACGAAAGTCCCACTTCGTACAGTTCAAGATAGTGACTTCGACGCTCTTTTCTTATCACTTTGCAATTCAAATTAAATATTTTATATTCAAGTTATAACACAATGCAACATATGAATTAACTTTAAAAGAGTTTCGCCGGAATATGAAAGATCGGTGATCTAACCTAGAAAGCAAAAATGAGCATTAAAATCACCGGCTTTTGCCATGTAAACCTAGAAACGCTTTTGGAAACTAGTCTATCAAATCACAATCTATAATTACAAGTACAGGCGTTTATGCATGAAACTAAACTCTTTGTCTTTGCCTCTGCGTCCACACACACATACACATCCACGTCTCGCAGGGAATCATCTTTTTACTAGCTTAGTACACAAGATTATGATAATCGTTAAAAGGTATTTTAAAGGTAGCCATTTTTCTGTCACTTGAAAATGCAAGAAAACTTCTCACGCTTGCCATATAATAATCAACACAACATTCTTCCTCCAATCTTTTACAACAACATGATCAAGAAAGGAAAAGAAACTAAACCTTGTGTTACTATAAAGCTACCTTTTAACCCGAGGTTAATTTTTCGAGCCCATAATAAGCGTCTCAGCATACTCTAGATGCTGTGCCAAAGAGTCCTTAGTTGCCCAATACAATGACCAAACATGTTCCACAACTTCCACCGACCACGATTTATAAGCCCCTCCGCCTCCTCCTCCTCCTCCTCCTCCTCATCCCCGTTGATCTTGCCGCCACGTGTCATCGGAAATTCGGGATGGAGGAGCAATGGGTTGGAGGCCATGGATGGCTTGGAAGTTGCAAGAGGGGATGAGTGAAGGGAGGGTTTTGTGAGCTTTAAAGGGGATTATAGGAACAGGTTTTGGTTTGTGGTAAGAGTATCTTCCAAGCATATGCTTTCAGCATTAAGTTGTTGATGGCCCATTCTTTTCCAACTTTAGCTATTTTATGGGAACATTGATGTAACTAAAGTTGTAGGAGCTCTTGCCATTTTGCACTTGGCCTAATTTTCTATTCTATTTTGCTTTGTCACTTTGGTTTGGACTATATTGTCTTCCCTCCTAATACACATGGACAATTAAAAATGGATACCAAAGGAGTTACATTAGATTCATGTCAGATTATGAGTCGGAATTTGTAAAGAATTATCAATCAGTATATAAAAAATTAGGTTGTATATACATTTCATGATATACTTATATTTTCTTGCAAACTCTATCCATTTTGACATTTGCTAGGTACCATGATGGGAGATTGGGAGGGGATTCCAGAACACAAACATTATATCTTTTGCAAATGATTGAAGTTTGAAGACACTGTTATCAATCCACTATCAAAGTTTCTTCCCAACAACCTATTTGTTTGTCAGATATATTCATCTCCGTTGGTTCATATAACAACCCACTATCTAATTCACCTCCATAAGTACATGAATATAATCTTTCAATACCATAAAATTATCACGCAGAAAGAATGTAATTCGTAATTAGAATCATATAGCGTACACTCTTAATAGAAAGAAGTAATCAAAATCATATAGCATACACTCTTAATAGTTGTAAGTACATGAATATAATATTTCAATACCATAAAATTATCACGCAGAAAGAATGTAATTCGTAATTAGAATCATATAGCGTACACTTTTAATAGAAATAACGTAATTCGTAATCAGAATGATATAACTTACACTCTTAATAGTTGTGGGTGTATGTTTTTCCTTCTCCCGTTTGCCTTACTTTTTGTTAACCTAATTGATCCAACCAATAATGACATTAAGCTTACATTAAGCTGAACCAATAGTGATAGTTGGTATGACTTATCATGGTTTTATATACAAATAAAGTGACACCATTTTCTCTCTGTATCTCCAATCACATTTCATTTAATAGGTGCCTTGATCCAAACAAGATTTCCATATAAATGACCACTTAATCACTCCTCTCTCTGTCTAAAGTGGACTGCTTCCTTCATTGGAAACCCTTTTTGCAGCTGCAAAGAGTTCTCCAAAAAAATCAGGTCTTATTGTGTTGCATACTAAAAATTCAAATAAATCGATTAAAATATATATTTTCTCCTTGCATATGAGTTTGAATGTCTAGTTGAGAAATATTAACATAAACTTGCTCATAATGGTAGGCAAATCATTATGAAAAATGAATCTTGAATCTTGAAGATTCTAAAAGGCCCACAATACATATACCTATGGAGAATTTTTTCATGTGTGCAGGCTGAAGCTAGCCAAATTCTCATTGTTTCCACAGAGAACAGTGTTTTAGATTTCCATTATTGTTTATGCAGATCTCTGCTGATCAAAATATCTAAAAGGTCGATGTGGTTGTGGACAAGGGAGGTAGCATCAACTTGAACTAGAAAATTCGAACTTAATTCCATTGAATAATCTTTTTCTTGTAAGTGAGCATATCCAATAATCATATTAAATTAATATTAAAGATAAATTAATCTTATTCATGTACGTATATTTGATCAGTCGTTATTTATGCATCATTTTGATGTCTTTATATGTCTCTCTTACATGTCTTTTGAATGATTTCGTGCCATCAATAGTAGAGAATGATCAATCTTGTGAGACTTGTGCAGAGTTAGAAAGATAGGTAAAATCTAGAAAGAACGCAAAAAGAATGACTCAAATTGGAGTCCATATGAATGAGATGTCCTCATTTCAATATCAGGTCCTGAGTGCGCCAGTGCGCCTATTTTGGGACACTGGTCAAGTACTTCATATCAGGCCCTCCGGGTCTCAAATATGTGTTTCATAACATCAAGGTCAGGTCCTAGAAGTGCCAAGGTCGCGCCAAGGCAGGTCGAGGACATGTCCCAAGAACTCCCATCCGAGCCAAGATGTGCGCCTAAGCCCGGGGTCCCTGTTCCGCCAACGGTAGATCAGAGGTTCTCCCTCTGCGCTAAGCCCGACAACATTTGCGCCAAGCCTGAACGAAGACGCGTTTCTACTATACTCATGATGTGCTTCAAAAGCGCAGTCCCAGATCCTGATTACGAAGACAATCCAAAAGCCAAGTTCGGACCACTTGCCAGCTTGCGTTCCCACTTGCCAGCTTGCATTCACACTCCCAACTATGTTCTAATTGGTTCTAATAGATTTTAAGAACTTTGTAATTAATTAAAAGTACAATAACTTTCCCTATTCTTATAGGACGTGGTTTTACCAATCCTTATAGAATAAGGTTTTCCCTTTGTCTATAAAAGGGAGCCTTTGTTCAGTGTTTTAGGGGGGAGATAATTAGCTAGATGCGTTTTTGGGAGATACAGAGACACCTTAGCCACATATAGTATTTTGGTTTTTTAGAGTTTTACGTTAAAGCTTGGTTCTTCCCGAAGTCGAGTGTGTTGGACGTAGAGCTTGGAGAAGAAGGCTCTGTCGTGTCTTCTGCTGCACCTGTTCTTCACAATATCTTTTGTACCCTTATTTTCATTATTGCAATTTACTTATGAATTCAATTATATTTGTTTCAATTTCAGTTATATGTGAGTAGTCATTAGGATTAGGGCTGCTTGAAGCCCTAGCCATGTTAGCTTGTTGATTGGATTTCTGGCTCTTGATTATGATTGCTATGCATGCTGAATAAGTTGGATTACTTTGCTTAATGACCTTAATTTATGCCTATAAGATTAGCTACCTTGTTTGCGTATAATTATAGATGTAATTGCTTGAGTGACCGTCATATCATCTTGTGATTTGGAGCATCGAAAGTATTCTTACTTGTAATCTTAACTCATAACGACCTAGGATTGCATGTCACTTTGCTAGGCTAATGTGGTGTCATTAAATTCTCTTTAAACTTCATGCATCATCTTAAAAGGTAGGTGATAGACGTTATAGGCATATGCTCTGTTTAAAACATGCTAAGTAAGAAGGAATAAGATGTGTCTAGTGAACCAACGCCAGGTCCTAGGCACGGGCATCTAATTCAGAAAATGCATAGTAATTAGGTCAAGGGAATCTGGTTAAGAGCTATAATTGATTAGAGTGGATAGTAAGCCTTAATTCGCCTTAGTTAATAATCAATCAACCGTTAATTCTTGCATTGTTATTTTGCTTGTCTTTAAATTTCAATTCTCACATCATAAACCCTCCATGTGTGTGTGTGTTTTCACTAAGTTAATAAATTTGAACTAAAGTGGTCATAACGTTGATACAAGTCCTCGAGGGATCGACTCTTGCTGTGCTACTATACTATTCTTATCAATTTATGCACTTACAAGAATTTTATAACTGTTAGAATTGAATTGCATATTTCTTGCTCTTTAATTCTACCAACAATATTCACTCAGCTGTATTGATTCAAAAGCTTAACAATTAAGAAAACAGTGAAGAAATATCCTTTGTTTGTGTGATTGATGAATCAAGAAAAGAACAATACATAACAGGCAACAGCAAGAAACGATGCAAAATGAATTGGTCTTTTATTTAATTAACTCATTGGATTTGGCCAAGATGACAATGTCTTCTTGGCATTGGCCGGTCAAAGTCAACGTGGAGTCTAGAAGAGCCAACGCATGCCATGCTGGTTTTGTCTTCAATGCCCCAACAAGGAGCAAAGTCTCCATGTGGGCCCGCCGCCCACCCACATTGGATAATATTTGATTAACTCATCATCCCGACGGATTCTTATGATTTATTAATTTTACGTTTCAAATTTAACTCGCATAAACGATAATAATAAGTTATAATTTTTCTAAATAGGATACTTAATTTCGATAGGGAATCGTTGTATACATTAATAAAACTCAAAGCCACAACGGTGGGTTATGCAAACAAATTAAAAACACTGAAAAATGTGGTGTGTTTACGCGGTTGTGGTAGCATGTATGAAAGCAGCTTCATTTGACATTTTCCTTGCTTCCATACACAACCAGAACCAGTTGCAATTAGATGCAAATTAACTGTGAGTTATTAGCATATATTATATTGTTTATTTGCAAAATCATTAATTATTGTACATAGAAGAATAATTAATTCACCGCTTTCCAATAACATTTGACAAAATAAAAAGGGTTTCTTAGAGTTATGCAAAGGTGTTCCTCCTCAAATTAAGGGTAACATTATTTAATTTGATTTGGTTTGGTAGATAATGAAGATATATATACTTTCTTTTAAGCGTTTTTTTATACAAGCATATCAATTTCTTAATAAAAGACAATTTGTTTGTGATTCTACATAAGCACCGTGAACTTTGCAAGCGCTGTTTTAGAAAATACATATTTATAGTGACAATTTTCATACTCCTTTCTAAAGTATATGCACTTCAAACAGAATATTTTTTATCTTCTCTTTTTTACACTTACAATCTCAAGCAAGGAGTGCGAGAGGTTAAATTGAGTTTGAAAATCATTAACTTGTACCTACTCATCGTAAAGCATATAAATTTCTTATAAATACGTAATGTACTTCTAGCATATTGATAAAATATTAACACTTTTCATTATCGAAAAGTACTTTTAGCATTTTCAAATAAAATTTTGATATCATCTAATTTAACTCTATTCATGCGTTAAAATTAGAAGAGATTATTAATTCAAATCGGCCCTTATCTCTTTGTAAGAGACGATATTTTTATATTTTCTAAATTTCTCTTATATACCACATTATATATCACCTAATTTAACCAAAGAAAGGTTCATCTCCCATGTAGATTGTCTTCTTGCTCTATTTAAACAAAAGAAAGGCACTTCCCCTACAGTTCAGCATTAGGAGGGCATATCCACATCAACCACTAACAGCACTCCACGTGGCATGCGAAAACGTCTTTCAAGCTGTAAAATCTTTATTGGCTCCATTTTCACCTATTTTATAAATGTAAATTGTTTCCTGTACAATATAATTGGGAGCTGCTAGCGTGCGCATGGTGTGCAAAGGGTGAAGTGAAAAAGGTGAAAGAGAAGAGACAGTGCGCATTATTAGCCTTAGCCGGCCCACCATAGTCGGAGAGAAGGAGCTTTGTTAGGTCTGTGAACCGCTCAAGGTCGCCTCTAATTTTGGTAGCCAAACTAAAAGCCCCTCTCTTTTTCTTTCTCTCTCTTTGTATCTAAATCTCTTTTGCTTGATCTGGTATTTGCTGCTGTTGATTTAATCTATGATCTCTTATTCTCTACATGGTTTTATTGTGTCGATGAATGTTTTGGGTTCTCATGTGTTTCTTTTTGATGCTTCTATATGCAGAGAGAAATAGAATTTGGGTTTGATTTTAAATTCCTGTTGGAGTTCATTGATTAGATAAAAACCCAACAATGGCTGCTCCACCGGCAAGGGCTAGAGCCGATTACGATTACCTCATAAAGCTTTTGTTGATCGGCGACAGCGGTGCGTCCTTTTTCTCTTCAGTTCTTAGATCGCTTTTTATGTTGATTGTATGAATTCATAGCATCGGTTTGATTGTATGAATTCATAGCATGGGTTTGATTATATGATGTGTGATGGATTCAAAAGTTGTAGCATTTTTCCGTTGAGATGACAAGAGGCTGGCTTTAGGCTTTAAGATTGGTTGAAATCAGGACTCAATCTATAGTATATAGAAAATTGGGTTTTCTTTTTTGTGTAGTTTAGATCTGGTTTCATTGATGATTCAATTTGATTTGGGTCAAATATGTAGAGCATTTGAACATAGGTTTACTTGCTCTGAGTTAGTAAATGGCTGTTTGAGGTTCTGAGTCAGATATTCTGGTCGAATTAATTTGGGCATTTGCGTTTATTGGTATTTTGATTTTGACTTTATAATGGTGGATGCTTTAGTGCACTGGTAGTTTGGTCGCATAGATTTTGCTCCTGTAGTTGAGTAGTAACTAATCTTGGATGATTCAATTATTTGTCATAGCTTTCTAAACATAGCGCGATGTTTATGAACCTGCATATGTATTATGTATAGAGCTGTTGCGTCAATCTTTTAGATCATCAAATACCCAACTTAGTATCATGTGAGCCTAGTTCTTGTTGGATACATTCGGGAGCTTGATGACTGTTTCCATTGGTATCATAAATTTCTGTATTTCAATATTTTCGGCAGCTAACCAAGGCTAGATTTGATACATACTGCTATTTATCTTTGCAGGTGTTGGTAAGAGTTGCCTTCTTTTGCGTTTCTCAGATGGTTCCTTCACCACTAGTTTCATAACAACTATTGGGTATGTATTCTTTGAACTTTAGAGTTAATGCATCAGATAATTCTGCTATTGAGAAGCTTTCTACTAAACCTCTTGAGCTCGTTTATCTTTTTGTAGCATTGACTTCAAGATAAGGACCATTGAGCTTGATGGAAAACGGATTAAGCTCCAAATTTGGGATACAGCTGGCCAGGAGCGGTTCCGTACAATCACTACTGGTAAAAATTTATTTTCTTTAGGGGCACTTGCATTTTGATTTTATAAGGATTTGTGGTAGCATATTTATCATCCATGTTTCACTTGATGGAAGAAGGGTTTTTCATAGAAGATTTTAGACAGCTTTAATTTTCCAGTGATAAGGTTATTAAATTCTGCATTTACCCCCAAATAAATGGCCAGAAGAGAGGTAGTTCTTTGGTAGGCTGTGGTTTCTGGAACAAAATTGTGTTTGAAGCCAAATAATGTGAATTCTAGGAGATGAGGGCAAAGTAGGACTCTATTAAAAGGTGGACTATGAGCAGGCTTTTATCAGAAGGGTGCTTGGCGGTGTATGGAACCAAATAAGAAAGAAGGAAATTAACCATTTTTGATTGGAATGTAAAGGTTTAGGTTTTAAACCAAAAAAAGGTAATAGGTTATTTGACTTTTAGCACTAAACTGGCATGTTGGACAAGGTGGTCCAAAAGAAAAAGCATGAAACTTGCGGAGAAAGTGCCATGAACAGATTTTAGTCCTCGTTACTACTGGAATGAAAGGCTATGATTATTTTCCACAAAGTCAATGGAGGCCTTTTACTAGTATGTGCATTTTGGATGACAGTATTAAAAGAGAAAAAAACTGGTTGACAGATGTCCCGTCTTAGATGTAATGCATTCCTCAATTGGTGCTGGAAGAGCCTAGGGCTAGAATGGGGTTCACAAGCCCATCAAGCCAGGTCCCGCAACTTATTTAGTTACTGGAACTATAATTCTTTAGCTAGTTGCGGCCTTAGTATGTTAATTGTGGCAGAGTGTGGAGGCACATTGAAGCGATATTGTAGTACCCTGTCCTCTTTTAACATATAGCTAGAATTCAATGCATAGTGGATGACCTTTGTGCAAACCTTTGTATCAGAGTGATGAGAATGTTTGTAAAGGGGCATCGGGACAGTTTTGTGGTGGCATGCTGCATTGTGCAACGGCATACATATCCACTATGACTTTCTGGGGTTTCCTGATAACTGATAAGTGGGCCCTATGAGATGAAGTAGGTTTGACGATTCTCTGACACGGAAATGATTAGTTAGATGGTATATGTTTGTCTTTCTCTTGTTTGTGTGTGATCGGTTTCATTTTTTCTGGTGCAGTAAATATTTGTAAAAATTATTTTGTATTGTAACCAATTTTCTTTTCTCTATTAACTTTTGCCTTCTGTTCCAGCTTATTATCGTGGAGCCATGGGCATTTTGCTGGTCTATGATGTTACCGATGAATCATCTTTTAATAGTAAACTTTTCTCCCTTATTATAATGAATTTTTACCTGTTATCATCTGCCTCTCTGGTTCACTTGAAGACCGATTCTTTCTTCTTTGTTTGAGTTTCTTGATTTTCCTGTCGTTTTAATATTGACCTGGTTTTCAGACATAAGGAATTGGATTCGCAACATTGAACAGCATGCATCAGATAACGTTAACAAAATACTTGTAGGGAACAAGGCTGACATGGATGAAAGCAAACGGGTGAGCTTGTGTTTGAAATTTATCATCAAAAGACACATTTAATTCTTCAGATTTCTTTGAGTTATCATCAGGGAAGCCTGTTTTGTCTTGCATGTGGTGTGCTTGTTGATCAAACAGCTCACCACAGGGACATTTTCTTGGTCTTAGTGAAAGTCAAACTAGTGCGTGGGCTTCATTTAGTTATGAAAACGAATGTTTTTGCCATTCCTGATCTTACCTCCACTCCCTTTTTAGGCTGTGCCCACCTCCAAGGGCCAAGAACTTGCTGACGAATATGGGATAAAGTTCTTTGAAACCGTAAGTCCTGCCTTTGAATTGATAAACTAGTCGAATAAGAGTAAACATGTTCTGAAAGGCATTGCCTACTGCAGAGTGCAAAGACGAATCTAAATGTGGAGCAAGTTTTCTTTTCAATAGCAAGAGACATAAAGCAACGGCTTGCAGACACTGACACTAGGGCTGAGGTATTAATTGCTTTCCTAATTTCCTCTTAAAAGGAGAATGCTTACACTTTGTTTTAAGTTCACTTGTTTATGGTGTTAAATGGCTTTTCCTTCGTTCTGGCGTTGCAGCCTACCACGATCAAGATCAACCAACCCGACCAGGGAGCTGGGGGCGGTCAAGCTGCACAAAGATCAGCATGCTGTGGCTCATAAGATATATGATTACATTATGATCAAGGAGGGGCATTGGGGGATTCTTACACATGTTTCAAAAGACAAAACTAATTGTATGACAATACAATATGATGGTGTTTGTAATCTTCTCCTTTCTTTTCCATTTTACTTTCTTTTTCCTCCCATTCTTTCGAAACTTAGTGTGTGAAAGGTAGTTTCTTATTATTTCAATTTTTTTTTTCTTCCCTTTCTTGTGGTAAAGAATTGACGTGTAACCTTTGGCAGGCACATTTTTTTTCACTGCCTCCTTTCTTTCTTATGCTTGTGACTTATCATAGTGTGCCAAAGAATGCTTATCATCTTAAATACAATATATTTGCAGCAAAAGAATTTAGAGATAGAAACTAATTTGGTACCCAAAATTTAGGGGACAAAGATATGCTGGTGACCTTAGTGTATGAAATCATCTTGGTGCAAAAAATTTAGTTAAGATTTATGAAAAGTTGCCAAACGTGACCATTCGATCCGGTATCATCACTGCCTATAGCAAGTAGTAAAACCATAAATTTCGGGCCTTTAAGAAAAGCATTACGCCACAAAAACCACGAACAAGAAACCCAATATGGAAGGTGTCGGCTGAAGTTTACTTGATTTCAAATGAGAAGTATTTTTGTGAAGGAACAAAAACCAAGGGGTGTTTATTGAAGCTAACAAAAGCCTAACCACCGAAAGACTAAACAATCCATAGAGTTGCATAACTTTTACCAAAGAGATTATTATTCCACGCACGTAAGAAAAACAACCTAATCCAATCTTCTATTTTGAGGGAAGCCTATACACATCATATTCCTATAAGTTCAGCTCCTCCTTTCCATAAATACGCTGAAGTTCACGGGTCGCTGCTTGAAATGATTCTGAGGAACAAACGTTCAAATAAGTAAAATGAAAGTAACTTAACTGGGATGAAAAGTAAAGCCAGAAAAGAAGAAAACAGTTTGAATGTATTACCTTTCCAACTTTGAAAAGATTTTTGATTGATCGGCGCACCAAATACAGTTTGAAGTGTATCATATAACAAGCTCTCAGGGGTGCTCCTCAATTCTTGCACTATCTGATAAATGGTCTTCCCATTCTCAAAGAATATGTGATTGTTTGGATGTTTCGTTTTGGAATCAGCATGACGCTCAAACTCAAAAGCATTAAGAACCTTCCATGACCAAATGACCCACATTACACATCAAGATAAATGTAAGGAAGAAGAGAAATGGATAGATGATTAACTTGGTATGTAGGCAACTGATAGGAGACTTACCTTTGTATAATTACATGATTGACACCCACATAGATAGCCGACACCTTTTATAATTCCGCGAAGCTCCTTTTTACATGGAAGGGATATAAACGCAAGTCATTAAGCAGAAATCCAAATAGAGTACAATGGACAAGAAGAGCTGGAGCTTACCTCCCGTGACAACGAAACATACTTAACGGGAACCCCATCAAGCATGCCAGTTGAAATCAGAGCTCTAACATTCGTGGGAAAGCTGTTTGGAGCCTGTTTCCTTGATGGTTTGACCTCAGTTTTATTCTTGGAAACTGATTCAGATCTTGGTTTACCTACAGAAGCAGTATTGTCAACAGTATTGTCAACTACACTGTCATTTGATGCATCCAACTCCTTCTCACAGGCAGTTTCTGATGTTTGAACTGAAGATGGATGGTACAACTGATTATAGTTGCCAACAGTCCTGGGGATGGGGATAATATTTTGTTCATCTGGAAACCCACCGAAAGATATCATATTTACATTTCCTTTACCATAATTTTCATCCATTGATATCACATTTTCATCTCCCTTGCTATAGTTGGGACCTATTGGTCTGACATGGGCATCTCCATGGTTGTAGGCATGACCCATTACTGCGACACTACCATGCTCCTTATCATAGGTCTGCCCCACAGATAAAAATCCGGTTTCATTTACTCTATCAAATGTCTGACTTGTGGAAAGGTTACCATTATTTCCCCGGTTAGAATCATGTTCCCTCGAAGCATGCATACCATTGTCACTGTCCCTGACCTGATTGATTTTGACTTTTCTGATTCCGCCATAGCTGAGACATGTTTCAGGATCTTCAATAGCAGGAGATACTGGCAAACCAACATGTGCAACTTCTCCAAACTGGTCATCCATGCCCTTTCTCATATTCCAATTCTCTGATCCAACAGGAGATACATTGCGTTCAGCAAAGTCGACAGAGCTTTCTGTATCAGATCCAAATAACCGGTCAATGAATTGGTGCGGAACTGATTGGAAGCTGGAAGCATTCTCCCAAGAAGGGACATTTTCATTTGACATTCCCGAGCTCAATTTGCTGTTTGGAATGTGTACTGCTTGCTTCTTGTTAGGGAACAGGTCAGTTTCAGAAGTATCTACAAACCATTGATGAGGCCGCTTCGACTCAATTCTTGGAGGATTGCCAAAAGTTGCATCTCCATCGTTATGTACAACAGCACCCTTTGGCATCCAAAAACCCTTGTTCTGGAAAGACAGCCATCAACAAACAATCAACAAATCCGTGAAACTTTATCCATTATATACTTAAACATGCTCATATGTCTAAGGTTTTAGTCAATCTAAAATTAAAATAACTTATGAAGCATCTTCTTGAAATCAAATTACGGAAAAATTCAACAACTCAACATAAGCTTAGTTCATTCAACTTTGGACTATCAAATCATTTCGGAATTTTGACAATCCCTAAAGAACTGTCCCAGACACCTGAAAGTCCAAGTACATACAAGATATCCAGAAAAACTAAAAAAATCAAAACATCAAGAGCAAGGCTAAACAAACAACAATATAAAAACTTCAAGCCACCTATTACTTCAATGTCAGGTAATTAAAATAACCACACGATTCCAAAGACCGATAAGCATCCCGGAAAATCACAATAGATAAACTAAACTAAACACCCAAAAACCAACATTAAGCAAAAACAAAAAGTCTCACCATAAAAGAAAATACCACATTACAGTTGGAAGCTTCACAAAGAAATGTAAAATTTACCATTTTGCTTCTTGTGCTTCACAGTAAACTTAATTCCACTTCCACTCTCCGGTGTACTCTACGAGTCAATCAATCCGTACGGACTGTGATAATTCCATCTGCACAGAAAGGTTCAAAAATAAAAATTGAGAAGAGTAACGATGAATTTTTCTATCAAATTAAACCCTAATTTTAACAGAATCCATAAGAAAGTCCCAAATTTCTTCTGAACCAGAAAATCAAATCCAATTATCATAGAAATACACGAGATAGTAAATGCGGTAACCTAGAAATGAAGAAGAATATCATAGTACTACAATAATTGGTACCTTTAACGGCAACCGGAAGGTCGATCGTCTATCGCTCACCGATTTTTTTCCGGCAAAGCAACTCCGGCGACGAATTTTAAAAAGTGAATTTTTTTTGTTCAAGTGAGAGAAGATAGGGGAAATTTTGGGTAGACGGTGTCTGAGGAGCACTCGATCTTTTCTCGTAAAAGAAATCAGAATTGGGTGAACCCGCATGCGAGAAAAGTCGTGGTTACTCTCATCATGATCGTCCACGTGTGCGGCGTATTTTCGTCCTTTTCACAACGTTGTGGTTTAAGAGAATCCGAAACAGGTGGTGTTTAGGTGGAGGCAAGTAAGCACTCAGGTGTCGACACGTTGTAAGGTTTCATTAGGAGCATTGCTCACTTGTAAAAGAAGTGATCTTCACATTTCTATTTTCTTCATTTACACTTCTTAATTTGTTTTTTATCCATTGATTCTCTTTAGTTTACCATATCGGACGGCTATTAAAAAATAGTGTGCATGAAAAATATATGTTGTTAATTTACTATTGTGTTATACTATAATAAATATTTATTGATGACATATAAGTTAACATAAGGGTGAAATTGATTATGAAATGTGAATTGAGTATAATATGTACCTATAGTATAGAAAAATCCTCATAATTTAATATTTAATATATTAATAATCTCGATTAAATGATATTTTTGGCCGTTCCTGATTTGGAGATAACGTGCTAAATTAATCATTCGCTCAATTTATAAGATAATATATTATAAAAATTCGCATAGGTCCAATGTAATATATAAATTAATAATTTCTTAATATATAGTACTTATGATTCGACTATTATGCCTCTCTAGAATAAGATTAATCGTTGTTTGTTTCTTCTTGAAATTGATGGCACCTTGGACCTTCCCTCTAACTTTTATTAACATGGTAAGAAGTTTTTGTGTAGTTTTCTCATATTGCTACAAAAAATTATTCAATGTTATCATTGATTTGAAAACTTCTTTTCGTAAAACGGGCTCGATAGTAGAACTATCATCTTGGTCATTGCCATGACGCTCTCAATTATCTGATCGTCAATTATCATCTTTGAAGCTGTATTGTTTTCTCTAGGATAATTCTATTACGATAATTCTACTCTTGATTACATTTTGCAGTTCTTGAATGCCTCCACCATCTAACGGTTCATCCAAATTCTTAAAGTCATGTTATCCGCATACCAAATCTTACAATGTCGAAAGTAATTTAAAATTGTATTTGCCTTAAAATCTATTGTCCATGCTGAAAAAAATCAGGTGATAATTAATAAGTTATTAATTAATAGATAAATTAGTAAATTATTAATTTATCCATGATTTAACATCTCACTAAAATTGATAGAATTTATTGGTCCCAAAATAATATAATTTATAGAAATTATAAAATTTAACTGTATATTGTAGTATCTAATAAGAGTTTGCTATATATGGGCACTGGTGGAGCTACAGTGGGTCCAGGGGGGTCTTAGGACCCCACTGTTTTTTATGTATTTTAATATTATATGTTTTACTTAATTAAAATTTATTAATAAATGAGGATTATATAATTAAAATTTTATTAATAAATGAGAATTATATATTTTGGAATTCCTAATTAAATTAGGAATACAATCTCAAATTTTTCGATCGATATATATACCATTATCATATATGATTTATAAAAATTCTAGAAATATTTAGATATAGAAGTATATATAATACCTATTATATTTCTTAGCTAATTTTTTTTTTTCAATTCTCAAAATTGTTCTACTTGTCTATTTTGTTTTAACACTTCAATCTTAATCTATGTTGAGCATGCAACGATTTTAAAAAATCAGAACTCGTTGAGGACAATTATGATTGTAATGAATTAGGAACATGATATGATCTTTGTTATATTTTGGTTAGTTTGATATATATTATGATGAGTTGAATTACATTTAAAGTTCATTTTTTTTTAAAGTATTTTGTGAAAGGGCCCCTCACAAATAAATTCTTGAATACGCCACTATATATGGGACTTCAGTATCCCACATCACTAAGTGCTAACATCATCTTTAATATAACTAGGTTGTCAGGACCCTTCTCGAATTTCCCCTCGAAACTCGGGAAGAACCCTGTCCCGTCCGACAACCTAAGGAAAAGTTCCCAAAATACCCTTTCGTCCTTATAATATAATATGACTAACTTCCACCTGTTAGACAAGGGATCAAAAGCACTCCAAATTCCAATAGATAATGACCATGCAAAATATATTATCAGAGCATCTAGGTAGGATAAATAATACAAAATTAGATATCCTACTCGAAGTTTAGGTACAACGCGCAGCTGAAATACTACTAATGCCTCCGCCTCAGAAAGTGCCCACGTCAACTCAACATCCTTGAGGGGATTTAAAACACAAAAGTTGTGAGTGCACAAAAATAATCATTTATAAATCCTTTTTCCAAGGAAATCTTACATTTTTCCCCTCTACGAATAAAACCATGCATGCATCACATAAAACAGTTCATGATAATAAAACATCATCTGAAAATCACCGGAATTCCATTTCTCTTTAAAACCACTTGGTTGGACCCATACAAAATCTGTAATATGAAAACACATCGTGGTCCACAATTTGGTTTGAAAACCCTCCTCAAAGGAGTTTAAAATCATTTAATTCGCCCTGGACACATAATATATCAGAACCACTATTCCCGAATAAAATCCTGAGCCGTAGCTCAAAACCCTCCACACACTTGATATACCTTGAGTTGTGCAGAAACCCTGTACTATGCATAGACAGCCCCCTCGACCCGGCGGAGAACACCCTCAACACCAGCATCGGGGAAACCTCAACAACTAGCGGAGCAAAACCCCTCAACGCCAGTCGAAGAACCCTTTTCCATCGGGATAGAAAACCAGTGAAAACCAAAATCTGTGTTTTGAAATCCTTATTTCTTGGCCTAAGCCAAATTCTTGAAAAATCATTTATGGCCAAGCCAGTAAAATCATAATTTCAGGTCTAAACCCAAATCACGAACTCAAATAATTACCACATCAAAACGATATCATAATCGAGTCCAAAATACCAATCAATTTTCCAAAACACACTTTCACTGAAATATTGGAAAACTTGTGTCCATAAATCATTTCTAAATTCCAGAAATTCATTGCCACAATACATAACAATATTAAATCCAAGATACATTTATGCATGCATTACAGTTTATAAATCAAAAGTCCACTCACCACACGTCCAAGCAAGTTCAATCCCGAAACGTAAGCTCCTCTGAAGTTCCTGGAGCAGTATCACCTGTCAATATTAATAATCGGGATTACCGGTTAATAATAAAACCTCATATATAAACTCCCTAAACTCCGGGAGATCGGGAGATCTGCCAACGTCGCCCTAAAAACGCAGCAACTTCGGACGCCCAAAGGTACCTCTAAACGACGTCTGATCAACCTGAAACCTGCTCCAACAGATCCGGAACGTCGAAAACTAGTTGACACGCGTCGCCGTGACCTCAAAATTGGTCCCACGCGCCGGCGAAAGGTTGGACCACATGCCACGCGCCGGCACGCGTGCCCACGCACTTGCTACAGTACCCACGTGCCTGACCTGGTCCAACTGGGCCCAACCCGATTCAGCTCGACCCTGGTCCACTCGATTCGACCCAGTCCATCTCAACCTGATCGATCGCCGGCGACTCACCGGAGAAGACGACCGGACCACCGCAGCGCCGCCGTCTCCGTCGCCGGAATCCTCCATTTCCAGCCGACTCAAGCTTTTTCCTAACTTCTTCAAAACTCAACCATTTTTCACGAATTTTACGTCTAAATCTATTTACTCGATCCTATGAATCCAAATATGACTTCAAAACATTAAACTCGTACATGTGCTAGCCGAAAAACGATTGGAAGGTTCGACTGTTCTTTGTCTCAGTCCGACGCCTCCCGTAGTCTTCTCCTTCGATGGTTTGTACGGTTGCGATCGTGGGAATGAGTAGATTCCGATTAGTAGAACAAAAATGGAAGTCTTAGCCTTGAATCAAAGTAGGAATTTGTGGGTTTTGGGGTGTTTGAGTCACACGGGTTCGGGGAAGGAATAGGAGAAATTGAGTGGTTCAGAATGAAAGGATGAAATGAAGATGAATTAATGGTTTTGATGGTTAAAAATATCTACCCAAGCCAAAATTACCAAATTGCCCTTGATAATCTAGACCCGTAACTTTCGTATACGAACTCCATTTCCTACGTGCCGTTTGTCTACGAACTCGTGAGTTCGAGACCTATGCAACGGTATCCAAAATACAGCCTAAAAAGTTCCGAAATAAAACTTGATTTCACGCCCCTAAACAACCAAGAGTAAAATCGTATTTTTACAAAAATAATTTACGTAAATTTAATAATTAAATTTTCGGGTTGTTACATAGGTGGTCTCATATAATGATGATGTTCATCTCCATTAGAGAGGGGTTTACAAGATGACCAATAAATGCAGTATATCCTGACTATCTAAAAGAAAGATGGGGTCTGGTGGCGGCTGTGACAGGGACAAGGCTGCGGGTGTGGTTTGGTTCTTTGGTGTGTTGGTGCAGGTGGTGGAGGCATTGTCGTCTTTCTCAGCTCTATGGGCTATCTGGTTCTTGGGCTGGTTGTTGATCCAGCCCCTTGGGCTGGGCCTTGGTTTATGTTCTTTCTCTGGCTTAGTTTGGGCTGGAGTTTGAATTAGTGTTGTCTAGTTTTTGGGCTGAATTTTTGTTTAGTTTGGGTCTGTATAGGCTTTGAATTAATGTTTTGGATCAATGTTTTCTTTGATTCAAGTTAAGCCCAGTGCTTATATTTTATGAGTTTATATGTGGGTGTAAACTAGGATTCTTACTTTTCCTAGGGAATGCCCCTTGTAAACTTGTAGTGTTAATTTTTTTTTGAATGATACTTTCTGACCTAACAAAAAAAAAAGATGAGAAATAAATTAGGATTTTCGTCTTGAAATTTTTTGCAAGGATACTTTTTGAAATTTTCGTCTTAACAATTAAATTTTGATTTTTCAATTTCAAATTCCTAAAGTTCAAAAGTTAATTTAAAATAATAATAATGATAATTGGGTTCTTAGTAGTAAGGATATTCTATCTTTACTTTCATTTGAATCAATAACATTTTTTTTTAGAAGATACGAAATTTCATTGATAGAACAAATATACAAAGTAAAGACAAGCTAGACTGCAATAGCTTGACAACAAGCATGGGAAAATACCTCTAGTGGTCAGGCTCGTTATCTGTCTAAACGATCTATAAGGAATAACGTACAAAATAATATAACTTGAATCCTCTAAGCATAATCAAGGCCATTACTGCCCGAATAACTAATCTTTGCAATCTCACAAAAGGGAAAACCTAACACAACCAATCAGAAATAAGAGTCGTTGGACTTATTTGCACAAAACAAACTAAAAAGAAATAAAGAAATAACCCAACAAAACGTGCAAATGGGCCACTTCTACCATTGTCACTGCCTATCACTTCCGTTATTGCCGCCTCCGCGGAATTCTGAAAACTACGAGGATACCGTCCACTACTATATCGATGATGTTTCAATTCACCGTGATTGAAATCACCACCACCAATGGAGGACCGCGATCCCTCGATCAAAACCCACGAGGTCGCATCACGACTCAAAACCCTATGAAGGCAGATCAGGCTCCTGAAGACAAGAGTTTCACCGGCAACCTGATCCGTCGGGACGGCGAAATTCGTGACCATAATCGACACCATGACAATAGACGAGAAAATGAAGCTTGAAGACAAACAAACTTCAATGAAATCAACACCAAGACTGATTGGATTAGCCGATTTATTCACTACATCCTTATGGGTATCGGGGGGAAGCCCATTGGACCCGAAGAAGATCAATTGAATCAATAGCATTTTAACACTGTGCACAATATAATATTTATTTATTGTATATTACTAATATGTAATTTTTTGTTAATAATTAATTATAAACTTTTCTTAATCTTAATTAATAAGTAATACGCTTACAATTTGGATTGAAGTTTCTCTAATCCTATGCCTATTCTGGTTCGAATTACCCCCACATTATCTATAAATAGGGTAAAAACTCAAACACTAACTTCACTTACTCATTGAGATCGAGCAAAGAAAATTAGAAATTTGTTGATCAAGCAAATTTTGTCTCCAAGCAAAAACACAGACCACAGTTACCATATGGCTAATTTCTACTCCCCAACCTCATCAACTCCAATAGAAGAATTACAAGAAATAGCTCACTTCTACTTCCCAAACTCGTTAACTCCATTAATGGAATTACAAGAAATAATGGAACAAGAAGAAGAGTCATCAACTCCAATATTAATACAACAAGAAATACAGGTGGAACAAAAAGAAGAAGAAGAAGAAGAAGCAAATAAGGTTATGGTCGACTATGAACGACTGACATCTTTCTTGAGATATGACGACTCCTTCTTGACGCCATGGAATTGGAACCCTACATATGCCTCTGTCTCCACCGACGCAACAACAAAAGAGTCGCAAGAAGACTACAACAATATTTTCCTACCAACTGGTACTTCATTCTTCAGCTACGACAATGGTGGGTAGATATATGATTTCTTGAATATTCTTGACTATGATTTTCGATTTGATTGATTTCTTTTTTCGCTACGTTACGTTACTTTTAAGGTCGTGTTGTTTATGAAGTTTGTTCTTAATTGTGTATAGGTGATTGGATGGTGATGGAGCTTAAAGAAGACACAGAAGAGTTTATGAGCGAACCAGATGATGACAACTACATTAATGAGTTTACTACAATGATTTTACAGGGCTGCGGTCTGGATGAATAAAAATTTACTAGTTAGAATATTGCAAGGAGAGATATGAGAGCTACAATGTTGTATTACACCGAATTTTTGAATTGTGTTTGATGAATTTTCTTAGCTACAATATTATATTAAAGAATTTTTCTTTTATAGTTTTTAATTGTGAGTTTCAATCACTTTCGCTCAATCTAATTAATTAGGATTTGTAATGGTGCCTCTCAGATTAGGGGATTTTTATAGTTATTTATATATAGATGTCAGATTCATTGTTGATCATACTCTAGCTAGCATCTAATTAATGTAAAGCCAATACTCGTTTTTAAATAATTTATACAATATTTGTGTTTGTACTTAATCTGATCAAGCAACGGACATAACAAAAAGACCCGGAAGATCATTTGGGTCAAGATCAAGCTCATCATCAAGGCCCATCAACAAGACTCATGTCTAAAGTCCACAATTGTGGCCCATGACCTAAACCTAAACATTGTCTATAAATAAGGAGTCTCCTCCCGCATTCAACATAATCCTCTCTCTCTCAAAAAACTCACTTTCTCTCTAGAGACAATTTTTTCCCTTCTCTCTACATACATTACTATTTAAGGCTCATAGCCTAATGTATCATATACAAAACACATATTATTAATGAGAATAGAGCAACACCGTGGACGTAGCTCTGTATCATATACAAAATACATATATTATTAATGAGAATAGAGCAATACCGTGGACGTAGCTCGATTTGGGTTAACCACGTACATCGTTGTGCCTTGGTGTAAATGTGTGTCTTCACAATTCTATTGATCCATTTTATGCATGAACAACTTGTACCAAGAATGATTTGAATTAAAGAAACAAATTATAAATCCTTGTTGAACTAGGTATACGTTTTGTCAACAAAGATGGTTTCCTTGTTCTCCACTCTCTCATTATCTATTGAATTCCTTTGAATGCCATAACCTTGTTTAATTAGGAAAAATCCATACTCACAATCACACATATATGTATATATATATATATATATATATCGAAGATACAGTATATATATATTTAGAACAGCACCTTAATTAAAGAGAAAAAAAGTAGAATTTCATCAAGCTAATTTCTCCAATGGCACAACAAAAACAACAAGAACAACAAAATTTGGTTCATGAGAGCCGTTCAAAGACGTGATGATAAAAACCCAGCCGTCAATGATCAAAGACGTGATAATAAAAACCCAGCCGTCAATATCAAAGACGTGATGATAAAAACCCAGCCGACACCATTGACGTACTACAAGCGGCTCACATCCTTCTTGGAGGTCTCCGATAAGTTTCTCTTCACACCATGGGGTCGGAACCCTATTATAGTACGAAACAGAAAAGCGAAAATACTTGAATAAGCGAAAATACATGAATATCCAACTGGGTTCGTTTTTTAGCTATGATCAGTATATACACCCTAGGACGGAGCAAGGAATGAATATCCAACAAGCATGTTTGTTCTTTAGTAACGGTGAGTATATCCAACCAAGTGCAGTGTCAAGAATGAATATCCAAACAGGTTCGTTCTTTAGTAACGGTGAGTATATCCACCCAAGGGCAGAGGCAAGAATGAATATCCAACCAGGTTCGTTTTTTAGTAACGATGAGTATATTCACCCAAGGGCGGAGCCAGGAATGAATATCCAACCAGGTTCATTCTTTAGCAACGGTGAGTATATCCACCCAAGGACAGAGCCAGAAATGAATATCCAACCAGATTCATTCTTTAGCTACGGTGGGTATATCCACCCAGGTGGAGCCAAGAAACATCCCCATTAACATGGGCCAAACAAGAGGTACGAAAACAAAATTAATTACAAGGGACATATTGCAAACTTAATTTATTGAATACTTTTTACAATTACAGCATAAATTGGAAACAATGAGTTATTGAATACTTTTTAAAAATGAATGGGTGTTAAGGTTAGCTTTATTTATAAAGTTGTTCTTGATTGTGCATGTAGGTTTGATCCAGAGGCCTGGAGAGAAGAAACAATGAGTTCCAAGGAGTTAATTACTACAATGATTTTATTTTTAGGGTTTGCTGTTCTTTTATTTATTTTTTTTGGTTGACTAATTTGCAAGTACAAGAATTGTAGGTATTTCCAATAAGAATTTGGTGTATGTACTTGTTGGAATATGTATTTTTTTTTATATATATAGGAGGATGAATTTCATCATTCCTAGGAGAGCTCAAATTTAAGATATCTTATTTATATAATAATAAAAATATTATTATATTATAATGTGACGATAAATTATTATTTACACTCTAATAATTAAATATTATTATACCATAATATAATTGATTATGAGATATAGAAAAGAAAAAGACCACTCCATATCAAATTCAAAATAATTGGTTATGAAGAAAAATATTAAGATGTAAGGATTTGTAAGTGTATGAACAAGCCCAATTAGAAATATGGGCTTCAAATCATTGAAAAAGCCTAGAAAAGCCCAGATAAAATGTTTGAAATATGGGTCCCGGTAGATGATGGTCTAGATGAGAACTCCCAACCAATGATTGATTTACACCATATTCGGGCTTGTGCCCATGGGCTTATTTTAGAATGCCACTTTGTAGGGCATCAGATGAGATTTGTCCAATATGTATCTTATTGGAAATGAGAGATTAGGTTGATGTGGGACAAAATAGAGGTTGATTAAAGTGGAGAAGAGTAAAAAAAAGGAAATAGTCGATAATTGGCAAGTGACGACGCAAGAAAATGTATTCGCAGTTAAGTTACAAATATGTCGTACGAAAATAAAGCAAAGCGTGATGATGTGATTTTCGGGTTACTTAGAAGATTCAAGAAAGATTTGATTTTAAGAGTTTAGGAAAATTTAGGATTTTGGGTACTCTTTTGTTGCTTATCTTATAAGGCATTGGTTAGCTTATCTTAGTTGATTAGGATTTTTTTAATATTTCCTTTAAGAGCAATACTTGCTTCTCACTCCCGGTGGTACCTCCTCGTACCACCCTTTCGATTTATCGAATTCTCTTTGTACATATATCATAATTGGAATCGTTCATTCTCTAAATCTTCATGTCAAGATCATTTCCGTAAAAAATCAACAAAATTGGAGGTCGTTTAGTCATTCAAATGTATAAAATAAATCAACGGTTTTGGTAATAATTAATATCCTCATGGTGAACCGTCCATTTAGTTGATATATATAAATGACTAAACGACCTCCAATCTTGTTGATTTTTTACAAAGATGATATTGACATTATGATTTAGAGAATGAATAGTTCCGATTATGATATATGTACAAAAACAATTCGATAAATCGAAAGGGTGGTACGAGGATGTACCATCGAGGTAGAATGCATGTATAGTTCTTCCTTTAATTATTTAGATTTCAATTTCTAGTGAAATTAGGATTTAACGCATTCAATTTCTTAGTATTGTATTAGGGAACCTTTGTCGTATTATTGATTAAATTTGAGATTTTCACAACAGGGAGAAATCCAATATATTTCTTTATTGGAATTGAAGATTGTCGATCCTTCTATTCGCTTGCGTCATGGGTTGACACCATTATATATGTTGGGAAACCTTCCACGCAAAATAAAAAAATAATGTGTATATATTCCCACGGGGAAAATTGAATTTAAATTACTTAAAAAAATATGTTTTATTCAAAACTGCAGTTTGGCCCAAACGTATATTAATACGTAATTAGTTGTGATGATAGGTTTATCATAAAAGACAAAGCAACTCGCATGATTAATAGTTTGGCACGTTCAATCTTACTTGTTAATGACTATGATTTTTGGCCTTCCATTTTGTGATTAGACCTATGGATCCTTAGCCAGAATAATTAACACAATTTTTTTTTTTTAAGAACTTGGATTAGGCAGTCTAGGCTATAGCATAAGTAATAAAAATTCTTGTGATTGAAAGTGCGAATCACATGATTGATTGTCTAACCATACTTAGAAAATATGCTCCCTTATTTTTTGATTTCACTCGACACAAGAAATAGGATGTAAAATAGTATGTTATATTGAAAGTCTATAATAGCGAGACTTCAATTAAAAAATGACGGGGGAATTCATGTACATGAATTGATAGAAAAATAAAATAGAGGTATAAGATTTAACAAATCTCTCGTTAATTAAAGGCATATTTACTTATCAGTAATGAGAATGAAATCAATGATAATGATTCTCATTACTTATTTTTCATACGTTTACTTGTAACTATGTAATCATTACCTATTCAAAATAGGTAATCTCATTACCTATTTTGGGATAATCTCATTAACTAGGGGAGTGGTGTTAATGATTCCCATTATCTCATTTCATTGTTTTAATTTACTAAAGTAACCTATAATTCTACAATAATTCTAAATACCTTAACCCAATATTAAAAAAAAAAAAACTAAGAACATAGTTTACAAGTATTAATTACAATAATTCTAACTAGTAATGATGTACTCATATGAATAAGTCATCATTTTTCAATCCAATTCCTTCAACAACTAAAAATATGATTTACAATATTTATCAATGAATTATATACTACTAAAAAAAAACCAATCGGACATATTTTCTCATATTTTATTAGTGAATTATCACATTTTGGATTTGTTATTAATTGGCTCTGTAAGACTCAACTTCGATCTTAGAAAAACCAAAATAAAGAAAATATAATATATATATATATATATATATATATGTGAAATGACATTTTAGTAATCAAGTTAGTTTTATTCCGATTCATAGGTGTTAGTAAACAATAACAATGAAAATCAATCTCATTACCGTTCTAATTTTATATAGTTAGTAAACAATTAAATGGGAACAATTACCCACTTATTCGATTACACACTTATTCGATTACACACTTCTCTGATTGCCTACTTCTCCCATTACCCAATATTCTCATTCCTGATAAATAAACGTGTCCTAATTTTATAAATCGCTTGGGAAATTCGAATATTTTATGCCTAATTTGGAGGAGCAATCCATTTATATTTTGATTCTTTTATGTTAGTAATGGTATGTTATTTATCATGTATATCATTTATACACCTAACTCCCTCTTTCCTCAAATTTACTAATATACTAGCATTTTGGCACACGTCAAGCTAGTTTACTTTTTCTTTTAATTTCTTAAAATATAAAATAAAAAAATAAATACTAATTTAAAAATAATAATTATAAAAAAAATTGTGTGGTTACTTCTACGAGAGAATCCAAGTTGTGAATTACGCCCTTCCTTTTGGTACCGATACCTAAATAATGTATATGAAATCAACTATTTGCTAAATATTTGAATTCGGGTATTATCCTTGAGTTGAGCTCCTCGTACCACCTTTTTTTATTTATCGACTAATCCTTATATATGTATTAATTAGAATCATTCAACTACTAAATTATCATTTTAAGATTATTTGTATAAAATATCAATCAAATTAGAGATCATTGATGATTTTCAAATGATAATTTAGAAGTTGAACGGTCTGATTATGATATATATATATAAGGATTATTCGATAAATTGAAAAAGTAGTACAAGGAGGTACCACATGTGTGGATGCAAGTATAATATATCCGGTATTGAATTATGGATTGTAATATAGAATTTATACTTTCTAATTCCAAAAATATGTTAATAAAACGTAGCCAACCAACTTTTAGTCTTCTATTTTGGTAAGACTACTACCTCCGCAGCCCGAAATATTTGTAAAGTACTCACTTCTTTCTCTTTAGCCTCTGGTTTGCTTATTAATTTGCATAAATCTTCGTTATATTTTTCTGCAAACACTTTTGCTTCTAGTAAGCAGAATATAATTAACATTTTGGGAATTCAACATAAGACTACAATTGGAAAATATTTGGGCATTCATAATATCATTTGTTGGAAGGACCCAATTAATACAAATGAGTTTGTGGTAAGAATTCAAAAAAAGCTAGCAGGTTGGGAAGCAAACACCCCTTCTAGGGAAGGGAAGATGACCCTTCTGAAAGCTTCTATATTATGTATGCCTAATCATATTCTTTCGTGTTTTCCCTGTCCCCCTAGACTATCAAAAAATATTAACAAAGCTTTTTGGAGATCCTCTGCCTCTTGCCCCCCTGTGGCCTGGAAAAATTTTTGTAAGCCCCGTGAGATGGGTGGTATTGGTCTGAGAACTACATAAATTTTTAATAATGCAGCCTTGGCTAAACTAGGTTGGAAAATTCTCATTGAGCATGACAACTGGTGGGTCAAATTAATGTGTGCTAAATATTTGAAAAACTCTATCTTTTGTCTTTGTCCTAAGAAAAGCACTGGCTTTAGTGCCTGGAAAAAAATTCTTGACAGTCGCATTCTCCTGTTTAAAGGTATCAGATGGATTATAGGTAATGGAAAAGACATAAACTTCAGGGGTTTTAATTGGCCTTGCCCTCTCTTGCAAAATTAATGGACCAACAACATCTTGAGGATTTAGATTGGTCTCTAACAGTTGATAAATTTATTCTTAATGTTACTTGGAATATTGATGCAATAAAAACTCTGCTGCTTGATAATATTGTTGAAACTATTCAAGCTATTCACCCTACCTCTGTCTAATGAATTGCAGGAAGACAAAATTGTTTGGGGTCCTAGCCCTAATGGTATATTCTTTATAAAGTATGCTGTTGATTTTCAGGAAAAGAGCCTCCAATCTCATCCTAAGTCTAAACTTCTGAACAAAATGTGGAAGCTAGCCATTCCTGACAAAGCAAGATTCTTTGCCTGACTCTTGATCCAGAGACGAAAGGCTCAAATGGCATCTTAATATTGAAGATTCAGGATGCTCCTTTTGCGATCATGATGAGGAATCTGACCAACATTTGTTCCTCGAATGTCCCTTTGCTCATCATGTATGGAGTTGTGCAGACCTTGCGCTTAGGCCTCCGCAACATATGGACCTCACTGATTGGCTCTCTAATCTGCCCTACAAGGATGATCATGACCACTTAGGCTCTCTAGGCTCATCCATCCTCATCTGCTGGAAAACCTGGACTGAAAGAAACAACTGGATTTTCAAGTAGACATCTCCTTCCTAGGTTTGTGCCTTAATCTCAGCTAACGCTATTGGAAGAAGCTTCCTTACTGCCAACTAGAGAAAAAAGCTCAAAAATTCTACCAGGGAGGTTATCAGATGAAATCCTCCTCTTCGTGGTGTTTATAAACTTAATTTTGATGGTTCAGTGAGAATGAATGCTAAGGCGGCGTCGAGTTTTGTGATTAGAGATGAAAATATCCATGCGGGCTCTAGGAATTCTGGTTTTGCGGGAGTGCTTATTGTTGAGGGTCTTGCTATTATTGATGGTCTTTGCAAAGCTCATGAGTTGGGGATTAATGATATTGAGGTGGAGGGTGATTCGAAAATCCTTATTGATGTTATCACCCACCCTTCTTCTCCTGCGTGGTGTCTTACTAATATCCTTCAGAATGTCAAGAGCTTGGTTCCTGGCTTCCGTACAATTAACTTTAATCATGGATTCCGGGAAGCCGACTTTGTGACTGATGCCCTTAGCACCTTTGGGCACTCCATTGACCATTTCAATATCTAGAGTCGTTCAATCCCTCCTGAAGTGATTTCAGCCCGGCGTTTTGATCCTCCTAGTTGTGTTTTTTCCTTTTAGTAGTAAAAAAAAAAAGAATTTTAGTCTTCTATTGCGAATATTGGAACAAGTCCCAACTTCGAATCAAAAACTAACTCTTGGTCTTCTATTCCCGATGTTGAACAAGTTCCATTCACCGGCCCCAGAGAAATTCATAAATTAGAAATCAACTGTTTTATATATCAATTAGAAATTTAGAATAGTAATTGTTATTCGGAAAAAATTAATAAAAAAATAAATATAAGCCAACGATTAGAAAATTGTATACAAAAAAAATCTCATAAAATTAACAAAATGGGTTCCCGTAACATCGGGAAAACATAATCCATTATCGCCACCTCAGCCCATCGGAAATATCAAATCAGGAAACCAACTGCAGCTTCGTCAAATCGTAATATTGACCGGGCGGAGCCAAGTTGAGTTCCAAATTCAAACACGATACCCTTTTCCCGCTATTCAACTTCTTCAAAACCGGCACAGGCGGCTGCGGCTGTGCCGGTGCCGCCTGCGCTTTAACCGCATCCGCTTGAATGGCGTCCCGATGCCTCCTCATGTGTCCCCCCAGCGCCTGCCCGATCGCGAACTCAAGTCCGCAGATCGAGCACTCGTGCGTCTTGGGCTTCGGTGGGGATTGCACCATTTGTAAGAGATCTGCAGCCCCGCCGGGCATCAACTTCGGCTTCTTGTGGCTCGCTCTATGACCACCGAGGGCTTGGAACGAGGGAAACTCCCGATTACACGTCTTGCACGTGAAAACTCGGTCTCTTTGGGTTTTTTCGGGTGCTTTGGTGGCCGAAGAAGCCTCTTGGCCTACCTTAGATAGTAGCATGAGACAATTCACCATGTCAAGTGTCTCCTCATCGCGGGCTCTTTTCATAATCATCGCTTATAATTTAGAATTTAGTCTTATAAAATCGTAGAATTTAAGCTTGCAAAATCGTAAACACAAACTATTTAGGCTTGCAAAGTCGTAAGAACAAACTTAGGCAAATGGATTATTGTGTGCTTTGGAGAGTGGTGTTGTTGTTGTAGCTGGATGGGTTGATGAATGGAAGGTGAAGGGGTTTATATAGGGGGAGATATTATTATACCGACCGAGGTGGATATTCCGTGTAAGACTAGGAGAGGCTGACTTGTCGCGTACTGAATACGAGAAGCGGCCTACGTGGATATGAGTTGCTGACTAGGTAACAGAACAGCGCGGTCGTTCTTTATCTATGTTTGGATTTGAGTGGGAGTCTGATCGCGCCGTCAGTAATTAGGCCGCGAATGCGTCACCGCGTTGCTTTTAGTAAACTTCCCGAAGCGGCCGTTTTGGGCGACCCAAGCCCACTAGTTTGAACATTCGGACACTTTTCTTTTTCGAGATCCATTTTAGTTTTACTCGGTATTCGAATCCACATGCAATCAAGGCGCGTGTCAAACATGAATCACGTACATCCACGTCACGGTGCGTGAACAGTTGCATAATTCCCGTTTTAGAGTCGAGTGTGTGAACTATATTAAGAAGAGTATGCGAGTCAACAAATAAAAGGAGGTCCCCCGAGGAAGATACAACCACAACAAAAGTCGGAGGAGGTAACGTGGCTGGCAACTAGCCATGTCACGTGTACAAGTTAATGTTTGTTAATGAATGGTCCCTTAATTAATTCAGTGGCTTGCTAGAAAATCTACGCGGTCCATCTCCATCGTCAACGTCCCATCACAGCTTGTGGATGTTGATGCAGTGTGAGCTTCCTACTTTCACACGCCCTTATGATTATGTCATGCCTTTGATATTAAGTTTCCTTCTCTTAGCGGTTAACCTCACAACTCCTGTGGTGTCACTGAATATATCTGCACAAAAAGTTTAAATGATAATATATTCTATCGAGGATATTAATTAATTGCATTCTATATTTATAGTTATTTTTTCGATCTTTTTTTTATTGTCTTTTTATTATGTATATTATAATCAAAATTATTTTATTCTTTAATCATCGTTACAAGAAAAATAATACTATAGACATAAATTAAAATTCTAAATTTCTATCCTAATACATATGGCGCATGACGTAGTAATCAACATTATCTTTTTTAAATTAACTATTTCAAACTAAAATTAAACATAAATAATTAAACTTATAATTAAGAAAAATAAAATCCTAAATCTATTTCTTACTGTCGAACTCCACCAACGAGAACGCTATAGACCTCCACCAAGATAGTATCGTCGAACTCCACCAATGAGAATGCTATCGACCACCACTAAGATAGCGCCGTCGAACTCCACTACCAATATAATATCGTCTATTCTGCTGTACTTATCTAAATACAATTTTGTTCTCATCTTTTTCTTCAATTATAATTATTCTGGAGTTCGACAACAAGGAATAAATCCACAACTGAAAATTGAACATAACTGCTATCGGGACAAATCCATAACTTCTTATCGGAAATAGCTTGACTTCTTATATTAAGCAATGGATGCAATCGTCTGTTTTTTTTTTGGTCAATGACTTTTTTTCTCTTTGTAGGAATAGATTCAGCAATGGATGCAATGGATGTTGTGTTGGTGGTGGAGTTCGACGGCAATGAATAGATTTTAGGTTTTATTTTTATTAATTTTAATTTTAATTTTTAATTGTTTATGTTTGATTTTAATTTGAAATAGCTAATTAAAAAAAATGATGTGAATTATCACGTCGTGCGTTACATGTGTTAGGAACTTAGGATAGAAAATTTAGAATTTCACTTAGTACCCATAGCATTATTCATATATATGTACTAACTAAATAGACAGTTTACCATAGAGGATTTTAATTGTTATCCATGTCATTAATATATTTGAAGCATATGAATAACTAAACTACTTTTAATCGTGTTGTTTTTTTTTGCAGAGATATCTTAAAAAATGATGATTTAAAGAATAACCGATTTCATTGAAATATATATGTAAAAACCAATTCAATAAATCGAAAGAGTAAAACAAAATGGTATTTCTATGGTGCTATATATGCAAATATTATCATTTTGTCAATGAAAATATGGTCTTAATTCCTATATTTGTCTTCATTTGTAAACAAGAAAACTCAAGTTCAATTAAAAAAAAAAATAAAGATCCTTATGAAAGATTTTAAGTTGAACTCCAAAACACGACATGCAAGGACCTTACATATGACGATGCCATTTTATATTTGTATATAATTTAATATCTAGTAATTAGTCTATTTTATAATTTAACTCGAATTCATTTGTTCTAATACGAATAAAACCAATCACAAGCCTAACCCTTAACATAAGATGCACAAAAGTGAACAAAACTATCTCATCGATTAGAATATCGTCATATATAAAAATAAAATAAAAATTATTATCTTTTTGTTTATACTGGAACCACTAATGAAGTGAGGAATTTTTCAGCAATTTGGGTCCTTTCTTCTTGCTTCAATCTTTTACCAATTTGGGCACTGATGGGGCTTCCCTTTTCTGGGAGCTTACCTTCCTGCTGTATAAGAAGCTTCATTTTATTGTTTATTTGCTTCTCACCCTTACTTTTTGTGGATTTATGAATTCACCGATTGATCCAAAAAAAAAATCCTTTGACCAACTTCAGGTCGGCCCTATTATATAATTAATTTTTTGCCACTCCGCTTGTTGAAATTGATGTTTATAAATCATAATATACGATTGATTTTTGTATTATCCTATATAAATTATGTTAATTATTAACATAATACTGTCAATTGTCATCGTATTAATCACATAAATTGTTGTATTATTACGTGATGAAGACACTTTGATTACTAGTATTCTATCATATCTATTACAAATCAGTTCATATATATACGGCAATGGAATACGACTCCTTCAATCCTTCATGGGACCGGCCATATTATGAATTGAATATTTTACCTACAATCATTGTTTAAAATATGGAATTAAAAAGCATTTGTGTCAAAATCAACACTTAGTCTTGAGTTCGCACTTATTTCCGTGTGTGATACTTTTATGGTACCAAAAAATGGCAGGATTTGATAAAGACGTGAGTCGGATGGTTTTGATATATTAAAAACTAATATTGATATATGAAAATACTAAAATTCTAAGGGTTAAAATGTAATATATCAATATATTGTACGTGTTATAAATAATATTTCAAAAATGTGCAACAAGAATAAAATATCTTTCTTTATGTTTAATTGTTTACTATGCTAATCTGTAATCATGTGGAAAAATCCAATTGCACTAATTCGTACTGAAGTGAATTGCTTCGGTAGGTTTTTGGTTTGCCTACCTGAAACTAAAATTATGGTCAAACATAAAGACAGAGTCTTGTGTCATATAATGAACTTTCCTATATATTCCATATTCCAAAGTTGTCTAATGCGTACGGAAGACAAGTCTTTAATCGTACGTTATTATGTTGTTGGTTTTGGGCTACTTTTTCCATACACTTTTAAATTTTCCATGTCTATGAAAAGTATCTTTCATCAGTCCTTCTATAAGACTTGACTCGTAATAACTTTTTTATCGGATTTGAAAATAACGGATTATGTAAAAATAACATTAAATTAATAGTGTTAAAATTAAAATTATGTATGAAAAATTAGTGTTTCTCTCGCAATGATGTTGACATTGAATTACAAACGCTGATTTTTTTGGTTTGAGGAAACAAACTCGGCTTAAGCACTTTCAAAATAGAGCGAAGTATGTGTGTTTCTAAAGAAATTAATAAAGAATTAAATACAGATTAAACACGTTTGTGTATTGCTCCTAAAATGCTACATATATTTTTTTTCCTTGGCAAACTATGTTGGAAATAATAATATTTACTTTTTTTTTTTGTTATTGTTATATGGAAATAATAATAATAATAATAAAAGGAAGCATACTAATAATACGGTTAGCAATTAACTTAGAGATGATCATATAAATCGTATTGCAACAAGAAATAACGATAAGTACTATTTAGATTGTGTTTCTATATATATCATAATTGAACTCTTTGATTTTTATGTCATCATTACAATATTATTCAGACAAATAATTACTCAAATTGAAGATCATTTAACCATTTATATATATATATATATATATATATATATATATATATCAACTAAATGAATAATTTACCATAGAGGATTTTAATTGTTATCTATGTCATTGATTTGTTTGGTACATATAAATAACTAAACGACTTCTAATCTTATTGTTTTTGGCAGAGATGATCTTTAAAAAATGTTTTGAAGAATTAGAAAAAAGAATACAATATATAATGAGTGGATCTACTTCTAACAACACCGATGCCTTTTGTGATAAAACCCCACACATGTATAATGAGTGGTTTTACTCCTAACAACATCGAGGCCTTTTGTGATAAACCTCACACTTGTCGGACTGTACATGTGGTACTTGCAAGTTGGGGACAATATTGGTGTTGGAGGGAGTGGGCCAGCAATTGGAGACAATATCGGTGTGGGAGGGGGATTGGGCCGCTGGCCCGACTATGAAATCTTGACATGGTATCAGAGCGAGTTTGACTGGGCCCAAGATGGGTCTTACCTGGCCAAAGTGATCATGTTTGCTACCTACCCTTGCTTCCGCACTTAATGACCGACGTGGCATTGGCTCTACTTGTGGCCCACTAAGCGGTGGTCCCACGTCGGTGTTGGAGGGAGTGGGCCGCTGGTCCGACTCTAGAATCTTGACATGGTATCATAGCGGGTTTGACTGGGCACAAGATGGGTCTTATCTGACCCTAGTTATCAGATTTACTACCTACCCTTGCTTCCGCGCATAATGACCGATGTGGCATTAGCTCCACATGTGGCCCACTAAGTAGTGCTCCCACGTCAGTGTTTGAGGGAGTAGGCTGCTGACCCGACTCTAAAATCTTGATATGTTATCTGAGCGGGTTTGACTGGGCCCAAGATGGGTCTTCCTGGACCGAGTTTTCGGGTTTACTGCCTACTCTTGCTTCCGCGTTTAATGACCGATGTGGCATTAGCTCCACATATGGCCCATTAAGTGGTGGTCCCACGTGAGAGGGAGTGTTGAAGAATCCCACATCGGAAGAATAGAAAAATAAAATAAAATATATAATTAATGGTTCTACTTCTAACGACATCGAGGCCTTTTGTGATAAAACCCCACACTTGTCGGACTGTACATGTGATACTTGCAAGTTGGGGACAATATCGGTGTTGGAGGGAGTGATATATATGCAAATATTATAATTTTGTCAATGACAATATCGTCTTAATTATTGTACTTATCTTCATTTGTAAACGAGAAAACTCAAGTTCAACTTCTAAAGATAAACAAAGATCCTGATGAAAGATTTGAAATTTAACTCCAAAGCATGACATGCAAGGACCTCATGTATAACGATGTCATTTTATGTTTGTGTTGACACCATATTGAACCAGACTCAGTAGGCCACAAAGGACAAGCCCAAAATCACAACCCAAATCCAAACCTAACAAGGAGGCTCAATTGGTAATTGGGCCCCAAACCCATAAACAAGCAAACCTAGCAATATCAACAGTACAAGTGACACGTGAGCACATATCTACCACTCATCTGGATGCCACGGGCCAGTACCACATCAGAAGTGTATTTATCTCACATCGAAACTATTCATTAAATTCCTCTTAAACATCAATATAAAAGGGAGGTACATTTTTAAAAAAGATAACTAATATTTACTATTCACCATTACTCTGCTAAAATTATCATTTACTACATTCCTCTTACAAACCATATACTGACTTAGGCGTCTGAGACTCTTTAGACCGGCACCACACACGTGCCTATCCCTAACCGACGACCAATCACTCTTCCTTTTTACAAGTCTTCCGAAGAACACGTGTTACCTGAAAAACAGACATTATAATCTCTAAGTTGGCATATTTTGTGCATCAACAATTTGTATGGAATTTATTACTTAATAATTGGTCTATTTTAAATTACAAGTGTAGATCAAAACCATATCATCAATTAGAATATCAAAAAATAAAATAAAAATTATTACTGATGTTATCTTTTTGTTGATACTGGAACAAGTAATGAAGTGAGGAATTTTTCAGCAATTTGGGTCCTTCCTTTCTTGCTTTAATCTTTTACCAACTTCAGGTCGGCCCTAATATATAATTAATTTTCTGCCACTCCGTTGTAGAAATAGATGTTTATAAATCATAATATACGAGTGATTTTTGTATTATCCTATATAAATTATATTAATTATTAACATAATGGTGTCATCGCATTAATCACATGAATTATTGTATTATTACGTGAAGAAGACACGTTGATTACTAGCTAACTAGTATTCTGATCTTATCTATAACAAATCAGCTCATGTATACGACAATAAAATACGACTCCTTCAGTTCATAGTATTGGCCATATCATAATTTGAATATTTTACCTACGCTCATTGTTTAACATATGGAATTAAAAAAGTATTTATGTCAAAATCTACACTTATACTTGGTCTTGAATTCGCACTTATTTCTGTGTGATACTTTTATAGTTTGAATGATATGCCTAATCATTTTTAGATTATTTGTACCAACAAATGGCAGGATTTGATAAAGATATGAGTCGGATGGCTTTTAATATATTAAAAACTAATATTGATATATGAAAAGATTAACATTCAACGGTTAAAATATATGCGTGTTATAAAAAAAATCTTCTAATAATACATAACAAGAATAAAATATTTTTCTTTGAACAATATTTGCATCTTACTCTGGTGGTACGTCCTCATACCACCGTTCGATATATAAAATAGTCTTCATACATATATAATAATCGAAACTGTTCAACTCCTAAATAATCATTTCAAGATCTTCTCTGCAAAAAATTAATAACTTTAAAGATCCTTTGGTTATTCATATGCATAAAACAAATCAATGGTATTGGTAATGATAAAGATCATCACGGTGAACCGTTCATTTAGTTTATACATATGAATGACTAAATGATCTCCAATTTGACTAATTTTTTGTATAAATAATATTGAAATAGTTATTTAGGTTGAATGATTCTGATTATAATATATATACGATGTAATTATTCGATAAATAAAAAAGGTGGTACGAAAAGATACTCTCATGGATAGAATATATGTATTATTCTTTTTATTTATGTTTAATTGTTTACTATACTAATATGTAATCAAGTAGAAAAATCCAATTTCACTAATTCGTACCGAAGTGAATTATTTAGGCAGGTTTTTGGGTTGCCCACCTGAAACTAAAATTTTTGGTCAACATAAAGACAGTCCTGTGTCATATGTAGTGAACTTTCCTGTATATTCCGAATTCCAGAAGGTTAGTTAGCTAACGCGTACGGAAGACAAGTCTTTAATCGTACGTTCTTTGGTTCTTATGTTGTTTGTTTTGGACGTCTTTTTTCCATCCACTTCTAGATTTTCCATGTTTCTGTGAAAAGTATCCTTATCAGTCCTTTTATAAGATTACGTGATAATACTTTTATAGCATTTGAAAATAAGGGATTACGTAAAAATGATATTATATTAGTAGTATTAAAATTAAAATTATGTATGAAAAATTAGTGTTTATTTTGCAATGATGTTGATATTAAATTAAAAACGCGGATTTTTAATTGAGGACAATATTGGTGTTGGAGGGGGAGTGGGCCGCTGGCCCGACTCTGAAATCTTGACATGGTATCAGAGCTGGTTTGACTGGGCTCAAGATGGGTCTTACCTAGCCCGAGTTATGGGGTTTACTACCTACCCTTGTTTCCACACTTAATAACCAATGTGGCATTAGCTCCACTTGTGGCCCACTAAGCGGTGGTCCTACGTCGATGTTTGAGGGAGTGGGCCGCTGACTCGACTCTGTAATCTTGACATGGTATTAGAGCGGGTTTGACATGGGTCTTATCTGGCCCGAGTTATCGGGTTTATTACCTACCCTTGCTTCCGCGCATAATAACCGATGTTGCATTAGCTCCACCTGTGGCCCACTAAGTAGTGGTCCCACGTCATTGTTTGAGGGAGTTGGTCGCTGGTCCGACTCTAGAATCTTGACATGGTATCAGAGCGGATTTGAATGGGCCCAAGATGGGTCTTACCTGGCCCAAGTTATCGGGTTTACTACCTACCCTTGCTTCCGTGCTTAATGACCGATGTGGCATTAGCTCCACCTGTGGCCCATTAAGTGGTAGTTCCACGTGAGGGGGAGTGTTGAAGAATCTCACATTGGAAGAATAGAAAAAGAAAATACAATATATAATGAGTGGTTCTATTCTTAATGACATCAAGGCCTTTTGTGATAAAACTCCATATATGTCGGACTGTACATGTGGTACTTGCAAGTGGGGGACAATATCAGTGTTGGAGGGAGTGATACATATGCAAATATTATCATTTTGTCAATGAAAATATCGTCTTAATTATTGTACTTATCTACATTTGTAAACAAGAAAACTCAAGTTCAACTTCTAAAGATAAACAAAGATCCTGATGAAAGATTTGAAGTTTAACTCCAAAGCATGACATGCAAGGACCTCATGTACTTATCTAGACCAGACTCAGTGGGCCACAAAGAACAAGCCCACTCATTTACAAGTGACACGTGGGCACATATCCACCACTCATCTGGATATCACGTGTCAGCACCACATAAGAAGTGCATTTATCCCATATCGAAACTATTCATCAAGTTCCCCTCAAACATCAATATAAAAGAGAGGCACATTTCTCAAAAATATAACAAACATTTACTATTCACCATTACTCTGCTAAAATTACCATTTACTACATTCCTCTTACAAATCACATATTGACTTAGGTGTCATAGACTGTTTAGGCCGGCATCACACCGGTGCCTATCCATAACTGACGATTCCTTTTTACAGGTCTTCCGAAGAGCACGTGGCACGTGAAAAACAGGCAGAGTATAATCTCTAAGTTGACATATTTTGTGCATCAACAATTTGTATGGAATTTATTACTTAATAATTGCTCTATTTTAAATTACAAGTGTAGATCAAAACCATCTCATCAATTAGAATATCAAAAAATAAAATAAAAATTATTACTGATGTTATCTTTTTGTTGATACTGGAACAAGTAATGAAGTGAGGAATTTTTCAGCAATTTGGGTCCTTCCTTTCTTGCTTTAATCTTTTACCAACTTCAGGTCGGCCCTAATATATAATTAATTTTCTGCCACTCCGGTTGTAGAAATAGATGTTTATAAACCATAATATACGAGTGGTTTTTGTATTATCCTATATAAATTATGTTAATTGTTAACATAATGGTGTCATCGCATTAATCACATGAGTTATTGTATTATTACGTGAAGTAGTCACGTTGATTACTAGCTAGCTAGTATTCTGATCTCATCTATAACAAATCAGTTCATGTATATGGCAATCAAATACGACTCCTTCAATTCAGGTTGAATGATTTGACTAATTTGATTAATTTTTTGTATAAATGATCTTGAAATAATTATTTTGGTTGAATGATTCTGATTATAATATATATATGATAGAATTATTCAATAAATTAAAAATGTGGTACGAGAATATACCATCATGGGTAGAATATATGTATTATTCTTTTTATTTATGTTTAATTGTTTACTATACTAATATGTAATCGAGTGGAAAAATCCAATTTCACTAATTCGTACCGAAGTGAATTATTTAGGCAGGTTTTTGGGTTGCCCACCTAAAACTAAAATTTTTGGTCAACATAAAGACAAAGTCTTGTGTCATATATAATGAACTTTCCTGTATATTCCAAATTCCAAAAGGTCGGTTAGCTAATGCGTACGGAAGACAAGTCTTTAATCGTACGTTCTTTGGTTCTTATGTTGTTTGTTTTGGACTTCTGTTTTTCCATCCACTTCTAGATTTTCCATGTCTCTGTGAAAAGTATCTTTATTAGTCCTTTTATAAGATTACATAATAACTCTTTTATCGGATTTAAAAATAAGGGATTACGTAAAAATAACATTAAATTAGTAATGTTAAAATTAAAATTATGTATGAAAAATTAGTATTTCTCTCAATGATGTTGATATTAAATTAAAAACGCGGATCTTTTTTTGTTTGAGGAAACAAACTCGACGTAAGCACGTTCAAAATAGAACGAAGTATGTGTTTCTAGAGAAATTAATAAAGAATAATTAAATACAGACTAAACACGTTTGTGTATTGCTCCTATAATGCTACATACATTTTTTTCCCTTGGCAAACTATGTTGGAAATAATAATATTTCTCTACTTTTTTTTTTTGTTTGTTATTGTTATATGGAGAGCATTTTGTGTATTAAGTTTTGGTGCACGTGAACATGATAACCAAAGCATAAAGCTATAGTATATTGTTGATATTCTAGAAAGAAAAAAACTATAGTTAAATAAACACCTTGTTTTGTTGTTCTAAATTCTAATTTGGTTGGCTGATCGATCAAAGAGTAGGTACGTACACAGACAATATGCATGGGATTGGCCGCTTCAATGGGATCTTTTATTCCAGTCGGAGGAAAAATTACCAAACGTCTAGAATTCCCTCACGCTTGACGCCAATGAATTTTTTATTGATTTGAGAGAAAAAAGAAGATTATGCCTTCGTATAAAGATTTTTATTCTGTCAAGCTTTCGCGTATGCTTAGTTTGATCAAAGGACAAAGATTTCTTTGTATTTTTAGTCATTATATCTATTCATTGAATAAGTGATGATCCAATGGTTCTTACTCATGGAATTTTGGGACTTAGTTTGAAAGGATTTTGTTGAATCATCGTGGTTCTAGTATGAATCTGAGGTTTTAATGAATGCATAGGGTCTTAACAAGAGAATTACACATATTGGATTCGGGGGCGTTAAAATTTGATCATGCTTTGGATCGGTTTCTATGGTTTTCCACCAAAAAGGTCTACCTGAGTACTAAACTAGAAGGCTCTATTCGTATCTTTCTTTATTTATTTTTCAATGCAAGTGAGCTTTATACAGTCATAGGTTCTGTTAATTAAACTCTTTAAAAGTTTGTTTAAATATCTTAATCACATTTAGGATACAATGTGCTCCTACATATGAATTGAGAATGATTTCGACCGGTTATAATTGTCTGATTATGTCATTTATAGTAAAGAAAGAGGAATTTTGCATTAAAGATAAAAAAAAATGATTTTATTTCGTATCTTCTCAAAAAAAGAAAAAGATAAAAACGTGATTTTAGGTGAAACTCCAATATACAAAATGTACATACATCTCTGTTTATTATAAAAGTAATAACACATATTAATAAGTGAAGTGATTGATTTATTCCTTTAAAGTTATAAGGAATGTAGACTAAATTAGTTAAAAATAAGTACCAAGAGATTTGTAAATGATTAGATCGATGCAAGACATTTAGATGAGATATATAAGAAACACTTTGATAGGTACGTGTTACTTTGGAAAACCCTTGTCAAGTTATTTTGTTTTGCTCATTTGAAAATATATCGGTATTTTGAAAGTCCTTATTTTTAATTAATTTTTAACCTACGTTCCTTGAAATCTTTGAAATTAGTCATCCAAACATACCCTTAAATGTAGCCTAAACCTCCAATTCCAAGGCAAGGACCATTGGCAATGATACAAGCCTTATTTGAATGAGCCTACGAGTCATTTGTTGCAGCATCTTTTAAAGCTAGTGGTCTTACACTCTTATTATTACATAAACAATTTGGTATCGGAGTTCAAACCTTCTAGATTATATATATGTTGTTCCAATGTTTGGCCGGCCTTTTATCGTAAGTGAATTAATTAATGAGTTCCAAGCTTGGGAATTAAACGCATTATCTGCCAAAGTGTCAAACCATGACTTAATTACTTGAACAAATTTCATACCACACTGCATAATGTTAATTTATGGTGAATTTTTTAATATTTTCTGATAAAAAAGCAAGTGTTTTTATCCAAAACGAAAAAAATTATTTTCCTACCCAAGATGGTAAGGCTCCAAAACATCAAGGCCCAAACACGATACTGTTCAACAAGTAGGGGAGGGGACAAGGTAATTAGTCACTACTATTGACAGTAAATGTTTTGTTTTTAAAGAAAAGATACAAAATTTTATTGATGGAAGAAAGATACAAAATAAAGATAAATTTTTTTTTTTGCCCCTGTTAGGTATCTCTCCACATCCACAATTGTTGCTACCTATCATTATCGTTATCGCAGCCTTCGCAAAATTCCGAAGACAACGAGAAATATCGTCCACCACCATATCGCAAATGCTCCGATCAAAACTCATCATAACGCACCACAAGCAAAAACCATGTGAATGCAGATCAGGCTCATGAAGACAATCATTAATTGAACTCGAGATTTAATACTTGCCACTAAAGTTGACAAGTGTAAGTCGTGTTGGTTTTGTATCGCATCATGAACTTTGTCTTATCAGATATACCCAACCCAAATCCAACCCATTCAATAATTATGTTAAGAATGACCAACTTGAACCAACCTATAAATGAGTAACTCGTTATAACCTATGTAATCTATTTAATAAATTGAGTGATTGGACAACCTATTAGCATTAATCAATTTAATCTGGTTAACCTTCTTACTCTATAAAATTTATATAACAAACCCTTCAAATTCATATTCACCACCAAACACCACCAATATATTCATAATTCATGTGCTCATAATCTCAAATAAGTCATTACACGGGTTAGTAAATTGACTTAGTATCCATCCGTTTGATAAACAATTCATAGTAAATTATTCTATTAATCATGCAGATTGACGAGTATATTTTGTGCTGATTTTGAATCGTTTATGAAATCGCGTCGAAATTAGTTTATCACTTCTATTTTCCAACGGAGAAAATAAAAAAATACAATTAAATCGTAATATTAACAGCATGTTAAGCCAAAAAGCCCATAATGGGTATGATCCACGTGAGATTAGAGCCAAGTGGCTGCATTGTCACTTCACATCACTATAAAACCCCCGATATCAGTATTTTGGGTTTTTGCTGGAATATGATTATTGATTATAGTGGGGGACATGGGTCAGTCGGTGATTCAGAGCTCCGACTCCGAGGCAGAGAATGTGGCTTTGCTTTACTTATTCCAGTGACTAAGTGCTATAGTGAGGAAGAAAGACAGCACCTTTGCTAATTGCTACGGTGAAAGTGACGATGAACAACCCCAATTTCTCAGAGTCCGACCCAATTCCGCTGCTCACAATGACGCCACCCGAAGAACACAGCAAAAGGCAATTGCAATTGGTCACCAACGCACCCTTCAGACTCCCCGATGATTGGTTGATCGAGGAAAAGCGCCGTCCCCTGACCAATATCTCCACCCCTGGCAAAATCGACAGGGTCTCTCTCGCTCTATCTATTTGTTTATCTCTGTCTCTAAATTTGTCCAAAAGGAAAATGCTTGTGCAATGTTTGTGCTTTGCATGCATGGATGGTTTGATTTCTGGGTTTCTGTATTTTGATGGGCTTGTACCATAATTCTATGGCATTCTTCCCAGAGATTCTGGGACACTTATTTTATTTTATTTAAATTTATTAATATTTCTATTGTACAATTATGGGTTTCTGGGAATATTTATTTAACTTTGTAGGTGGTAATTGTTTTGGATTATTTATAAAAGGGCATGGATGATACTGGACTAGATTTACTGTTACTAGGCTATATTTGAATATCAGTAAAAAATGAAAGAAAGTGATTGGAGCTTAGTTCACTGGCTGGCTCTATTTTACAATAGAAAATCTGGGTCTTTGTTAAAACCCAGTAGATGTTTAGGGTGAAGATCTTATATATATTTTCGTATTTTTTTAATTCTTGTTGCACATATTCTTTGTTTTGCTGCTGCACTGTAACTTTCAATTGGTAGATTTTGATGATGTTCTAGGATAATGTGCTTTTAATTATGAAATCAAACTTTCAATTAGAACACCTTTGATGGTGTGCTTCCTAAAATCGATATTATACAAATATGCTCCTGTTGCACTATTTATGTATAATACTTCTTTTCGTGGGAATTCAACATTAAGACTATTATATTATGAAGTTATTCTATCAAAGCTTCTAGGAGATCAGTTCTGAGACCTTTCTTCTAATTTTGCAGTATTACATTGAACCTAGCACAGGAATGAAGTTTCGTTCGCTGGCATCCGTACAGAGATACCTAACAGACGGACAAATCGAAACACATACCAGGAAATATAAAGCAGGCGACGACTGCATTGTGAGTTGTATGATCTACTTGTTTTTCTGATGATGATAAGTTGATAACACTTAGAATAAAGTAACTAAAAGGATTTCTAAGTTCGGTTCTTTTGTTGCTATAAGGGTTAGATGGGGAATGAAATGTAAACCCAGAAGTTGTACTTAGTTCTGTACCACTTTTATCCTCTGCACTAAATCTAATTGCTAGAGCATGGTCTTACAAGCCATGGACAAGTAGGGAGAGGAAGTGGTGAGATTTATCAGGTATTTAAACCAGATCTCGGTAATCTTATAGGATACATCTATACCCCTTTCCAAGATATTGTCATTAGTCTTTGTTTTCCATCCGGAAATTTAGAGAATTATAGTGCCTAATTATAATATCTTGGAGTCTTGTCACTTGATTTGGTAGAGGGTCTTCTAGATTAAGGTAACATATTTGAGCTACTATGCTTCTCGACATTATTAGAGATTTAAATTTGTTGAATTATTGGCAATTAAGGGTCCAAATTTAAAAATATTTTAAAACTTAAATAAGTTATTATCCAGTTGGGCACTTTTGAATTCATAGGCAGGCAAAGGTAAGCATGAGGATGGAGCTAATCATAAATAGATTTTAGAAGTCTCTTTGAACACTGTATAGCAGTCCAAATTGAAGAAAAGCTTGCAATGCCCAAAATGTGAAGGGAACATCCTCATTGACAATGTCCATCTGCAGAGGCAATTTACCAAGAGAAGTTCATCCTTTGTACTACCTGATGATTGGGAAATCGAGGAAAAGCCACGAAACAGTTCTCGTGTTCGTGTAGACAAGGTATCTGTCTTGTTTTAAAATTTTCAAAGTTTTTCTCTTCTACTTGCTGAAACTACGTGTTTTTGGGTTTGTGCATATGCACTTTGCACCTAAACGTACCAATGTTATATTTACTATTATAAAGGTGATCACTCTTCGAGGTGAACCTCACCGAAACTTATATGTACATTAACTCTGCAAAATAATTCTTAATGAATTTAAATAAAAATAAATGTCTAAGACTCAAAAGACGAGAGGTTGGGGAGAACATAAGGAAAGAAGTTGACAAAAGGACTTGAGGGAAAGAGAAGGCTGGGAAAATTATGGTGTGTGCTAGTTTTCTCTATATGCAGCCTTATTATCAAATCGAAATCCATTTCTCTGTGTAAACAATAAGCGGACCCTTACACTTTTGTGAAATGTATTTTTGATGATCCCTTTGTTCCGAAAGAGAACATTATGATGTTGGCTCTCGTATACCTTTCTACATTTTATTGCCGGGCATGAGGCAACTTGTGTGTTAACAGAACCTGAAAATCAGTTGCATTTGCTTGTTCATTGTTTAGCACACTGCACACATAAATATGAGAACATTTTTGTTGCTTGCAGACATACATTGAGCCTGGATCTGGATACCGGTTCCGTTCTTTAGCAGCTGTTGAGAGATACCTAACAGGGGCAAATGAAGATACTTCATTTAAGGCATTGATGCCTGCCAAGCCTAGTGTATGTTCTTTCACAATTACTTGTTAAACAAAACTTTTTCACCTCTCCTGGACGACGCTTGACCTTGTCTAGTTGCTGCTCGTGTCTCAGGTTTCACCTTGCTCTGGCGGCCAGAAGATGAAAAGCTTGGGTGACATCCAGTCTCAGATAGTTGTCTCAACCTCTCAAAAAAGAAATACTTCTGGTGAGAGTGTAAGAGCCTCGAAGCTCAAGTTTGGCAGCCGGACGCCAGAAAAGGTGAATTGGGTCCTCGCGGGTCCTGGAGGGAATATGTGGAACCCCATCATAAACGATTCTAAGGTGCCGGATTCTGTAACACAAAAGTGGTCTGAGAGGTTTATATCTGTCGTCTATGGTATTGGTGGAAGTTTTAGGTTTCCAAGTTCTTAAGTTTTAACTGTTCTGCAAAACTGCGACTTCTGTAATCGGTACCGTTAACTTGTTCGTCTAGTTTAGATTGTAGCCCAGTTTTTCCAGATCCTTAAGTTTTTAGAGATCAATAGATGTATGAATGTGCAGATAGATTTGTAGTTGGAGCATAAAGGAGATGTTCTCACATTTGCAGTTTTAATTTTGAAAGGAAACTATTACATTTTCAAAGGGTAAAAGAAAAATAAAATAAAAACAAAAGGGTAATTGATTTTACACAAGGATATTGGTATCAATTTCGTAAATAACTCAAACTTCTCACTATACATTGAAGTGGATAAGAATATCACTATATTATAATACTAGTGGCAACGAACTCAAACTTCTCACTATACCTTAAAGTGGATAAGAATATCACTATATTATCTATTCAATTTCACTGTCAGAACAAAAAATGAAAGAGTCCATAATGAGAAAATTGGAGTATGTAAATCATTTCCCACGGAACCTCCGTAGTTCTTTTGAATTTTGAGTAATTTCATCATTCTCCGTTTTCGATTATCTAGTAGATTAGTTTATGAAGGTAGATAATCTTTTCATTTATTATAAAACATTTACGATGGTATTGCCTCTAAAAGAGTTGTTATAGAGATACCGAATTTTTATACTAAGGGGGGTGTAATGAATTCAGATTTATACAGATAATTACAGAGTTTTTTGAAGTGATCGACTTTTACAGATTTATTGATTTTCATAAATTTTTACAGAATTAATAAATAAATTATATAGAGTTACGTGACAGAATTTTGCAGGGTTATATTGAGTTTTATATATTGTGATTGAGTTTTACAGAAAATGCTATTAAGTTATATAATTTGATATATATTTTTTTGAAGAAATTTATAATCAAATCATAATTATTTTTTTACGAAAATTTTTCTAACTAAAATAAAATAAAATAATATTTCTAATACTACAAAAATAATTACAAAAATATAAAACTTCTAACGATCAATAAGATTGAGAGCCTAGGGGCGCTAGGCATCATGCATGTTCTTTAATTTTTTTTTTTTTTGATTATTTTTCATGTAAAATTTTTTTTATTTAATTACTTATAATTCCTATAGATAATAATATATGTTAATATAAGACTTGAATTTTATTGAGTATTAAAAGATATAAAAATCTTAAATTATATTTGAAGCCATGTCTGTAGAAATCTGAGGGGGGAGGCTAGACAAATCATAAACTTTGCTAAACCATAACTTACACTAAAATGTTTGTCAAACTCCATAAAACTCAGCCATTTAATGAAGTTTATAATATCCATTGATATTTTGAATACACATGAATTTTTATGGAGTTATGAAATGTCATGATTGAATACACCTCAACTTTTAATGACTTTATAAATCTCTATAGAAATATAGATTAAATACCCTCAAACTTTTATCAACTTTCTAAAAATCCTAATTGAATATCTCTAAACTTTTAAAGACATTTAAACTCTATAAAAGTCTCAATTGAATACACCACCTAAGTTTTGAATGCGAATGATGTGATTGCATTTAAATTTTATAAACCCACTTTTATTTGGAATAAATAAAAAAAACAGTCACTATACTTGTCATTTTCTACCTCTAGAAATTTCTGATACATTGCTATGTTTGGAGGAGGAACTTTAAGATTTCAAGGGATTTTTTCTATATTAGTAATCAATGCATTACAAATAATTGAATAGAGTCCTTCTAAATAACTAAGTGAGTAATTAGCAAAAAAACATATATATCATACGAGCATAACCTAAATTTCATATTTTAAAATTCCTCGTCCAAACATACCATTGTCATGGATTATTCCAAGATGAACACAACATCCTCATGCTCCCATTTCATAACATCCTTAGATTTGGTAAATATTTTACTAATTTCCGGAATTGCCCTTTAATGAAGAAAAAACTATTTTTGGGTTTAGGTGGAATAAAGTGGGAAATATGGTGAGTCTTCCTTGATTCAATAGTGAGTCTTTTAACCAGACCCCAGAAGTCTTAACACAGATTGTTAGAGTGATAGTGCCGTCACGTCACCATGAGGACGAAGAGAAAATCACCACAGTCGAAGCCAATGCCGCTTCAGACATTAAACCCAGGCGAAGAAGAAGCACCCAGCAAGAGGCAATTGCAAATGATCACCGCCTCACCCTTCAAACTCCCCGATGGTTGGTCCGTTGAGGAAAAACCCCGTCCCCTTACCAATAATACAAGCCCCGGCCAAATCGACAAGGTCTCATTCTCTCTATCTCTCTTTAATTTTGTTCAAAATGTTAATGACTAAATGCAGGTACAATGTATCATATATGGATGATGATTGTAGTTTCCTATGGTTGTATTAATTCCTGGGTGGTTCTATTTGTAGAGATTTTTGCACGGTTTTTACTGGTATGAAAATTCCTGTTACCCTGACTCAGATTCTGGGATATTTTTAATTTTGGGTTTGTGGGCGTTTTTCAATTTTCATTTTGGAGTGAAAAATCTGACGACTTGAGGGTTAAAATTGCTTGGATTTAGTAAAGTCTCAAAAAATGTCATTTGAATAGATTTACTTTTACTAGGCAGTCTAGGCTCTATTTGAGTATCTGTAAAAATGAAGGAAGATGATTGGAGTTTTAGCACGCTGGCTAGCTGGCTCTCTATTTAGAGCCAATTGACCCTATCAAGATTTCTTTATCTCTTTCTTGCATAAGTAAATTTGGGTCTTTTTTGAAACCTAGTAAATGTTTGGGGTGAGGATCTATTATTTATAAGATTTTTTAATTCCTGTTGCACATGCTCTGTGATCCAGTAAAGGACTCCCTATTTCTGTATGATAATCTGAGTCTTCATGAAACCCATAAAATAATGTTTTTTTCTTTCTTGTTTTTCTCCTTTCTGCTGGCAGTGATACTTAACATCTGATGATCTTATAGGCTAACACCGACAGTTTAATATGAAATCCAACTTTGAATTCTGAAATTCTAACCGTGGTCTTCTCATAAAGTGACTGTCAAATCTCATCCAGATAGCATAATGTTTGAAAAATAATGATGGATTATGCTACACATCCCACATTTAAATTTTTAGGCCACCAGAACGATAACATAGTGGCCATCTTACACTAGTATACAAATGGCCGGTCACTAATTTCAAATGGATATGTATCTTATCAACAGTTACTATGATAATCAAGAATATTTCCCAGTTTTAGATTTTCCCATTATTTTACTTTGTTATGTCTAATTTTTCTTATCCAAGAATTTTCACTTTTAAGATACTTATGTTGTGATGGTCTCCCATTAAGTCTTATGGGTCAGGTCTCAGACATTTCATTTAGTTGTGCAGTACTACCATGAGCTTGCCACGGGACTGAAGTTTCGTTCGCTGGCAGCTGTTCAACGATACTTAACAGAAGGGAAAATCGATTCACGTGCCAGGAAAGTAAAACCAGACAGTGAATCCAATGTGAGCTCAACGATCTATGTAATTATTTTCCAGTTAATGAGAATATTTAGAATTCCTCTTTTATAGTGATATTTAGAATTCAGTCACAAAGGATTTTAAGTTTGGGTTTTTCATTGCCAAGAGTTACAGTGTGAAGAGGAATTTAGAAAAGAAAAAGGAAACTTAAACCCGTATTGGGAATAGTTCTGTGCATACTTGTATTCTCTGGAGACCGCACTATATTGGTGATCTTATAAGATACATCCCTGCCCTTTCCAAGATATTCTTAAGAATATTGTTATCACTTATCTTGTTTTTCCATGAGAAAATGCATAGAAGCGTTATTTGTGCCCAACTATAATGTCTTGTACTCCTGTCACAGTGTTTGGTAAAGGTTCCACTAGATTTATTTTTCAATGGGATTTTTCTTTCTTCTTTGATATATTTAACAATAATCATAGTTATAATCTATTGGGCTCTTTTGAATCCGTAGGTAGCAAGTGTAACTAAATCATAGATATTTGAAGTATCTCTGACCACTGGGTAGCACTCCACTTCCTAGTAAACCTTGCAATATCTAAGAATGAAGGGAAAATCCTTATTGACAATGCCATTCTGCAGATGCAACTTACACCATACACCAACAGGAGTTCTCCTCCCTTTGTACTACCTGATGATTGGGAAATTGAGGAAAAGCCACGAAGCAATGTAAAGTATGCCCATGTCGTTGACAAGGTAACGGTTTTGTTTTAAACCTTTGGCTGTTGCTCTGTTGCAAGTTTTAAAGGTTTATCTTTACTTTTTACTTACTGAAAATACTTGCAATCTGCACCTTGGGTGAAGTACCAGTGCATGTGTGTGGGCATACGTATATCTACAATGTGCATCACCAAAACATATATATTACCCGTTAACTTACATTTACTATACAAAATATTATTATTGTATATAACTGAAAGTTTCAGAAGAAGACAGATTGCAGAGAATGGGAGCAAGAGGTTGATGAAAGGAGTTGAGGGAAAAAAATATGGTGTGTGAGATAGTTAATTTACCGAGGCTATAGCAGTTTGTGCTGTATTCGATACTTATTTCTTCTTTTCACACATGGAGCATGATCATATTGAAGTGGCAGATAATTTGGTATTTGATACGTTAGCCTTCGTGGCCTTCTAATATGCTTCCATTTGGCCTTCCTTTAACATGCATTCAAATGCAACATTGTACTGAACAGTTCTTGTAACTTTGTTAAAATGTCCTGTAGACAATCCATTTTTTTTTTCTGAAAGGGCACATTATGTAGTTGGTTTTTTATACTTTCTATTTGTGATTGATGGACATGAGGCAGCTTGTGTTCCTGTGTTACAATATAACAAATCAGTTTCATTCGCTTGTTCATTGAGTAACACATTCCACTCGAGAATATGTGACTTTTTTTTTGCAGACTTATATTGAGCCAGGGACTGGACAGCGGTTCCGTTCATTAAAAGCTGTTGAGAGATACCTAAGAGGAGCATATGAAGTTACTCCACTCAAGGTATCGGTACCTGCCAATAAGTCTTAAGTTTGGTCACTGTTACTGATGAAAGAAAAGTTTATTTGCTCCTCTGTGATCACCATGTCCAGTTTTGCTTGTGTTTTAGGTTTCACCAGGCTCTAGCCCTCCGAAGATGAAAAGTCCGGATGAGATTCTGTCCCAGGAAGTTATTCCCAGTCCTCAGAAGACAAATATTTCTAGCGAGAACGATAGACCACATTCCAAGCTCAATTTTGGCATCCCACCAGAAAAAGTTAATTGGGTTCTCGCCAGTCCTGGTGGAAATATGTGGAACGCCATGATGGACGACTCCAAGGTCCCTGATTCTGTAAAGAAAAAGTGGTCGGAGACATTTATGTCATCCATCTCCGGTGCCTGGTGGAGGCATTAGTTCACCAAGTTTCTAAGCTCTAACTGATCATCCAAAGTGGAACTTCCCTAATCCCTAGTGTCTGAATTTTATTTACTTTAAATGCTAGCTCACCCCAGTTTTCTCAGATCCTTAAGTTCTTAGAGATTAATAGATGTATGATGCATATATAGATGTAGCATAAAGGAGCAGTTTGTATATTTTGCAGTCACATTTTGGTCATCAATGCAATATATTTTGGGTGGAGTGGATGCAAAAAGTTGGATTTCGTTTAACAAGTTCATTGATCAACCAAAATTGTCTTCTTCGACTGATGAAAAAGACTAGTACATCAATCCAATGCAATACGACATCAAAACAATGCAGCAGAAACAATAAAACAATTTAGATCATATTATAGATCACGTCTCTAAAGCGAAGCAAAACTGAAATTCTACAATTTTGTTCAGATGACATTTCTCCAATCCAAATCTCATTATTCCAATATCACATACTAAGGTCAAAACTAGAACTCAATAAAATCTGACTTCAGCTCTATAAAATTTTCAGTATGAAATCACGGCAAGATAAAATTGAAGACTAAAGTCTTTTAACACAGAAAACACTCATCAGAAAAGGAAATAATCAAGGAGGAATTGGCATCCTCCCAGACAAGTAGAGAGACAGTTTATCTCTCAGATGAACACCATTTGTGTCCACAGTTCCACAAACCTGTTGGTGGTAAGCTGAGTCATGTTTATGTTTATGAGACAAAGGCATTTCATCTTGCAGCTCATCTCCCACGTCGATAACAATGTTGTGAAGCAAGCAGCAAACCAGAATGATCCTTGGCAATCTATGTTTGTCGGGTCTCCACATCACGCCGTGAATGATCCTCCATTTGTCCTTCAACCTTGCCAATGCTCTCTGTGCTATCTTCTGGAGCGCATAATGCCGCTTATTGAACTCAGCTTTCGGCTCTGGAAGTTCTTTTCCGTCATAGGGGATTACAAGATAGGGCAGTAAAGGAAATCCCAAGTCCCCAATGATGTATTCCCTTATATCGAATCCTTTGGAAAGCTCAACTGTTTTCCCATTCAATCTCTCACCTCTATCACAAAGTTCATAAAAATTTGAACTTTGAAACACTGACCAGTCCTTCATTTTTCCCGGCCATCCAGTGACTATGTCCCGGAACCTCATGTCAGGGTCCACAATGGCTTGCAAGACCATGCTGTGATTATTCTCTGGATCAAGCCACGCATTACTTGTGGAGTCCGAAGCAGGCAAACACATCATGATATGAGTCGTATCAACAACGCCACAACAGTTCGGAAAGCCCCGTTTCCTATGAAACTTGGATTTAATTTCTGTCATTTCTGCTTCAGTGGAAGGCCATTGCAGGTGGTGTAGTCCCCTTTCTTCCATGGCTTCCACAAAACGCCATGTCACTTGAGACACAGTCGAGTGGTTCACCCCAAATAAATCGCCAATTGTCACCAGCGAGTCACCAGAGCTCAGTCTTCTTAAGGCTACAGCCACTTGATCACACAAAGACAAGGGCTTACCATTTGCAAATACAAAATGTGCTGACTTAGCCTTCATATCTTCACTCACAAGTGAGCATATGTAGTCAAAGGTTTTCCTCGAAAGCTTAAAAATCGATTCAAACCTGTCTACACCCTTTGATGGAGACTCAACACCTGCAGACACGATGAGAAAGAGGAGGAATTTTACTCATCTGAATGTGGAGCATTTTGAATTTGAATGTTTTTATGGGAGTATTTTAGAACAATAAGCAAAAAATAATCTCAAATATTATGACAGCATAATCAAAGAAACAAATAATTCAACATGACTCATGGAAAGTATGTTTGACGCCAAGTTTGATCACTTCTCGACAAACCAAAATTATCACGGTGAACTGGTGAAGTCAATGCAAATACAGCCTAGCCCGTACCTACAACAAGGCCATTTACGTAGTACATACCAAACTTCTGAAAAATTTCTTTCAAGTTAAGAATAGTAGAGTTTTTGAACTTTAGGACTTACCTATTAATGAATATAAAACATGTACAAGTGACCAAGAAAATGTTGAATTTTCTGTCTACATTTTTTCTATTTTTATTCTATTAAGACAATTGATTCTCGATACCATTATGTGACTATGTTCATCCAAATTTTTAGTAGTTTTCAAACTCATCTGCCCTCAGATACCATTATGTTTGTTCACCTTGAAATATTCCAGTTCTTAATACACTATTAAACCAAGCAGAAGCAGTGTCTCTTTTTCCCTTTTTTTCTCAATGATTCCCTTAAACATTTTATTTCTAGTTATCAGACAACGTAACTGGACTGAACCATCAAAAAAATGGAAATCATTACCCTTGTAGAGCTTATCAAAAGAACTTAGTGGCTTATTATTACTAGCTTATTAAAAAAATGGAAATGAGGTGAAAGCATACAGTAGTGGAGGTTTAGAATGGTGAGCCAAAATAGTGCTTGATTTCTGCATTTTTACATATAAAACACACAGAGCTGACAGTATAATATACTATAGTTTAGAACGAGGTTCCTAACATACGAGATTAATCTATAAGCTAACTCAAATCACATTAAGAATAGATGCTTCAAGATCAGTTTTGCTACCTCTATGCACAAAGAATCTGCAACCCCCCTTAAATTTAATCAACAATTTTTGAGATAAGATCAGAAGGAACACACAAATGCTTTATAATATAGGTACATACAAAAATTAAGAAAAGAATTATTTCACAGTAACAAACTTCATATAATTCACTGCTTAAGCATAAATAAAAATATTGTTAATTTGACTCAAAAATCCTGCCCCATGACTGCATATCAAATTAAATCAAACAATACCTATAGGCATTCTTTTTGTCTGTTTTAAATTCATTATATCGCTGGGGCTGTATCGATCATCTGAATGATGGAGAAACTTCTAAGCATTTTATACCTAAATCTCTTTACAACCGGCTCCATCATTTTCATTTAGAGGCAGAATGCTAATAAATTCCCACATCATGTAATACTCAAACTAATTGTTATCTGCAATTCCAAACTCAGAAAATTGGGACCTGAACTTGTTAACTAAAATTTCTTGGAACATTAAACAAATTTCTTTAAAATTAAATTCAAACTGAAAATAAAAGATAACTACTTGGTCATTTATATAAAACCTGGACAGCAGAAGCGAAAGAAAAAAGAACGAAACCTTCACATTTCAGACACCTATCTGTAAAGAGTGTGATCTTCAAGCAATGATAGCAAGTTTGATCAATTGTAAAGTAAATGAAAAAAAAAACAGAAGTCAAAAGAAAGAAAAAAGGACTCACATCTTCAGAAAGACAAACTGTTATAGCTTGAGTTCTTGATTGAAAAATCTAATAAATTATTAAATATCCCGTTAAATACAAATGATATAAAAGCTGCAGGCATTGCCCAAGGACCTAGTTACTATTATTAACTTATTATCCTAGAGTTGTTTACATGGCTGTCAATGTTAAGCATAGCGTAATCTTATCCGTTCTGATGTTCAAAAAGGCCAAAAAAAACCAGAATGTTAGGTTAAGGGGCAGGTTCCAAGTCAGATTAGGGATCTTCCTTCAATGTGACTAAACTAAGTTGAATGAGAAATAAAACATAAACCCAATTTGAAATAGTAATAATCAATTTGAAACATCAACCATAAGCACATCAAATCAAGCATTAAAAGAACAAACACAGGCAACATAATATCAATGTTGAACAAAAGCTGCATATAACGCAGAAGCATAACATAAAGCAATTAGACAAACAAAGGAAAAAAAAATCATACAGTAAAGCAATCAAAATATGAAAGCAAGAAAGAAAAGAATTTACCATTAATTCTCTTGGAGAATTCATCCCACCAATCCAGAGGGCCTTCTTTCTCTGATGACCCGGAACCAGAAGCATTTTCTTCAGGCTTCTTGTCTGCCTTCTTTCTCCTTTTGACCCCTCTCACAGGACCCATCAACGCAACAAACACTAAATCGAATCAAAGCCCAGAAACCCACCTGCTCCAAACAACAAGAAGCACATAAACCCTGCAAGAATTCACAAGAAAAATCGATACCCATTTGCCATGATGCAAATAGTTGTTCACCAACAAACTGAGAGAGGCAGAGAGATCAACAGATATGAGGGGCAAAAGCAACTGGTCTCTGTGACATGCAAGAGAGTTTGCAAACAGAGATTGCTGGTTGCTGTCTGTCAATGGCTGTGTGTAACGTGAAAGAAAAACGAGAACTTTATGAAATAGAAGAAGCAGTAATATGTACGAAGAGGAGATAAAAATCTAAACTAGAGGTGGGTTGGTGTTTGTTTAAGACAATGCGGCAAAAACAAGTGAGAGAGACACAGACATTGCTGCCATGGATGAGACACATACAAATTAATAGAGGCAGTTGAGAGAGAAAGAGGGAGACAGAGAAAGAGGTGGGGTTTTGAAAGAGAGAGACTTACAGTGGTTTTGCTTAAATTGCTTGGAGACTCCCTCGAATTGCTTAAAAACCAGAAAGCAAATTTCTCATGCTTTTCGATTTATATGTGTCGGATGAACAAATTGAGGGTCAAGTTATAACGTGAATGACAAATATGCCCTTATCTCATAACCTTGGTCATTCCTAGAATGGTAGTAAAAGGACACTATTTTCTGTTATACATGGCAACTCCGAAAGGTGGATAATTTATACCCTCCCACCACTATGCCCTTTTTCTTCTTCTTCTTTTATTTTCCTTTTTATCTTTTCTCACTTCTTTTATTAGGAAAAAATAATGTAGTACAAAAATTGACCTAAATTATGAAAAGGAGATTCGAACTTGGATATCTATAAGAAGTATTCGGACTAGGCTCATAAGGATGCCAACGTTTGATTGATTGTGATGGCAAAATTTAATACTCTTCTTGATTTTATGTATTTGATGTTCAAAATAACTATCTTAATTTTGCATTATAGATTTTTACTTTTTATTTTTGAGATCGCGAACCTCTGCATTTGGACTCCACGTATTTTATCACATTTAATTAAATTTAAACCCTTATATTAATCCTACTCCATTTCATCAAGTTAAGAGTTCATATTTTTATTTATTTTTTTATTTTAAATTTCTCATTAAATTAACCTCAGTGAAATTAATTTCATTTTCTTATAAATTAAACAAGGTGAGATTCACCAAATTTCTAAATTCCTTTTCCAGCAGAATTTACGAAAGCAACTTTGAGAAAAATCGTAAGCAAATTTTTGTGCAAGGTAGACGGCGTAATCCAAATCAATTTCTGCTCCTTCATTCTCATCTTAGTATTCATCTTCTCAAGCAATAGCATAATTGTTGATTGGAATCTCTGGGTCTTGTTCCTCTCGGAGATCGTATTTGTCGTCTCGTTCATCGTCGATTGGCAGCTCTGCGACTTCATTCGCTTGCATATGCTCCTCGTCTTCGCAAATTTCGATGTAGGCAGGGGGAGGGGTAGGAGTAGGTAGTAGGGTCTGCCATGAGTGATCGTTTACTTTGGGAATTTGGTTTTCCCAAATCTTGTTCTTCCTTTTACATTCTATATATGTAGCTGGGACTTGTTCATTTACATTTATTTAATAGAAAAATAAAAAAATTACTTCTCAAATTAATTGAAAAGAAGAATGAATATAATCGTACAGTAGTGTAGTGTGGTTGTGTTGCTTTGTAGTATGTTGGTGTGGTTTCCCAGATGCTTGTAGCAGGGCTATTTATTTTCTGCTGTTAGTTCAGCCTTTTTTGGGTTTCCCAGTAGTATTATTGGTCCTTTATAAATTTTAGATTAAAGGAAAAAAAATGAATTATTTGAAGACTTTTGTACTATACGATGATTTTCCATTGAAGAGGAAGAATAAGACGGAGAAAGAGAAGTTGAAGAGGTCTCACATTTTTGTTGTAAACCCTAAGAATCTATCATTTTTATTCTTCAATCAATAAGAATATGAAGTTAATTAACTTAATATTACGATCCGTCCCGAATAATGAATTGGAAATTTAGAATTTACCTTAGAATCCGGTAAGTGTTGGGTTGGACTAGAAGGATTGGGTCACTACTGAAGGCCCAACGTAGTACGGTCTAGAGATTTACGAATTTAAACAGTGAAAATGACCGTTTTACCCTTGACCCATCGATGGGCCCGGTAATGAAAAATATGATATTGAGGGTTAGGAACCCTAGGAATAGTAAAATATTCCAGAACGAGTATAAACTACCACAATAGAACATCTCGAGGGTCGATTCCGAGATACTAGTTATGATATCGCATCGTGACTTAATGGTGGATATCGCTGCAAACGAAGAATGCGACGTTAAGATAATCGCGACAGAGTGACACGTAACCAAGGTGATATCACCGAAGAGCCATATCGGTTTAACACATGAGTCAGTATGGGTATGCTAAGGAGTCATAACGGTGTAGCGTACAAGTCAGTATGATGGTACTACGGTCGAGGTTTACCGGCCTAGTACATGAACCATGTATCGATGTCATGAGTCAGTGGTCGGTGTTGAGTCGTATGTTTATGTCGAGTCATGATATACCCATATGGTGGTCACTGGTGTAGTACATGTCTATAGCCACAGACCAGTCCTCCACGTGATCGTTTACCTGCACTCGCTCTATACTAGTTAAACAGCGCTAGTCCTATCCCCGAGCTCTTATGAGTCTATGTGGTCCCAGAGCTCCTAGGGGGACTCGTGGTGATGGTGCTTACACCCAGTCCTTCATGTGGTCGTAGTACGAGCGAAGACACCCAGTCCTATCACGTGCGGGTGACTCGTGCAACTACAGTGTCATTGGGATACCTAGTATGATGATTGGGTCATGATAACCGAGGGTATTGCCATCTTATATGATATGCTAGTCGAGGTAACATGCCGACTAATGTAATATGATAGCTGAGGGTATTGCCAACTTATATGATATGTCAGTCGAAGTAACATGCCGACTGATGTGATATGATAGCCGAGGGTATTGCCGACTTATATGATATGACAGTCGAGGTAACATGTCGACTGATGTGATATGATAGATGAGGGTATTATCGTCTTATGTGATATGATAGCAGAGGTAACATGCCGGGTTATGCGATATATGATAGCCGAGGTAACGTGTCGGCTTATGTGTTATGATAGTCGAGGTTATTACTGGCTGATATGTATTGACGACGATTGTCACGGGCTTGTTTAGCCTTTAAAATTACTCGTTATCTTGGTCAATGGGTTTGATGTGGGCGGTGACCCGGATAGACGAGCTTTGTTTGGTCGCACGAGCGTGACAGTGGATTTATTTGCCATCGTTTTATAGAGATGATGGTACAGATGTCTCACTTGCTGAAAATCGAAAGGTCGAAAGTGACCTTAGCCTCTAGGGTTTCATTTATGATTATCATGATAAATCCTAAGCTTCGCTGTGGTGGAGTTTGATTATTTGTAACGACCCGGACAAGAAATTAAATTAGTTTGAGAATTGGACAATTTTACCCTCAGTTTTGGATGGGTTCGGGAGTCACTTTTTGACTGGCAGTACTTTTGGGAATTTTTCTTGGGTTGTTGCGTAGGTCTCGAACTCACGAGTTCGTAGACAGGCGGCACGCGGAAAACGGAGACCCGATGAGTTCGTTACGGGTCTAGAAGCTTTAGGGGCAATTTGGTAATTTTGGAAAAATTGGAATTATATAGATGATATTTTTCTCTCTCCTCGGGAGATTGGCCGTGCAATCTCACTCCACCCGAAGACACCCCCGTGTGAACATCGAAGACCCATTTTCATCGGATGGGTTTCGATCTGATTCGAACAAAACCAAGGTCGGAAGGATCTTCCCCGCGACTCCACGAGTCTTTTGGTGTAATTATCGGAGTGGGAGCACCTCCGTGGGTGACGGACGGAGGAGGGAGGTGAACCGAACCTTCTCGGCCGTTTTCCGGCCAAACCAGGTACGATCTCGGAACTTTGACCTGTAATTTGGATTCCTGGTGAAAAGTAGATGAATTTACATGTGTAGATCGTGAAAAAAGGTTAAGAAATGAAGAAGTTAGAAAACCTTGAAGTTCGGCCGAAAATGGGGGATTCCGGCGAACCAGATGGCGGCGGAGGTGGCGGTCCGGTCATCTTCTCCGGCCAGCCTCCGGCGACGGCGAGGGCCGTCCGGTCGTCTACTCCGGCGAGTCACCGGTAACCGGTCGAGTCGAGTGAACCGGTCGAGTCAAGTGAACCGGTCGAGTTGGACCGGGTCAGGTCGAGCCGGACCGGGTTGGACCGGTCCAGGGGGCGTGAACACTGTAGCAGGCGCGTGACCGGCGCGTGGCAGCGCGTGTGCGTGTGTTCTGACTTTCCGGTGGCGCGTGGCGGCGCGTGGGACTGTTCCCGAAGTCACGGCGGCGCGTGACTGAGGTTTTGGGACGTTCCGGATCAGATTTTGTTGGTTTCGAGGCCATAGGAGTTCATTTAGAGCTCGGTTGGGCAATCCCAGCGGTAAGGATTGACCGTGGAGAGGGTTTTGAGTTTGGAAAGTCAAGGTAGTTGGGTCATTATGGTATAGATGTTCTGAGGCTAGAGCATACATGAATTTTGGGTTGAATGGTGATGGTAAGAGGACTTTGATTTATAAATTGTAATGTATGTATAAATATCTTCGATTTCATCACTGTTGTGTATGGTTGTATTTATAAATTGTGATGCATGTATTAATATCCTCGATTTAATTACTGTTGTGTATGGTGGTAATTATAAATTGTAACGCATGTATTAATATCCTCGATTTAAAAATGTTGTGTATGGGTACAATGATGGCTGGATAATTGTTGTTCCAATATTTCAGTGGAAGTGCGTTGCGAGAAACGATATGATTGTTGGATTCGGTTTTGATAGTGTTTGGACGTGGTAATTATTTGGGTACATGATTTTGAGTTGAAACCGTACTCGTGATAAATGATAAACAAAATATATACTTGATTTTGGATATAAAACAGATTTGATGGGGCCTAGGAGCCGGGCCTTGGTTCCGTGTTGGCGGACTCCCGGTGAACCCCCAATATAAACAAAACCGATTTGAAGGGGCCTAGGAGCCGAGCCTTGGTTCCGTGTTGGCGGACTCCCGGTGAACCCCCAATATAAACAAAATCGATTTGAGGGGGCCTAGGATCCGGGCCTTGGTTCCGTGTTGGCGGACTCCCGGTGAACCCCCAATATAAAAGGTGATTTTACAGAGATTGTGGTCGAGTCCAAGTAGTACATATTCTAGCACACCCCAAGGGATACCCTGGTGGCTAGGGATATGATATGATAGTCGAGAGATATGCCGACTGATATAATATGATAGTCGAGAGATATGCCGACTGATATGGTATGCCAGTCGAGAGATATGCCGGCTGATGAGATATCATAGTACAGTGAGTTGTGATACTGGACTAGCACACCCCAAGGGATACCCTGGTGGCTAGGGATATGATAATCGAGAGATATGCCGACTGATGTGATATGATAGCCGAATGTTATACCGGCTGATGATACGATATGATAGCCGAGGATATTTCCGGCTCTAATATGAACCAGACGGCAATTATCATGGGCTTAATCAACCTATGGAAATATTTCGTTATCCGGGTCTGTGGGTTGGTGTGGGCGGTGACCCAGAGGGACGAATTATTATTGGTTCACTAGTATCTGACTAGTTTGTTGTCTTGTAGTTTTCCAGTAGAGATGTCAGCAATGTCTGGCTACTGACATTTGATATCAGAAAGTATTTCTATTTGAACCACCACTATTCCGAGGTTTTGGGTTTGACCGGTATTTTTATCCTGCGTCTGACAGTAGGAGTGATCAGTAAGTATGGAGATTCTGTTGGGAACCATGTAAAGTTTAACAAAAATTATTTAAGAATAAAGGGTATTTCTGGTACTTAAATTTTGAGGTAAAAGAGCTGTCAGACGGGATAAGGGTTCTTTCCGGGTTTCGAGGAAAAATTCGAGAAGGGTCCTTACATTATTGGCTTTCGTCACCGAGACTTAGCGTCCAGGTGTCGGCCAACACCCGAGATTGCCGGTATCTAGGTGGATATTCGAGGTTAGGGTGTAACACTTAACTTCGGTTAATTTAATGGGAATCTGGAAAAAAAATACTAACTCCTAACTTGATGAGTTGTAATGTTTTAAACGCTTGGATTAATATAAAGGTCTAAATTTAATGAAATGCGGCGAAATACGTGGAGTTTAAATGCAAAGGCTCGCGGTCCTTACTTTTGGTAGGTACACGTTTAACTCGCACCCAGATTTCCTTCCTATTTGTCGCTCATGCAATATCTAGTCATCTGACTAATGTAGCCTACGTGAGATCTACATTGAATGGACGCTAATATCTGTCTCTCTCGTGTGTATTTTCTTCCATCTGTCGCTTATACTATTTTGAGTTGTTTCTTTTGAAATAAGTGATATTAAGAGATATGAGATTACAACAACATGTAGGAATGAATGCTTTAACAACTTGAAGTCTTGAACTATCAACCTTTTAATTCTTAGTCACTTCTTAAAGCAAAACCTGATATATATATATATGGTAAATCTATGTATAAGGTAAATTTTATCGGATGTTGCCAAAGGGACAATGTAAATCGGTGTTTATTGTGTTATGACTTATGAGGAGAAATTTCAAAAAAAAAAAAAAATGAATTGTAGTCAATGGATTCAATAATAAAACAATAATTGAACCCTATTTATTATCCGACCCTAATTACAAATTATTTTATTACCTCATTAGATGGTATTCTAAACGTACGTAAAGCACTTGCTACGTGATTTATGGTCAGTAACAAAAATTCATAATAGGTAGGATCTTGCCCTTCGGAACTAAGTCTTAGTCAACCAACTATTTTAATACCCTAATTAGTTATAAGCCCATACTATTAGGCTCCGCGGTAACAAAAATTCCAACAAAGAGTGTATATGCCCTTGTTTTTTCACTTTACTTGGATTGTTTTTTTTCTTTACCACCCCTAATTACTAGTAATTGGGATTATATATAAGACTCGTATATTGTTTAAGATTGAATTATATTAATTCAGATAAATAATAAAATTCAAGGTATAAAAATAGTAGATATAGGTATCAAATGGATCGTGTTGTGTCAATTTGGCTTATTTAAAATGGGCACATTCATATTTCGTAGTGTGTTTGCGCCAAATTGTCGACCCATTTAATAATCGTCTCGTGCTCGTGTCAGTTCATGATATTAAAATCTAAGCTTCACTAAACCCACAACAATGAGTTGTCTGAGCTTTGTGCCGTGCCTTAAATGAGCCGATATTAGGGGCCTAATTTGTTTATAATTTATATGGTTAGAATATATATATATATATAAGCTATTCGAAATTTGGAAATTGAAATTTATTGTATAAAGGACTATAAAATTAGGAAAAATAATATGTTGTATTTATGTTGTGTCAATATCGTGCTTAGTTCATTTCATATTCGTATCATGCCGTACTTAATAGACTAAAAACTAAAGTCCAACTCAATCCATATATTTGATCTTGTACTGCCGGGCCTCGATTCATATAGCGCCATGTTTTAATCGTGTCAGACGCGTACAAGTCCGGTCAGTTTAACTCTTCTAAAAAGGAAGCTCCTTTCGATGAGGGGATGTAGTTCGTTCGAGTTATGAATTGGTGTGAAGTGTGAATTGTGAGAGAAGGTTTATTATGTATGATGCCAGCAAATATGAATTATTTTCCATCTGAAATGAATATGGTCTTCCCAAGTCAGTACCTCTAGCTGACATACTACCATATATCAGTAATATAAATTGTCATTTACACAACTGCTTTGTATATCAAAGGGTGATGCTATATTAAAGACATGATAACAAGGGTTTAAATCGAGGGATTTACTTAATAACTCTCAAACTCATCAAACGACTTAAATTGAAAGTTTGGTTCATGATGAAATTAAGTTGAAATTACTTGAATCAATCTACACGTGATAGCACCTCCACGACACCATCAGTGCCCACACCAAATTTCCTCTTCTCTTTATTTCTCACTTTGCGAGTTGCTGCAAAGGGTTAAGGTTAGTTGGGGTTCATTTTAATCAAAATTTCCCTATAGATTATTTGTTTATACCATTCCGACCGACCACCAGTACCAGCACATACTTGCCGATCGACTAGCCCAATTCCGGTCAGCCCCCAGGGACCAGTCATCTCAAATCATGTCTGTCACCTAGACCTTTGCGGTATGGTCGGTACACCTTGGTCGTCACATTCTTTCCCACACTGGAACAACACTGCCATGACGCACAAACGAACCGCCACTCGTTTAGCATCCTAGATCTTCAGGACACGTGTCAGCATCCTGAAGGTAATTTGGGAATCATACCATTAGGATTCCAACCACCGCATTCATTACTATTATAATTACGAGGCACACCCCCCCCCCCCCCCCAAGAAAAAGTAACAACTATTCACTTGCCCTTATGCTGCCTAGTTCATGATTGATCTCCCACTAACTTACAAACTTCAGCATTGGAGTCTACTAGGCCGGCACCCCACCGGTGTCAAGTACTCTTCTTGTTGTCCCGCATGTCTCCGGACGGACGAGAAGAAGACATACCAACAGTCGACAAAGACTATCTTCCGTTAGGTCCATTTTTGGATCAAACACAATTAATCAAGTTCGGTGGATAAATTTTAAAACTAATAAATGAATCTCCCAATTTAAAATTTATTATTTTTAATAGAGATAACATCACAATGTAAGAAAATAGCTGTGAGGTTTTGTTTTTACCGTAATTTTCAAAGAAATAAATAATACTCTTACGTATGTTGGAACTTGGACGTATGTGCAAAAGACTTACATGGGCTGTGATTCAAAACTTGTTGCAAAATCTTGTAATTTCCCTGGAGTTGGATCAGCGAACAAAATCAATTGGATCAATCATACAACTAGCCCACACCCTTTTGCCTTGGCGCGTGTTGTGGCTGTGTCGGCTGCCAGTGAAGCCGAAAGAACTTAAGACCCGTTCCACGCATCAACCAGCTCTTTTTTATGGCCCAATTTTGTAGGGTTTCTTCAATTTCAGTCCATTCGGTAATTATTTCATTTTAGACAGAAAAAAAGGGAGATGCACAACGATAAGAAGGTGGTTTGAGGTGGGAGAAAGGCTACATAAAATCATATCAGAAATTATTTGTTTTCAAAATTTTGTTTCACGAATTCTCTTTTTGCAATCTCCTTGGTATCTATTTTGTATTTCCTCTCAAATTCTGATATAAAATAATACGACGAGATTAGCAAACGAGTCTTGAGAAAAGTCATCATAGAGAAACTTGATGACTAATAAATCATTGGGTTAATAACACTTTGCCTACTCTCTCCCATGGTGCAACACCCATATCAAAGTTCTTTTTTTAGTTTTGTAAGAAATATTATCAAAGAGGTACGGAGGACTTTTTTATTTTGTAATTGAATGACTTATAATTGTAAGAAGAAAGAACATAATACACTATAATGAACGTAAGTGATACAGGAGCGTCTCACAAATCAATCAATGTATCAAGACACCAGAAAAGTAACAAAGGTCCAAAATAATATCATCAGAGATTTTGTCCGTTAACGACAAATATCTTCACAAATTATCTATTAACTGTTCATTAATCACTTTAACTAGAACCCTAATTTAATTGGGTATGCCCAAACAGCCTTGGAGATGCTCAGCATCAATAAGTTTGGGGAAACTCCATTGGAAATCATATAAAACGTTACATTACTATAATTTCATTTAAATTATAAAAAAAAAGGTACACATTGGAGTGTATAAAAAAAAAACATATTTACTCTTACTACTATTTTTGAATAAGTCTAGATTTCTACATCATTCTTACGCCGAGCCCAAGAAGTTGATTGCTTCTTCTCGTTGTCAATGTCGAATTATAAAATGACACCGAAAATGTGCAAATTTTTGTAAAGTTTCTTGGAGCAACAACCATTTACCCTCCCCGATCTCTAAAACCATGCCTCTCACTCACGTGGGTGCTTCATTCTATTTCCCTCCTTCCAATGCCAAAAAGCCTTGAATTTGAGCACCCTTCACCGAATTGAAGGAACAAATTCAGCCCCCCAACAACACACCAAGCCTCAAAATAGAACACATAATACCACCCATGCTTCTTTCTTTTTCTTTTCCACCTCAATTCTTGTGCCGATTGTGCCGTGACTTGCAATGTGCTACCTAAACTAAACATGCCTTATGCCTATTCTAATTCCAAGCTATGTCGGTGAGCAATTTCTAACCTCCGATAAAATCTGAGTGTCTCATGAATCAATTGTCAGAAGAAGCGTGAGCAACTGACCTCCGCAACTCCTCATTGATGTCTTTTGCTCCCAGATCCATGATCGTTACTACTAAGGCTACTACTAGAGGTGGAGGCGGTTTGGTTGCTTTCCTTCCTGGTGGTCATGGCCTTAGGTTTCCTGGGTATGCATTTTGCTCTCACTCCACCTTTCTCTGTTTCCTCCAACTGCAACTGTGCACTTCTGCAAAATCAAAAATCAAAACCCACATTTTAAATTAATTAAAACATTCATATTAGAATGTGAATATGAATTATTATATCTGGTTACATAAATATTGAATAATTACATAAAAGAAGTCAACTCCAACACATTAAACAACCCTTAATTTGACACTGATGTATGAAAAGCATGTTCACGTGAAGAAATCACGGAGTTTGCTTAGAAAGTAAAAAAAAAAAAAAACTCTTCACGGAGTGGAATTTGAGTTCCAATTTTGTCTCTACTGAATATTTATAGAATTAAAACTCTAAATTTGCAACTGTAATCTGCATGATGAATTATGGGGGCCCACAATTCCCAGATTTAACCAAATGTAAATGATCATTTCATTTGGACGATGGGATATTATTCAACTACATCACAATTAGAGTGTGTTGTCATCAAGATAGACTATGAGTCTACGAATCTATCTGCAGAGCAAAGAGGGTACCAAGCCAGCTAGCTGTGCCAAACGACGCCGTACGAATCTTTTACCAAATCGAAAACAGACCAAATGGGCAATCAGAGAATCAAAACTTACTCTGACTAGAATCCCCAGAAAGCCAGGGAAAGAAACAAAATGACGTACATTCCTTTATTGAAACAGAAGCACTTTCTAAGTGAAACTTCAAATCAACTTGTTTTACCACATTACATTACCTATCACTATAGATTCGATACTAGTAGGTTCAAATTTGGTGGAATCAGAGTGAAGAACGTAAATTTTGGACACAAAATATTAATTTTTTAAAAAATAATGTAGAGTTATATTTTAACATCTTTAGCAGTTGCAGACTATTATATATTTCGTTTAATATTTTTTAATTTTTTATTATATCTTTTAATTTAATTATTTAATAAATACATTAAAATCACATCTTAATTAATTTTCGTATATACAACTAAATAAAAATATTTCATATAAGAATTTTTTTGTCACATGTCACCTCGTGAAATTGGGATTTTTTTGTCATTTATTTTAGAATTCGGATTTTTTGAGTCGTTTGTTTGTATTTTTATTTTTTTGAGTTTTGTGTTTGTATTTTTATTTTTTCGAGTCTTATGTTTATATTTGTTTTGGTATTTAATGTATCGTTTATTGTAATAAATGAATTTTAAGTTTGACAGTATTTAAATATTATTATTAAAATTAATTACGTACTTAAAATTAATAGAAAATTATTTATTTTATTAATTTAATAATAAAAGAATCCGTTTAGGGGGGTGGGGGCTTTTGACAATGGCTTTGCCATTTCGTATGCAGCAGAGAAGCTGCAAGAGAGAGAAAGAACAAATTAAAAAAAACAAAGGTGTCTGTAGGAATTTTGTTTTAGGATAGCCCCAAGGCCTGTCAAATATAGCTGATCTTTTAGGTCAATGATCAATTTGACCTTTTTGTTTAAATTTAGGATATTTGTTGAAGATGAATTTTGACCTAAAATTACTAAATTTTACTTTTAGTCCACATTTAGACCACTGTTAAAAATGATCTTATAAAGATACAAGGGGACTTGGGTTTATGTGAGACGGCCGGACCATCCACTTGACCCGACTGCCCTCAATAAGACTTATTTCATCCTACGTGACTCAAAACCAATTAACACAACCAATGTATATGTGCTAATCCACTTAATCACTACACTATTAGGAAATAATCCATTTCTTTCCGAGGTTTGCTAATCATATTTGCTTTTCAATTTGCCACAATTATTATGTACAACTTTTCACAAATAATTTGTAAGCATTTAAAAGTTGATTATAATAATGAGACCCGACTACATTCCAAGGAGAAAGTTATATATGACAATTGACAATCATATACAATTTCACAATGATGCATGAGACGTACTTGTATATTTCTCCCATGTTCTAATACTTCTTTTTTGGTCTAGTCATTTCTCACATTCTAATACTTGTCGTGTCACCTCTTTTGATACATAAATTTCATAAATATATATAGTTTGACACATACCATTTTAGTGCTAGTAAGAACCAATTATGAAGGCAGACATTTTGAGAATTACATATTTGTGATATATACATTTTTGTCACATTTTAATTATGTATTAAATGCTACCCTGTACTTACGGTTTTGAAAAAGTACGGCCTACAATTAAATTGCAACAACCAACCACACAAAAATTAAAAGCTGAAATGAAAGAAACTTACCGATCTGCATTGTAAGAAGACGACCTCTTCAAAGATGGAACCGCCTCCTTCTTGGTCTCAATTAAGCTCCCGCTAAAATACTCCTTATCTTCCAAATTTACCCCCGCCAAATTTGAAATTACCGTTTCGGTTCCAGCCTGATTCCCCGCTCTGCCAGGCAGCCTGGACTTGTAATGCCCAATCAGCGAGAAACCCTGCTCCCTCACCGCCGTGGACCCACAGTCCCTGAACGAGATCGAACCGCACGACAGCAACTGCATCAGGACCGTCGACGCCTTCATTTTGCCACCTGGACAAATCTCGGGAGTCGGATTCAAACCCTCCCCGCTCGCCCCGTTCGTGCAGATCACCAGCCGCCCATCGGCCTTCATCAGCGACTCGAGCGTTTCGGGGCTCGAATCCGACTGGGGAGGCGAAATCTCGTCGCGGCTCAGCTCCGTACTTTGATTCTGAAACGCCTCCCGCTGACTCTCACCTTGACTTTGACCTCTCTCCTCCTTTTCCTCTCGAAAGACGCGTCGACGGTGCCGCTTGTCATCCGTCTGAGTCGACGCATCGGCGGCGGCTTTTCCGGCGGACTCACCGACTGACTCTGTCTTGTACACTTTGTACTCATTCAAGTCAATGGAGGCCCAGGACTGATTTCTCCGGCGCACGATCAACGGAGAGTCGAAATCGTCGCCGGACTTTATCGCCTCCGGTGGGGGTCTCAGAGACCTGGACGACGCCGTTTGCAGAACCAGAGAGTTCAGAGGCGGGTCGGGAAGCTCCGAGCCTTTGAGAACGTACTCGTGGCCGTGCGACGGGTGTATGAAATCATCCTCCGACAAATCATGCCAGACGAAGCCAGTTTTGTAGCTCCTGAAATTTCAATTCCAAGCTAGTAAAAAATCAAACGGTTAAAACAATTTAGTAACCAGATCGGACGGCAGCGAGGTCGTACCGTTTAGAAGACCAGGAGTAGAGAGAAGCCATGCCTTTGCCACGTAGCAAGTTGAGACGGTTAATGATATCTGAGGAAAAGAAGCACACAAATTGATGTGATTTCATTTGGTTGAGGGAATGTTTGGTTGCCGAGAAAATTATAAAAATTCGAAAATGGTGAATTGATTAAGTTTACCTCTGAGAAAGAGACCGCGGGGGGAAGAGAGAGGGACTTCCATGAAGTGAGGGTGCTCGAGCTGGCCGTTTCTGGAGAGATAGTAAACGACGGGGACTTTTCGGGGAGTGGTGATGGCGAGGTTGGGCTGGTCGGTGCTGGTCCGGTCAGGGCTGGTATCTGTGTCGCGCCATTTGCTGGGGATTTGAAGGTGGGAGGTTCGGCCTCTGGAAGCGACAGCCATGAGGTCTCTGTTAAAACAGAGAGTCGGTGAAGACTTAATCAAGTGTTTGGTCAGTGAGAAAATGATGTAGCGAGAAAGTGCGGGAAAATGTGAGTAATTGGGAGAGAAAGGGAGAAAGGGAATGGGAGGGGGTTATATATGGAGAAAAGAGAGGGGTGGGGAATGTGAATGGGGAAAATTGGAGATGTTTTGGAGGGGAGGTGGATTCAAAATAGGGATGCGGCAGACAAGGACTAGCAAACAAATAATGGCCGTTTAGATTTCAGAAACCTTTGCCTTTGGCAACAAGATGAAAATATAATTTTTCACGAAAATATCGTTTTTCACGAAATTATCGATAGTTAAATTTATCGAAATATTGACGGATATTTAAATATTGATATTCATATCGTTTACGCTTAACAAAAAAATGTTAAAAATTTAATTAAAATTTTGAAAATTTTGAATGATATTTTGGGAAAAACTTAAACATCTAATAATACTTATATAAGACTAATATATATATCATGGAAATTGGTGAAAGATTTTTCTTCCCCACTTTTTTTATGTCGAAACACTTAAATATTGGTATATCCAAAGAAATATCGTGGATATTTATTTTCCCCAATTTTTATGTCGAGACTCCTAAATACGGATATATAGACCAAAATATGATGGATATTGCGGATTTTTCATCCATCACATATCACATCTTCAGTGTAAAATTCTATTTTTTTTATTTTTTAGGTCCGCAGAGAAATGTCGTTGGAAAATTGCAAGAGGAAAAAATAATAATTATCACCTCAAGCCTTATAGGTGTGTACTTGGATGATCAGCAAATAAAAAATAAATTCTTATCAATTATTGGATTTTGAAGTAGTATTGTGAAGAAAACTTCAATTTCACTATTTTTGTGGTTGTAGGGTTAACTTGTGTGAAATCTTTTTTTCTTTTTATATAAATGATAATAATCTACTTTTTATCCAACATAAGTTATTAATTAAAAGGAAGAATTCGATTTATAATATCCCATTGAGTATGAGAATCAAAATACACTGATAAAATCGGCATAAGAATCAAAATATTTTATTTTAAAGAAAAACAAAAAGATGGCAAACCCCTAATTATCCAACCACATTATTTCATGTGACATTGCGTCAATGTCTCGTCATATGCTTTTGCAAGAGCAACAATGTACCATATTATTCCACCATCATTTCGTTTGAACAATTCTAGGTTAAAAGTCTTAATCAAAACTATTAAATTCAAGGAACAATATGCAACCCATCCAATCTTATGAAAGCTCAAGCCATCATTTTTCAAGAATTTTCTTTCCTTGACAAGTCTATTTGCAATGCATTTTTTTATTAAAGTTCAATTTATTCATAACATTTATGGATAATATAATTTTACGTATTATAATTAAATTAATATAGTTAAATTATTATATTTATAGATATTTTTGACATGTTCCATATCTAGATTATAACAATAAAAAATATTTCAAAAAAATATTATAACAATAAAAAGTAAATGGCATATGCATATATAATATACAATATAAATAGAGTAAAATATTAAATCACGATCATTTAATCTGACTAATCACTTTCTTGCCATTAATAGTACGGTCTAGTCCTATTTTTTTTAAGTGTATAAAAATTACATTTATTGTATTTTATTTGAGCATGAAAGTGAAGCTAAATGGCTACGTTGTCCATAAATTCAGCTGCACAGTTGTTTTGTATGGGCTACTTAGATGATATGTCATCAATTAATGAGATGTATTATTGAAATTATTACCGATGAATCCGATGAAACGATTTAAAAAATTCTGAATAATTAAATATAAAATTTAAGAATCAAAATACAATCATAAAATTTGATATTAAACATAAGATAATAAAATACCATAATAATAAAATGTAACCTACTCGATAAAAAATTCTGTCAACACGTTTGTTGGGCTCTTGGTCTAAATATTCGATCAAAACCTTTCGCGCAAAATTCGAACACACCAGATGAGTTGACTAATTCTTCTTTGTTTAATTGGTCACTTGGACCACCTAACTTTGACCTCCGAGCCTTAATTGTGTTTTCAACTGCCTTTCCGCTGCTTTGAAAAGTAACAAGAAAACAAGTGGACCCAATCCGACGTGGCGCCTTTTCCTGAACCCAAATCGTTGACAAATATCCTAGAATTAGTAATAATTTCTTTACTTTACATCACATCGCATATGATGAACTATGAAGGTGATCCATACCCATGAATCATGACGGATTGGACAACTCCGATTAGTAGTTTCAGTACACGTGGACGGCCTAGATCAAAAGAGGTGCATTAGTGAAGTACCCAGAAGATCTGAGAGTAGATGCAGTGAAATCTTTAGGCAGGGGTGTCTTGCAGTCCTTGTTATCCTCCCTTGAACTCCTCATGTACACGGGAACGCCGACGTACCCGGTGCACAGAGTACGTCCTTTGCATCTGACACAAATGTAAGTCAGTATTCTTCAATTATTTAAATATCAAAAGATAAAAGAGAGTTTATGCAAAATAGTAAAACAAAGAAAAATTCCAACAAACAACTCTTTCTTCTCCAAATTTTAATCCCAACCATGTCTCTAGACAAAATAATATCAAATTAATAATCACTTGGGTGGAATTATTGACCCGATTCAATAAACGAATCGAAATTCACCCGAATTTTATTAGGATCGATCCACACGATTAAAATTTGGACAATATTTGGGTATTTACTATTAAGGATAAGATACCCTTATTTTTTAATTTTGACCAATAACATTACACCACTTGTATAATTTTTTATTCAAATTAATTATGTCATGCATTTAATTCTAATATTTATTACAAAATATGGACACGTATCATCAATTAAATTGAGGTAAGGATGAGATTCATCCTTACTAGTAAGGACCTAGGTATTGCCCTTAAAATTTTGGCTCATTTTCCGGTCAATATGTTATGACACATTTAATAAATGCATGAATTTCGGGTCAACATCTTAACCCTTATAATAACCTATTAATCTGTTTAATAAACGTGTCAATTACTATTCCATATATCTATCAATTTACTTACTCATATACATATTAATAGGTTAAACAAGTCTAGAGCCATTCCAAATATTTGAAGGTCTAGGATAAGAATATAAAATGTGTCATTAATTCAATATAAAATTCAAAATTGATCACTAATTCAAAATTTTCGAGACTAGATCTCTGACTTTGTGACTGAGATTGGGAGTGAGATTGCAAAAATATTAGAATAAACATACTAATTTATAGAATCATAAATTACAAAAAGTAAATAAATTGTAACCGTTGTTCCAAAGCTATTCGTTGGATACAAAAATTAAAGTTAAATTTAGTTTATTTGGAAAAAACCCTAGTCTAAGTTTTATCTCCTCTCAGTCCAAAAGAAAAAGCAAACTAATGAAGAGGAGATTTTTCTCTTTTTCTTTTGGATTAGTAATAAGAGTCTCGTGCTCAAATTTCAATTTTTCATCATGTTATTTTGCTATTTTTTCAATCATCCATCTTTAACCAAAATCTTCCTTAAAAAAATTCTTCTTTTTTCCTAAATTTTGTTATACATTACTGTTTGAGGAGTTTGCTGCAATCTCCCATTGATTTTGGTCACAGTAGTTAGATTAGGATTTTTTTATCATTTATTCACTTTATGCTCAATTTGATCGCTGGAGATCAAACTTTCCTCAGATCCGGCATGCTCTGCATGTTCTTCAAGACAATATGTAATGGGCTTGACGACGGTGACTGCTTTTTTTAGTGGAGGTTCTTTGTTTATGGTTATAGGCTCTGTTAGAGTTTTGGTTGTTTTAAGCTTTGTGGACTTAATTGTAATTTTGCAGAATTTCAATGATGTGGATTTGTTAGCTGTTAATGTAGCTTTGTCCGCGTTAGTATTGCCGTATTGGTTTGTGGGTCTTGCTATCATAGTTTGATTTTGATGGTTTGGTTGTACCCGTTCTTTATGATATATAATGATATCATTCTTGATTAAAAAAAAAATTATTCACTAGAATTCTTGGAACTCCTTCAATCTTCATCATGAAAGATGCAAATCATAACATAGAGACTCATTTGAAATTCTTATCGTTGATGAATTAATGTTTTCTTGCTTCTTGCCTCTTTTTTCTCGATGTAACCATCTTCGGAACTCGCATCTTTGCTTTGCTTTTTTTTTTGGTGGAATTCTAATGGGTGAAATAATTAATTATAGGCTATAATTAATTATAAAGGCCTTTGGTTTCTTCGCCTGCGGTAGATTTTCTTTAATTACATTTTTTTTTAATATATGATATATTAATAATTTTGGGCTTTATATTGTTTTGGGCCCAGGACTTGCACTTGCGCCCCTTTAGGTCTCCTTAATGTTCGGGTCTGAACAAGTCATAGGTTAATCGGATTTGAACACAATCGGTTTATTAAATGGATTACACGGCTTACCTAGTTCATTAACAAGTCGGGTTAAAATTGACCATCCTTGACACAATTATTAACGGGTCGAATTCAAATTGGGCATATTAAGATTAAACAGAGTTCATAACATGATATGAACCCGATACGACCCGACCCTTTACCAACCTTACTCAAGCGCATCTCAAAACTCTAGGATCAAAATTTTAAGCCATACGCTTTTCCTTCACTGACATTACCCAAATACCTCTCCCACTATATAAACCTTTCTAAAACCTCAAATCTAAACTTTTCTGAAAATTAACGTGTAATTTTCTCCTAATCATGGTGATTTATTTGAATTTTGCGTATAAGTTTTTTTTATTTGTGGGTTTCAATATGGTTTTGCTTAGAGATAAATAGAATGGGTGGTTGTTGTTAGTCCCATTAATCGGCAAATTAGTCCAAAGTTTCATACTACACGTAATTTGCATGGGATTAGATTTAGAGAAGCATTGGCACGTGGGAAAGCACGTGGTTTCATGCATTAGGCACAATTCAGCCGACTTCATTGTCTGGTCTCCACCGTCTCAAATCCTCTGCCCTTTTCAATGAATGAAACATAAATAACCAAGATATCACTTTTTTATGCCAAATAAATAAATAATTGCATGGAGGACCGACGACTCAAAATTCAAATGTTTGTTGTTTTTGGACAAAAGGCACACAAATGCCATCTGGTATTTTGTTCTCGTCAATAATTCATCTAGTTACTAGAACATTTTATTTACCTACATGCAAATTTTACTCAGCACTATGAAATATATATATATATATATATATTTTAAATATCACAAGCGCAACGCACGTATAAAAAATATAATATATTGTAAGCTAAACTATTTTTCAATATCAACTCATATCAAGATTATTTTTTTAAAAATTAAACTGAATTATAGATAATATTTTCACTTAAATATATAAAGCAAATGATTGGTTTTATTAATCTTTAAAACCCCTATGATGAACTATCTATATAGTTTATATATATACGAACGACAAAATGATACGACATCGATTATTCTAATTATGACATGTGTGTATAAGAAAAATTCGTTAACTCAATAAATAAAAAATGTTGAACAAGGAGGTTGGCCTGATTAGAAACAAAAGTATTTCATTCATAAAAATTGAATCTAAAAACCTTTTAATTACAAAATGTATCACCAATAATACTGGCACCTCTTCTTTTTGGCATTTTGTACTGCATGAATTGTTTACGCTAACAACTGCACTAAAACCATTTAGTGATAGAGCATTTTCACATGTAATCTACACAGATGACAAATGCCAACACTAAAATGGCAGAAAAATATACAAAATTTGGATCTTCTTCTCTGTCTTCAATCTAATTTTCAGTTTGCAGTTTGCATCATTCATTTGGGGGTGAAAAGCTCTTCCTCAATTTATTGACTTTCAGCTTACATCTCAGAAGGAATCTGCCACGTGGAGAGATGTCATCCCTCTCCGTATTACCATGTAGTAATTGGAATCGCTAAAATATCACATAAAAATCATTTTTGTAAAAAAATCAAGCAAATTGGTGATTGTTTCGTTCTTCATATATCATTTAGATTGATAATTCACTTTAAATATTTTAACTGTTACCAAAACTAGTGATTTTTTTGGTGGTACGGACTACCAAACAATCTCTAATTTGGTCTATATTTTGTACAAATGATCTTTACATTATATTTTTAACTAACTTGCTACACCCTCTCACACGTGTGTTAATTTTTAATTTATTTTTAAAAATTTATGCACAATTAAGTTGACGCGTGTGTTACTATTTGTGGTGTTTTTAATTTTTTTTAATAAATTGAAATAAGAAACAAATTTAAAAAAAATATTAACAAGGGATAGAGTAACTACCCGCTCCCTCCGTACAAGGGCGGAGGAGCACATGGACTGGGGTGTGCTACAGGACACCCTAGTGTTTTAGGTTGAAAAAAATGAGGTATTTTACATCAATATATAATTAATAAATAAAAAAATTAGTCCAGACCAAAATATTAACTAGTCATAGGAATAAAAAATAAGATTCCTACCCTAATATAATTCATTTATGAAGACAACTAGTGTTTTTTTTTTCACGTATGCTAATATTTGGAGGATAGTAAAGGTTTTATTTTTTATTTGTTAATATTATTTTAATCTCATATTTCTTAATTTTCTTCTAATTCTAACTATTCTATTGCTTCTATTTTCTCTTTTATTATTATTGCAGGTAAAACATTAGAATTGAAAGAATAGTGGCTAATTGGCTATAATTTCAATAAAGGCTTATATCTAGACAATGTTGTTCTTCTTAATTATAACCTAGTAGCTTTTTTAAAAAAAGAAATAGAAAAAATAACCTAGTAGTTAGGTCTAAATGCAATTATTTTGACTAAAAAAAATGTTAGCCCAGGGCTACATCTACTCCTGGCTCCGTCATTGCTTCGGTACATATATATATATATACTCTTAACTTCATAATAATACAAATGACCCAATAGTTCTCATTATCAGATTTGCGTACTAATGAAACATAGTGCAAATGATAAAATCCACCCTCAAATGTTTGCTTCAAAGAATATTTCTCATCTCTTATATTTGGTCAGCTCATTACTTGACTTAAGAATCAAGAAAGAAAAACTTCCTACACTATAAAACAGAGCCAAAACCTAAGAAATCTGAGAAATTCCATTTTCCATCACAATACTTTGAATGGAGAACAAAGGCAACGACAAAATACGTTAATTACAAGCTCAGGCTATTAAATTATAGTCATGAAAAATTAAATGGGCCGGGCCAATGAAGGGTTTCCTATATATAGAATTCCTTTTGTTGATTGGGCCTATTAATTAGACGGATGGGCTCCCAAAACCGAAGAGTGAGTCCAAATTTGGAACAACATCAGATTTCATAATGCCCTATTTTGAAGAAGGATATTTGGGATGGGAGACAAATTTGAGATTTCCAAATTGAAAAACAGATCAAATAGAACTTATCGATTTAATTTAGGTGTAATATTAGGGATACTAAATTTGTGCACTAATTGAATCTCAAATGACATAACACATGTCACATCACCAATTTTTTAATTAATAATTTAATTACATCTCTAAATTCCTAATATCATTTTATCAAACAAAAATTAATAAGTTTTTCTAAATGTATTTATTCGAAGATAATTAATGGAAGTTGGTTAAATGACTTAATTTGTTAATAAATTAGAATACAATGGCTAAAATGATTAAATTAAAATCACGGTGATCAAAATTGTTTTTCTTTAAACTATAATGACCAAAAATATGTATTTTACCCTAAAGAATAATAGTGATAAGGAGAGAAAAAAATAAAATATTATATGAAAACAAAATCTTAAAAATGAAAACAATTTAAATCTAAATGGTTATTGATTGTTGGTTTTTTTTTATTTTTTATTTTAAAATCTAAATGGTTATTGATTATTGGTTTCTGACTTTTATACTTGTGTATCTCTTATACATGTTTTCTCTTTTTCATTGTTTCTTCTCCACTCCTCTTTACACCTCATTTCCCTTTTCCCTATATACCAAAAGAACAAAAGTGAAACTAAAAATAGAAAACTAACTCATAATTATGTCTTTAATGATTTAATCTTCGAATTTTTGTGCTCACTATGAACTTTGAGCATTAGTATGTATCTCATGATTATCATCCTCATTAGTTTCTTGGTATATATTTTCAATATTGAAAAAGATTGTAAGCAATGATAAACAAAAAAGTTGGGGCTCGTTTGATAACTGTGTTTCATTTTTGCTTTCAATTTTCATTTTTTAAACTTGAATATAATGAAATTTATTTCTCTCTCGTTACCGCTACTCTTCTTCATTTCTTATTTATCTCGTATAGTTTTTCCATATTTTAAGCACAAAAAGTGAAAATTAAAATAAATAAAAAAACAAAGAGAAATGATAGATACCCACCAATTTTTTGTACCAAATTTTGTATTTGAGTGTGATGTGACCGTTTTTCTTAAGAATAAACACATGCCCAAATAAACAACAAATTAATATTATCACATCACACTTAATATAAAAACTTAATACCTCTATCATTACTGAAAACACGAAATGGTTATGAAACCAACCCTTAATTGTTTGCATCAAAAAGCCACAAAGTTTCCCCACCCTTTGTTTTGTGGCCAGCCATTTCATTTACTCTTTTAACATGGCAAACATATTATTATCATATTTGGACCCTTAAAATGGTGATGGGGTTATAGTAGTGCTATGATGGTATCACTATATACGGAGGAAAATTAATTTAGCGGTGGGGAAAGTTCCACTATAATACACTCACACACACCTTTAGTCCATCACCATCCACATTATTGATTAGTGCATGCAATGCAAAGATGCCTATTTCCAGAAAAAAAAAACCAGATAGAAAAGAGAAAGGGATGCTAAAAAGGCCGACTTATGCAGATGGAAACAGCATGCACACTGCAACTCCAACTCCCTAATATCTGGAGATTTGGCGCGCATGTTAAAACACACTCCCAAGTCCACCACTTCACATTTGATATCCTCTACTGTAATTTGCATCAAGTTTCGTATCACTTTCTCATTTTATTGCAAATAATAAACACTTTGCTTTATTTTTATTTTTATTTTATGCTTCTTCATCTTCAAGAAAATGATTGAGCTTGTGTCTTCTGATATGGTGGGTGGTGAGCAACTGATGGAGCATTCCTATAGATTCATTACCATAATAATCTAAAATTTCTTGTTTTTCACCGGGTGGAATTTAAGAGCATATCCCGAAAATATGAAAGTGCAAAATTAAATTACTTTACTTTTTTTTCTTTTTAGAGCTTATTTATAAACACACCATCTAAACCCAAGTGCATGTGGAAGAGCCTTGAAGGAAGGAATGTGAATCTCATAAGAAGGGGTGAGTACTCTGCTCATTGATAAACAAGTAGTTTCATTGGGGACAGGGCCGACCTTGAGATATTGGGAGCCCAAAGCGAATCTTCAAATTGGGGTCTACAATTCTTTAATCCTCAAAGTGTCCGTATATTGGTACATATGTATCTAACACTTTAAAAAATTATATTTATATCAAAACTTACAAAAATTAAAATTATGACAACAAACAAATACCAAACAATGTCATCAAATAAGTACTTAAGTTCCTTAATTATAATAGAGGAGACTAGCTCCTTAATCAAATAAGGGAGAGGGGCTAGGGTTTAAACTTAAATATGATAGAGGAGGCTAGGTTATTGGTTAACAAAACACAATATGAAAAGTTATTTTGTTTGATTTAGGAAAAAAGAAAACAAACAAAAAAGAAAATATTGTGTTTAGAAAAAGAAAAGGATATTAAAAAGAAAAAAAAAAGAAAAGGAAACCAAAAGGACAAAAAAGAGAAACCAAAAGGGGAAAAATTCGAAATGGGGCCTTTTTGAAAGGAAACTAAAAAGGGGGAAAAAAGGAAAAATTATTGAAAGAGGCCCCTATTGGAATTTGAACAAGGGACTTCTAGTGAAGGTAGCGGATGATCAAGTCACCTCGTCCAAGTAAATAATTTGATTATTATTGAATTAACATGATTATATATCAAATTAACATAACAACTATGCATAAAAAAATGATTATATATCAAATTAACATAGCAATTATGTATAAAAAAAATTTTGGGGCCCCCTCGAGGTGGGGAACCCGAGGTGACCACCTTACCCGGCTACCCTCAGGGCCGGCCTTGATTGGAGAAAAGGATGGATATATGCATCTCATCATGTATATCCATCCATGTTTCCAACTCTCAAGCACTTCTCTCTTGTTATTGGGTAACCCTAGCTAGTGGCTGGCTAGCTCATCATCTCCTTTCATTCATTCGTTTCTTTGGGATGAGATCCTTTCTTTTTCATTACCCCATTCTCCATACCTCAATTGAATATCGTCAAAGAAAAACTTATTATTTTTTTGGTTAAATTAACAGGACAAGCCCTGAAAACACAACCTGGAGAAAAAACACCAAGGAGCAAACTGGCGAAGGCCAAAACAGAACCAACATACTAACCACCCTTACACAATCGCAGGCACTGGGATAATATCCAGTTAGCTGGGTATTAGAAATTAGAAATAAAGGGGGAGAGATTAATTGTACACCATTCATTCAATCCAACGAAAAACTTATTGTCTTGTGGTGATGACATAATAATGAATTGATCATATCAAGGTGTTGACTTGGTTGTCCTATCAAGACATATATCAAACTGTGGGGATAACCCATGAGCTCACAACTTACAACCCTTTATATCTCATCATCCCATAAATATTAGAGCTTTCTATATTGAAATAAAATAAGGCGAGATGTGCTTGCTGCCTGGAATGCATTGCACACTTGTGAGCATATACACCACTAGATCGATCATCAAGCTAATAATACGATGCTTATCAACTTATCAATTCTTAAAGGTGTTTCCATTTTGTGGGTTAGACTTTGAATTTCTAGCCTATAACTTATTCAAAAGATGTGGTCGACATAACATGTCTTGAAGTGAAGGGCATTCCCTTCTTCTTAGAGACACACAAAGAAATTCTTTGTTTAATTAATATATATATATATATATATATATAGTGTTTGTATATAGCTAGCTACCTAGCTTCAAATCATTACATCATGAAATTTATGGTTTCTTCTTTTATAATAAAAAGAAATAACCAAATTATAGGCACCATAAAAAGAAATTGATTATATGGATCTATTGAGACAAATGCTAATGCTCCCACATTCCCACTACTTAGAATCTAATTCTTGATTCAATTAATGGACCCAAATTCTTCTATAATAAGTTCTATATGATTCCTTAAAATCAACTTGCTATTTGTTTATAAATATATGCTAGATACATATAGCATCAACACTACGATTTAATAATTTTTATGTACGCGTGTGCTCCTTTTTGTCATTTTGTAAATAGAAAATTTCATATTCGACTCGTATAAATAATAGATATAATTTATATATATTTAATTTGATACTTAATCATAAATATATAACAGCAAATCATAGTGTTCCAGAAAAAAAAAATTAAGCACCAAGGAAAGTGGAAGTGATCAACATGGATATATGAATTGATAAACTATTTTCTAAACTATTCTAATATCTAAATTGCAATCACTCCTCCTCCTTTGACTGATCTCCAGTAGAAATAAAGAAAGGTGGTAAAAGGATTTCCCTCTTTAGAGAGGTAGCAAATATATATATATTTGTTTAATTATATTAATTATATTTATATGTGAGACCAAAAGAAATGAATTATATTTATATGTATTTTTGGTAATTAAGAGACTAATTGTCATTAAGATAAGACAATTTGCAGTAATCACAACCTAGCAAATTAGGGTAAGCTTATCAATGCTGATGGAAAAGTTAGCCTCTATCTCCAACTATTTGTGGGACCATTAATCCATTCATAATATATTTTACCATGCTCGACGGAAAATAATGAAACTTTGTAACCCCAATTAGGTTAATCCGTACCAATTGTTTACAAAAAGCTAAACCATTGATAACATTATCATATATATTTCACACATTCTTTGAATTATCATGCTAGATTTTATAATCTCACAAAGAAAGAAAGGGTACTAGCTAGATACCAATGACGCGTTTTTTAAGCACGTGTCAACTTGTTTGATAAAGGTATCGTAATATTTATCTCATATCCAAATGCGTTAATTAAACAATTATGTTAATTCTTAAGTTTGATACGCGTAATTTATCATAAAGTAATGCATCTTATATAATAATTTCTCGGAATAATGATGGTAATCATTCCCGAATTATATATATAAATATGTAATAATGGTAATGTCTGTGATTATTGAAATATGTGTCGAGCTACATCACTCGTCCTTCCATCAATTTCCTTAACAGTTTATGTTAAACTTAAGGGGTAAAGTTCTCTTTTATGATTTGTGTACACTATATTTAGCTATCAATTAACAAACTTCCCTCCAAAAAACATCAATATTCCCACGCAAAAAGCCCTAAATATTAATTTTTTTTTCCCTTATGTCAATTAAACAATGTAAAGAGGGAATATTGAGGTTTTTTAGGGCATGAAAATTACCCTTTTGGGAAGGAAGTTTATTAAGTAGCGGGTATTGTATACCCATATCATAGAAAAACAACTCTAGATGGGAATCGTTGAAAAAATTGACGGAAGAAATATCGTTTTAGCTGGACACAAATTTCAAGGATCACAAAGGCACAAACACTAATATATATTGAAACAAAACTTAAAATTTGTATATATATAATTCAAGAATAATAACAATTATTAAGCTAAAAATTTGTCCTATATAGTAAAGATTAAAAATTAACATATATGTATGAAATTAGAAGCATTTGATCGAGAATCCTCATTGCAATGGAATGGAGCATTTGATGATTTGACATGGCATCAGGTTTATGACTATGGTGAGAGAGCAAATTAAGACTGAAGAGTCGTGTCGTAGAGAAGAATTAAGTGGGATGGCCACAAAGGTGTCGTGTGCACGTCACAGTACTGGTTCATCTTGCTGGCTACTTCTGCTATATCCTCATTTCCATTCCACTCTCCATTATCACCAATGCACTTAAAAGCAAAGGATTTCATTTCCACACTAGAGTTCATCTTTGCTGACATTAATTGGTTCACCACCACGATTATATAATGTTGTTAATTCATGCTAATCGAGAGGGGCATGATGCCAAATCCCACTAATTATATATTTTTATCTCCCTTTAATGCATTGGTCTCGTGGCCTTAATTTTATGATTAAGCTAATTAAGCATTCTCTAGATTGACTTGTCTGGCGCCTGTCAATTCTTTAGGAAGGCCACCATTTAGTATTCATATATATCATGTCCTGTGAGTTGGAAAAATGTAGAAGAAAAACAAATCTGTGAGTTTTTTTCATTACATGTATAGATTATTAAGTTTGGACAAATAATGACTCCAAATCAATATATAATAAACCCTAAATTCAAATATCAATGATCATATAAGTTAGAAGCCGCCACACCTGCATAGCAAATCCTAAATCTATTGCATGGAAGTGCATATTTTGTAAATTTGTATGGCTTAAAAACCATCACCATCGTCTTTAAACTATACACATAGTTTAAGTTCGTCTCTAAATTTTAAAATTAGTGTATGTGATTCCTGAAATATGTGTCGAGCTACCGTATAATTGTCTTTGTATCAAATTTCTCACTAATTTGCATCAAAGTGTAGAGTTGTCTTTCTATGATATGAATATACTATTAATTGGTGAGAGTTGAGATATAGGTTTTTGGGCAGGAAAATTGGTCATGTTCTGAGGGAGCTTTTTTTTTTCTTGGGTGTTGTTTTGTCAATTGGCAAGTATATCTAGATCATAAAATAATAATTCTATCTTTAATTTGGATGGAAATTGTTGAGAAATTTGACAGAAAGACGATACATGGATAGCTCGATACATATTTCAAAAACACAAACACTAATTATCTGGTTTAGGGATGAAACTAAAATTTGTATGTAATTTCAGAATCATGACAACTATTAGCCATATTTTACATATACTTCCTTTATATTTCATTTCAAATATACATTTATGTCACTTTGATTCTTACATAAATATATCTCCCTAGTTGATTATTACCTATCACCTTCTTACTTTTTTCTCTTATTTCACAACAAATTGAAGTTTCATTGCACTTTTTCATATTAATTTTGGATAAAATAGAGGAAGAAAAGTGGAGTGTGAATGGTGGAGTAAGTGTATATATATATATATATGTCGGGCTTGACATTTTTGCTCCCAAAGTTTAACATAAAGGCTAAAGCTAACGAATTTTAATGGAATGAAAAAAGTGACATACCTTTAAAATTTTAAGGATTATAAAATTTAAAAACAGAATTGAAGAACCAATGGAAAAATTGAGTAATTGTTTAATCTTGAAAGAAAACAAAATACGAAGAATTCTAGTAATTCTTTTTTTTTTAAATATATATATTTTAAAGAAGAATCACTATTTTATTTTTATTAACAAAAATCTCATCCAAAAGTACGTAACGATGTATATATAATATAGCCTCAGTATAATTTTGTTAAGGAATGTGTGGGCGATGAGATCTGAAAGTTGAAAGTTCAATTTTAAATAAGGCACATACACTTCACAATCAATTTACCCACAATTACGATTACAATTCCCTAAAATTAAGATGCATTTTTTCAGTTATGTCAAATACTCTAAATCAATACCAGAATTCAGATGGGATGAGAGATCCAAAGGTCCAAATGACAATTCAATTCGCATATATATATATATATATATATATATCAACCTTATACACACACACACACAGAGAACATCGTTGAGCAAGGAATCTATATGTATTTAGACCCCAAATCTGAATATTTAGACCCCATTATAAGGTAAAAGTACTTTATATAATCCAAGACATAAGATTTCTAAAAAGAAAATTAAAGGAGAAAACAAATGATTTTCAAATTCTTGCATAGTAATCATTTCACGCCATGTTTAATGTAATATCTTCTAACTTTTGTAGCGAATTTAGCATTATTATCAAATTTAAATTCTATCCTTTAGATTCCTCCAATTATTCAAATGTATGAGCTTAACTTACACAATCTTAATCTTCGTAGTAAAATTGCTTTATGTAAAAGCAAACTAGTACAAAAGTATTTGATTAAAAAAAAATTCTGTTTTTGAAAAAAAAAAAATTCTGTTTTCTTAAGAAGTAATAGATTTTTGATAACTTTTAAGAGCATCATTAAAAGCTGTTTTAACAAAAAAAATTGATTAGAGCATTTAATTAATGAATTTCTTCAATTTTTATAATATCTAAGTAATTTTAAAAATTACATCGTTTACCCTTCCTTTATATTTTTTACGCTTATTCTTTTCCTTAATTGAACAAACCAACACCACCACCTCTTCCACCCTTACCTCCACCTTCTCCTACACTACCGCATCCGCCACCAGCACCCTCTCTACCTTCACTTTCACTAACACAACCTTCTCTGACCGCCACCACAACCTTCACCGTCACAACCTCCATTGACACGACCACCGCCTCCTTCATCCCTACCTCTACCACCACCACCACCATCACTACATCTTGCACTTTCACTATGTTCAATTTAGTCATTATCGCATCTAAAACAATTTTACACTAAAACATGTTGACACTTTTTTTATACTCAACAATTAATTTTAGAAATAGATATACCAAATGTTTGACTGCTTTAGTGCTTATTATGAAAACACATCAGACTTAACTTTTTACAAAACACAACAATACTAAATTGGCCCTAAGTTTAAGCAAAATCAAATATGTCCACATAGCTAGGCAGAAAAGAAAAAAAAACAAACAAGTCGGCAATAAATTTCCATCTCTAGGTAGGCAAGTTAATTTTTCTTCTATGAGGGGCCTCTTAGAGCCTTCTTGCTCTAGAAATTTGTAGTATGAGAGAGCTGCTGCTCGATTTAAGTGGCGGCATTATCTTTCCACTCTCCACTCGTTAAAGATAGTGATAAATAAAGCTAACAAATACCCCGTGCATGAGCCCCAACCTAGGACTCGTGGGGGCAACACAAAACCACATATTGCATCGGGAAATATATATAATATTTTTATACAACAATGGTATGCCCTATATTTGAAGAGATATTGAGTTTAATCGGTGTAAATATATATATATATATATATATATATATATATATTTCTTTTTAATTATTTGTAAGTGAAATATTGAATTTACGTGAAATATTTACACGATAATTAATTATCAACACTAAATATCACTATATATATAATTTTCGTTATTTATATAAGTCGAGCAAGACACAAGGAAAGAAAATGAATCGAATCTAGCAAGCATTTAAAAGCAAAATTTAAAGAATAAATATCTCATGCTAATATACCATTTCTCTCATTTTAATTGTAAAAGGAAAGCTGCTAGGGTCGCTTATAGGGCACCACCTCAAGTTCTAAAGTACCGATTGCTCCCATTCCCTTACTTTTGAAGGTTTGTCCTCATATGCTTTGTCCTTTCCCTTATTGGCTTCTACATCATATATGTCCGTTAGTCAAGTGTCGAGGGTCACTAATAACTACACATCAAAATTTCCACAAATTGGACGAAGGACAAGCTCTCTAGCTAGGTGACTCCCATCAGTTTATTCCATTTTATCCAACCATATATAAATATATATACCCACACAAAGCAATTCTTCTTTTTATGAGGGATACATTTCTAGCTATATCTATGTATACATACGACTATGAATCTCCTGAATGATGTTTTTTTGTCAGATTTATATTGTGAAGCAAATATTTATGTTGGCAAACTTTAGATTTAAATTACCGGTTCTAGCAACAATTAACTTAATCAATGATCAACGTTCGTAATTTAACAACATAAGCAATCTAGTAAGAAAGCATTCCCCTCGTAACATATTACTACAAAGAAGTATGTGGTCATGTGTATTCATATTTCAAAAACAGTTCAACTTATGACATGTTTACTTATCAGATATGAGAACGAGAAGATAGAGCATCATTCACATACTTGAGTTTCTCAATATTTACTAACATATAAGGAATTAAAAATAAACGTATATGACATTCAAATTAGATATTAAATCTCATTTATATAAAATAAACCAAATCAAATGATAAAAAATTACTAATTTGATAACTAAACGTGTCATTAGGGTTAGATTTTGATGGATGAGGATCATGTTTAGCTGTAGTAGGAGGATTAGATGGAGTGATGGACATGATTTGGTAGTTGTGTAGTGTTGTTTTCTTAGAGCTAGCCTAGGTGGAGTTGTGATATGATGAAATATGAAGAGATGATCGATGAGAGTCACACCAACATATCAATCTCTTTACTTCGATTATTGGAATTTGGATTCATAGTGGGTGACATCAGATCCCTAAAGTGCCTTATCACAAAAAGCATGCGTGCACCACATGGACGGTGCAGATGCAAAATCAGCAAATATTATAATCATATATGTACCCACTCAACATGGAAACTCAGACCCCAGCAGCTGTATATATATTACAAATAAACCACAACTCCACACCAAAAGTGTCAAGTAACCACAACGGCAACAAAGCTTCAAGAAAGTAGAAGAAGAAGGAATCAGAAATCAGAAATCAGAAAGATGATGAAAACGAAAATGAAAATGGTGCAGCAGCAAGAAGGTGATGATCATGATGAGAAGATGAGGATGATGACGTCGTCGACGAGAAAGGGGCCATGGACAGAGCAAGAGGACTTCCAGTTGGTGTGCTTTGTGGGCTTGTTTGGAGACAGGCGATGGGATTTCATAGCCAAAGTTTCAGGTTTGAAGGTGGCGGGAGACAAACGTAATAGGTATGGTTTATGTGGAGATGGTAGGCTATTGCAAAAAGCTACCATTTTAACCCTGGAATCTTCTTCTGCTGCAATATTTTGTTGTAGGTTTGAACAGAACAGGTAAAAGTTGCAGGTTGAGATGGGTTAATTACTTGCACCCTGGTCTCAAAAGAGGCAAGATGACCCCTCAAGAAGAAAGGCTTGTGCTTGAGCTCCACTCCAAATGGGGAAATAGGTTTGACCAATTCAACAAAATTTACAATTTCATCTTTGTTTATAACACTCTCATATATTGTGTTATGATGCGTTGTTAAACTTTGAATCCGAAGATTAGATATTTAGGGTTATGATGGGCAATCTGAAAATATAACATATCTCGATATCGGTAGGTCAAAAATCCTTAACTGGTTCCAGTGTTTTCGTGTTTGTTTATCTTTATCTATTTGATTGTCAAATAATTTGACATATTATGTTATGCTAGACTGACTGTGAATTGGGATTATACATGAACTGAACTCCTATTTATTTGAAAACCCTTAATTTATTTGATGTAGATGGTCAAGAATTGCAAGAAAATTACCTGGGAGGACTGATAATGAGATCAAGAACTACTGGAGGACTCATATGAGGAAGAAGGCACAAGAGAAAAAGAGGGCAGCATCTCCCTCGCCATCTTCATCCAATTCTTCCTCATCATCAAACATCACCACAACTGAAGGAGGGGCAAGCTTCTACGACACCGGCGGGGTCGAAATCAAGGCTTCCTTGGGAGCCAAGAAACCTGCTGAGCTGCAGGGAGGAGAAGGTGAAGGAAACAAAGATGAGTATACATTGGATGATATATGGAAGGATATCAACCTGCCTGAAGTGAATCAAATCGAATCGGTTTACAATGACTATAGTACTGAAGAAGTTTGCAACATTTCCTGCCCTCTAATGGCATCTCCAGATCCATGGGACTATTGCTCTGAGTCACTGTGGAAAATGGATGATGAGGAAGAAAGTAAGATGTTATTTCTCCCCACTGCAAGTGACCCATTTCTGTCCTGCTTTGAAACTGGAAATATACCATCTCTAACTGGCTAAAATCATTTTATTTATTAACATTTGTTCATATGTGAAATAGTGCATGTCTCTCAATTATGGAAGCTCTAATTAACTTGTATAATAACACCGTGGGGGGGTATGATCTCAGATCTCTAAGCTTTTCAATACTTTGTCTTGTGTGTTTTTCGTTTCAATTTTCAGTTTAGGAAAGAGAGAGCTTCAAATCTACCATTAAGTTGGTGTGCTGTGTCCATGAAAGTATTAATGTATATATGTCTTTGAGGTTTAATTCTAAAACCGAAGTTAATTATCTTCTGTTTGCATTTACTTTTCAAGTTTCTTTGTACTGTTAATTAAGTCAATAAATTACAGGAGAATCGTTTAGCGAGTAATAATACTTTCACTTAAACTGTGTAATGGCATAAGAATCTTGAGTTATGGGCATAAGAACTTTGAAGAAGGAAAAAGTTCCTCTATTCTTGCTTTCCCAGATACTTGTTTTTTGCTTTTACTTTGCCATAAAAGTGGCTAGCTACCAAAGTTAATTTGTATGCAACATGAAAAGTGAATAAGTTCTGGGTTTGAATTACTTAAGGTAGTGCCTTGCTTAAAAAATGAACTGAATTTTAAGAATCAATTTAGTGATTATTAGCTTGATGAAGACCAAGAATTAGCATGTGATATGAACAAGTGGGGATATAATGTATTAATCGGGGCAGCAATATCTTTTAAAAGCAAGATAAAAAGAGGCATGGAGATGAGAAAGAACTCCTTTTGAGGAGTGTGGTCCAGGTAACATGGTCTTATAATTAATAATTTGCTAATTAGAATTATTAAACTAATTTAGTGGTTAAATGTCCAAATCCATTTTTCTAAAAAGAAAATTGTAATTTTATTTATTTTATTCATAGTTGTGGTCCATTTAAAAATGCACAAACATAATCCCCAATGGCATCACCTGGTCATGCCAAAAAAAACCATTTAATATTTCATCTTCTGATGAGAAATAAACTCGATCAGAAAGCACTTGAGAGTGCCAAAGGAGATCTCCTAATGAATTTCAGTTTTGATTTCTCGATTACTTTTGTCTTTATGAATATAAACTCACTTAAGAAGAGAGATGTCTGTCTTAAGACATAATGAAAAAAAATATAAACGCTACGTCTATATATACATAATTGACTCATTTTATAATAATTTGAAATTTTAAAATCGAAAATTATTGTCTCATATCGTATCCGAATTCTGATTGTAAAAGAATATATGATTAGAAACCTCTAGTCCACCGTGGATGTATGTTAGTTACTACGTGACTGATTCAATTTGCACATCAGAAAATTCTTCAAACAGCAGACAATTGAAGAGACATAAGCCTATGTCGATATCAATGATTGCAGAAGGTATATTATATTGGTTTTATTCTGATTCTAATTGGTCCATTTTTTAAATAAAGATTCTAATTGGTCTGTTTTTAAAAATAAAGATTCTAATTGGTCTTATTAACACCACAACCTCACACAATAATCAATTAAAAAACTAAAAAGATAAAAAGGAACTCCGGCCGGACACAATATATTGTTTTTCTTTTTTCAACAATTAACTTAAGACTAATTACCTTTCCAACAGTAAAAAGTTAAGGCCACCAAACGGTAATACACAACACAAAATAAATTAACTACAATGAATTGCTGACGTTCAAAACTCTTAATTATTATAAAAAGAAAAATGAAAAAGAAAACAATATATGTTGTTTTTATGCTTTTGTATTTCATTGGGTTGCCGTCAGATTTGACAAGAGATATTAACATTATCTTTCATAGTGACCAGACGTGGATCCTATTCTGTTTTTCCAGCAAGTCAATAATGCCCAAATAGTTGAATCAAATTAAAATAATTCGTGATCCTTTCCGGTTATGATATCATACCACACAATTTTTAAGTATTTATAAAATCTCGATAAATTGTCAATAACAAAACGTATAATTGATAATATTAGCGTGATACCTTATTGAGAATCATATATTCAGAATATATCCTTCGTGTCTAGCACAGAGTTTATGTGATACCGTCGGCAAATACAATCAATATATGCAACACCACATCCATCCTTTGTGGTGCCCACTCAAAACACTCATCCTTCTATATATTTTCTAGATTTTTCTTTTCTTTTGCTTTCCTAAGCTATTCTTCTATTAAGAACAACAAAATTACAAATAGACCGAATGAAAGATTATATCTGATTTAGACGAATTTTTGCAAGGATGATTTTTGAATAAATAGCTATAAAATGAACGGTTAGATTGTAATATTATTATGTGAACTTGAACATTTATATATATATATATATAAAAGATAGCTATGCCAAGACGACTGCATGCGAAAGGACTACATCTTGATGAAAGTGCTATAAACCATACATATACCTTAATATTGTCAATAATATAATTTGACTGAATAATTGATGTATAAGGGTTATGAGGTTACAATAGAAAGTTTAACAGAAAACCCTTTATATAGGGAAAGAAAATCTAATAATAATCTCACTCCTACAAGTTATTGGAAACCTTATTGGTAAAGATAACTAGTAAATCAAGTAACCAAATCTAGTAGACAAATCAAACAGGACACCAAATCAATTTACGAGTTGATTTCTAACACTCCCCCTCAAGTTAGAGAGTGAACATTGTGAAGTTTCAACTTGCTGATTAAGCCAGTATTGTGCCGTCGATGTTTGAAGGTGCGGTTGCTATTGCTTCTGTTTGAAGGTGCGGTTGCTATTGCTGCTGTTTGAAGGAGCGGTTGCTATTGCCGTTGTTTGAAGGTGCGGTTGCTATTGTCGTTGTTTGAAGGTACGGTTGCTATTGTCGCTATTTGAATGAGATTAATTATGTGTCCCGTGAGGCCAATTATTTGTCGTTGGTGCACGGAAGAATTAGGCTCCGCACACCCACATGAGGGGAAGCGCAACGGATTTGTATCTTACGAACGTAATTGCTCTGATACCATATCAAGAATATACTCCATAACGAACAAAGTACAAGAGACATCGAATATGCTCTTATACCATGCCAAATAAACAACGAACCAAACACACTGATAGGATTTTTCCCACCTGTAAAACAAGGGTTAAAATCACACAAATAATACCTGCAAGAGTACAGGGCTGTTGTAGTATAGCACTGAATGCATGGTCGATTTCCTCAGGGACTGATATGGATAATTCTTATTTTTAGAATTCACTTTTAATTAATAATAAAATAATCGCAATAATTTTGGTGACTGAATAAAAATTAAGTAAAAAATTTTAATAAGTACTAGGGCTCAACCTTCACCATTAACAATCATATGTGATTTAGAAAAGAATCTATGAATCAATACATGCAACTTTGAAGGTTAGATTTTTCGAAAGCATATTTTCCTCGTGGGCATTCAAGTGAAAACGTATACCTAACATGCGATTAGTCTATGGTATTTAGATCTAATTCTACATGCAAGATTCATTAAGTTCATGAAAATCTTTTATAACCATGCAATCTCTTAGTTATGGTATTTAACCTAGATGTATTACAATCCTTAATCACAAGAAGCTAATCCCAATTTTTAGGTGGGCATTCCTATAAAATTGCATCAAATTACTTGTCTAAATATCCTAAGGGTGATCAAGCATTAAGACATAAAGATAGTTTTAAACAGTGATTAAAGATTCAAAGCATGCATATACGACAACATAGGAAAAAGATAAATCACATAATCATGTTAAGGCTTAGGTCTAACCCTAGTGAGAAAATTAGTTACTCATGCTCATAATGAATAGAAATAATTTCATTAAAATTGAAGTTAAGAGAACAAACAGTTTGTAGAACAAAGGTAGCCGAAAATCCCAGCTTGCCGTGCTCTTAGATGAAGAATTGTATTCTGAATTTTTGGTGTCCTTAAATCTAAGCCAAGCTTGGGTATTTATAAGGAAATATTCCTAATCCTATTCTGGAAAGGAGTAAAATAAAAATAATCAAATCTAATTCCTAGTTTGAACATAAATAGGAGAGCATATGCCTTCTCCTTCTTGAATTGGGATTTTATTGATATATTTCCTTCTTTTGCTCCAAACACTCCTTCTAGAATAAACCTGTCAATATAATCAATTCAAGTATCAATTCTTCCCAAAATAATAATAATAACTAATTAAATATATGGGAAAATACAAGTATATAATTGACTCATCAAATACCCCCAAACTTGAATTGTTACTTGTCCTCAAGTAAATAAAACAAAACTAAGAAAACATTGAGAAAAATAAGATGCCACTTTCGCAGGGAACTCGATAGTGCTGAGCAAACACTACACGCCTTTAAACCCCTAGGTGTCCCTAGTAGGAGGAGTTGTGTCTCCTGAGGGTTTACCAGTTATGAAACCCACAAACACTTTCAAAATTTGTTAAACTTAATTTAACCTTCCTTCCATTGAATATAAAGCAACACTCATAAAAGCAAAATCAAAATTCTCAAGTCATAAGCAATGCTAAAAGAGAGAGCAAATCCACACTTTCAAAACAGAAGATTACCAGATTCTGGTGAGCAATCCATAAACCATATTCGTGTAATGTGAATCTCAACAAAATTGTAAGTGTTAAACCAGTCCCTCACTTGCATTACATCTGTACCCACCAACTGTAAAATCACTTAACCTATCACCATCCAAAGCATTCTTGCCTGAAATTTTTATTTTTATTTTTATTTATTTTTTCATTTTTTTTGTTATTTATTATTATAATATATATATATATATATATATATATATTTTTTTTTATAACAAAAGATGGAATTTTATTTAACATTAAGCAAGCTTTCTAACCAACCCATGTAACGAGCTTTAGATCGATGACTCCCAAATCAGATGACTTTAGGGCACCAGACAACAAATGTCCCAAAGGATTTATTTACTCGGATTGGAAAGGCTAGCATGCAATTGATGGGTAAATGCACACCCCTATTTTAGGGCTCGGACTCACCTCCGATTTATTTATGGCTTTCACTTTTTCGAACCTTGGACGGTAACAAATTAAATAACCCACAATCTTAGGGTAAGAAAAATTAGCATGCTTGAAACAAATTTAATTTCCACAACTAAGTTGATGTGCATGTGCGAAATTGAATATGGTAAGAATTGTGTGCAAAAATCAACTATATGTTCTTGGTGGTCATGCTCTAATATTTAATCTCACTTATGAATTTTCAAATTTCGATCATAGCAAATAGAGTGCATTAAAAATAATTTAGGAAGGAAAAATCAAATTAAGTCTAAACAAAAATCGTTGTTATTTTATGTTTATTTTTTTTTCTAAAATGTTTATTTTATATATATTTTTTTTGTTGTTTAATTAATTTTTTATTTTTTTTATTTTTTTGTATTAGACACAAACAAAATAATATTTTTCTACCCCCAAACTTATCATGCAACATGTCCCCATGGTGCAAAAGAGAAAAGAAGAAAGAAAATGAAAACAAAATAAAGAATTAAGCAGAAAATTAAAAAGGACAAGAAAAAAAAATAAAAGGAAAGAAGAGCACCTGGGGTCGAACCCGAGATCTGAGCTGTGCTCCCAGCCAGTAAAACGGCGTCGTTGTGTGTGAGTTGAAGGTGGACCGAAAACGCCACCGTTTTGAGCAGATATAAAGCCCCCTTCTTCAGACTGAGGGCTTCATTTCTCACCCTAGCCGTCCAGGAGCAAGAGAGCATAAAGTCTGAAATCAACAACTCCGAAAATACCCATCACTCGGTCACGCCGTGATGCGCCCCCGATGACTGCCACACGATCCACCACCGTTGGGCAAGCGAGAGACACCACGAACCTCCCCATCGCCGATACCCAACGAAGTCCGAGAGAAATGGGCTCCAAAAGCGTGGAAATCCGAGCACCCGTCGGAGATCATTGAAGATCTCATCATCAAGGTGGATAAAGTCTATCTACCCATCGATTTTGTGGTACTCGATATGGTGGAAGACAAAGAGACACCCCTAATCCTTGGCCGACCCTTCATGGCCACAGCCCGCACACTGATAGACGTAGAAGCTGGCACTCTTACATTCCGTGTGCAAGATGAAACTGTGGTATTAAACCTATTTGACATGGCTAAAAGACCCCCTGAAATTTCAGAGTGTAGCATAATTGAAGTTTTGGAGGAGGTAACCTGCATGGCACAGAGACAATTGCTCTTTACCGACCCTCTAGAGGCAGCACTCATGGACCCCATCCTCTGCCAAAACGAGGAAGATATTGCAGAAATTATGGCGGCACTAGATAGCAACCGACCACCCTATCCAAGATGGCGACCTCAGATTGAAGCGCTTGGGCCCCCAAAGACGCCACAATCGCCTTCCATTAAGATAGCCCCTCAGCTGGAAAAGAAGCCCCTTCCAGCCCATCTCAAATATGCACACCTTAGTGACCACGAAACTCTGCCCGTGATCATTGCAGCAGACCTCACCGACCTAGAGGAAGACAAGCTACTCAGAATCTTACGCAAGTACAAAGAGGCGATTGGGTGGACAATAGCCGACATCAAAGGCCTCAGTCCATCAATCTGCATGCATCGTATCCTACTGGAAGAGGACAGCAAGCCTACTGTTGATGCTCAAAGGCGATTGAACCCAATCATGAAAGACGTTGTTCGAAGTGAGGTCCTAAAACTTCTAGACGCAGGCATTATCTACCCAATTTCAGACAGCCCATGGATAAGCCCAACACAAGTTGTTCCTAAAAAATCAGGAATCACGGTTAGTACTAACGAAAAAGGGGAGCAAGTCCCTACAAGGTTAACTACGGGGTGGAGGGTTTGCATTGATTATCGCAAGCTGAATTCAGCCACACGAAATGATCACTTCCCACTCCCATTCATCGATCAGATGGTGGAGCGATTAGCGGGTAAGGCATTTTATTGTTTTCTAGATGGTTATTCAGGGTACAATCAGATTCCTATAGCACCTGAGGATCAGGACAAAACTACATTCACGTGCCCATTTGGCACTTTTGCCTACCGACGTATGCCTTTCGGACTGTGTAATGCACCTGCCACATTTCAGCGATGCATGATGAGCATATTCTCAGACATGGTGGAACGAATAATTGAAGTGTTTATGGATGACTTCTCTGTATATGGAGATTCATTTGACAACTGTTTAGACAACTTGGCCACTGTTTTAGAAAGATGCAAAGAGACACATTTGGTATTGAACTGGGAAAAGTGCCACTTTATGGTGAAGCACGGAATCGTGTTAGGGCACCTAATTTCAGACCGTGGAATCGAGGTGGACAAAGCCAAGATTGACGTCATCAGCAACCTGCCACAACCCACATCAGTCAAGGATATCAGATCCTTTCTTGGCCATGCTGGGTTCTACAGAAGATTTATCAAAGATTTTTCTAAGGTTAGTCGACCACTGTGCAATCTATTGGCCAAGGACTCCGACTTCATATTCGATGACAAGTGCCTCGAATCATTCACAACTCTGAAGACACTTTTAACCACAGCCCCAATTATCACCGCACCAGATTGGAACCTACCTTTTGAAGTCATGTGCGATGCATCAGATTATGCAGTTGGAGCTGTTCTAGGACAGCGACAAGACAAGCTACCAAGCGTGATATACTACGCCAGCCGAACCTTAAACGATGCACAACTCAATTATTCAACAACAGAGAAGGAGCTCTTAGCAGTGATTTTCGCATTGGAAAAGTTCCGATCATATCTAATCGGTGCTAAGGTAATTATTTTCACTGACCACGCAGCATTGAAATACCTTTTTGCCAAGAAAGATTCAAAACCTAGACTCATACGATGGATTCTCCTACTACAAGAGTTTGACATCGAAATTCGTGACAAAAAGGGGAGTGAGAATGTAGTGGCAGACCACTTATCTCGGCTGGTGAACACCACTACAGCAGAGTCTGAGTCATTGCCACTCCAAGAAACTTTTCCTGACGAGCAGCTCTTCGCCCTCATGCAGCACACACCCTGGTATGCAGATATTGTGAATTTTCTGGTTACTGGCAAACTTCCAATCGATATTGCATCCCAACAGCGGAAAAAGTTCCTATCCACTGTCAAATATTATTTCTGGGATGAACCCTACCTATTCAAGCACTGTGCAGACCAACTTATTCGACGGTGTGTGCCAAGTGAAGAGCAGGAAAGTATCCTACAATTTGCACATCAATCTGCGTGTGGAGGTCATTTCGGTCCCAAACGAACCGCAACCAAAATTTTACAAAGCGGTTTCTATTGGCCTACTTTATTCAAAGATGCTTACACATGGTGCAAAGCATGCGATCGCTGCCAGCGTGTTGGAAACCAGTCCAAACGCAATGAGATGCCCCAGCAGAGCATTTTGGTTGTTGAAATTTTTGACGTTTGGGGAATTGACTTTATGGGTCCGTTTCCCTCATCTCACGGCAATCTCTACATCTTAGTGGCTATGGACTACGTCTCTAAATGGGTGGAGGCCATCGCCAGTCCAACAAATCAAGGATCGGTGGTCCTCAAATTTCTACAAGGTACAATTTTTCCTAGATTTGGAGTCCCCAGAGCTATCATAAGTGACGGAGGCAAGCACTTCTTGAATAAGCCTTTTGCCTCATTACTTGCAAAGCATGGCATCACTCATCAAATACCCCCAAATTTTGCATAGGAAGGGATGTGCTTTATAGCATCTAGTAGAGGTAGATTGATATGGACCTTGGCTAATGTCTGCATGAAGTCAATGGTCTGTTGGTCTTTGTTTGAGAGGCGCTGCTGCCTTTCTGGGAATGGCAGTGGCGGAGTGTAGGCAGGGACGTTGGATGGAGCAAATTTAATTTGTGGGGTGAATAGTTCAACCTGAGGTTCAGGTTCAATATGTGATTCGGTGGTATTATTTTCTGATTGGGATGACTTTGATGCCTCCCGATTGTCATAACTTTTTCCCCCTCGTAAAGTCCTTACCATCTTACAGTGCTCGGCTCCTCTCGGGTTTGGTATAGGTTGACTGGGAAAAACCCCTTTATCCCTTTCAGAAATTTCTTGGGCCAGTTGGCTAACTTGCTGCTCCAAGTTTTTAATTGATGCTTGAGTATTTTGTTGATTCTGGGTAGAGATCTCAATAAACCTGGTAAGCTGCTCTTCTACACTCAATTGGCGTGGTGCAGCCGGTTGGGTCTGATGGTTGAGTGGCTGTTGATAATTCTGCTGGTAATTGGGCCGGACCTGGTGTTGTCCATTCCACCCTAAATTTGTATTATTTTTCCATCCAGAATTATATGTATTGGGGTAGGCATCATTACGGGGTCTTGGGAAGGAACTCATGCCATTTACTTGTTCTTGGACAAGGTCGGGATACCCATCCTTCTGAGGACATTGGAGGACATTATGTGTAGGGTCCTCACATATGGCGCAAACCTGTGTTGTCTTTGGGGCAGCTGTGGTGAGCATCAAACTGTTGATCTTCTTTTCCAATTGGGTGATTTGTTCTGCAATATTAGGGGTACCATGTCCTTGTGCTACATCATAGATGTGTCCCCTCGTATGAGAGCCATCATCCGTCCATTGTTGAGATTCGTTAGCCATTAGCTCAAATATTTCAAATGCTTCACGGGCTGTTTTGGATATGAGAGAACCACCTGCAGATGCGTTGACGTAACTTTTGGTGATGTGGTTGAGTCCATCATAAAAGATGTTCATCTGCATGTCTGAATCCAAACCATGGTGGGGACAACGCATGTACAGGTCATTGTACCTCTCCCAAGTATCATGAAACGACTCATTAGATTTCTGGGCAAAGGCCAGTATTTCTTTTTTCAAGGCAAGAGTCTTGGATGATGGGTAGAATTTGTTTAGAAACCTTGTTTGTAACTGTTCCCATGCTGTTATGCTCCCTGGAGGTAATGAATGTAGCCAAGCCCGAGCTTTATCCTTCAAGGTGTAAGGAAAAAGCCTCAATTTAATTGCCTCATTTGAAATTCCCCGAACAATGATGTTGTCACACCCTGACAAGAATTCAGATATGTGCATGTTTGGATCACTATTTGGGAGTCCATGAAAAGTGGGTAGAAGCTCAAGCATGTGATGCCTGATCTCAAAAGTGACTCCGTCTTGTACCTCGGGGTACACGATGCATTGTGGGGTTCCATTCCCACGTGCTGCAAGGCTTTTGCTAAGCGGTGCGCCGACTTCAGGTATTGTTAATGCCATTGGTGCTGGCAGTATGTTGTCTAACTCCGTGAACAAAGCTGCAAGGAAAGTTCCTTTGAGTGTGAACCTTGTGTTAGTTGCTTGTAGTTGTCTTCTTCTTCTTGCTGTTCTTTCAGGTTCAAGATTGAATTGTGCTAGAATCGGGTTCGTAGATCGTGTAGCAATAACCCTGCACAATTAGATAGTCCTGCAAGAGTAGAGACCTGTGCGTAAATGTTGATTTGGTGAAGTATAGAAAAAAATAAATGAAAATAAATAATTAACTAAAAGTAAATTAAAATAAGAGTAGTCTGCACAGTCCCCGGCAGCGGCGCCAATTTCTTGATAGAATTTTTTCCACCTGTAAAACAAGGGTTAAAATCACACAAATAATACCTGCAAGAGTACAGGGCTGTTGTAGTATAGCACTGAATGCAGGGTCGATTTCCTCAGGGACTAATATGGATAATTCTTATTTTTAGAATTCACTTTTAATTAATAATAAAATAATCGCAATAATTTTGGTGACTGAATAAAAATTAAGTAAAAAATTTTAATAAGTACTAGGGCTCAACCTTCACCATTAACAATCATATGTGATTTAGAAAAGAATCTATGAATCAATACATGCAACTTTGAAGGTTAGATTTTTCGAAAGCATATTTTCCTCGTGGGCATTCAAGTGAAAACGTATACCTAACATGCGATTAGTCTATGGTATTTAGATCTAATTCTACATGCAAGATTCATTAAGTTCATGAAAATCTTTTATAACCATGCAATCTCTTAGTTATGGTATTTAACCTAGATGTATTACAATCCTTAATCACAAGAAGCTAATCCCAATTTTTAGGTGGGCATTCCTATAAAATTGCATCAAATTACTTGTCTAAATATCCTAAGGGTGATCAAGCATTAAGACATAAAGATAGTTTTAAACAGTGATTAAAGATTCAAAGCATGCATATACGACAACATAGGAAAAAGATAAATCACATAATCATGTTAAGGCTTAGGTCTAACCCTAGTGAGAAAATTAGTTACTCATGCTCATAATGAATAGAAATAATTTCATTAAAATTGAAGTTAAGAGAACAAACAGTTTGTAGAACAAAGGTAGCCGAAAATCCCAGCTTGCCGTGCTCTTAGATGAAGAATTGTATTCTGAATTTTTGGTGTCCTTAAATCTAAGCCAAGCTTGGGTATTTATAAGGAAATATTCCTAATCCTATTCTGGAAAGGAGTAAAATAAAAATAATCAAATCTAATTCCTAGTTTGAACATAAATAGGAGAGCATATGCCTTCTCCTTCTTGAATTGGGATTTTATTGATATATTTCCTTCTTTTGCTCCAAACACTCCTTCTAGAATAAACCTGTCAATATAATCAATTCAAGTATCAATTCTTCCCAAAATAATAATAATAACTAATTAAATATATGGGAAAATACAAGTATATAATTGACTCATCACACACTAACGCAACGGAAATTACAATCTTCGAATTTGTGGCCCATGGGTGCACAGAGAAACTCAGCTCTAGACACCCATAGGGGATGCGAGTACTTTAGGAACCAATCAGAATATTCATGTATGCCAAAGGGTTTCTGTATTAAAAGTTACAATTTATAAGCATAAGTCAGGCCTTATATAGGCAACTAATCCTAAGTAAATAAGGAAAAATAAAACATAACTTCCAATCCAAGACATAATAGAATCCTAAAACAAATCTAATAAAATCTAGTAAGTAAATCAACTCCTAATTCAAAACCCAAAAAATATTTGCCAACACCCCCCGTGAAACTCAATGATGTTGTATCGTGAGTTTGCCAAGTAGTAAGACAAAATTGATCTCACCACACCGAGGTTGTGTCGTTGATACTGTGTTGCGATGCTGTGTTGTCGATGTTGTACTGCCAATGCTATGTTGTGCTGCCAATGCAATACTGATGGGCGTTAATGCAGATGTTGTTGTTGATATGCGACAATGCTGATGTTGTGCTGATTTGGTGCCGAAGACGATGTTGATGATGATGCTAATACCACCCTCTTACTTACGAAAGTCCAACGAACAAAGTACTAAAGACGGTCTGACAGATCGAAACAACTCTGATTCGTAGAGAGGAAGATCACAATTATGGTCCGGGACAAGATCCACCTTTGAACAACAGTGCAGCTGACAATCTTTATAGAGAGGAAGATCCCAATCATGATCTGGAACAAGATCCACCTATGGACAACAATGTTGTTGACAATCTCCTTAGAGAGGAAAATTCAACGCCCATTGACAATGAACGTAGGGTACCATAGGCCGTTGAAGTAGTCCAACCTCCTCTACGTCCTACGAGATGCGCAAGACCTCTCGCTTCAGCTGGAATTTATAATAATCGTTTGAGGGCTCGTGCTATTAATGCACCACATGTGAACAACAATACTATTAACTATGAAGATCCGCTGGCCACTGATATGTTGGGTACGGCACACCGAGGTTGTGTCGTTGATGCTGTGCTGCGATGTTGTGATGTCGATGCTATGCTGCCAATGCTATGCTACTGATGATGTGATGCCAATGCAATGCTGATGTTATTGCTGATGCGTGCCAATGCCGATGTTGTGTGCCGATCCGATGCCGAAGAAGATGCTGATACCACCCTCCTACTTAGGGAAGCCCAACAAACAGAGCACTAAAGACGGTCTGACGGATCAAAACTGCTATGATTCGTAGAGAGGAAGTTCACAATTATGGTCCGGGACAAGATCCACCTATGAAAAATAGTGTTGTTGACAATCTTTATAGAGAGGAAGATTCCAATCATGATCTGGAACAAGATCCACTTGTGAACAGCAGTGTTGTTGACAATCTCCTTAGAGAGGAAGATTCAACGCCCACTGACAACGAACGAAGGGTACCACAAGCCGTTGAAGTAGTCCAACCTCCTCTACGTCCTACGAGAGGCGCAAGACCTCCAGCTTCAGCTGAAATTTATAATAATCGTTTGAGGGCTCGTGTTATTAATGCATCACATATGAACAACAATGTTGTTAACTATGAAGATTCGCCGACCACTGATATGTTGGATACAACATATCGAGGTTGTTTCGTTGATGTTGTGCTGTGATGTTGTGCTACCAATGCTATGTTGTTGATGTTGTGCTGCCAATGCAATGATGATGCGCTTCAATACTGATGTTGTTGCTGATGTACGCCAATGCTGATGTTGTGCTGATCCGGTGCCGAAGACGTTGCTGATGACGACGCTGATACCTCCATCTTACTTGCGGAAGTCCAACAAACAAAGTACTAAAGACGGTCTGATAGATCGAAACAACTTTGATTCGTAGAGGAAAATCACAATTATGGTCCGGGAAAAGATCCACCTATGAACAACAGTGCTGCTGACAATCTTTATAGAGAGAGGAAGATCCCAATCAGGATCTGGAACAAGATCCACCTGTGAACAACAATGTTGTTGAAAATCTCCTTAAAGAGGAAGATTCAACGCCCATTGACAACGAACGTAGGGTACCACATGCCGTTGAAGTAGTCCAACCTCCTCTACATCCTACGAGATGCGCAAGACCTCCCGCTTCAGCTAGAATTTATAATTATTTATTTGAGGGCTCGTGTTATTAATGCGCCACCTGTGAATAACAGTGCTGTTAACTATGAAGATCCACTGGCCACTGAAATGTTGGTACGGCACACTAAGGTTGTGTCCTTGATGCTGTGCTACAATTATGTGTTGTCGATGTTGTGCTGCCAATGCTATTCTACCGATGTTGTGTTGCCAATGCAATGTTGATACGCGTCAATGCTAATGTTGTTGTTGATGTGTGTCAATGCCGGTCCGATGCCGAAGACGATGTTGATACCTCCCTCCTACTTACGGAAGTCCAACGAACATAGCACTAAAGACGGTCCAACCAATCAAAACTGCTCTGATTCGTAGAGAGGAAGTTCACAATTATGGTCCAGGACAAGATCCACCTATGAACAATAGTGTTGTTGACAATATTTAGAGAGAGGAAGATCCCAATCATGATCTGGAACAAGATCCACATGTGAACAACAATGTTGTTGACAATCTCCTTAGAGATGAAGATTCAACGCCCACTGACAACGAACGAAGGGTGCCACAAGCCGTTGAAGTAGTCCAACCTCCTCTACGTCCTACGAGAGGCGCAAGACCTCCAGCTTCAGCTGGAATTTATAATAATCGTTTGAGGGCTCGTGTTATTAATGCACCACTTGTGAACAACAGTGTTGTTAACTATGAAGATCCGCCGACCACTGATATATTGGGTATGGCACAGCTGCAGGCGGTTGAAGTTGTCCAACCTCTACCTCCTAGGAGAGGCCCAAGCCGTCCCGCTAATGTTTCCCCTACACATAGAATTTCTTATAAAGGTTCATGTGCTCATGTTAATGAACCTCGGAAAAAGAAAGCGCGAAGACTTCAGCCTCCTGCTCTTGTCCAGCCTTTTGCTCCTATCCAGCCTCCTGCTTCCATAGTAAACGAACCTAATATGATGGACAATGGCCCATCTAGAGCGAATCCATCTTCAAATATGCAAGGAATGCACTTGGGTCAACAAGATGCTGAGAATAGAGTTAATAATGACCAAGATATTAGGACGGAAGCTTCATCCGAGCATGCTTCCAGGTCAAGCGTACTTAGTACGATGCATTTTGACAATGGCCAATCGATAGCGATTCCAGCTGCAAATACACAATTGTCATCAGGAATGCACTTGCAGCAACAAGATGATCATGAGAATAAAAGTGATATTGACCAAGATACTAGAATGGGAGGCAACGGTTGCAACGATGCTAGGGACGAGGATTCAGCCAACCACTTCCATCAAGCTCGTGCATAACAACAGAGTTCTCAGCATGGTGTGGGAGAAGTGTACACTAACTACATAATTGGATCAAGTGAAAATGATAAAGATGATCTCTTGACCTGCATTTCCAAATCGATGAGCTCTGATACCATGTCAAGAATATAATTTGGCTGAATAATTTTTATGAGGTTACATTAGAAAGTTTAACAAAAAACCCTTTCTATAGGGAAAGAAAACCTAATAATAATCATACTCCTACAAATTATTGGAAACCCTTTTGGTATAGACTGAACAACAAAAATCCTAAAAAGATTGGCAACCTTATGAATAAAGAAAACACATAGAAGAAGCAAATCAAAACTAAGAAACAAGTTAATGACTTCCTAAAAAACTATATCTTGCCAAGATTTTCAAAAAAACCAAAAGCTAAACAAGTTCATGGCGCAAATGGCTGCTCATTGCTCGAGGAAGAAAACAACATATTTCCATGAGATACAAACTGCAGAACACCAATCAGACTTAGGAAACAGATTACAAGTCACTATAAATTTTCTAAAATATATTCTCATTGTTTACTGCACTTCATAAATGATAGCATTTTGATCCAATTGGAGCCTATATACATGATGGTTGGAATATTGATTTTTTATTTTCTCAGTGAAACTTTTTCCTCAGAGGTTGGTCATTTGAGCTAATTGGTATATAGAATCCTAACTAAGAGCAAATAGTTCAAAAAAAGAAAGATCAATGATGCAGAATCTTGGCCCAAATACTGTTGCTGATGCTACGTTTATAGAATAATATGATTATTTATTTTATTGCGTGAAGTTTTTGCAAAAAAGAGAAAAAGAGGCAAATAAATAAATAAAACCTGGTAAATGAAGCCACCCAAGTAATGAAAGAGTGATCGGATATGCTTTTCTGCCGACATTCATATATATATATATATCCAATTCTCCATAACCGTTCCATAATATATTACCAACCACTCGTTTGGATCTAATATTCCATGGAATAATATGTTACCAACTACTCGTTTGGACCCAATATTCCATGAAATAATATCACAATTTAACTGTTCAATTTATGATTCTTTCTTCAAAGATCATCCCTGAAAAACTTCATCAAAATCGGAATTCGTTTAATCATTTTATTATTAGCAAGAACATCTACTATGGTATCCAACGCACTATGTTCGTCTATGTATTTAGCTATTGTGTTATATAACCAAACAATTATCAAATTAAATGAATTTTTGCAGAGATGATATTTGAATAATAAACTACAAGAACGGTTTGATTGAGATATATATATATATATATATATATATATATATATATATATATATGTATATGTATATCCGATGTTGTTCCAGCTATTGTAGGATGATTATGCTCTATATATGAAGCAAATTAGTAAGAAGCCCCAAATAAACTCAAACCCTAATTCATAAACCTAAGCATAGCCAAGTTGATTAAAAAGATCTTGCTAGCCACTGCACCTGAGTTCGAATCTCATTCTGATATTGCTTGTATAAACAAAAAACCCGTAATTTTATGGGCTTGTGATAATGCCCATAACTCATCCCGATATAGTAGAATCTCATAGAAAATTAAAAAAATTATAACTTAAGTGACTAAGAGCATTTATTTTGTACTTATTTGAAATAGTTGTTAAATGTATTATGCTTCTCAACGTCTCTTCTGTTTACTAACACATAGGTATCACAATTATTCCAATTTAACACATACAGAATCAAAAAAGCATACAATGTTATCACAATTATTCCAATTTAACACATAAGAATAAAAAAAAACATACAAAATCTACAAATAGAAGCTGCAATAAAAGAATCGGAGATAGTTTCATGGATGCATCCATCAGATGGAATCACCATTTAATGTAATCCCCATATGACGGTTGATTCACTTACTGCTGAATTTTAAGTTACAATATCAACGATCAGATGCTAATTCCATTAAATAGATGTATCTATTGAATCATTTCCCAAAAAACAATAGCAATTGATCACATACCCAGTCCTTCTCTCTTTTGCTCCTAACTTCCAAGTGAATATGTCAGATGAGACTGAGGCTGGGTTCATTTCAATGAATATATTATTCTTTAAAGATGGGCCCATAACATGAGAGTCCAGTCCATGTCCATCATGTAGTTGCTGAGGCCTTTAATATCCATGGCCAACTTGGGCCCAAGTTGGGGCCCAAGCCAGTTAACAACCACAACTCCCACCGTTAAGCCGCCAAGTAGCCTGTAACGGTTGGAATTTGGAGGAGCGGAGCCACAATGGCAAAGCTATCCAACCTCTATCTCTTGTCCTACAACTCTCTTCAGGCCCTCGCATGGTCAGTCGCTTAACTGTATAAAACCACCTCTCCAAACATTCAAATTTTTGTTCCTGATATGAAATTTTTGATTGCAGGGCAGTTTGTCTCTCTTTGAGCTTGAGCAGCTTTGTCTCCACCAAGGCCGTCAATGGAGTCTACGCTTCTGCTGGAGACCTTATCTGTCAGTATTTTACTTTCATTTGCTTCAAACTCTGATATAATTGAACAATGAATTGTTTGATGTTAAGTGTTTGACTTCAAATTGGACTGTAGATTTGCTCCAAATGGTTCAGTTCTTGGAAGTTATTCATGGAGCCATTGGTAGGTTATTTCTGAGACCCAAATATTTATATTATTTCTTAATTTCTAACTCTATTGAGGTTATTAATTTTTATAATTAATATTACTGTGAAATTTGAGGTCTGGTGCCGAGTGGAGTGTTGTTTCCTCTGATGCAATGGGCAGGAAGGGCTCATTTTCTGTTTCTTGTGCGCCAAAGCCATGAGGTTATTTCCTTTCTCTTTCTTTCCTTTTTATATATATATTTTTTTTATATAAGCAATATTCTACTTTAATCTAATGTAAGCTGTGAGAAGGGGTTATGAACTCGAATGTATAGGGGAGCGTATCCGCTCTAGCTAATCAAAACTGTTTGTTGTTTTAATTTCAGTAAAGATTTGAGCTTCCCTTGAAACATATTTCATGGTCTTTTTTGTGCAATAGTGGTAATGATATTAAGCATGAACTTGAATGCATATATGCCTATTTCTTGTTTGGAATTTCAAGACCCTAATCCCCAGTTCTTAAGATCAAATAATGTTGCAAGATAGATAAATTGAGAATGGGGATAAAGATTAACCACAGGCATAACACCAAACCAATAATTTTACATGGTTGACCCAAAAATTATTAAATCCGTAGGTGATGATTGAATCCACTAAACGAAGGAGCCAAAGAGAACATATAGGTTCTTACTCACCTCTCACATAAATAATAGCTCGTCTAATCCCTTGTTCTCAATAAAGAACTGTGCATTCACTTCCATCTTGCTAGCTCTCTCTAGAGACACTTTTCCACAAGGTTTCAGGTTCACTGAAGAAAAAATTACGCAGAGAAATCTTAAATTCTCAAGTTCTGCAGAAATGCTCTAGTCTTGTTACAATCTCAACATTTATGTGGTCTGATTATTGTGCACAAATTAATCACAGTTTGTTGTTTTGAGCATTTTTTAGTTCCAAGAGTTGCCGTCGGTCTTCATAACTTTTGTTGCTTGGAGCCTAAGTGAGGTAATTTGGTTTGATATTTATTCTACAATCAACTTTTGGTTAACTAAACAGTGACTGCCAATGTAATATGATCATGAACCTGTGTGCAGGTTATTAGGTATCCACATTATGCTTTAAATTGCATGGGAAGCTGTCCATCTTGGATTACCTATCTCAGGTTCTACTCTTTGTAGTTACGATGATATATTCAAATTTTACATACAAGCAAACTCACACAAGACCACTCAACGAAAAGTTATACAATACAAGCAGAAGAGGATTTCATTCAAAATTATAATACTTCTTCTTTTAACTAGGTACACTGCATTCATTATCCTCTATCCTCCAGGGATGGCTGGTGAAAGTAAGTTTGGTTTCAATTACTCATTTTCCCACCCCACATTTCTTTCTCTACTTTCCTCTCCCTCTCCCTCCTTGCTACTCCCTTTGTCTCTTCACTTGATTTATTTTCTGTAAATGAGTGGTGATTATCGTGCAGCCTGGACTATGTACCAAGCACTCCCATTTATAAAGAAGACGAGCCTCTCCTTCAGCTATTATAACTTTCTGAGGGTATGTTATGATTTTTCTCACCATGAGCTTGAATATATGCTTCTTTTTTCCTCTATGCGAATTGTGCACTCATTGCATAGAGTAGGTCCAAAATACAATTTGACTAGACCAATTATTTTGGACTTTTGGTTAACTTGTTTTAAACCTTTAACTCCAAGTAAGTCTCTAATAGGTTAGGATGACTTAGCAATTAGCCTGCTCTGCTAGGATGTTGTTGGGATTTCTGTTATTAAATTTTCGTTGGGAATCAAAACCTTTTTCTTTCTTTTTGTCTGTGGTTTACTCTTATCCATATATTTTTCTGCTTCCCTGTAGCTGAGAAATCATAGGATATTTTTTTGCAATATCCTAATCTTTTTTCCATTTCCATCCCTAACTCCAGGATGTACTTGAGTTACCATTAATCAAAGTTCCCCATGCAAGAAAAGACATTTAAAGTTATAGCAGTGTGTCGCCAATTTAAGCTTACACGATTATTTTGCCAAAGCCTTTCAATATTAGAATTCTCCAGGAAATACGCCATTGTTTTCTTGGTTCTCCAGTACTATCACCCTTATGTTATGTGTCTAACAATGGCACAGCTAGTATTTCAATTGTTAGTTTTTGTTGTTATTGTTGTTGTTTTATCTTTGTGCTTAATATGATAGGAATCTTTTTATTCAGGTTTTGCTTGTCTGCTACCCATTCCTCTGCTTGAAACTTTACCTGCATATGTTCAAGCAACGCCGATCAAAACTGGGTAAACACCCCAAGAAGAAGAAAAGGTGAAGGACCACTTCTTCCTGGTAGATACGAATTACATGCCAGTTTCTAGTCATTCAAGAACACCACTTCATAAAGAGAGGCATGCATTGGCCGTCATAACATTCTTTTACTGCATTTCATGCTTCATTCTCCACTTCACACTATGTAATTATTGAATTTGAAAAGTGCCTCTGCAATTATGTAGTCAAATGTGTCCAGATGACATCATAATAGTATATCGGTTGTGAAGTTGATCTATTAGGTTGTGACATTGATGATATTAGAAGTTGGAAATAAATTGTATTTGGCACTTGATATGTTGATTTCTGACGCATGTAGTAGTGACGTTTTAGCTTGAGTTCTGATCGTTCAATGCTTACATTTAACATGGAAAGTCCAAGTCTAGTTTCATTTTCCTCCTCTTTCATTACTCCCATCAAGGTCCCAAGCTATGGATGGTTGGACCGGATAGAACCGGTACCTAGTAAGCCATCCTGGTGTCACTTGTTTAGGTTGGAAAAGCTTTGAATCTTCCCTTCATTTTCAAAAAGAGAAAGGCCAGGATGCCAACTAGCAGGTACGCTTTCTAAATTGTACATTTCTACTCTGCTAGACGATTAACTTGTCGAAATTCACTAGTTTCATCTTCTTGTCTATAATTCTTGTCAAAGTAGTGTACTCAACTGCATATCTCCATTACCATTGTTCTTTGTAGCAAATCCCTCAACTGCATATCTCCATTACCATTGTTCTTTGTAGCAAATCCCTCAACTGCATATCTCCATTACCATTGTTCTTTGTAGCAAATCCTTTCTCTTTCAAGCTCTGTTTGTCCTCTTAATGCACTGGCCCTTAGGCCTTAGCTTTTAAATATTGTCCTTGCTGTAGTAAGTATATATAAAGACAACTGGCTCTCTGTTCTGAGGTTCCTCTACAGTCCTCAGCTATCTCCCTGTATATCCATGTGCTATTCCTGTGTCTTATCTCTTTGAAAGAGTTAAAATGCAGAGAATATACAACCGGTTACAAACCGTATTCTCTAGAGATTCAAATCTTGAAATTTTTTTTTATATCTAATTCAATTTATTTCTAGGGCATAACAGCATCCCTAGAGCATGCTCCTAGCATGGCTCATCAATTTGTGTGGTCAAATTCCAAAAGCCAGTCTGTATTTTAGGGCCTATTTTGCCCTAGTTGTAGTTAGTAGTCACCCCTTTTTCTTTTTCTTAAGAATTTTTTTATAAAACGATATTTTAGGGCTGTTAATCGGTACCCAAAAACCGACCGAACCGAACTAAACTGTCCCCAAAACAAACCAAATGAAAAAAACCCCATAACCGAAACAGAAAAACTGAATCGAACTGAAGTGGAAACGGTTCAATTTCAGTTTTCGAGAACCGAGTACCGAAAAATAGGTACCGAATCGGTTACACCTAATGCATTGAATAGAACGGCGTCGTTTTTTACCTTTACTTAGATATTATCGCTGATTCTTTTGTTGGGAATATTATCGCTGATTCTAAATCTGCTTCACTCTTCACGCCGCTCTCAGCCTCTCACCCCACGCCTTCACTCTCACCCTCACCGCCGCACCATCTCACCGCTCTCAGCCTCACGCCTCAGTCTCTCCTCACCCATTCCTCAAACTCGAAGAAAAGCACCACCAGACACCAGTCCACATCTATCCTCATCGAATCGGACCAAATCGGACCCCATGCCCATCTCCCCATCTATCCTCGTCGATCTCTCCAATCTCTTTCCCTTGGGTACGCCATGAAAGTAGAGACTCATGCCTACATCGATCAGAAAAGTGTTGAGAGCTTTGTGAAGGCATTTCCAGAGTCGGCCGATGACGATCGGAAAGTGAACGCTTTGATGGGTTTAGAGAGGCGGTTGGGCCAAGGGTTTGATAAACAGTACCAGGAGCTGATTTGAGAGCAAAGGTATTTTCGATTCTTGAATTCGTAGTTTGTGAATCAATGTGTTTGAATTGGGTCCGAGACCTAACTGCTCTTACTGTTCTTGGTTTGGTTAAATTCAATAAAGATGATTTTGTGGGATTGGTGCTTATGGGTCCGATTGTGATGAATGAGTTAGAACTGGTTTGCCGCTCGTTGTGTGGTGAATGTGTGATTGAAATGGTGATTGTGATTGAAATCTTTTAACGGAAAGAAAACCGATCCCGAATCGAACCGGCCGGTGCGGTCTAATTTCGGTCCAAATGCTGAAAAATGCAATTACCGAACCGGATACCGGTATTGATATCGAATGTACCCATCGGTTCGGTTTCGGTTTTGCAAAATACCGAACCGAAAAAACCAATTAACACCGCTACGATATTTTACTTAGTAGCCAGGGCAAGCTGCATTTTGAATAGGGATTAGGAGGCCCACTCATCGAGAGTGCAGGGGCACTTTGTGATATTTTTTGAAAAAAAGAATCTTTTCTATTCATTTGAGTAACCTTCCACTTATAAATATATATATATATATGGCTTTTTTGTTTTTTGTTTTAGGGTGAGTTATCAGCCACCCAAGTTTTTTATTTACTCACTGGCCGACTAATTAATTAAGCCTTATTTTAATGAAGAACATGCCTCTATTACACCTAAATAGTTATTTTACTCTGAACACAAGATGAACAGAAACAAAAACAATACAAAGTCCATAGGAATTCAACAATTAACAACATCCAAATACAAACTTCACCAAACCACCACCATTCAGACGACAACCCATTTCACCACTTGATCAACTGAAAAAAATTAAAAAAGAAAAAAGAAAAAACACTTCAAACTTCTCAGTAGTCTGTGGTTGGGAGCTGCTCGTGTGTGTCTGGGGCGATGAAGATGAGCTCGTAGACGAGGGCGGCAATGGCAGCGCCGATGAATGGTCCAAGCCAGTAGACCCAGTGGTTGGCCCATGTCCAGCTGACGACGGCGGGTCCGAAGGAGACTGCTGGGTTCATGGATGCACCGTCAAAGGCACCGGCAACCAAGATGTTGGCACCAACAATGAAACCAATGGCGATGGGTGCAACGGTGCCAATGGCGCCCTTCTTGGGGTCCACGGCGGTTGCGTACACGGTGTAAACCAGACCGAAGGTGATCACGATTTCGAGCACCACCGCGTTCCACACGCCAACTCCGCTTGATAGGGAGAAAGCAGATGTTTCCTGCATCAGATCAATTAACAAGATTAAACTTAATTAATATCTTCTTAAGTGAAAAAATTAAAAATAGTTAATTTTTTTAGTGACAATGAGTTAGGGTGTTACCAATCCTCCGGTGGCAAACTTGAGGAGCAAGCAAGCAACGACGGCTGCGATCAACTGGGCAATCCAGTACAGAATTGTCCTGATGAAAGTGATGTGGCCACCAATGAAGAGACCGAATGTGACGGCAGGGTTAACATGCCCGCCGGAGATGTTTGCGGCGATGGAGACCGCCACGAAAAGAGCAAAGGCGTGAGCCAAGGCAGCGGCTACAAGGCCGGCCGGTGTTGTTGAAGCACTGTCGGTGAGCTTGTCTACACAAAAAGACCAAATATAAGATTATGTACACACACGTTACGTTTTTTCGTCACACTGTTTTTTTAACATTCATTAAATGGGATTCTTACGTATTTGAAATATATAGTTCAAATTTACAGTCTGATAACATAATGTGATTGAAAATGTCGTGTTAAAGCTACTTACTGAAGGCCATGCCGGAGCCTTCACCAGCGAAAACGAAGATTAGGACTGAGATGAACTCAGCAAGAGCTGCTTTGAGGGCATCTGGCTGCCCAAACTCAGCTGGGCTTCCCAGGGCAATTCTAGTGATGGCCATTGTTGCAAATTTGAATTTTTGAATTGACCAAAAAGCCCTTGGAACAAATCCAAATCTACACAAGAAGAAGGAGGTGCGTTTGCTTCGAGTGGTTTTGGTTAGTGTCCTAGTGACAGTTATATATAGGGGTCCTCTAAAGAAAAGGTGATCGGATGAGTAACCGGAAGAGCCGGTGACAGCTGAAATTCAACGACAGCGTACAATCGGCGGCCACCTGTCATTGTCTGGGTGGGCTAGTAGGCGGGCCTCCAATTTGTTCCCATCTTGCCACGTGGACGGCTGATGTGACTTGGGGCTTGGACTGATCAGCATGATGGAGAAATTTGATCACGTTCACCGGCCAAGGTTTTGCTTTGGCGCCTTGCGGGATGTGGGTCCTCCAATGATTGTTGTAATTTTCGACCGACCATTATTATTTTATTTTTATTTTTATTGCTAATGTGATTAGGTTGGGCTGGCTTCACTTCATTGTCATTTTATCGCGCACTAATCATGTACTAAAATTAAATTATGGCCATAATTTTCATGTGATTAAGTTCATCATTCATTTGAGTTGAGTGAGATCAACAAAGAAGAGAAAGTTTAAGTCAAATTTAGTCTTGTTGCGTGTTAAGACTTCTTAATTACGTAGGTTATAAATTTTATTTACATGCTCAAAATTCAAAAATCATATTTAATGGGAGTTGAGTAAGAGGTTTGTGAAATACAAATGGCGTCATCAAAGAAGAGAATGTTTAATCGAGCCTATCCTTACGGCATGTCAACAAATTTTAATCACCTAAGTCACGTACTTATATTAGTTTCCTAGGCTCCTAACACAACAAAATCACCTAAACTTTGTTTATTTTGGTTTTTGGTGTGAGATCACCTATCCATTGAGGTTTATCTCTAATCCATTTATAAAAGGAAAAGCACGAACTGTGTCCTTGTCATCTAATAATGAGTAGTTAATAAGCAAAAGACAACATATTCTCAAGGAATTTACCAAAAACAAATCATATAGTCTGTACGAATCCTTCAAAAAAAAATTAATCATCATTTGTGGTAATATTAGGTTCACCAAAACAATTAAATGACTCTCAGTTGTACGGTATAATATTTAAGATTTGAAAAAATATATATAATACAAATTCATTATCCTTGTTTGTACAAATATGTATATGATTAAACCAACTCTTAATTTAATAATATTTTTCTTATTAATGTTGAAATATATTTAAAATTCGATACTTTGTTTTTGTCGACGAAAAAAATGAAAACAAATATGATAAAGTAAATAGAATTCACATGTGATTGAGATCGTTTTGACATTTTTAGACTCTAGCTTACTCTTTTGTGGTAGGGACTCTATAGTTTGTGGGCATCATGCATGTTCTTCCCATGAGACTAAAATATGATTTTCATAAAATATATAACTCTTCAAATGTCATTCTTTTTTGTGTGCTTTGCTGTCATATATATATATATATATATATATATGCGTTGCTTATATACAATTTCGCAACTACTATTTTGTGTGTGTGTGTAGTATGGCATCTCTAATTATGATTATTTTTAGTTATCACTCTAATTATTTTATGAACGTGAGGAGGAAAACAATATAAATATTAATTACGTGGGTGATGTAGGAGAGATGACCTTAACACTTGTCTCCACTCCTCACCGATCCCCAAAAGAGAAAATAAATTGTCTCCGTCCACTTTAATTCGTTAATTATTATCCTTAATCATGAGATAATTCATTATCGACAAGAAGTGTTTGAGTGTTTCGAATACATTATCACATGCATGCACGGTTAATTCACGGGTTATATTAAAAATAGAATTATATGTTGATATTTCTTATTTTTATTACAATAAAATGTAGGCTAAATGGTTGAAATCGTCCATGAACTTTACCATAATTTTAGCAACTGTACTTATATTTTAATATTAGTGTTTTCCGTTCCTGAACTTTACCTTGAAACGAATTCAAACGAAATTGTACCTATAATTCAACATTAATGTCTCAATTAGTCTATCCGTCTATTTTTCAAACGAATTCCGTTAAAAAAAATGAAAAATTGTCAATTCATGTGTGTTTCACGTGACTTTTTTTAACGAAATCTGTTTGAAAAATAGACGGATGGACTAATGAAAACATTAGGGTAAAATTTTGGGACGGGGATACTAATATTGAAGTATAGGCAGAGTTGCAAAAATTACGATAAAGTTCAAGGACAGTTGCAACTATTTAGCCTAAAAAGTAAAATGTTAATATCATGTGACGGTATTTCGATACATATGGTAAGAACATTTTCAATTCTAAAAAGATAGACGTTGATATATAATTCACAAATGCTGACATTTAAAAATGTTTGATTTTCATTCGTATTGATATTGTCTGCGAATATAATGGATCAAGCTAGCTCCATGGTTTGATTAAACAAAGTCTTCCTCACTCTCCCTATTTTTAAACTTATCTGTTCATTAATTAAACAGAAAAGGAGGGCTCACGATCGCTAATCATAATTAAATTTTGTAGTTTATATTTTCTTGGATCAGATCTAAGTCCATTTCAGAGACGCTATAGAGCAACAGGTAGAGAGGTGATGCGTTGTAAAGTGCGACCAAATTGGCTTGTAAATTTGTTTAGTTGTGTCCTCTATCATGAGCTAGAAAATGCCAGATTCTTGATGCAGCGAGCCTTCGTTTTGGGTTTTGGATTATGTATATATGGATAAACAATGACTAGGATCACATGCCATATCAATTATCATGGTGCATGAGGGGAGGCGCAATGTGCACAATTTGTATCTGCTGCAAGGTTTTTGTTTTCCCCTAACTTGGATATATTTGCTTCGCATCTTGCCAACTTGCTCCTATTAAATAACTTGTATATTGAAACTTCAACTTCTTACTTGATTCAAAAAAACAAAAATTCATAAGAACTGGTGTTCTTATTACCATTTCTGCACAGTGAAGTTTCACAGTGTGATTTACATTTGCTCAGCAACAGTCAAAGTATGTGAGAGAAAGAGAGCGCAAACGTAAAGTATAGACTACATGTTTAATTATTATCTGAAGAAATAGAAAAAGGATTTCAATCTTACAAGCTTTCTGGACATGTAATTGGGACGGAGTTCTGCGTAAAGTTGTTGTAGGAAAGATCTATAATGATGTGTACAAACATGAAACAAAGGCCCAAGGAATTTTTTTCCTTTAATTATTAGTTTCCATTGAAATGAACCGTGTGACAGGCCCAAAGAACAAGTTACAGGATATGCCCTAAGGCCTATAACCCAGAAAGTACCTCAGTAGTACTGAGTTAGTACAACTGACGAGCTAAAAATTTGAGTAAGAAAAAGCCCATACCTAAGTAACCCAACTAGCACCAAGCACTAACCTAAAAGAAGATCCATGAAATGCAAAGGCTTAGTACTAAACAAACCAGACTTGCCTAATATACCATCCCAACTTCCATCACATCCTTTTACAATCAAACCCTTACAAATGAATAGCTTTAGGAATTAGGAAATCTATTAATTTAGCGAGATATTTATTAATGAAAATGTTCAAAATGAAGAAATTGAATATGATAGTTGTAAAGCGATGATAACATTGAATAAATTTTTGTTGCAAAATGAACAAATCACACTAGAATTTCTTACCATGTTAAGAAAAATTAGAGAAAATATCTAAAGTGTCATTAATTTCAAGAAAAAAAAAACAATGATTGAGTCTTATTTTATAAAGCCTAATAGTCGAATCATAAAAACTATGTATTAAAAAATTATTAATTTATATATTACATGGGACCTATTCAAATTTCTTTTTAATGTATTATCTTATAAATTTAACGAATTATTAATTTAACGAATTATTAATTTAACACGTTATTTCCAAATTGGGACAAACTAAAAATATTATTTAACTAAGGTTATTAAATTATCGATGTTTTACTATATTTTATTTTTATAGGATGATATTGAGAAATGTTTTATACGGGTTGAGTTTCAATCACTCATTTTACGAAAATTGAGTTTGAGATTTTTCACTATAAAGTGGATAAAAATACTAATAAAAACATAATATTAATAACTCCATCATAACCTCCTTAGATCATGAGCTCTTTAAGGGATAGGACTTATTGAAACTCGTGATACCACATCATCACACATAGCACCTTTGAAAATTCATGTCATTATGGTAAAGGATATGTCGTATGAGCCTTTAACAATCGAGGAAGATTACTAATTATGTTACCTAATTGATCTACCTCCTTGTCCATGGACGACTCAAATCATCTTTTCAAACGAACCACTAAAACTGAATGATAGCGTGGTTGTCTGGTTGACTCAGCCCAGTGGCCCTAAACCATACAACCAGGCATATTCATATGAAGAAATAAGCTCAATATGATCATACCAATTATTTTCTTAATTACAAGATGAGCAACCATAAAGCTATAACAATATTGATTCACTGCAAAAGGGGATGATGTGAAGATGGGTCGCCACACATTCCCTTTAGTAACGATTCGTTAATCTGAACTATCAATCAAACTTAAAACCTTATAATCTTTAAGTCACAAAGAACCGATATTTTAAAATTTTAGCACATAACATACATATTACAATACACACTACAGTCTGTTTTTAGTACAACGCATAATTAAGTTGCTATTGTTAAGTGGAAGTAGTCAAAATATGTCTTCTATTTCCAAATGTTATATTCAGCATTTTGCACAATGCCAACCCTAGCCACCAACTAATTATTAATTAAGTAATGTAATCCAATTACTTTGGAAGTATTAATTCGCACTACTTGAGATATCATACTTGAAAATGAGAGACAATGACAAAGCCATGGTAATATCTTTTCCCTCTTTGCCGTCACACACCTACTTATTACACACCAAACTAATCAACATTAATATACACAAAAGCTAGCCTTGGCATCTTTATGATCATCAAGTACCCTTTCCTAGTTTCCTACAATGGAAAATAAAGACACCATGTTGAGGCTCTCCTTTCAAACCCTAGACAAACTTTTTACTCTTTAAAGCTAGACCAGCACAACACCATCCACTGTGGACACATCGTTTCTTGCATGCACTCCATGCAGTCAAACCAAACCACCCACACCAACCATTTTGTACAATTAGGTCAATTTCGTGTTGAAATTGGGAAAGCTCTCAAGCACTTTTTCGGCAAAAGCACTTTATTTTGGGGCAAAATCGATTGGTTCGTTTATACTTTATACACGCATAGAAACTTAAGTAGAGTATCCAATGAATGGTCTGATCGATTACATATGATTCATTATTGTTTAATTTAAGCACCTAATTAATTAAGGATAAACTACATAAAACTACGTAAATTTTAGGAGTCATTTCAAGTTCATACCCTAATTATGAAAATTGACATCTAGGTACCAAAACTATCAAAACAAAATATTTAGGTACCCACCGTTAACAATCTGTTAAAAAAAATCTGTCAAATGTCAAGTGGCACTTGTGGGTCTTTTTTTAATGCTCACATGGACTCCATATCAGATAAAAAATAATAAAATTTTAAAATTTTAATAAAAGCTTAATAAATAGTCTTATAAAAAAATAAAAAGAAAACTAAAACAAAAACAAAATTCACGCCCAAAACCTCAATTCAATTCATTGAACACCCAACATCTCAAAATTTTCATGAGCAAAAACCCAAAATTAGTGTGGGTTCGAAAGAGAGAGAGAGGGAGATGGAGCAGAAGGGAAAAAGGTAGGTTAGGGGTGATTTCATCGTTCATAAGCAAAAACCCATCTCTGTTAGCCACCATCGTGGCAGCCTCCACTGGGCTCCTTGCCACCAAAAAACATATCTTCTTCAAAGGCATCGACGATTCCGATCCTACCATCGATCACAATTCGGAGTCCCACCTGATCCCTTATCCCAACCTCTCCTCGCATCCACAAAAAAAAACAAAACCCAAATCAATCCTACCCATCCCCTCACCCCTCACCCCTCACCGAGATCGATGAACGACAACGATGAAATTGCCCTTGATTTGCAGAGACCGAGTTTGCATCAAACAAATTACAAAAAGCAAAAACAAATTTTAGTCAAAGCCCCCGCATTGATGCCCAAACCCAGCGGCCCCAAAATTAACGCCAAAATCAACCCTCAATTCATGCCCAAACCCAGCTAGCTAACGATGAACACCAATTCCCAATCCCACATTTGCGTTTGTCTGTGGGTTGGGAATGGTGGAGGTGAGGCCAGATCTCGACCTCGATGAAGTCAATGACTTCACGGTGGTTCGAAGAGGAAAGATCTGAACTTCGGGTAGAATCAGCTGGGGTCCTGGGTCTCGACCGTGGCAGATCGGACGGGTTGGTTGGCGCCTATGGGGCGGCGAGGAAGCCGAGATAGCTTGGAAGACGAGGTTGACGACGACGACGACGATGAAGAAGTCGATATGAGGCCGGAGAAAGTGGGTAGTGTGAGAGTTGCAGAGGGAGACTCTGTCTGAGGTTGAATTGGAGCCATGGTGGGAAATGGCTCGAGCCAAGAGGGCTTGGGAAAGAGTGACGGATGAAGACGAAGAGTCCAAATCTTTTTTTAATGATAATTTTGTTTTATAAATTTATTTTACAATTTTATTAATTATTTTTAATATATATTTAATTTTTAATTATTTTTTAATTCACATGGAGTCCAACTCAGCATAAACAGTTTAACTAAAAAATACCAACTCAGTATTTAACAGATTGCTAACGGTAAATACTTAGATGATGTGTTTTGATAGTTTGGGTACCTAGATGCCAATTTTCATAGTTGGGATACGAACTTGAAATGACCCTTATAATTTGGGTATTTTTATGTAGTTTATCCATTAAATAATTAAAAGAAAATATAAAAGAAACGTACAAGCGGAGTTGATGACAATGGTCGAAGTCATTATATAAACTTAAACTTAATCTTCAGTTTAATAATATAATTTGACAGTAAATTTATGTAAGAAAATTTCGATAATTTTTCTATAAAGAGTAATTAAATTAGGGGAAATCATCACCCACCTAACCATATGATGATCATAATGGCAGACAATGGTCGAAGCCATGATAGCTCTATTTGGTACCGTAAAGGTAAAATACTCAAATCATATGATTATATATGCAAATGCAGGTACTTAATTTGATATGATTCCTGGGTATTTATTCTAAACTTTACAATGACATGAACCCTAAACTTTAAGAAGTCTATTTTCATGACTATATATTATGACAAGGCATCTTCTAGAGACCGCTGCTTTTATTGGGGGTCAGCTCTTGAGCAACCTTGCTATTATATGAAGACTAAATATATAGTTTCATAATTCATATATTTATAATTAGGATAAAATCTTAGAGTGGTCCACATATATAATTAATTTAGATTACTTAAAATTAGAAGACATGCATCTATTTGAATAATATTATTATAACATAAACTATATTTATATAGACCACAATATTCTTAACAAAAAAGAGATTTTACGATCCCCGTTCTTATATATACTTAAACAGTTATGCATATATACGAAGAACCCTATTCCATCATACATACTAGTCGGAGTCACTTGTTATCTTTGGCAATCATTTGTTTATATATAGAGAATATTGCATGACACGTACTATATATCTTACCTTCAAAAGAGGTTTTTATCGAGATCACATATAGCTAGAGTACATCATTTATATATATTACTTTTACTATTAAAGAAACTAAAGTTGGGTATGAAGCATGCATAAAAAGTCAAATAGGTAGCTTGGTGAATATGATTATTGATGAACATGAAGTTCCATTAATGAGGGATGATGGGCATTGGTCATTGAGGATCATAGAGAGCCCCTCGCTAGTCTTTTTCTTTTCTTTATAAAGTTGGGGGGGTTGGAAGCTATGTAGATTAATGAGCAGCCTAGCTTGCTAGGTATATACTATCAACCATGCATTCACAATATAAATCTATGAAGGAGTGAGACATCTAGAAGAGGGCAATAAACAAGATAAAGATCGGATATATTTTGGTGATTAAACATTGGAGTGAAACACAAGATAAAGACCACCTTAATATATTAGATTGTGTTTTGGGCACTTCACTTAGCATGTTGAAATGGTCACATACAGCAAGAAGTAGTAACCAATCAAGTATACGTATTGTCATGTAGCTAGACTGACTCGATCGTATACCTTATTCACCGGATCCAATCCCTAGTGCCATATCATTCTTTTGTTCATGTAACATCGATCATTATCCAACGCCAGTAGATTACTTATCCTACGTCGATATGAATTTGAACTTATTTTAGGGGTGGATGCGCTCTCATTCTCTTTATAATGGATTATCGTATATTTCTTATCTAAAAATGATAATATATGAGAAGTTGATTTCTTAAAACATCGATCATGTAAAGTTCATCTCTGCAAAAAAATCAAACATATTCGTGATGGTTTAACTAGTCATATTCATATGTATCAATCAAATTGAGGGTTCATCATAAGTATCTTAATCGATACTAACATCGTCGAGTGATTAGATACATACGTATATACTTGTATATAACATGTATACGAATTTTATTAATTAATTTATAAATTTAAACATTAGATATAAACCCCAAAACGTCAACTAGAAACAACACTGTACATGCTGACTCAAATTTCTTTTTCAACAAACAAATTGATTTCAATTCGAATGCAGAAGAAAAAAAGGGGGAGGATTTGACTTGTAAGTATGTTCAGACAAAACCTTTTTTGGCTCCCCTCAACGGGGCCTTGGCTACGGCAATGCCCTTTGTAGACTTCTCTCTCCTCCTTCTCAAGGAGAACCGACTCGACGGGACCACTCACTGAGTCACTACTGTTTACCATTGACGGTCTTCTAGTCTGTTGCTTCTCAAGACGCTTGAGACACGTGGGGCCTGGCCATTGGCCCCTGCTCAATGCAGCGAGAGAACGCACAATCGCATGTGCCTCGCCGCACGGTGATCAAAACGCCAAGTGTCGTGGCACGTGTGCGACCTCGACTTCCAGTTGGACGCTTCTACACGTGTCGTGATGTGAGATTGGCCCTCACATGACGCGTACCTAATCGCCATGTGCAACTGCACTACACGACAATCATATCGGCTTCCTACAAACAGTGCTTATGATAACGACCGCCTTCTTTAGACTAATTCACTCTAATTATATGCACTTCATTACACATTTTAGCAAATTATCAATAATCATAGATTGTGGTGGGACCATTAGAGAAGAAAAAATATAGTGGTAGGGTGCCAAAAAGGTTTGGTAAAACATAGATTCTCCCGTAAGTATCAATGGCACCGCTAACTAGCTCTTCCTCCTTAGTTCGGTGCTTATAACGCGTTAAAATTTCTTTATTGCGTAGATTCAAATTAAACTTATTTATATCAAAATTTGAGAATATTAACGCAATAATTTATTGATACGCCCTCATAAAAATCTCTTCGTGTTGAGTCTCATATGTGTTATGTAAAATTTCGAAAAGATTAGTATAACAACTCATAGATACAGCCTCTCATGTAAATCCTAGTCTGATTCAAGGAATATCAAACTAAAAATTGGCTGATCGCATATAAATATAAATTCACTTTAACTTCTAGGCTACTCAAAAGTAAATACATATAATTTATATTTATGTTAAATTTATTCTTCTAAAATACATTATCCTTGTATTAAGAGATTCTAAATCTCAAAACAGAGAATAACTATTACACGGTCTAATTGTGACAAATGAGGAGCCGGTGATTTATTTTGTAAGGAATAAATATGTATATACTATTGGTTTGTTTTGTATTTTCTCCATATGAACATGATTTTGTCGACAGGTAAAGTCGTTACCAGTTAGGAGGTAAAAGGGGAGATGGTCTCAACTTTATAGGACAATTGTTCAAAGTTATTACTAAATTGCAATGACAATAATACCCCTGAAATGCGGCTGCATAGCATAGACCATAGACCATAGACCATAGACCATAGACCATAGACCATAGACCATAGCTTAAAGCTTTGCATGCTTCTTCATCAACAACCCAACATTCATGCTTCAAACGAGGATGCTATGCACATAATTACTGGATTTTGTTTTTATTTTCTGAGAGTAAGAACTAAGAAACATAGCCATTTTCGTGGCTTGTAATCGAGTCAATTTTTATTTCTTAAATTTGCTAAGTTGGAGATTTTTCAAAAAAAAATATATATATATATATATATATTAGTGTCGGACTAATTTTTCAGTTCTAACGAGATACCAGACAAACTCATGAACGGATAGTAAATTTAGAATTTATAGAGTGACATCTTAAATAGGTATGTGACCACAAACGCGGATACATAAATCAAACCTTAAGAAATGAGTTATTTTATTTTGGAGTTTGTGGATATGCTGAAACGAATTTTTGATTTTTTTAATGGATAATACTTGCATCCCACCCGGGTGGTACCTTATCGTACCATCTTTCAATTTATCGAATTATTTTTTTTCATATATCATAATCGAATACGTTCATTCTCTAAATCATCTCCGTAAAAGAATCAACAAGATTGAAGATCATTTAGTCATTAATATGTGTCAAATTAATAAATCAATAGCTTGGTAATAATTAAATTTCTCATAACGAACCGTTCATTTAGTTGATACATATGAACAGTAGCAGATCTAGGATTTTTTTTCCGAGGGGGTCAATTATAAAGGGCTATAGTTCATAGAAGGTTACAAATTACAATTATTTATGACGAATTTTCAATCTTGAAACGTTGCATTATAGTTTCATTAGTAAGTAATAGGATTTTGTTATTGGAATTCTAAAAAAATCGAATCTTGTAATTATCCACATAAAAATAGATAAAATGCGAGATTTTTCAATAATCTTCGAATTTAATATCAAAATTAGAGATCATTTTCAATTTATTAAATTTTATGATTATATTAACGCTAAAATTAAGAGTACAAATTAAGAAGAATTCATTATGAGTAATTTTTTATGAATTTTGAAGTTAAAAGAAAATACATAACAATATTAATAAAGTGGTGGCGTGAAGTCTTTTTTTAAAAACAGTCTAATCATTGTTATTTACAAAAAAGAGAGAATTTTACCATACAATATACTATCGGTGTTTGAATTTGAGATAATTAGTCTACAAGTCAATAACAGTTGGATACTTAAAACACGTGGATATTTGAGGCATACCCCCTTGGGCCACCTTTGTGGTGCGGTAGAATTTTAATAACAATTAAAAATTAAGGGATTAAATCTGAATTAATTGTAACACGGCAAAAAGGAGATCCCTATCCTCCTTTCCACGAGCGGCTCTTTCCAAAGTAATTTTGGAAAATTTTCAGCGTTTTTGAAAATTCATTGGAAGTTAGAAGTTTAAATCCAGACATCAAATTGATGAGGATTTATTTCTTATATAACGATAAGAGTTGTTTTCAAAAATGGTGTTTTTCATCACACTAATAAAACGGTATCGTTTGGACGGGTTTGTTTCTTCTTCGCGTAGTTGGGATAGATCATCGATCAAGTTTGACAGCGATAGGAGGATAATTATGGTCAAGATTGATACCCAGGAGGAGGAAAAATCTGATGAAAGGAGGAGGAGCTTCCCAGCAACGGTCTCTTGAGGTTTTCCCCCATCTAGATCGAGTTCAACGTGTGAACACCTAAGGGCAAGTTTTCTGGAAGGGTGGAGGGTCAACTCCGACCTCTATGCGCCATTTTCCTGCAAGGGAAGGGTCAAGAGACCCCTATTGCCCCAACGTGCGTCACCCTGCATATGAAACGACTGCATATGAAACGTTGAATTTTACGTAAATAATTTTGAAATAATAATTTAAATATTAAACGATTTTAATTAAAATATATGTATAATGAGAATTCAATTAATCAAAATGAAGTATGATTCTTTTTTAATTATAATATAAATATCAATATCTTTTAACAAACTATTGCTTAGAAACAAAAATTACAGACATAAAATCAAATCTTATGATTTCATTTGGAGTGAATATACAAATTACTATCTTAAATGTTTACCACTAATTGAAAGTACGAGTGATATTTGTCTTATTATGAGGAATCCTTAGAAAGAAACGAACCATAGAACACCCGCACCACTGAATGGTGCAAGGAAATTAACTGAGCTAGTATGGTGAATTCAGCTTGTTGCTCCCTAGTGGATGCACGACTATTTTAGTTTACACTATAATTTATCAAATATTGAAAAATCATATAATTAAATGACATAACTTACAACAAATCCTATATTTTTTCTAATAATATATTTTCTATAAGGATGATTTATATATTGAATTCGGAATACTGTGTTGTTGTATACACGATAGTAAAATGTGGCTGGTGAGTCAGATGGTTATGATGGATTTTAATTTTGCTTGATTTCCTTTAATTCTTTTGGTGTCTCCCGATTGCAACTAAGAGCAGTATTTCAGTGTTGTTAGATGGGGGGCTGTTTGAGTGTTTTGACAAACGGAAATAATTTAATTATTCAACTTTGAATCCAACTATTGTTTCCAAGTGAACTTAATAAAATGTGTTTTGAGACGATAATAAATAGTTATATTCTGGGTGCATTCAATAATTAATCATTTTAGTTTTCCACCAATACCTCAAGACAATGAGAAATTATTCTAGCATCCAATGAAAACATATTTATTTTGGAAAAAAAAAACAAGAACTTTTTTATTTCCATAATATTTGCAAAGTGCATGCCTCCTCTAATACATATAGTGGAGTGTGGAACTTAGGCACACAACATTCTTGTGAGCAGCACGAAATCATACTTCATTAGTCCCATAATCATATATTTTTTGTTTTTGGAAATAGGTGCAAAATCATATATCCTAAAACCTAAAACATATTGATTTAAAATCCAAATCACATATATATTTATTTATTTATTTTAAATAGGACTAATTATGTATGCAAGTTAGGATTTTAATTTTGACGAACAACTAATTTGAAAAACAAATAAATATATACACCTGACAAAATAAGGTCGAGTCATCATCTTATTTGTAAGGACCGAGGTTTTGTCCATCACTTTATAATATAGTTACTACAAAATCTAGTCCAAACAAGAAGAAATACAAATTATGAAAGTATTGATAGCTAGGTTGGATAGATGCTAGGTACAACGGTTAGACCCTTTTAAAGTCATAAGCGCATAAATGTTAATAGTAATTTAAAACAAAGGGTCAACTGGTGAAGGTGCCCTGACACATAAAGCGATGATTAAACAACAAATCCATACATAATTAATCACTCACTGCTAACACACGGTATAACGAGAAGCAAAGAAGCTAGATACATTGCATTTGCATGTCATTATGTCAAACAGAATCAAATGTTTTTAATTCATTCAGCAGCTTTTGTCCTAATTAATCCAAACATTTCCTCTTGATCTACCACTTTTGTCCTCTTCCTAGTTTAAACAGAACTAAGTACATAATTAAGTAAAATTAAACAAAACCCAGCAATTAGAATTTAATTAGTATTGTGGAAACACCAAAACATTTCTCCATTGCCCAGTTGTATGGTACATGCATGCCGCTTTTATTAATCTCAATACACGGATTAAGGAATCATCAAATAATGATCCGTGTTTGAGTGACGTATTTATTAGTTGCATGATTAGGGTAAAATTTAATTCGAAAGTCGTGATAGGAGTAGGTTTAATGTGAAATTATTTAGTAGTTAAAAAAAATAATAAAATATTAATGAGGAGGTGACAGAGTTGAAGTTGCATGGAGGTTTTATAACACAAAGGGGGATTTTAGTTAATTACATATTGTGTGTCGATATAAAATTGTGAAAGAGTGCCGAAACCGCTTGTCGGGAATAGTAATATTGTGGTCTGACAAATGCAATGGAATTCCTGGGGAAATCATCCATGTGCCTTTGTCCTTGTCAGAACAAGTTTATCAGATGAACAGGTTGGTTTTGTTCTTAAGTTCAATATCAATATTAATCCTCTATATTTATTTAATCATATTTCATCTCAAATAGTATATAACATATATTTTAATTAAGTTTAAGGTTTTGTTTGGATCTGCACCTTGTCATCTCGATTATCCAAATACAAAACTGTCCTATTAGTATTATCATATATATATATATATTACGTAATATTGTTATCTGGATTATTTAATATTTAAATAAATGATTGTTATTGATAACTATTATGAATTGGATATTATAAAATACAGGAAAATTACCTCTCATCCATTTAAAACCAAATGAACTGTGGGGAAAGTTACAGTGTGGTCCAATGGAATTGGATTAAAAGTAGAAGCATAATATTTTAAGCCAACCGTTATATTGTTGATTTCAGTTTCATCGGGCAGTTCACTAGCCAATCTAGTAAAACCCTAGCTAGCAACATATAATATATGAAATTTGGGTCCATTCTCCATATAAAACAATCACTTTAGTTCACTTAAACTAAAAACTAATTTTTTAAAACATGTATATTATATGTTTTGGCTTTTTTGAATAAATTAATTCGTTGAAATAGTCCATATTTTAACCACTTAATATTGTGACTTCGTGATATTCTTTTCCGTATGTTACGTGGGAAGTATCGAATTCGACGCTCGTGGGCGAAGTCGATATATCAAAAAAAGAAGTCGCCCATATTATAATTTGTTTGAACCACACAACTAATCTTCCAATGTGGTAAAAAACTAATCATTTATGAGGAAAGAACAAATTTCTCTTGTTTTCCTAATTTTTCATATGATGACACTTAAATAGTTGCACATCTCATATGGCAACATGGTGTCATTGTGATGCCATTAGAACATCTCCAGTAGAATTCCTAAAATATATTTTTTAAGCTAATTTAGGAATTTTTAAAGAAAAAAGTGCTCCAACGATTGTTTTAGAGTATTGAATCATCATTTCGAAATTAGCTTCAGATGTATTGTCTCGGATTGGTTAATTCTTTAATTTTTTTTAAAACTTTTAATAGCTAAAATCAAAATTCTAAAAGATAAATTTACACTATGAATAATCAACATCGTTAATAAAGGAGATCAAAATTAAAGAAACATGACTAATAACACACATAATAATGATACAACATGACAATCATAACGAAATATATATATATCGTCATCTTTATAAATCAAACTAGAAATCGCTTCCAACATAACAAAGTAATGATTGATGAAACAGAAAATTACAATTAGAAACCACAAACAAAAAGTTCAGTATTCAAAATAGTTTCCCAACTCTTAAATTATCACAAATTAAATTGTAACGATTTGCTTCTTCTTCAAATCTTCATACTTCATTTAGCATACCAAAATATTATAAACTATATAATCTTAACAGATTCACTTTTCCATATACATTTCTACATAATTCGAGTTTCACTTCATAAAATAAAGAAAGAAAACAAAACTCCCATTCAATACACACACATACATAATAACAACCTATAATGCAGCAAAATAATTTACTTGAATCTAGTAAAAGTTCTTGGAAACAAAAAAAAAAAAAAATCTAGTAAAAGTTCGATTAGCCTTTAAACTAGAGTCCCATAAAAGTAAAAACTTTTAAACTTGGCATAATATTTTGAGTTCTATTTAAACTAAGGCAGTAAAATAAGATTTGATAAAAGTTATGCAGACAAACCAAATACTCTTAAAACTTCTTTTTCCAAAGCTGGAAATTAATTTAGAAATTGAAAATCGATATTCAATTTACAAGAAAAAAACGGTAGCAAAAATCTCGATGGTGATGGTGATTGGGGAATGGCCAAAGCTGTCCTAAAATAAAAACTTGCCATTTTCATCATTGCCATTCTCATCCAAGAAATTTAAGGGAGAGCAAACCATCATCATTCATGGTCTGTCTCTCTACAATAACATCTCTATTCTAGACAGAGTGTGCCGCCGGAAGGAAAATTCCCTTCAATTTTGAGTTATATATAGAAAGTTACCATATATAAATAACATATGAAATACAGTGCATCGTATTGTGTAATTTTTAGATCAAATTAATTAAAAAAAAAAAAAAAGTGATTTACAATTTTATTTATTCTAGCATTTCTTTAAATTTTAATTGTAAAATTGAGTAAATTAAAAAAATGTTAAAGAACAAATAAATTGAGAAGTGCATAAAAAAAAAGAAAAATAGGGTTTTTAGTGTAAAAATCACTTACATAAAATACTTAAAATTTAAATATTGAAAGGTGGTGCATCGAAAAAAATTATAAATCTATCCGAAAAAAAATTAATTATAAAAGGTATAAGAATTGAGAGGGAAAAAAATGTTGTTTTGGGTAAGAGACAGGGTCCTGAAAGAGTGGGAAAATTTTGAATGAAATTCAATATTACAGAGGGAGAAAATTGGATTCTCCAAAAAAAGAAAAAATAATTAAAAACTTTCTATAAATTAATTTTCTTTGATGTGGACTGGGCTTGTTCTTCTCTATAAATGACTCACATTCCACCTTACTTTAACTCCTAATTCTCTGATTTTATTTTTCTTTTCTAATTCATTCTTTCTCTCTTCAATTGTCAAGAGAGGGTGAGACTCAACTATGGAGGACTTGGGTTCTTTGTGGACTACTTATCAGGAGGTGGGTTGCTTCTCATTTCTTCTTCTCACTCATATTTCTCTTCATTTGTTTGCTTCTGGGTTCTTGTCTGTTTTGCAATTCAATCAAAGTTTGTTACTTTTTTGCTTTAATTTTCATTTCTAGTTCATCAATTGTGGGTTTTAATGGTGAGTTCTAATGCAGTAAATCCAAGACTGGTACTTTTTTCTAGTTCATGAACTGGGTGTTTTTATGATGGGTTTTCTGCTGTAAATATCTCACATTCAATTCAAAATCTTTCTTTCATTGCTCCTTCAATTCATATTTTCACTTCCTTTATGTGAATTTAATTGTTTAGTGATGGCTCTTCCATGCCGGACTAAATCTATCCCCTTCAATTTGTTATCTTTCATCTTCAAAATATTCACAAAACTTCGAAAGATTTCATTTTCCCCATTTTAAGTTTTCCTTTAATTTTAGTTTCTGATGATATCTTGTTTTTATTTTTCATTTCAATAAGCATTTGCACGTCCTGGACTCTCATTAGAAGTCAAGGTTCTTGTGTGAATGCAAAATTTGGGTTTTAAGAAGTCCTCTTGGCCCATAAGACAATTATTATCATTAAATTTTATAGAATTTATGGACAAGTGTGTAATTATTCTGTTATTTATGTTAGGAAGAGAATATGCAGAATCTTTCAGTAACAGGGTGTTGGTATTGTATTGATGGAAGCTTGTGATATTTCATGTTACACTAGGTTTCAATGGTGGTTGTTTTGGTGTGTACAATGATACCTTTTATTTCAATTTGCTTTAATTTAAGAATCTTGTTCATTAATGTTCTGGTCTGTACTCTGTATGAATTGTTCTGGTCATGTTGGAAAGTTTTTATTTTCATTCAATCGAAAACCGATTTCTTGAATCTTTCTTTGCATTGACAGAGCACTGATGATTTGAAGCAGAAGCTTCTGTACACAACCCTTGAGCTAGAATCAGTCAAATCTCTAGCAACTGACGAAATCCGAAAGAGTGAGGAGAATGTGAACAATCTACTCAATCTTCTTAAAGTTGCATACAAAGAAAGAGATGATGCAAGAGAGCAGCTTCACAAGCTCCTCAACAAGATCATGCCTTCAAGTCCAATTGAAGCACCCATCAATATGTTTCCAAATGTTCAACCAGAGAGCCCACTTTTGCTTCCCACAAAAGCAAACTCAAACATCACTGAATCCAACAGCCTCTCAGAAACCTACAACCCCCAATCCCATGGATCCTCCCATGTTGATTCCTTGTTTGATGCTGTTTCTTCGCCCGATTTCTCAAACATCAACATGGCTGACTCTGGCCACATTGCTTTTGTAAAGCAGCGGCCTTTGATGCAAGAGTTTAACAATGGTAACGTATCATCTGTTGCAAAAATTGATCCAGCTTCTGCAAAAATCGAGAATATGGTGATTGGAAAGATATTGCCTCAAAAGGGGAAGCTTTTGCAGGCTGTCATGGATGCCGGTCCATTGCTTCAGACACTTCTTGTGGCGGGGCCTCTTCCCCGTTGGCGAAACCCCCCTCCATTGCAGCCATTCAAAATCCCACCTGTTGCCATCAAGGGCTGTGAAGCCGCAAGCTATAATCAGAAACCAGTGGCGAATCAGCCTAATCTTAATTATGTAAGTCATAAGGCCGTGAATTTGACATCATATCCTGAGATTTCTCGTGGGTTTTCGCAAACATGTTCAGCTTCAATGTTGAACTTCAACAATGGTGCTGCTTCCGGATCTTGTCTGAACAATGCAAGGCTGCTGAGTTCGAATTCGAATATTGATAACCAAATCCCAATTGGGAAGAGACAGAGGCTTCAATGAGATTATTTTTGGTGAAGTTGTTGGGTTCTTAATTTTGTGTAAAGTTTCTAAGTTTGAGAGGTTGAGGGTGTAAATGGGGATACTTTTGTTTTTGGGGGTTGAACTTTTAAATGACATAGCCATTTAACTTCAGTTTACCCTTCGGTTTTGCTAGTTCATTCATCCAGGGAAAAAAACAGTAAGGAAACACCGACATAATAAATCTTTATGTAAACATTCACTCAATAAATTTTTTAAAATTTTCGGTCACGATTGATGCATTAGTGTTTCGTTTGTTTATATGTTCTAAGACAAACATAAACACCTTCAAATATGTAGAGGTTTTGCAAGTATAGTTTGCAGAGAATATCATATTAATCTTTCTTTTTTTTAGGAGGAAAATTATTCTCTTTGTGAATTCTATAATCGGAATTATTACATTTCTAATAATCATGTAAAAGTTATTTATGCAAAAAATTAATTCAATTTGAGATTGTATAATTGTTCATATTCTATAAATTAAATTGCCAATTCCCTTTAAAGATTTCAATCGTTGTTTAAATCGTCAATTTTGTTTTTGATAAATATAGATGATCGAGAAAATCCCTAATTGGGTAAATTTTGTGAGTAGATTTTTTTTTTATCAAAATGAAATAAGCGATCTTCAATGATGATTTTAAAAATAAAAGATTTTGATTATAGCATGTATATAAAAAAATTTGTTACTGTAAATAATTCTTTTTATAATTTCATTTTTATTTTGGTAGTTGACCATCTTTCTTACTTGGGAGCCACTAATATAAAAATTTGAACTAAAATTTTTGTGTTCTGCATTTAAGTCATAATAAAAAACTGGTGTGTGGGATTTAGGAGTTGATCACATTAGATCATAGGCAGCTTATGATTTAAATTTGCTATATAAACTAAACTATAGTTTGTTATTTGAAACTTGAAAGTTCACTATTGTTATTTGGGACCTTCATTATCCTGTAATTGCTTTGAACATTATTTTATATTCCGATTTTCCATGCGTTTACATAGTAAAAATTAAAATTCGTAATTTAATATCTTAAAATTCATGAATTAAATCGTGACATATTCCTTACGTGACTTATAAGTTATAATTCCCTATATTCCAAGTAAGGAAGTGTGTGTCATAAGTTTCCGGCCGTCATCTAACAAAATCTAAATAAGAACTTTGATATCATCTACCTCAGAAAAGAACATATTGTAAGCTCATAGAATTAGGAATCCTTGATTTCCTCACAAGGCATCAACCTTGCAACTCCCCACATAAGTTTTTAAGTCAAATTTCTTCGATTTCATCGTTCTTAACATCCCAAAACTTCGATCGTTCTTATTGATTCCCTTTTATTAAACACATTTTGTTTGCTAATGACCCCTATTTATTCATCAATGCAGCCTTTACAAAGCCCTTTTCGTCGATTTCCATATATTTACAAAACCTAGAACAAGCATGACTGTAAATCCAAGCACACCTTCAAATCCTCTTGCATGGGAAAAACCTTGGATCATATCTTTGGTTGCTCTTATTTGCACCTTATTCCTCATCATCACTTACTACAAGTTACTCCGACGGCTTTGCCTGAGACTTTACACCTCAAGCCTGTCAAGAAACCCGAATCAAAGAAGGCGAATTTTAAACGAAGTCAACCAAAATGATCTGTCCTTGCAGTTTCAGAGCCATGGCCTAAACTTCTATGTCATTCGGTCTCTTCCCGTGACTCGGTTCAAGAAAAAAGATGAAGCAGAAGCTGCAGAAGACAACTCTAGTAGCAACACGGACTGTGCAATCTGTTTGGGAGAATTCGAAGACGGTGACTGGTTAAAACACCTACCGAAATGCAGTCATGCGTTTCACATTTCGTGCATAGACACTTGGTTTGAGTCTCACTCAAACTGTCCCTTATGCAGATCACAAGTATACGGTTTCATGCATGAATTTCCTGTTCCTATGGACACAACATTAGAGACATTGAGTGAAGATGTCATTCAAGAAAGAGCAGCACATTACCAAATGCTAAGAATCGCCGTCTTGGAGAGCTCACAAATTGGACGCGAAGCAAGATATGCACAATGATTTGTTTCCTTAATCCCAAGGATTAGAGAAGCCAATGCATTTACTACACAAATCATCTTAATTTTTCAGGATTTCTAATAAATGTTGTGACTATCAATGTAAGGATGCTAAAGTACCTCATTATGGTAAATGGCAAAGGAATTCATTCATAGTATTAACCATAGCTCATATATGAAACGAAAGACCATTCAAATAATGGTTCAAAATAGACTAAAATCTCAAGCCTACAAGGTCAGAACTGCAGTTATAGCCACAAAAGACAGACAAGTACTCAGTACCAAAAGTTGTTACAACTTCAAAACTAAATCCAAGTCACCTTGGAATCACAGAACTCTCTTCCTCTTAATGGAGCTCTTAGACTAACTTAGATAATACCGATTTTGTTTGCCACATCCAAAGCATCGTAGTCTGGTGTCAGCCTAACATATGCCTTCTTAGTACCATCGGGCCTGGATAATAAAATTACATTCAGATTATCAGATCGGACAGGGAAGGCAAACAGAAACAAGTATGCAACACCACGAAAGTAATATAATTCAAATGCTCATACATAAGAGTACGATCAATAATCATGTCAAATGATAAACTACAAAAGTTCCCCATAACTTAAAAGGGCCCTAGACAATTTTACTATGGATTACAATTTGTAGCTCGGCACTAGTACCCCTATAACAATTGTACCTATGTAAGCAAGAACAACCGCATCAAGACACTCAGATCACATCATGGACAGCAGAACTAAAAATCAAACAGATCACACTACCCTGTAATAATTATCTCATGCCATAGAAACCCATAAAATCATAAGCTGGTTCGACACAGGACAGCTCATGCGACAAATATTTTGCATCAACATACATAGTGGCTGAAAGTAAAAGAGCAAAACAGAATAATCCTTGCAAGAGGTCTGTAAGGAAGATATTATTAAACACATTGGGCCTGGCCTACCCACAATCATAAGTAAACACTTTCAGACAAAAACCTTTTTGTGGTTCACTTCTTAATTTAAATCGGTATTAATGTACCTATATCCAGGTCAACAAACAAAAGTAAATTAAAAAATTGATTCATTGCACATTTCTTCAGGCATTATACTAAAGGTGAAATTGCAATTCGCTAACCTGATCAAGGTGTTAACTTTCTTGGTCTGAATGTCATACATCTTCTTGACAGCATCCTTAATTTTCTTCTTGTCAGCACGAATGTCAACAATAAAAACCAAAGTATTGTTGTCTTCGATCTTCTTCATTGCAGATTCAGTAGTAAGAGGGTACTTCAAAATTTGATAATGATCAAGCTTGTTCCTTGGTGGAGCACTGATACGAGGATACTTAGGGTTCCTCTCCTTTTTCAAAGTCCTAGGACGATGAAATGTAACTGATGTTCTTATCTTCTTCGCTTTCTTCTTAATGGGACCCGATTTCAAAGCCTTTGCAGCCTTCGCGGCTTGTGACTTTGGATCAGCCTTTTTTGAAACATCAGCTGCAAGTCAGACACAAAATTTTGAAAATGAAAACCAGCTTTCAGAAGCTGCTCATTGAAGAGGGCAATTCTAATGTTTATAGATGGAAATTAATGAAGAGCCAAAATAATTAAATTTTCCTAACATATAGCTACTGGTTACACACACTAGCCTATCTACAGCTCATTAACATTGGTCAATATCTCTTGAGAAGAGCCATCTAAACAAGCAGTGCATGCATGCGCAAGAACAATTGGAGCAGCAACAGCGATAATCAGCTGCACAGTATCCATACACTTGCCAAATCACATGTGATCTCTAAAACAAACATAACAAATAACTAAAACCTCAAATGAACTAGACGCCTAGACTAGTGGCTAGTGGGGCCATTTGGTGTTGACACTTGACAAGATGCTCCTGCATCAACAAGCTAATGCAGATCCAGTTACACAAAAAGAGGAACTAACAAATTTCCCGAAACTTATTTCTTCCAATTCTTCCAAAATTAAGGTATACTACACTATAGATGGTCTATAACTATAAATAATAAACGCACCCTACGATGTTAAATTCTCTTGTTAATTGGTTACATTATAAACGGTAAATGAAACAAGACTTCCCAAATTTGCTCTTTCAATTATGATCGCAAAGCCTTCTTTTGTTCAGGTAATTTATTTCCTCAAGTTTCATAGAAAATATTGATTAAGAAACAAATTGAAACCAATATAATCACCAAGACTAACATGAATCAGTAGCAAAATAAAGTCTTACGCAATGATAAAAAGGTTGGAAAAAAATATTTAGGACTTTACTAAAGAGAAATACAGTATTGGTAGCCCGTAGTCGTAGCATCCAGCACACAGAAAAGAAGAAAACCCACCTCAAAAAATTATTTAAATCCAGTTTATTTTTCACTGACTGATAATCTAGCGAGCATTTGCTACAATTACCAACTTTCCTCAATTTTCTCGGCAACCAAACAGTTACTTATGGAAAATGGAATGGGTGATAGCATAAAAACAAAGAACAGACTCAAAATTGATCGCAAGAGGAAAAAATAGAACGAAGGAGCAGTACCTTTAGGTGGAGCCATTGGATCCGACGAAGAAGCTCTGCTTATAAGCCCAACTGAGCACTTGTAAACCCTAAGAGACACAAATATCCCACGTTGAGTTCAATATTTGGCAGTGTCCCAAAAATTAAACGGAGAGGGAGCGGGAGAGACAGAGAGAGATACCTGCCGGCGCGAAGCTGAAGAACCAGTAGGGTTTAGGATGAAGAAGGAAGGAGGGACTATATAGAGTCGTGTAAATTACATAAATGTCCATTTGTTATTACGCTCACCCCTTCTGGCTTTCCCATTAATATGGACCGAGCCTGACTTTCTAGGCCCAAGTCCAACAATGACACCGTATGAGGGTTTTGTTTTTGGCTAAATTTTCATTGTCTTTCTAACAAAAATATTGAGAGAGGAAAATTATTAACATTATTTCATGACTTCACAGATTTCATTTTTTTACGAGAGTTGAACGAAACGAATACAACTAGAGATTCGTACGATAAATCATTACCACATGACCACTTTTGTTAACCGTTTAGACTTTAACCGAACCTATCCAAACCATGGCCACCCCTTCTTAATTATTAACAAATAAAAATCAAACCAACCAAATAACGTCGTATTAGTTCGATTAAATTTTAGTTGGTTGGTTTTGATTTCTATTTCATTCTAAATATCTAACTATTTTTATGATTTATTTGATAACTATTTAGTTTTGAGAAATAAATTATATACATTAAGTTTCAATTTATCTTTTACAATAGTCAAATTCGAGACCTCACACTACATCATGGAGAGAAACATCATTTGAACTATTTCAAGCACTACGATCTACTTAAATTTCTCTCTACCTATAAATAAGAATTCTCATATTTGAATTTTGTAAATGACATTCTTGCATGTAAAAACTATGTAAAAAGTAACCTAAGAAATTACTGATTGAAATGATTATTAACAGTTGGGAATAAACAATTACAAAAGCAATGACCTCTCTCTGGTAAACAAAGAACAGAACTGCCCTAATTGCTTTATCTATAAATGTGTATGTAGCTATGTATAATTTGAATTTTCACTGTCTGATTCTGGTAAGCCTTGGTTGTTATTTACATTTATTGTGTTGATGAATTCATCTGAAACTCCTTGAATATCAGAACCATAAACATGACCCATCTTGGTTCTTTTTGTTTCCAAATACTTCTTGTTTTCCTCTGTAATTGGTGTCAACACCGGAACCCTCCCAATCACAGCCAACCCATATCCCTTTAGTCCGGTGAACTTCGCCGGATTGTTTGTCATCAGCCTCATCGTCCGAACACCAATGTCCCTCAAAATCTGCTCACAAATTACAATCATTCATGGTAAGTCATATAATATATACACGTTCATAAATATGTTCTCTTATCAAACTGTAAATGTGCGGTTTAAATTCACAGTTTGACAAACTAACCTGAGCACCAATCCCATATTCGCGGGAATCAACGGAGAGTCCTAGTTCTATGTTGGCCTGGACTGTATCATGGCCTTGATCCTGGAGATTATAGGCTTGAAGCTTGTGACCAAGGCCAATGCCTCTTCCTTCATGGCCTCTGAGGTAAACAACGACTCCTCGACCGGCTTCTTCGATGAGCTGCATTGCCAATTCCAACTGGTTCCCACAATCACAGCGCGCCGATCCGAATATATCTCCCGTCAAACACTCTGAGTGAACTCTCACTAGCACATTTTCTCCGTTTCCGATGCTTCCCTGCCGATAAACAAAAGTTTAGCAGAAGCCTGTTTTGTTACTGCTTCTATAAGAAGCACTTCTGCTATACTTTGAGCTGGCTCCGACTATTTTTTAGTCCTTACAAAAACACTCTCAAGTCCCAAATATTATGCCCTAAAGAAAGTTTAATAGATACATCAATACACATATATACCTTCACAACAGCAACGTGTTCTGTTCCATCTAGCTTTGATCGATAGCAATATGCTTGAAATATACCCCATTTTGTAGGCAAACGTGAAACTGCTTTTCTTTCAACTATTTTTTCCCTCTTTCTTCTGTACCTGTAACTATAAACACCATTACCGATATTTCAATGCTATTTGTATCACCTTTACTGGTGAAAATAATTCCAATCCTATGTACATAATTGGGTTCTCCATGAATTACCTAATCAAATCTGTTATGGAGACCTTTGGAATGCAATACTCCAAAGACAAGTTTCTCAAATTATGCAAAGAGGCCATAGAGCCATCGTCAGAATCAACCACAGCTGAAAGAACAGAAACAGGCCTTAAGCCGGCCAGAACAACCAGATCAACAGAAGCCTCAGTGTGCCCGGCTCTCCTAAGAACCCCGCCGTGCCGGTACTTGAGAGGAAACACATGGCCAGGCCTCCTAAAGTCCTCCGACTTAGACTCATGTGATGAAAGAGCAATGACAGTCTTTGCCCTGTCTGAAGCTGACACTCCAGTTGATGTCCCGGTTTTTGCATCCTTCCAAACCAAGAAAGAAAGAAAAAAGTAAGTTTCTTGTTATTTTGTTAAATTGCAGTTTGTGATTGAAGCTGGAGAAGATTTGAGTTGTTGGCAAAGAATTTACCACTGTGATTGTGAATGTGGGAGCCGATGAGTCTTCGTCTTCGGTGTCGGGTGACATTAGAGGAAGATTCAATCTTTCAAGATCCTCCTCCTTCATGCCCACAGAGACAATCCCAGAGCCATGCCTGACCATAAAGGCTACGTTTTTTGGAGTTGTGAATGATGCTGACATCACAAGGTTTCCTTCCACTTCCCCACTTTCATCATCCACAACAATCACAAACTAAAAATAATATAATGAACAAATGAAAAATTAGCGAATTAATTACGGTTAACTATAAATATATTGCGACGATGAATTATACACATTAAATATTGATTTCGTTTTGTACGAGAGTTGAATTTAAGACTTCTCACTACATAATGAAGTGGGTATGAATACCACCAGAACAATAGTTTTAGTTATAATCTCTAAATAATTCTCATAATAGTAACTCCAACACTGTTAAATTTTAATGAGACATGTAAATTCAAGTAATATTAAGTCTCGAGTCTCTCACTATTTTAAAAGTGCCAATAGTCCAATATTGTTCCAAACTTAACCACTGTAAAAATGCAAATTTGGCCATATTATTATAAATGAAAGAATGAAATATATATTGGGCTATTTTGGAAGGAAATGAGCCAAAATCAAATTTGGTGACACCGGAAAAATTCAAACTGAAATTTAAGGACAGGTAAAAAGACCATTCTAACCTCTCCTTTGCGCAACGTAGTAAGCGCCTGCTCTATTGATGAGTAGCCTTTGGAGGGGCAATCAGGGTCACCCTCGGCATCACTGACAAAGAAATCAACGGTCTCCGGTGTGATCTCTGCATCCAACGTCCCAAAGGGCCCTGCTGAAGCTGACTCATCACCCAATCCCAAGCCACCCAACAAAGATCCACTTTCTCTTCCCTTCAAATTCCCACCGGCTCCAACACTAGTACATCTACTTCTTCCAAAAACCCTAATAGCCCAACAAGCCGGATTATTCAACCACCTAGGCCGGTACACACATTGAGTAACCGCAATCGATCTACGCAAGCTGTTACCGATACAGAAAAGATTAGCATGACCCGTATGCAAAAATGACACGCATAAATCGAGAAATTGTTACCTTGATGAGCTGGTGAGGATGTGAGTGAAGAGAGGGTGGGGAATTAAAGCAGAGTCCATTAGAAGTTGTTTTATGCAAATGGGGTGAAGTTGCATATCAATTATTAGGGTACTGCATGAAGTCAAAAAATCCCCACCTCTTGTTTTGGATGTGTTTGTTGCTTTGGACACTCTCATAGCCGTTATCCAAAACTTGCATTTGTTGTACTATAATTTTTAATAAATAATTGTGACTTGTGAGCCACATTGTTGGCTCCATATAAGCCTAGAAAGAAGAAAGGATGTGTAAGTCCCATATCCAAAACGTATATTAATATTTTATAGGATAAACTACATAAAAATATATCCAAATTACAGGGGTCATTTCAAATTCATCGTTAGCAATCAATTAAAAAAAAATCTATTAAATGCCTAAGTGGCACTTGTGGGTCATTTTTTATGCTGATATGGAGTCTATGTAGATAAAAATAATAATAAAATTTGAATATATTAAAAATAATAAAAGAATCTTAAAATAAATATATTAAAAATACCAAAATAAAACCCATCCCTCATGGAGAACAAAACCCTCTCCGCCTTGATTCCATTATTTATAGAGCTAACGATGAAATTGCCCCAAATTCCTTAATACCCATCCTCTCTCCCTTCCTCTCCATCTCCCTATCTCTCTTTCTCTCTCTCATATGCAATTTCATGAGTAAGAAACCCATAAAATATGCAATGACCATGGTGAAGATGTTGTTACAAATAGTCTTGACCTCTGCGAGTTCCTTCATGAGCTGCAAGTTTACCTTCCTTAGCCTCTCGTTCTCGTCAATGAGGTCCAACGGAGCTCTGTTCCGAGACGAAAATGGCAGCAATTTTGACTCGCCAAATCTCGACCTCGATGAAGACGATGACTTCGATGTGGGTTCCTCATAGATTTTGAATTGGGTATGATTTTTGTGAGGTTATGATGGTGGGTTTGGTGATGGTGAGTGATGTCTTTGTTTGGGTTGCTTCGAAAGGATCAACTGGGTCACTTGGTAACATGTGGGACAAGCAAAGTGTTGGACAAATCGGATTTCGATTTGGAATTGGAATCGCTTATTCTTTGAGATTTGGGTTTGAATTTAAATATGGAATTGGAATTTCATAGAAATAATCTTTGTGAGTCTCTATGGCTTATGAGTTTTCTCATATTCAAAGAAATTGGTGCAGTTTTTCTAATCTTTTGTTTGATTGACACTTTTAATGTGAGGAATTTGGTATCACAAATAATTTCAGAGTCCACATTTGGAACTGCATACTAATTGGAATCTTATTAGGTTGCCAATGCTTGCAGGATTCATACATTCACGAAAAGGATGTGAATATGTGATGAATTTATCATTATGGGCAGTGGGCAGTGGGCGATGGTCCAGAATTGAGAGGGAGACGAGGGTGGTCGGCGGGATTCATCATTCCTTTTTTTTTTGTTTAATTGTTTAGTTAGTTTATTTTAATATTTTATTAATTATTTTTAATATATTCAAAAGTTTATTATTTTTTTGTCTACATGGCGTCTATGTCAACATAAAAAAGAGCTCCACAAATGCTATTTAGGGACTTAACAAATTGTTAATTATGGGTACCTAGATGTTGTGTTTTGATAATTTTGATACCTAGATGAAAATTTTCATAATTGGAGTATGAACTTGAAATGACCTTCATAGTTTGAGTATTTTTATATAATTTATTTTATTTTAAATAGTGTGTAGGAATTTCAAATTTTAAGTGTCTTTACAATTCAGATAAAAATGAATTTTAAAGAGTTCACTCAAAAATTACATGTTCAACTCTATAAATGACATGGTTGTACACGAATGAAGTAAACATATCATAGAGCTCTAATGCTTATGTTTTATAAAAGTTTCAAATTCAAATTTCTTTTGATAAAATAAAAAAGACAGAGATTATGTATAGTTTGAGAATTAGAAGAGCCAGATTTCTTTGTCGACCGATTCATTTATTCCTTTACAACTATTCCTTCAATTTAGCATTCGTTTTCACTTGCTAAAAAAGTTTTATATTCAATTTATATAGTCTATTTATTTAATTTTGTATTCGGTCTTTCTCCATTAAAAAAAAAAACTATCTCTCATATTTAAATCGTATAAACTTAACTTAAAAACTTTCTAAAAATAAAAATAAAAATAAAAATAAAAATATCGCTAATCGTAATGAGTTTTACATGGACAATTATCTCTTCCTCTTATGACTAGCTGATAAATGATAACAAACAAACACTCGAGCGTTGACTGTTGACCAAAATGCATTGTACAAGCAAAATCTTTCTCTAGACAAAAATGTTCTTAGAAAGTCCAGCTTGGAAAAGCACCCAGTCTAAACTCTAAAGGGACCCGGACCTGAGCCGCTGACGTGTCCACCCTTTCCAAAAGCTTCAACAATATCAGTCTTCCTAAATTTTACACAAAAAACAGAGAGAAATACGCGCCGGCGATTGCGATGCGCTGCTCACCGTGACCGGTGATATCCAAAACCAGAAACAACAAAGAAAAAGAAAGAAAGAAGCTTTCAAGTCCTTCTCCCGCCACGTGTCTCTCTTTACTCTATTTGATCCCCAATCCTCCGCCCCACATCATTTCTCAGGCGACCTAACGTCACCGTCTTGACACAAGAACCCACGCGAACCCAGTCAACACACGCACTATTCGTTATCGGGTTATGGACCAAACGACGACGCTACCAGGTGCTCCACAACCGAGCAAGCTATGGAAAGGGGTATTCGCCGTGGCCGGAATCATGACCACGCTCGTCACCTACGGCGTTCTCCAGGTCCCAAATTCCCCTCGAATGTTCCCAGTTTTTATTGCAACCAATCTTCATTGTCACTCATGGCGGAAAGATTGAATTTTTGTTCATGTTCATACAGGAAAAGATCATGAGAATTCCGTACGGTGACGAGTTTTTCAAGTACTCGTTGTTTCTCGTCTTCTGCAATCGAATCACGACGTCGGCGATCTCTGCCGGTGCTTTGTTGGCGAGCAAGAAGGCTTTGGATCCTGTCGCTCCGGTTTACAAGTACTGCCTTGTTTCAATTTCCAATATACTAACCACTACATGTCAGTATGAGGTGAGATGTGGCCTTTCACTTTTGCTTTGAAATATTTGTACTATTAGTTCTTGTTTTGATTGATTTCCAAATATTTTGGTGACTTCAAATGCTGGTTTCAGGCTCTCAAATATGTAAGCTTTCCTGTGCAAACACTTGCAAAATGTGCCAAGATGATACCTGTGATGGTAAGAAAAAACATTGATCAGTTATGGTGCTTAATTGTGCTATTTATGAATAGTTAATATGTTTGTAGTTTATTTTTGAGTACTTGAGGCTCTACCATAAAGATGGTATGAACTCTATACTTTGTCAGTAAAGCTTGTCAAGTTGAATAACATTTTGTCCTACTTTGAAAACATCCTTAGAGCATTCAATTTATCAGTGATGTGATGAGAAAGAACGCCTCATATACAAACTAGAAGACATTTGATATGAGTTTCTTTATGAATATTCATCTCTTTTTAACTTTAACCAGCTAGTTTAGGGCAATGAACAAGAAACCAAACTGTTTTATATTGCTCAGAGTGTCATACATCATGCGATCTTTGATGATTTATGATCCAACCTTTTAGTAGTATGAGGAGTAAGATGTGGTAGATATAGTATGAGAGTAAGATGTGGCAGGTGGAGCAGCAAAATTTTAGTTTCTATGGTAACTTTACATTAATAGCATTTTAGGTGCCTGTAAGTAGTTGTTAATAACGGTGTTGATTTCATATATTTCCCACACTTATCTAAAAGAAAAAAGATTGACCCTGTATATGCCCATATTGAACCTATTGGTATATGTCAATATATCTGCATATATGGTATTTCCTATTAGATTATTCAAAATGAACATCTGATGCAAAAGATTACACAATTAGACGGGGTGGTCCACATGATACTTGTACTCACACCAGCACTCCCTCACTTTTAGGACAGATTGAGATGCGCAAGCTATGAATTTAGTGGTGCCGAAGGGTTGATGGAAAAGTCAGAATTATAGTATAGTCTGTATAGGGTGAACAAAATAGACACTAACCTTTCCACTGTAAATGTAAAGGCAAACGTTGACAAACAGGCTTTGATGGATTAGTGGGTTTCAAATGTTTGAGCTTGTGAAACTTTGGCTTGAGGTGAGACCTGAGAAGTGAAGAGACCCATCGAGGAATTATTACATGCTTCATTATCTTTTTCCCAAGTAACATATGATCTTCTGTTCTTTGGTTTGCCATTTCATGCTGTTATTTTCTATGCAGGTTTGGGGCACAATCATTATGCAAAAGAAATACAAGGGACTTGACTATTTTTTCGCTTTTCTAGTGACAGTTGGCTGTTCAATATTTATTCTATATCCGGTATGGCCCTATGCTCTGATTCCCTGCTGAATTCTTAAAACTTTGCACTGAGGCATTCACATGCAAATGATTCTATTTTCAAAAGTGGAGCTACCACTTTGTAATACTTGTAAATGATGGTAGTCTCTGGTTCCTAGTGCAATTTTCTTTAGCTTTCTAATCAGGGGTACGCATGTGGATGATGGCATATTGGGAACTTGCAATGCTACCACTTTGCATGCATACTTATAAATTTCCATTCCCTTTCAATGTTAAAAATAATCTCGTGCAAAATTGGAATATGTAAAAGTACGCTTTTGTCCTTGAACAATGGCTGCTGTTTGGTGTTCTGAATGATATGGTTGTATATGGTATGTTTTGTTACTCAATTGATAATTCTTTGATTCATTATATTTCTATATATTATGCTCTTAAACTTACTAGTTGCAAGTGTGTTTAAGATATTTTCCTTTAGTTTCATAATTGGCCATAGAACTGTTATCATCTGTCAATTTCAAAAGCAAAAATTCATTCCAGTTCCGGTTGCTTACTATAAACCATTGGGTAACTTCTGTACAACACTACCTTCATGCATATCTTTGTATGATCACAATGCTATGTACCTTTGATTACCACACTTGAGCATCTTAGTAATGCACTTTGTGTAAGGGTATTAAAGAATAGGTAGTGTGTTCTTTGACATAAAACCCACAAAATTGTATCATTTGGTAACCGGATATTGATGAATAATTGGAGGAAATTCCATTTGTGTTCATGCATGAGACTGTTGTATTAGATCCTTTTGTTGGTCATCCACAAACTCAGGTTAGTACTGCAGTTTTTGGTACAATAGAACTAATTGTTTGTGCTTTTGATTGTAGGCAGGATCTGCTGACATTGGTCCATCTGATATTTTTGGTAGAGGAAGAGAAAACACAGTTTGGGGAGTTTCCCTTATGGTTGGTTATCTTGGGTATTAAATTAAACCCTCTGTTTATTGGACTGGTTATGCTACATTTTTGTGGCTAAGATGAACATACTAATTACACTACAGTACAATTTAAATATATTAATCTATAATTGTTATTATACTTATTTTATTAAAGGTCTGCTATTGAACTTCATTCCCCTTGTCTTGATGTTAGTGCTAACACCTATCTCTGAAACAAGTGAGACTTGGACTGCTAAAATCAGATTGCTAGGATATCATTAATTGTTTTATACCAGTGCATCTCCATGATGCTGAAATGCTCACTTACAGAAGTAAAACATACCAAAGCGACACTAGTTTAAAGTTTCTCCATTGTAATTGATTATGAGTGCACCACTTTGGCAGGCTGGATGATTTTGCCTTTGTCTAATTTCCTTCTTTTTTTCCCCATGTTTACGCTATTCCAATGACATTGAGAATATTTATGCAACAAGATATTTGGAACTAAAATTTTATACATTTAGATGTTCATTTCTGTGTCTGATAGGTTTGATGGCTTTACAAGCACGTTCCAAGATAAACTATTCAAAGGCTATGACATGGAGATACACAATCAAATATTTTACACTACCTTCTGTTCTTGTGTTCTCAGCTTGACAGGTAAGATCCTTATTCTAATATTGTTGCTCCTTAAGAAGTTATGTTAATTGAGCATGGGAATATTCTGTAGTGGATCTCATATGATTATCTTGATTGACTCGAGACACATAATGAAACTTCAAAGTGCATGTTTTTGTGTTTGTGAGTCTACTTAAAGGTTGTGAATTTTACTGCCAGACTGTCCCTATACAAGCACAAATTTGTTTACCAGCTAGTCTTCTACACTTTTGGCTCTTGCATCTAGCTACCATGCTCATGGTAATATGTTAGAACCCTGTACTACTTGAGTAGTTGATTAATCTTGTAAGTCTCTTTGGTGTCGATAAAGGAAGTTTCCATCTACATTAATTTTCCATTGGCATGGAAAATGTCACTTGCCAATATGCCTCATTGTTTGTTAAAAATGTTTAATCTATTGTCTAGAGAGTCTTGTACTAGTTGACTAGTTGATTAGCATGCGAGCATTTTCTGGGGAGCTTGTACCCCTCTGGTTGATCTCTGGTCCATGGTGGAAGCCTCCTTTAAATATTTCTTTTGGATTTGATTTGTTTCTTTAGCAATTTAGTGGCGGGTCATTTATTCTGCTAAATTATCAGGTCTTATATTACAAGGCCAACTCCTTCCAGCAATCCATTTTGTTTCTAGCCACAGTGATTGTTTCTTTGACATCGCATTGCTTTCCACTGTAAGAGATCTTTTTCGTCAATTTTGGATTTTTTTTAATTACCTGTTTAATAACTTTGTATTAATTTTAGCAGGGCGGCTCTGGTTTTAAGTTCTTTTCATTTTTTTAAGTTTCCTCTTTCCCATCCTGATTTACAAGGTCCATGTTGCAGGTGGCAACAGCAAGCCAGTTTTTCATTTCTTACACAATTCGCACATTTGGCGCTCTTACATTTGCCACTATAATGACCACAAGACAGGTAAATCATCTCTTTTAAATAATTCTTCAAACGGTTTTCACTTTTCCAATATCAACCATTCTAATAAAACTTCTCTTTCTCTTTGGTAATGTAGTTGGCCAGCATTATGTTGTCATGCCTGTGGTTTTCGCACCCCCTTAGCAGGTCACAGTGGATTGGATCTGTAAGCCTCTATCTCAAACCGAAATATGTTTTGCCCTATTTTGGATTTCGTGAACCCAAATAACTCCTACTTTGAATACAATGATCAGGTTGTCGTCTTTGGTTCCTTGTACTCGAAAAGCTTCCTGAGAAATGCACCACCCAAGCCTTCACCTTCCCAACAAATACAAAATGGAGATTCTCTTCCGGTGAAGGGGATCCCTTGACAGGATTCAGGTTCGTAGTTGCCATTTTATGTCGTAGGAGTAGCGGCCGCCTCTAATTTTGACCAATGTGCAGCTTTGTTTTTTACAAGTGTGAGCTGCAATTTACAAACAAGGTTTGGATGTGGTTATATTGATCTGAATTTAGATTTTAGAGTGTAGACCACACACTAAATGCATACTGATTCTTGGAGCAACGAGTCGTTGAGACCGAAGATTGTTTTGGACGCCTACGAGACTCCAGTAGAGATGATTGATTGATTATAGGCTAACTAAAGGAACAACAATGGCTTTTTCCTTGCATACTTTTTGGAATACCTGATTCGAAGATGTACAATGCAACATTTCGTCTGAGAGTAGAAATGGAAGAAAAAAGTTTTATCTTTATTTTTGCTTCTCACTGTACTGATTCAATTTCTGCCAGTTTGTACTTGATGTCACGCGTTCGAAACTCCTCTTCCCTAAACATTGCTCGTAAACAAAATATAAAAGTTCAAAATGGATCAAGGTGTTCACAAAATTTATTTGATTGCTGCTGCTGGAAATGAACGGATACGAAAATTCTTGTAAAAAAACAATTTCATCTTATCACTTCGACGATTACCATATTTTTTTTTTCTAGACTTTTACTATTTGATTATCGTAAAGAGTGAATTGGATAATTTACAAGCCATTAAAAAAATAATTTCATTTAATCTCTTCGACAATTACCATCTATGTGTTTCTACACTTTTAGTATTTGATTATCGTAAAGAGTGAGTTTGGTATAACAATGGTGCATCATCTTCCCAATGTTGTTGTATGATTGAAATAAAATAAATAAGGGAAAATTGTTGTTAGTGTCTCTGAATTTTACACTAATTTTAACCATCGTCTCTTAATTTTATTATTAATAGCAGACTTCCCTGAACTATGTCAAAACGGACAAGGACAATCCTTATGTTAAATTTCTCAACGATTTCTATTCAAAAAACACGTTTGATAGTAGGACAATTTTATCTTTATTTTTAACAGAAATCATTGAGAAATTTAACGGAATGACTGTCTTTGCACGTTTAGACATAGTTCAGAGACGTCTACTACTGATAATAAAGTTCGGACGATAGCTTAAATCAATATAAAATTTAGAGACGGTGACAATAATTTTTCTAAATAAATAAATAAAAATTTGAACCTTAACGGCAAAATTATTATTTATTTTAATTTAAATAAACACAGCTGAAGCTGATTAGTGCAACAAAAGCCTTGTGGGCTGGGCGTTAAACAACTTCAGCTGGTTATCAAATGTTTATTTAATTGAAAGTAAATAAGTTAAAGCAACAAAGTGGCTGTAGTTTAGTGGTAAGAATTCCACGTTGTGGCCGTGGAGACCTGGGCTCGAATCCCAGCAGCCACACATTACTTTTGTATCTTTTTTTTTTGGAACATTTCCTTTATTGCATCTTAGTGAAAATAGGACTTCAAATATAAAAAAAAAATGTTTTGATCTCCTAAAAACTAATTTGAGGTTCATTTAAATTGCATATCTAAGAAGAAGATTAGTCGGTTAATATAACACCTTATTATAAAATGAAGAAGATAATTAGATTCTTTTGACAAAAAAAGAAAAGAAGATAATTAGATTTTCACCCACAAAAAAGTTAAAAAAAATAATAATAATAACCATGAGCAATTGGCTTAGTGAAAATTCAGGCTTCAAGTCAGATTTGTTCCCTGGTCTTGGGTTTGAGATACAAAACTGACATTTGAATTGTGGCCAGGGGATGCTGAAATACCTCTATGAGTCTTTCCGACCTCCAATTCAAATTAGTCATTAGTTGAAAGTTTTGAAATACTAAGTGTCACTGACAAAAAAAAAGTTATACTAAAAATTCACTCAACAAATGCCTACCTCAACATCACCTTGTTAAATCAGGTCACTTCTTAGTTCCCATCGCTGAATCTATTCCCAACTTTAGTTTATCTTTTACTGAATTTATTCTTAATTTTTATAGCCTTTCTTTGTTTGCTTTTTAAAAGTTTAATTTGATGCTTTTTTATATTAATAAATTTACAAGCAACACAGAATTAAATACCCTTGCAAAAAAAAAATTCCAACACATAAATTTATATCCACATGATTCGCCGGATTGACTTAAATTAAATTCACACCTATATTTCAGAGTAAAATATTTTCATTTTTTCGTATAATAGTGTTAATGCTCCTCACTTATAAGTGAGAAGTATTAAGTTTAATTCTTATGAATGACGATGACGTTACATATTTGTATTTTAATATCTAGTTGATGCTAATTAGTACTACCATGGACTGGTATTCCTCTTCCAATGGGAGACTTTAAGTTGTACTCTCCTAAAAAAACAAGGTTGATACCCTAATTGCTAAGTTGTTGGTGACTGCATGACTTAGCTCTTGTAAAGTGTGTTTTGATTTGAAAAAAAGAAAATGTTGTTTTTGGACTTACATGAAAGGGAAAAAAAAAGTGAAAAACAAATTGGATTAAATTAAGAAGGCTTGGCTAAGGCATAATTATGCATGTGTTTAATACAAATAAAAATGATATTTGATTGATACGGATGGTTATTTTTTCTCCAAGATTTTTTTCTTACAATAGATACGGATGGTTAATAGATATCTTAATAAAATAATACTTTATTAAAAGTCATTAAAAAGATAATCAGACAAATAAAAAATATTTATAAAGGAGATCCTCGAAATTAATAATTATAGAGTTATTTTATTAGAAAAATAAAAACAAAAATTATGTAGTTAGAGAAAGATAAAATCAACATGTAGAATAGCTGAATGACTATCAATTGTTGAGTCATTGATAATATCAATATTTATTCAAAATTCTCCTAATTATATTTTTGAAACTTTTCAATCCCTAACCAGCATAATAATTACTCTAACAACTTTTAAAGCTTTTAATCCCTATTTAGTAGTTTTTTTTTTCCTTTATATTTCATGAAAACATTACTCCCACTTATAATTTTTTTTTTCACTTATTCATTTTAAGGAGTAATGTAAGGACAATCCAATTTAAAGCAAGATAATTAAGAGCAAAAATTCTTCAAAAATACTTTTAAACTTCAAATTTGAAAAATCTTTATTATCCGATATTAAAATATTAGGTTAATCGCTTATGGTTTAGGATTTAGTTCTTGGATTTTGTACCAAAAATCCAAGAATTAAACCCTAAACCCTAGGTCATAAGCTCTTCCACCACCACCCCTACCTAAACATTCTCACCCCCTCCTTAAAACTTTATATACTCTACCGTTAAATCACAAACAACACGGAGTTAATTCTTGATTTCAAAAAAAAAAAAATTGTAATATATAATTTTAATTATAAAAGTATTTTAAGTTTAATTCTAAAATAGAGGTTCAAATTCTAATCATGCATTGTACAAGAATATGACAATAATCATGCATAGCTAAAAAGTAGTGGAGAGACATCAGAATAAAGAATTGTTATATTCTGATTTTTAAGTAAAATACAATTTTGTCAAAGATTAATTAGTAATTTATTCAATAAAAATTTAGTTATTAATTCTTATCCTAAATTTAATCCGAATTCTAATGTTGTTCTTAATCAAAGTGTAACAGATAATAATTAAACCCACCCCACTACTATATACACACCCAAGCACATGCACTTGTGATTCATTCAGTCACGCAGAAGCCTCGATCAAAATCTCTGTCATTTTTCTCTAGTTTTGGGTTTGGGTTTTCTGCAATTCGTGAAGCATGGAGATTGATCTTACGCCAAAGCTGTCGAAGAAGGTGTACGGAGGAGATGGCGGGTCCTACTTTGCTTGGTCCCCGTCGGAGCTGCCCATGCTCCGGGAAGGTAACATTGGCGCTGCCAAGCTCGCTCTTGAGAAGAATGGGTTTGCTCTCCCCAAGTACTCTGATTCTGCCCAGGTCGCTTATGTCCTCCAAGGTATCGCCTTTTTTAATTTGTTTTGTTTTACGATTATGAATCTATGATAGTTCAGAATTATTGTTGATGGTGTTTCATTTTCGATTTTGACCCCAGGGGTGTTATGTGGGTTTTAAGTGGTAAAATTGCACTTTTAGTTTTGTGGGGTTTTGACCCTTAGTTGTTGAAAATTTAGTGATCAGCTACTTTGATCTCATTTTTTTTTCTTGTTTGTTTGCGTATCTGTTTTTCTTGATCATGAATTGTTTAAATAGTGATTAGCTAATAGTTTAGTCTATGGATTGTTTTCTTGTTTAGGTGGATCATGAAATACATAGATGAACAGTGATGAACTATAAGATTGATTAGATGACGTGGGTTAAAACTTAAAAGTTGTATAATTGTATTTTCTATCTTCTTGGATTAATCCTTTGGATGATTCGTGTTAATGTGTTTTGAATGTGATTGATTATATATCTGGACCAGAAATACCAAACAAACCAATAAGAGTTTGTGCAAAATTGTTTGTTCTGGCCTTGATTTTAATTTATATTTGCTGTTCTTTGGTTCCTTTAGGTACTGGAGCAGTTGGAATTGTCCTTCCTGAGAAGGAAGAGAAGATCCTTCCAGTTAAAAAGGGTGATGCCATTGCCCTCCCTTTTGGAGTTGTTACTTGGTGGTACAACAAGGAGGATAGTGAGTTTGTAGTTCTTTTCTTGGGTGATACTTCAAAAGCCCACAAGAGGGGTGAGTTTACGGACTTTTACCTCACTGGCTCCACTGGAATTTTCACTGGCTTCTCAACTGAGTTTGTCGGTCGAGCATGGGATTTGGAGGAGAATGTTGTGAAGACTCTTGTTGGCAAGCAATCTGGTAAGGGCATTGTCAAGGTTAATGGAGTTAACTTGCCTGAGCCAAAGAAGGAACACCGAGATGGCATGACATTGAACTGCGAAGAGGCTCCACTAGATGTTGACATTAAGAATGGTGGAAGAGTTGTCGTCTTGAATACCCAAAACCTTCCTTTGGTTGGTGAGGTTGGGCTTGGAGCTGACCTTGTGAGGTTGGATGGAAGTGCTATGTGCTCGCCTGGATTTTCTTGTGACTCAGCTTTGCAGGTGACTTATATCGTTAGGGGCAGTGGCCGTGTCCAAGTTGTTGGTGTTGATGGTAAGAGGGTCTTGGAAACAACAATCAAAGCTGGTAACTTGTTCATCGTCCCTAGGTTCTTTGTTGTTTCGAAGATTGCTGATCCAGAAGGGCTGGAATGGTTTTCAATCATCAGCACTCCCAAGTATGCATCTTTTCCTGTACATTTTCAAATAATTTTTGGGTTGATCAGATTTTATCTTACCTGATATATATTTGCGTAGACTTCTGATGCTTCGAACACTATTTCCACCACACAGAAAAACTTAAAATAGATTCTTTTGTACTCTTAATTGAAAAAACTTTTGAATTTTTCATGTGTCTTGTGTGATTTTGTCAATCTGTACAAGCAATCGGTTGTTTATGAAGATTTGACAAGAACTGGTGTTTGATACTTTGCTAATTTTTCATTTGGTTTGTTTGGTGCAGTCCCATCTTCACTCACTTGGCTGGAAGCATTGGTGCTTGGAAGGCATTATCTCCTCAGGTTCTTGAGGCTGCTTTCAATGTGGATTCAGACGCAGAGAAACTTTTCCGCTCCAAGAGGACTGCTGATGCAATTTTCTTCCCTCCACCTAAGTGAATTACAATTGCAGATGCAATTCACTTCCCTCCATCTTCTAAGCAAACAAATTTAAGTTTATATATGTTTACTAATTTCGTCGGTCCAAATATTCTAATTAGTTTTTTCCTCTGGGTTTGTAATTAAATTTCAGATTTCTATATATGATGCGGCTTAGATGGATTTCCCAGTATTATCTGTATGGAAGGCAAATAAAATAATCTGTTAATATCTAAGACAGAGGAAAGTCTATCTATATTTACTTGCTACCATATAAGAAAATTTTAGTCTATGTTTGCCAGTTTCATGTTTGATTTTTTCTTTAGTTTGGCTTTGCTTGGGTTGTAAGTAAGTTTTAGGCTACAACATTAAGTAAATTTTAGTACTCAGCTTGATCTTACATGAAAAAGGTTTCTTACTTGTTGCTCAATTATCAAGCATGGCAAACAAAAGGAAGGAGTTTATAGTTCGTGATTAAGAGCGTTATCTTGGAAGAGTAAAGACTAAAGATTTTATAAGTCAAGTGATTAAGAACATATATTTCTTCCATTTTTGTAAGCGAAAGAGTTAATTACATTTCTATTTCATTTAAACATCATAAATTTGTAAATTGGAGGACTCTTTTCGTTAGTCTCTTTACAAACAACATATATTGTTGTCTTAAATTTTTAGTCAAAGCATTTAAGCAACATAAACTATGAAATCATCACCTAATTAAGAACATACGAATATCTAAATGAGGACTTTAAATTTAATCCAATAGGTACTACTAATAAATTTATGCACAAAAGAATAATGTAGTTTAAAAATTGAAATAGTATTTTACAATGGATGCTATAGTGAATTTACGCACAAAAGAATAATGTAATTTAAATGATAATCTAAATTGAAATCGTATTTTTACAAAATGGATAATGAATTACACTGATTATAGAGTTTTATTAAATAAATACACTCTAATCCTTATCACATCCAACTAATCTACTAACTGTCAAAATTGATGAGCAAATAAATCAGATTATCCATTTTGGATTTGGATACTGATTAAACCAAAGCTCATTCATAATCAAACACTACCTTCCTCCCGAATATCTCTCACAGGTGGCCCTTTCTCACCCCTATAAATACACCTAATTGCATGCACTTCTTTTTCATTCACAATCACAATCGCAAACCTTGATCACATTCATAACTCGCTTTTCTCTCGTTTTCGATTTTGGGTTTTTCTGGGTAATCGTCAAGAATGGAGATTGATCTTTCCCCAAAGTTGGCCAAGAAGGTGCACGGTGGAGATGGTGGGTCCTACTTTGCTTGGTCCCCATCGGAGCTTCCCATGCTTAGGGAAGGTAACATTGGCGCTGCCAAGCTCGCCCTTGAGAAGAATGGGTTTGCGCTCCCCAAGTACTCCGATTCTGCCCAGGTCGCTTATGTTCTCCAAGGTATCATTCTATTTTTCTTTTTTTATTTATTTATTAAGATTACTATAGTTCTACATTATGTTGTTGATAGTCTTTGAGAATTTTCGTGATCGGATTGATTTTATTTGTTTTTGTTTGCTTTGTGGATCATGAAATTTATATATGTTAAGCTTAAATATGATCGTTATTTTTTAATTTTATTTCCTTGTTTATTGAATCATGAATTTAGATGAATAGTAATCAACTTTATGATTAAATAGGATCATGTGGGTTGCAAGTTGTATAAATTGTGCATATTTAATTTTCTGCGATTTGTACATTTTCCTAAAAAATTCACTGTAACTATGTTTATATTATCTGGGATCCAAGACAATTTTTCCGGAATTTTTTAAAATTCAACTGTTATGTTATGCTGTATTTTCTTTTAAAATTGAAAAAGATCTATTGATGAGTTATATTTCTACTGTGTAGAAGAATCAAATTTCCTTTCTGAAATCAATTTAGCACCTTAAAAGCTTGTGGCAATTGTTATGGATGTAGTGGAACTTTTTCTTAAATTTTAATTGCCTCACCTGCTTATGTTGGTTTCATTCAGGTACTGGTGTAGTTGGAATTGTCCTTCCTGAGAAGGAAGAGAAGATCCTCCCAGTTAAGAAGGGTGATGCCATTGCCCTCCCTTTCGGAGTCGTTACTTGGTGGTACAACAAGGAGGACACTGAGTTTGTAGTTCTTTTCTTGGGTGATACTTCAAAAGCCCACAAGAGGGGTGAGTTTACTGACTTTTATCTCACTGGCTCGAATGGCATTTTCACTGGCTTCTCACCCGAGTTTGTTGGCCGAGCATGGGATTTGGAAGAGAAAGTTGCCAAGAATCTTGTTGGCAAGCAGTCTGGCAAGGGCATTGTCAAGGTTAGTGGAGTTAACTTGCCTGAGCCAAAGAAGGAACACCGTGATGGCATGACATTGAACTGTGAAGAGGCTCCCCTAGATGTTGACATTAAGAATGGTGGAAGAGTTGTTGTCTTGAACACCAAGAACCTTCCTTTGGTTGGTGAGGTTGGGCTCGGAGCTGACCTTGTGAGGTTAGACGGAAGTGCCATGTGCTCCCCTGGATTTTCTTGTGATTCTGCTCTGCAGGTGACATACTTTGTTAGGGGCAGTGGCCGTGTCCAAGTTGTTGGGGTTGATGGCAAAAGGGTCTTGGAAACAACCATCAAAGCTGGCAATTTGTTCATTGTTCCTAGGTTCTTTGTTGTTTCGAAGATTGCTGATCCCGAAGGGCTGGAATGGTTCTCTATCATCACTACTCCCAAGTAAGTTTTTCGCCTTCTCATTATCATGTATGTTCGGTGTTGCTCATGTTTCCCTAGCCTTGCATCATTTGGTCTCATTGTTAAAATACTCAATTGAAATATTGTTGACCCTTTGTCAAAAACTTTCTAGTGTTCATCCACACATTTGGCAAACCTACTGTTTAAATGTTCTATCTTTCGTGTGATGTTTCGTAAATCTGGTAGACAGTCAATTTGTTGGTTTTGAGTTTTGATCCAACCCTAAGCATGAGGTTTTATGTATCACAAAATTAGGTTGGTATTAACATTTTACTGATTGAGTTAATTACTTTGGTGCAGCCCGATATTCACACACTTGGCTGGAAGTATTGGTGCTTGGAAGGCTCTGTCTCCTCAAGTGCTTGAGGCTGCCTTCAATGTGGATTCGGCTACAGAGAAGCTTTTCCGTTTGAAGAGGAATTCAGATGCCATCTTCTTCCCTCCTCCAAAGTGAAAAAATTTAGCTTATGAGTTATGACTGACTGGCTAGTTTAGCTTATGATTGAGTAGCTAGTTTAATGGTCTAAATAAAAGGCTTTTTCCTTTTTAGTGGAGATTTTTGGTCCAATTTTGGAATTTCATGAATGTTAATATTAGTGGCTTTTGGACCTGCCATATTTCATATAAAATCTCTATCAATTTCATGCACTATTTCCTTAGCTTGAATCTTGTTGAAAATCTTGATACCCTTGATGACAATCGCACAATCTTCGTCAAAGTGTATGCAAATGGCCAACAAGGATTTGATACCATTTAAACAACCATAAATTCATAGATTGTTTGTTAGATAATTGATCAAAAATGTAATCAAGTAAAGATAACTCTTGATGTTTTGTTTTGTTGAGAAATTCAAAAATGTAATCAAGGGCAAACATATTAAAACCCAATAAATACCTTTGATAACTACCCAAGAAATACCCTCACAAATAAAAAGAGTTCCAAGAAATATTTCCGGCGCTAAAAAGCGTTTATAATAGTAATAGGCTTCCAACTTCTCCCACTTAAAACCTTTGATTCTCCCTCAAAGTCAAGTGAGAAACTGAGTCAGATAGGTAAATTGAACAAGCGCTGCATCACGAGTCACTTGAGAAGTGAAGAAATGGCACCGCTGAAAGCTCTGGAGGGAGAGAACCCAATAATCGACTCCAATTTCCAGGCCTTTTGTGCCTCTCACGGTATTTTCTCAGGTGGTTCCTTTCTATCAATTGCAAAATCAGCCTCAAACCCATTAAAGCACATGAATTTCTTCTGGGTTCTCTTTAATTTCGATATCCAACAGACAATATCAATAGCACAAGTTCAATTTTGTGACTTTTTTCTGTTTGGTGCAGTGGAAGATTTCCTCATTCATGACCTCTATGAATTAGCTGCATTTGCAGAACAACAGCACATCTCTGAAAAACTAAAGCAGGTTTCTCTATCATACGCACTTTCATAATTTCAGTAATAATTTATCACACATTTATTTTCACTGTTAAGAACCAAAGCCACAATTCAATCTGATCGATTATGTCATGTTATGTTTGGGCTAGCAGGGCATCACCCAAGTCCTATCTATCATTGATGCTCAGCATCAACCATGGATGAATGGCATGGAGCTTTTAGATGATACTCTGCATATCAAACATGTACTCTCAACTGGGTGTGAAGGGTATGCTTTTTTGCTCTAACCCAAACACTATATAACATGTTCCTTTCACTGCTATTGGTCATAATCAACTCAATGTAATGTTTCTTGGGTTTCTGTGAACCAGGATTGATTTGTTACTTGGAGGTGGTTTGCGTGAGGGTCAGTTAACCGAACTTGTTGGGCATTCTTCTTCTGGTAAGACACAAGTAAGTAACTCACATAGTCACCTTATTCAACAATTTAATACTTGATGAACGTAATACTTTCAAGTTTTTAAGTTACATGTCACAATTATTTATTCAGGTGTGGTTATCACTGCTTAATCACACGTTGCTGAGGCTACTTTGTGATCACCTTTATAAAGATTTAATCATATCTCCAATTCACTATTATATTGGCAGTATTAAACATGAATGATTATATGATATTTGTAAAGATAAGAGTTTACATTTCAAAAGTATATTCAAATTCTTGGTAGTGTTCAGGTTTGCTTACTTGCTGCTGCAAATGTTGCAACAAAGCACATGGGTACTGTTGTATACCTGGACACAGGCAACTCTTTTTCACCGCAAAGAATTGCGGAATTTGTTGGTCATATCTCCTACCATAACTCTGATCAGGTCATACCATCAGTTTTAGGGTAGAATTTTCTTTATTTTGTGTTTTTTAGGTTAGCCCTTTTATCCAAGTGAACTAGTACACTATCTGATTGTATCCTAATTGATTTTAACCATAGGCTGGACCAAGAATTTCCCAGAAAGTAATGAACAGAATTTTCTGCCATTCTGTGTTTGACATCTTTTCAATGTTCAATGTGTTACATCGGCTAGAGATCAATCTGCAGTCTCAGGTTGACTATGACATTATGCATTTCTTTCCTATTTCCAGCTAGAGTTTCAGTTTTCCTTTATATTGAACATATGAACTGGTTCCAGCTGCAGAAAGGAGACCAGGTGCGGTTGCTCATTGTTGATTCCATCTCTTCATTAATTACCCCTATTCTTGGGAACAGTGGTTCACAGGGTATACATCATTGTATGAAAATAACAGTTCTCTTCAGTTTGTTGTGTGTTTTAGCTTCAAGGAGTTGTCTTTTTCAAGTATTTCTCTACTGTTTTCCATCAAAAGTTCACTTGGGTAGATATATTACATGTATAGTTTTCATATTTTTCTATTCGTACAATTGAACAATATCATATACAACTAGTTAAGCTGAGAGTTCATTGATTCGTGCTTGTGGAATAACTACAGGACGTGCTTTGATGGCATCTGCTGGATATCTGTTAAAGAAATTAGCACATGAGTATAATCTTGCGGCTCTGGTAAGTTTTGGTTCTATTGGTTTCATTTTGATGTATAGATAGATGACAGTGCATTTCAGTTGAAAGGGTTTGTTCAATCGTGTTTAGTTCATGCCTTGGCCCGTTTAAATAATTTTGTAAGTGGAATAAATTTGAAGGTGACCAATCACACAGTGGGTGGGGAGAGAGGTATTCCAAAACCAGCTCTTGGACAGACCTGGAAGAGCGTCCCACATGTTAGACTTCTGCTCTCCAGCGATCAAGGAAATGATATCCGAAATGCTTCTGTGCTAAAGCACCCTTCTATGGTACGCTAACCACATTGTATCATGATATCGTGTTTCAGAACCTTCTTGGTTTTTTCTTCTTCTTCTTTTACTGTTAATCCTTTTCCTTTCCCAGGCAGGTAAGGCTACAAGATTCACAATCTAGGAAGAATGGCATGGTTGGTTCAATACATACATTCCACTCTACACGAAACTAATGGCAAGTTCATAACGATCCGAAAATAGAAAGAATGCGTAGTAGCATGGTTGATTCAATTTGCAGGAAAGGTAGGCAGAGTTGGTCATTTACAAAATTAAAGCTGCTCTCTTTTGTTTATGTATTTCATTTTGTTTGCGCACTTCGCAAATTTAGGCATAACGAATCATTTAATATGACATGGAATGGATATTTTGGGAAACTTATCACGTTTGGTGGTTGTTTTGGTCTCTGAATGAAGTTATTTTGCAATCCTTATACTTTATCGAATGTGCTGAATTGGTCCTTCTAGCAACTACCTCCCTCTCCCGCCACCCTGCACATCAGTCCATTGCCGACGTGGCAGGCTGTGCGGATGGGCAAGGTTTAGTAGGGAGCGGCCGTGTTTTCTTCTTGCCGGGACAAATTCCAAACAGATTAAACCTCCTTTTTACCATTGTACTTCAACTTTTACTTCCCAGTTAATTAATTCAGAGTGAAAAGCAAGAAGATAAATCATACTTTATCAACTAAAGTCTGTTGGGTGTCGGGTATCAACTTTAAACTTTTCCTCTTTTTCCCAACCTTTAAATCATAGCAACGAAATCTGGCCACATTATACAGTCGAGCCCTGACTCGAGTGGAATCCACGGCACCCACAGAAGTAGTTGTAATTGACATTTATGGAGCATCAATTGTTTACCTAACCAAAACAAAAAAATTAAACCGGTCCACTCAAGCGTTCGGTTCTTTATCGGTTTTTCTAAATAGCAAAATGACAGGTGTATTAAGTTTCGGCATTAACAATTGTAGTTTTTCTTTGGAGCCCCTTATTTGTTTTATCATAGCTTTCTTCTTTTCACGAGGATTGAGGGCTTCTTTTAAATTGGGAGGGTATCTCATTGGAGCCGGCTTTCATGGAAAATTCGGACTTTCTTTTTTATAGCACATTAATCCCAGAGTTGTGGATGATTGAGACAACTCTAAGATCTTGTTTGTCGTTTCCGTTTAATATGTTGTATTCATTAATTTCGCTGAGAAATTTTGTATTATAAATTTGATACGATCGATTCTTATTTATTAGGAATATAAACTGATTCATAAAAGTAATAAATTATACGTTACAACATCACACTTGAGTATAAAAATTTCATATAAAAACTTAGTAGATGTATGTAGTAAATAAAATAAGTAATCGGTATGGCAGCGGAGCCCCTCCAGCAGTCCAGCTAGCTATGGTGTCATTATAGAACTTGGATGTAGTCATTTATATGTACAATCTAACAAAATTAATGCAGGCACATGATTTTCATGCATTCTCTATGCTACTTTCTCCAAATATGAAACACGAATATTTATGGTTCTTAATACAAGCAAGAAAAAGCTGTGGGTGGACAATGTAGTAGTTTCCACCATTGCTCAAAAAACACGAATGTTGTTCCCACAACTTGATTGGACATGATCCAAGCATCACTAATCACACAATTCTTAAATTGTTTTTTTAATTTAAAAAAAGTATTAAACCCCTCACTGGTCCGAATCTCTTTGCCAAACCGACGGCCAAAAGAATTTTTTTAAAATAAAAAAAAAGCCAGCAGCAAGCTCAAAATGCTTTAGGCTTTCGCTGATGCCTATAAACCACGCGGTTTACACATGTGTAAACTAAATGAAAATTTCATATTATGAGTATCTTAATCGTTATCATTACCATCGATTTGTTAGATATATTTGAATGACTAAATGATCTTCAATCTTATTAATTTTGAGGAGATGATTTTGAAATGATGATTTAAATAAGGATAAACTACATAAAAGTATCCAAACTATAAGGGTCATTTCAAATTCATACCTGAATTATGAAAAATTTCGTCTAGGTACCCAAACTATCAAAACACAACATTTAGGTACCCACCGTTAGCAATCTGTTAAAAAAATATGTTAAGTTCCAAAGTGGCACTTGTGAGGCCCTTTATCATGTTGACATGGACGCCATGTAGACATAGCGAGTTTTTTGAGAGAGAAACTAGAGTGAGGGTTTTAGAGAGAGAATTTGCGGGGGATGGGTCAAATCGTGAGGAGGAGGAAGAAGGAGAGGCCATCCAAGGTAGATATGGCTCACCGCTCTGGTGAGCCGCCGTCTAAGCCTTCTAGGAAAGAGAAGGACGTCCGGCGGAGCCTCCGGTGCCGAAAGTGAAGTACAACATCGACTACGACGACTACGATGACTACTTCACCAAGGACGACGATGAAGAAGAAGATAGGAGAGAAAAGAAGGTGAAGCTGGACCAGGGCAGAAATGTTCCCATATCTCTAACCATATTAACCACTCCGCTCTCTCTCTTTTCTCTTTGGCCTCTGGGGTATGATTTTGTGGGCTCAGACGTATGCTTAAGCATTCCCAAAATCCAGTGTTGCAAGCCCTAATTCAAAATCCAAATTCCAAATTCGAATTGGCCATTGGGGATTTAAATCACAATTCCCCATTTTTTTTTTTTTGCATATTGATATGTCGTTAATTCACAAATTAGGATTTTGATGGGTGGTTAGAGTGGATATCGAGTTGGGATTTGATTTTGGTCCTTTGGATGTTCATGTTGCTGTTTTTTCTTCTTTTCCTCTTGTTCGTTTTGTTGCGATTTTATTTTTCCTTTGTATAATGGAATCTTTTAGGTATGCTTCTAGCTGCTGCTATTTATCATTTCTCATTTCTCCTTACTGACCGATGGGGAAAGAGGAAGAGAGGAGGAGAGATAGCAGATTTTTTTTTAAATAATAATTTTGTTTTATTTTAAAATTTTATTTATTTATTTAATATATATTTAATTTTTAATTATTTGTTTATCTACACGGAGTTTAACTTAGCATAAACAGTCTGACCAAAAAATTTTCATACCTAGATGTAGTGTTTTGATAGTTTGGGTACCTAGATGAAAATTTTCATAATTAGGGTATGAATTTGAAATGACACTTATAATTTGGGTACTTTTATATAGTTTATCTTTTAAATAATTTAGTGAATAACGAATTTTGATTCTAATATATCTATAAAGATAATTCGATAAATCAAAATAATTGTATTACTTTTAGGATGCTAAATGTTTTCCTAATTAAATAAAATAGCTCAACCATGAAAGAAAGAAATTAAGACCACCAACATCATGACTAGGATTTCGATCACTATAAAAACATATTGGGGCCGTTTTGAAAGAGACCTCAAAGTCAAAGTCGACTAGTTTGAAACTTAAATGAGTTTTAAATAAATAAAAATATGTGAAATTTTCACCATATTTACGTGGGTGAATTTTGCTGACCACTGACACCACTGACACCGCTGACACCAACCTTTGATTGCCATATATGTGTCCACTTGTATTGAATGTTCTTAATTCATTTTGAAAAAAAACTTTTAAAAATTAAACTAAAATATATAAATCTGAGAAAACCCAACAATCACCACAGCCTCCCCAGACCACCAACTGACCCACCCAATTTTGGAGGGGAATAGATTAAGATTGAAAACAGCATTGATGTACTTTATTATTATGGTATTCTGTAAGTGCAAGAACCCTGAATTGTGATGTTTGTTTGGTTGCTGAGAAAAGGGAGGAGCAAAACGATTTTCCGACGGATATTTTTAGTTTTGGATTTCTGAGAAGTTCAATCAATTGTTTGCTTGGTTGGCGACTTTAATAAACACTAGAAACTGTTCGTTTGGATGTTGAGAATGAGAAGAGAAAGATTACTCGATCCATCATTACCGTTAATTAGTGCAATCTCTGCCCAACAATTTTGCTCTCTATAATTTAAGTTTCTACGATTTACAAGAACTGAATCCAGTCCGATTGGGGATGGGAATTTAATTAGCGGGGTTGGCTTGGGTCCCGATTGGGGATGTGGGTCGGTTGGTGGACTGGGGAGGCATGTGGTAGTCGTTGGGTTTTCTCAGATTTATTTATTTTAGTTTAATTTTTAAAAGTTTTTTTTTTCAAAATTAATTAAAAATATTTAATACAAAAAACATTTGTGGACACATGGCAAGCAAAGGGTGAACTGGTTTGCTCGCGAGCAAAACTGCTCCATTTTTACGTTCAATCTTTCTGTGAAGAAAACCTGCATATATAAATAGTTACATACCATGTTTTGGTGTCTAAAACTCCAAATCATCCCTTCTTTGGTCTCACTAGGAAGCCATGGCACTATTTGAGCTCCTCCTCCTCTTTTCCATCCTCTTCACCATATCTCTCCTTATTCTCCGACCCATTTTTACCTCCAAATCCAAAACCCTACTTCCTCCGAGCCCTTTAGCCCTACCCATCATCGGCCACTTCCACCTCCTCAGCCCTCTCATTCACCGCTCCTTCCACTCCCTCTCCCTCCGCCTCGGCCCCATATTCTCCCTCCGCCTAGGCTCCGTCCCATGCATCGTCGTCACCTCACCGGACCTCGCCAAAGATTTCCTCAAAACCCACGAGCTCTCTTTCATATCCCACGCCCAGTCCATCGCCATCGAACGCCTCACCTACAATGCCTCCCTCGCATTCGCCCCCTATGGGCCCTACTGGAAGTTCATCAAGAAACTGAGCATGAACGAGCTCCTAAGCAGCCGAAGCGTCAACAGCTTCGCTTCCATCCGAACCCAAGAGTATCTGAGGCTTCTGAGGCTCTTGGCTGAGAAAGCTGAGGGTGGTGTAGCTGTGAACCTTACGGAGGAGCTGCCGAAGCTCTCGAACAATGTGATAGCGCAGATGATGTTGGGGAAGGCGAGGGACGGCGGTGGAGGGAGGGACGAGGAGGAGGCTAGGGTTGTGGTGAGGGAGGTGACGAGGATTTTTGGGGAGTTTAATTTGAGTGATTTTGTTTGGTTTTGTAGGAAGTTGGATTTGCAAGGGTTTGGGAAGAGGATTGAGGAGACGCATAGGAGGTTTGATGCTTTGGTGGAGAAGGTGATTTCCGAACGTGAAGAGTTGAGAAGTTACAAGAAGGAGAATCATGGAGGTGGCCATGTTGATGAGGAGGAGGTGGTGAAGGGTTTTCTTGACATTTTGCTTGATATGTTGGAGAAAGGGAGTGGTGAGAGTGAGGAGGTGGAATTTACAAGAGTGAACATCAAAGCCCTAATCATGGTAAAACAATTATTTCTTTCTTTTTTTGTTTGGTCACGCTTATATTCATAAAAAACAAAAAAAAACTTGACTTATTAATGTGCAAAATTAAGTATTAATACATAAACTTCATTTACTATATCTCTATTATCATAAAATCAAAATCAAGAGGGTGAGTAAGTTTCATTAAAATATTTTGAACGAAATTAACATTACTTAATGAAAGTTCTAAAAAAATATGAACAAAATAATAAAATTAGATATTTTAAATAATTAAGATTTAAGTGAAGGAAGTGGGTAGTTATTCCCCCTCTCTCATTCCTTTTTATTTATTTTTTTATATTTTTGAATTTATTTTCATTTATCTTTATTTTTAAAAAATTTAAAAATATTCACACACTCATAAGGAGGCTAGTATGTCATAATATCTAATCATTTATAAAAAAAATAATACTAAAATTAACATGAGTGTATATTCATTTTTTATATATATTATATATATATATATATAATCATGATATTGGGAGAAATATATTCATTAATATAGTAAAAAATATATCAAATTTTGTTAATTCATTATAATTTAAAATTTAAATATTTCATGTTCACTAATATTGTAGATCATATGTAAACTCAAAATACCACATCTTTGTGTTGTCTTATATATATGTTAGATATATATATATATATAGCGGGATGCATGCGTTTTAGAACGTGGCATGATTTGAACAAAAGCATTGATTGCATATACGAGTATTTGGCATTGCATGACTGATTTAGGCAAAACGTGGCACAATATATATGAATCAAACATCAGAAATTTTTTGTTCATTTTGTTACAACCAAACCTCTGAACTTTAAGTTACAATGAGTATATAATATATATATATATTCTTTGCAATAAGGAACTTTCTTGTATATATATATTTTATTTTCAAGAAACCTTCTTTCTCCGTCATTTTAATTAGGGAAATTAATTTTCACATACTTCGTAATATGTTATCTAAATCATATTTTTGATCGACTACATTGTCACATTTCTTTCTAAGTTTGCTGCTAATTCTCCTTAGTACTGCTTTCATACTTTCAGGATTTCTTCACGGCGGGTACTGACACAACTGCGATTTCAATGGAGTGGGCGCTTGTCGAGCTCATCAACCACCCGAATGTGGTCAAGAAAGCAAGAGAGGAGATCGATCGTGTCGTTGGCACTAGACGACTCGTAGTCGAATCCGACGGTCCAAACCTTCCATACATCCAAGCCATCATCAAAGAAACATTTAGGTTACACCCACCGGTGTCTTTGGTCACAAGAAAATGTGTACAGCAATGTAGGGTTGGAAAATATGTGATCCCAAAAGACACAATGCTTTTTGTGAATGCTTGGGCCATTGGAAGAGACCCAAATTATTGGGAAAAATCATTGGAATTTTACCCTGAAAGATTCTTGCTGCAAGAAGATGGAGGTGATCAGAAGAATGCAAGAATGGATGTGAGGGGGCAACATTTTCAATTGATCCCATTTGGGTCTGGGAGGAGGATTTGCCCTGGGGTTAACTTAGCCATGCAAATGCTGCCTGGGTTACTTGGTGCTATGATTCAATGCTTTGATTGGAAGGTCGTTGGGTCAGGCCAGAAGAAGATAAATGGTACCGATTATGTTCTTGATATGGATGAACGGCCTGGAATGACCACTCCTAGGGCTCATGATCTGGTTTGTGTTCCTGTGGCCCGATTGAGCCCACTTAGTATGCTTGGCCCATAAGGCAAGCTTGAATAATGTTGATGTTTGGAAAATGTTTGAGTCGTTGTGGGTTTGAAATGTATCATATTCTCGTTTTAGTAAAAAAATCTTCTTTTTTTTGTAACAATTTAATAAAGAAGTCTTTCATTCTCTCAAATCTTAGAACAAAAACTCCTCTTATTTGAGCATATCTAATTCATTATATAATCTGACACAATGAAATTAATAATAAGAGACAATAAATATATATTGTATGCATAATAACTTCACTCTTAATTATTAACGCTGAAATTTTTTGTGATAAAATTACACACTGAGAAGAAAGTATGTGGTTAAGTTGAAGACATTATCCATTCCGGTAGAAATAAGACACTAAACTGACTTTGAAATTTTAACAAATATGTGATTAATAACCTAAAAATACAATGTACAAGCTCTAAAATCTCTACAAATATGTCATAAAAACGGCGACTAATGACGTGTCTAAAAGTACATAATTCGGGTTATATATATTGTTGTTGATGTTCTTTGTTCAAAGAATTTTATATTTTCCGAAATACAATCCTGGATTTTCAATTATTCACCCCATAAATATGATTAGAATTATATATTTTCACATATCCATGTTCCATCTATCCATATATCAAATATAAAATATGAATCGATTGCTCAAGAGCCCAATCATGCAGAAAGCAAACTTATTAATTATTTGCTGCCTTTGCGGCAATCCCACATACAAGCTAGCTAGCTCTATCTTCATTCTTCAACCAATTATGAAGACGCACGAAGATTCCTTATCTTCATCAATGTCTTTACCGTGTTAAACCACGGTGATCAACACGGAGGCCGGCGACAGCTCAGTTGTGGCATTATATTAGTTGTGAGCGTCTTCCGCCACCGTCACCAAATTTAGAATTTAGAAATTTATCAATAAACAACAAATTAGTAAAACATCCACGTTATAGGCACGTATAAAAAAAGAGTTAAACAAAATTATAAATCTTTGACATTTTCACATCGATCACCAACTTCCTCCATACTTATATACAAAATTAGGGTTACGTACAAATGAATCAGTCATACACCGACAACCTTAACCACTACTCATCGTCCTCACCCTTCTCTTCTCTCCGGCTTTTCGGCTAATGCCGTCCTTTTCTATTCCAGAACACCCTCCCATTCAAGTTCCAATTCTCCCTCCCCATAAATAAAAATAAAACCTAAAATATGTCATGCCTCAAATTTTTATTTTTTTTAAAGAACAGTGATGCCTTAGTTTTGGTTGCACTCGCCGATTAATTCTTCATTGTATCCAGAACACCAAATGAACGTCCGTGTTTCAATCCACTCATAATATAGCATATAGATTTTTTTTCTATTACTAAATTAATCTATCTATTCACTCCATCATCCGCTCATTATAACAATTTGAATAATAACATCAAATGACATATATTTGTAAATATTTTTTGCATCCGCGATATTTGACTTCAGGCTTCGACGCATTTGTGGGAGAAATTATTTGGTGGTATTTGACCACCACGTCAGCTCATGGTACTTCCATTCAAAATTTACCACATGTCTATTTTTTCACATGTGGATTTAATATTCTTTTTACATTTTGAAATTAAATTAAAAACTTAAACTCTTCTTTTTATATTTTGAGGTGGTCGGAGAGGAGGGGCTAGGGTTTGAAGCAGCAAGTGGGGGAACGGGAGAGAATGCAGAAGAGAATTCAGAGAGGGGATTGATGAGGATTGGGTATGCGTGGCGATCGACCTTTGGTGAATTTGGAAATGGAAATTTGGTGTTTTCATTTTTATTTTTATTTTTTTGTGTGTTTAGATGGCTGCCGCGACGGTGATGAATAAGAAGATAACAGGAGCAAACCATAAATTGTAATCGACGACGGCGATGAAGAAGATAACAGGAGCAAATCATAAATTGTAACCGCCCCTGCCAGCTTTCCTTTACAGCCTCCCTCCCTTTTGGTTGGTTGAGGCACATATTATTAGTAAGACCCCCACTACAGGAAAATCTGGCTTGCTCGGTGAAACAGATTCGTTGAGTAAATGTCAACATTCGTCGGGAAAAATTAAACTCGGTGAACCTCCATCGGGCAAAATTCATCGGGCCACTGCTGTCGGGCTTGATGTCAGCCGACGAAAACAGTGAATTCGTCGAGCAATTCTAAACTTGCCCGGCGAATCATTTTGTCGCCTATGATTTGTCGAGCAATTCCAAAAAGTCAACAACTTTTGCCCGACGATTGAGTTTCGCCGGGCAAAGTTACAAAAATTCGACAAGTATCCACCAAATTGTTTTACTTTGTCCGACGAAAGTGCTTGTTCATCGGGCAAAATCTTATTATTTAAATTTTTTTTTATTTAATTAAATAAATATATATAATTAAAATAAAATTATTTTTAAATAAATACAATTAAAATAATAAAACGAATCAAATGAAAATAAAAAATATATATATTTATAAAAATTAATGTTATGTTAAAACTAAAGTAATATTTTACATATTAATTTCTAACTACTCGGCGACAGGTCGGGGTGGTCGGGGTCTTGGGCGAGCTGTTGGGCCGGGGGCTGAGGCTGTGACAGAAGCTCATCTAGCCCACGCTCACCCAAGCGGTCAAGCACTTTGGCGAGGGCGGCCTTGATCTCCACGTTTTGGGCTTGGATATGCGCGTTTTGGGCCTGAATCAAGGTGCGTTGCGGCATCTACAACAAGAAATTTAAAATAATTAATATAAAATTAACCAATATATTTTTAATTTAATAATAAATAACCAAAATTTTTGAATATTAAATATTAAATTCACAAAATAAAAACAAAACCACCTATAAAATTAACCAATATTTTTTAATTCGAATAATAAATAAATAGAAAAAACCAAAAGGTTTTTTATTGAAAATTAGTAAATTGGCCAAAAAAAAACACCAAATTCTAATTTTTAAAAATAAAACCAATCATAATATCCAAAATCATAAAAATCACATATCCAAAATTTATAAAACTCACATATCCAAAATTCACATATCCTAAATCATAATAAAAAATTCACATATCCAAAATTCACATAAAATTCATATCCAAAATCATAACAAAAATCATATGCAAAATTCATAGCATTATACCAATTTCAACATTATACCAAACATCACAATTTCAACAAATCATCAACATTAACCCTAAATTACTAATCCAAACAATAAATAAAATCACCAAATTCTAATTTTTAAAAATAAATTCACTAAAATTAAAATAAAACCAATACAAACCAAAATTAAACCTAAAATACTAAATTAATCCAAACAAACTTAAACCTAAATTACTAAAATCAAAATTCACAAAATTAAACCCTAATTACTTAATCCCAACAATCTTAACCCTAAATTACTAAATCCAAAATTCATAAATCTTGAACAAAAAATCATATCTAACAATTATATCCAAAATTCACATTCAACAATCAAATCCTACAATTCAACAATTCATATCCAAAATTAAAAAAAAATCAAGTCCAATAATTCATACCCAAACCAACAATACAATAACCACCATTTTCGAATATTCATACCCAAACATCAAAATTTCAACAATTCATCACCATTCAAGTTCTAAATTTCAATTAATTAGTCATATAATAAAGTAATCAAATTAATCAAATAATTCTAGAGATAGAGGGACTTATAGTGAGCGACTGAGAGAGAGAGCGAGTCTGAGAGCGAGCGTCGGCCTTGGCGGCTGAGAGAGGTGTCCAAGAAAGATGACGACAGTCTTCGCGGCTAAGTTAGCAAGATGGTGAGGCTAATTGGTTGCTGGGTTGCTGAAAGAGATGGAGAGTGCTTGAGAGAGAGAGAGAGAGAAAGAGAGAGAGAGAGAGAAGGGCGGCTGGGTTGCTGGGTTTGGGGTTGGGTTTTTTTGCAGAGAAGGCGGAAGAACCTATGCGAGGAAGATGAAGAGGAAAAGAAGAATCGATTTTGTTTTATTCTCAGTTTATAACATTGCTCGACAAAGGCTTCGTCGGGCAAACTTAATGATTCGCCGGGCAATAAATGGCGCCATTTTCAATTTTTAGCAAAATTTTTGCGAAAAAAAATTGCTTGAGTTTTTTAATGTTGCCCGGCGAATTTTTGAAAATTTACCCGGCAAAATCCGTATATTCGTTGGGCAAGATGGTTATATTGATGAAAATCTGACTAATGTAAAAATCAGGTCCGACGATAGAATTTTCAAGATCGGGACCATTCAATTTTTGGTTTTACGTGCCTAATTTCCCACCGGCAAAAATCGTCATATTTTACGGAGCTTATGTGCCTCGGTCGATAAGTTAGTGAATTTGAAGGCGTTTTTTGAAGTTTTGGTTCAATTGATATTCAAACGATGAAATTTAAAAAAATTGATTGTTCAACGGTTACTTTTAAGTGCGAAGACCTCACCTGTCGAAAATCTTGAGGTTTTGAGGTATTAAAGTTGTCCAATCATTAAACAACGTTTTGTTACCGTTAAATCGTCGCACACCGTTACATAATCTTGAAAATTCCAAATTGGCTAATTTTTCCCGGAGGCGATCTATGAGTATGTACAATAAAAGTGGACGGTTAGATCGGTCTATTTCATTTTTTTAATTACTAAAAATTGTAAAATAAGCATATTCATCAAGGAGTTTAAACACTTGTAGGAAACTTCAACACATTTTTCGAAGTTTTGGTTTCATTGTTATTCAAATGATTGAATTTGACCGATCTAATCGTTCATTTTGTGGTTTTACGTGCCTATATATTGTCAGTAAAAAATTGCGAGGTTTTGAGGATTTAAAGCAGTCCGCTCGTGAAGAAACGTTGTGTAACCGTTAAAACGTCGCGCACTGTTACCTAATCCCGGAATTTCCAAATTGGGTAATTTTTCGCGTAGGCGATTTATGAGTACGTGCAATAAATGTGGACGGTTAGATCAGTCCATTTCATTTCTTAAATTATTGGAAATTGTAAAATAAGTATATTCATCAAGGAGTTTAAACACTTGAAGGAAACTTCAATACATTTTTCGAAGTGTTGGTTCCATTGATATTCAAACAATTGAATTTGACAGATCTAACCGTTCATTTTGTGGTTTTACGTGCCTAGATCTCGCCCGTCTAAAATCGTGAGGTTTTGAGAATTTAAAGCCGTATGATCGTGAAGAAACGTTGTGTAACCATTGAAACGTCGCGCACCGTTACCTAATCCCGGGATTTCTAAATTGGGTAATTTTTTTGCGTAGGCGATCTATAAGTACGTGCAATAAATATGGACAGTTAGATCAGTCCATTTCATTACATAAATAATTTAAAAATGTTGTTTAATAATTAAATGTTAATTGAATCTGGTATATATGGCCCGACGAAGATTAATGAATATTCGTCGGGCATTACTTTCCAGTTTCGGCAACCGTCCACAGAACAGAGAACCACGTGATATTGGACGCCTTTGCCCGACGAAGGTACATGAATATTCGTCAGGCAAATCCTCAGACCCAATTTTGAGAAGCCCAAAAATTTAGACCTTCTCTAACCTTCAAAATTGGTATTGGTGATTGAGAGAGAAAGGGATTTGATTGGTAGTGAAAATGGTGATGAGATGATGATTGTTGATGTTATATAGCTAGAGAGAGAGAGATAAATAGAAAGAGAGAGAGAGAGTGTGTGTGTGTGAGTGAGTGAGTGAGTGAGTGAGATGTGCGAGCAAATGGCAGAGAGGACGAAGAAGAAATGGACGTCTGAGCACTTAATGTGTTTAGACTTTTGCCCGACGAAGAAATTTCGCAGGGCAAATTTTAATGATTCGTTGGGAAAAATATAGTTAACGCCAAGTTTTGCATGATAAACAATATTCGTCGTTAAAGCTCATTTTGCCTGACGGATAGAATGAATTCGTTGGGCCAAACCTTCCTATTTTACGCGCCAACTTCTTCTTCCCGCCAAAACCTTGCCCGCACGAGCCTTCATTTTCGTTAGGCAAAATGACACGGGGCGACGAAAACGACTTTGATGGGAAACCCTTTATTTCTTGTAGTGCCCTAACTTACTGAGGTTTGATCCAATCCCCTGCTCTAAAAAATTGTTCCAATCGTCGCCGTCAGATTCCTCTCCGGACGATCCTCGCCGTCAGTTCACTCCTCCTCGTCGTCCTCCTAGATCCTTCTTCTTAGATCATGTGTTTCGAGTCCACGATATCTCTATGGCAAAGTGGGTGGGTGAGGGGAAAGAGACCGGCAAATGTGGGTTTTTGGGTTTTTAATTTTAAAATTTTTTATTTAATTTTTTAATTTAATTTTAAAATATAAAAAAAAATATTAAATTACATATGAAAGAATTGACACATGACAAATTATGAATTGAAATATCATCCAAATCATCTCCTCGATAGAAGGAAATTTCTTTTTCAATCCACGTTATAATTGATTTCTTTTTTTTCAAACCTTAGAATATTTTTTTTCCCACGTTGTAATTGGATTATTAATTTTTTATTTTTTACAACTGTATTAGAAAGAAACTCTAGGAAAAGTCAAACAGTATTTATCATTCAATATTGAGCTTCACTTAAATAATTGTCATAATTTATAAAAGTTGAACATAAATAAATAGGTCATTCCTAATATGTTTTTAATTAAGTACTGCAACATAAACGAGGTAAATTAAATAATACTCAGCCAATCAAGTCGTTCCTGATGATTTATGTCTGAGCAGTATTATTATGAAATCACTCGGTGATTAAAAATAGACATTACTAAATAGTTAGCAATGTGCCTTGAATTGAACCTTATGAGATTTGAACTTCGAATCTTAGCAATATTATGAAAATTTCAGTTCGAGTTGATGTCTCATTTTCTATTACTTCTGCCAATTTATTCCGTAAAATTGAGGATCCCGTTCGTCCATTTTTTATTATACAAGATTTTGAATTTGGTGTAGGAGGTTTATTTGAATTTATATTAGTCCTTTTAGTTTTTTCTCATAATTCAATTCAACCATAAAATATTCTAAGTTAACTTTCCGGTCCGGTATTAATTCTTTTGCCGTATATAGCACTAAAATGTTAGTTAATTTGAGCAGGCTCTTAGAGCTGGTTTCTCAAATATTTTGGTTGAAGGAGACTCCAAGTTAATGATAAATGCTCTGTGTGCAGGAGAAATGCTCTGTGCCTTGACATCTTATCACTATTATTTCGGACATATGTGAGAGTTCTCTTCTATTCAGTTCACCCATATTTTTCGATAAGTCAATTTTATTGCGGATGCTCTAGTTAATCTCAGACATAAAAGGAGGCATGATCCTCATATTTAGGTTCACTCTATCCCGCCTGGGGCTTTCCGTGCCTTGCAATTTGGTCATTCTAATCTGGATTGCCCTAGGGGTTTCTATATATAAGTTTTTTTCTTTTCTCAAAAAAAAAAAAAGTTATGATAAAATTGAAACTTGAGATATTAGTAGTGATCACTTAGAATTATATATGGTCTAGTAGTTTGAATTGAAAGTTTTTTTTTTGATATAATGATATTGGAGAATGAAGATTATATTATACATATTAAGTATCGACCTTACTTTTTACGACAGTTGAACCCGAGACCTCTCACCATACAACAAATGGAGAAAAATAGCATTAAGCCGTAATACTAAGTGACAATATGAATTGAAACTTAAGAAGGCTCAAAACCAAATTAAAAGCTTAGATGGCAAAATGGAACAAGTTAGAAGTTTTTTTTTTTTCACATACAACGATATTAGAGAAGAATAATGGATTGGTCACTATGTAATGGACTTCTGATAAATTTATCTTGCAATAATGAACAAGGTAATTGAAAGATTCAAAAGGCATTGTTAAAGTTTTTTCTAAAATAGTCATTAGTACTACTTGTTTAGTGATATTCCTATCAATAATGTAGAGAGAGATGTTTCGGGTTTAATCCTCATAAAGAGCGAGGTCATACATAATGTATATATAATTCTCCTCCCGAATAATCTTTAAAAAAACATATTCTTAAATATCATTTTGGTTCCTTAAGTTAAATTATTACAAATTCTATCAAATATTCAGATGTGCCAAGTGGTTCAAGCGATTCATTCTCAGTCAATTTCTTAATTTGATCATTTTACCTTTTATTAATTTATTATATGTTGGTTCCGAATCGGGATTTAATAATTTATTATTTAAAAGAAATTTTCAATTTTTGTGAATATATAGTAATTTAAAGTGATTCGATCTACTGTACATGATTTATTATTAAACCCTACAAAAAAAAAATAATTAATTGTAACTAAAACATCGTCATATATTATTATGGATAATACTTCCATCCCATTCTATTGGTACCTCCTCGTATCACTCTTTAAATTTATCTAATTGTCTTTATATATACATCATAATCGAAATCGTTCAACTACTAAATCATTATTTCAAAATTATTTACGCAAAAGAATCAATGAAATGAGAGATCATTTAGCTATTTATATGTATGAACTAAATGAATGATTCATCATGAGGACCTTAATTGTTATCAAAACCGTTGATTTCTTTGTAAAATATGAATGTTTAAACGATCTCTAATTTTGTTAATTTTTTTTTATGGAGATGGTTTTGAAATGATGATTTAAATAATGAACGGTTCTAATTATGATATATGTATAAAAAAAAATTGATAAATCGAAAATGTGATACAAGAAGATAACACCAAAGTGAGATGTGCAAGTATTATCTTATTATTATTTCTTTTATAGTATAACTCATTTTTTTATTATCATGATTGTCAAAATATACTAGACAATAATACACGTAAAAGATTTCAAATATCAAAACTTTGCGTGCGATTATACCACATTTGGATTAATAAATAAACAATGATCATGAATATAAAACAAAACAAACATATAATATATTCCATGTTAACACCACGTTAGGTCTATAAATAAGTACGAGAAGAATATTTGATCAAACAAGAACAAACAATCTCTTCACACAAAGCTAAGTAACTAGCTAGCTACCCAATAGTCATGGCACTTGACCTAACCCTACCCATCAACCTCTTTCTTCTCTTAGCTATCTCCTTTCTTGTCTTCCCAACCCTTATCTCCAAAATATTCCAAAAACGCCCCCATCATCTTCACCTCCCTCCAAGCCCCAAAGCCCTACCCATCATAGGCCACTTCCACCTCCTCGGCCCTCTCATCTGTTAACATAGCTAAACAAACTTGTAGTTTCTTGTTTAAATACAGCTATAAACAGCTGTATTATTGTTGAGATTCAGTTAGTTTGTTAGTTAGTTGTAGTTAGTCTGTTAGTTAGTTGTAGTGGTTTAGTAGAAGGTATATATGGTTGTGTGTAGTTGCTTATTGGGTTAATGAAAAACAGACTCATCTTGTCTACTCTTCAGTTTTGCTGAGTTTCTTTAGTCCCTTCATCTTCCTATCTACAATTCTTTAATCTCTTCATCTTTTTGTCTTCAATTCTGATATCAATTCTAACATGGTATCAAAGCTAAGAGATCCTAGACCTACATACACTTCCGCATAGTACACAGGTTCAAGCACGTTGCTTCGGCTTCAACCTTGAGATTCGGGCCTTCGTTTCTCGATCCTCAAACTCACGGTTTGATTCACCGAATCGACTCGAGGTACCCACTGTCTTCTCTGGGTTTCCGACAACCGCATAGTACACTGGTACACAGCTCCTTTTTCCTTCTGTGCTTCGGCTTCAGACTCATGATTCGGAGCTCCATTTTCCTTCGACGGCCCGAATCGATCCTCAAACTCACGGTTCGACTCGCTGAATCGTCTCGCAGTACCCTCCATCTTCTCTGGGTGTTCTAACGCTGTCAGAATCTATCGTGTTCATCACTACTTTTACAGGTGAATCACTGATCTTGACTAGTTCATTGTGTATGTGTTCTATATGACGAATGATGCATGTATATAAAACTTGTGAGACATGTTTAGTTGAGCTAATCTTGAGCAAAATTGAAGAGTATCGAGTAAAATTGAAGGGTATACGAGTGTCAGTTTTGTGGTGTTCTTGCTGTCCAAAATTGGTCCTGAGCTAAAATTGGAGAAAATTGGATAAAACTGTGTGTGTGTTTGCTCGAATATCTGGTTCTTGAGGAGTTCTTGTTAGTTTGTCTCTCTGCTCAAATATCTGGTTCTTGAAGAGTTCTTGTTATTTTGTCTCTTAAAGAGCTCTTGCTGTAAAGTGGGCAAACTGTGTGTGTGTCTGCTCATCTTTAGTAATGACGTTTAGAAACTCAACCTCTGCTCTGACTCACAATGATGTACATTCATTGATGAGTGTTATTACCATTAGACTTGGAGAACGAAATTTCTTAAAATGGAGTTTTCAGTTCCAGTCTACTCTTGCTGGAAATGGCCTCTTTGGTTATTTTGATGGCACTGAGGTTACACCACCGCGGTATGTTCTCAGTCCCGAAGGAGAAGTTCTTAATGAAGAGACTGCTGCCTACAAAGCATGGAAGCAGAATGATATGGCATTGTTGAGCCTGCTTATGGCAACCCTGGATGAGGACATTGTTGATGTTATAATTGGGAGCAAAACCTCTAGACAAGCTTGGCTTGCTCTTCAAGAACGTTTCTCTGTTGTGTCACGGGTGAATATCATGCAGCTTAAAACTGAATTGCAAACGATGAGGAAAGGAGGTGAATCCATTGAAAAATATCTTCAACGTGTGAAGAATGCTCGTGATCAATTGGTCTCTGTTGGTGTTGTTATTCCAGATGAGGATGTCATTATTGTTATTCTGAATGGATTACCAGATGAGTATGCTACATTAAGGACAGTTGTTGAAGGACGGGAGACCTCAATCACTCTTCGTGATTTGAGGTCTCAAATGCTAGCTGCTGAGAGACGTATTGAAGGAAGCTTTTCTCTTCATTCATCTATGAGTGCAATGGTGGCTAAAGGGGAGACCAGGACAGGTGCAAGCAATGGAGATAGCTCAGACTGGTTGACTGGAAATATAGGGAAATAAAGAGGCTTCAAAACTGGCAATCCTAGTGTTGAATGTCCTGCATGTGGAAAGAAAGGCCATTCTATTGACACCTGTTTTCGTATTCATAAATGTCAGATTTGTGGTAAACATGGTCATCTGACGAGCAAATGTTATCAGAACCCTGAGTACAAATCTGGAACATCATCACAACCTAGACAAGTAGCCACTGGACCATCCCCTGAGTGTCAAATCTGTTCCAAGAAAGGGCATACAGCTGCTAACTGTTTTTACAGAACTGATATCCCTGCTGATCACCCCTCACTTTCTATCCCTACCTGTCAGATTTGTGGACTTAAAGGACATGTTGCACTGAACTGCTCACACAGAACAAACTTTGCTTATCAAGGATCTGAGCCACCAGCTTCTCTCACAGCTTTATCTGCTCATACAACTACACCTTATGGTAATGGTACTTCTCGTGGTACATATTTTGTTAACACTGGTGGTGTCTCCACTTCTAGCTTTCCTGGTGGTTTTAATCCGAGTGCTGGTGCTTCTACATCAAATAGTGCTCTCTCGTCCAATTCTCATGACAATAATGAAGTATGGATAGGTGACTCTGGTGCCACTCATCACATGACGTCTGACCTTCGTAATTTGACTATTGCTCAACCATATACTTCAGATAACACAATCACCATTGGTAATGGAACAGGTTTGCATATTGCTCATACTGGTTCTAGCTATATTAAACCTGCTGATCATGTTTTAAACCTGCACAAAGTTCTACATGTTCCTGCTCTTGCTATGAATCTATTATCTTTCACCAAACTGTGTCGAGATAACAATTGTTTCATCACACTTGATGAATCTAACATTGCTGTGCAGGACAAGGCATCCAAAACAATTCTCTACCAAGGAAGGAGTAGTGAGGAAGGCTTGTTTCTTTTCCATACTCCCCATTTATCTTCTATTCCACTGTTATCTCATTCTGCCTTTGTTAGTCCAACTTCTACATATCCTGTTTGGCATCAGCGTTTAGGTCATCCTACTCACTCTATAGTGTCTAAGATGTTGTCTAACTCTCAAATAAGGATGTCCAATTCAGTACCTAGTCAAGTTTGTACTCATTGTTTAGAAGGCAAAATGCATAGATTACCTTTTTCTGAATCTGTTTCTCATTCTTCTGTGCCATTTCATAAAGTTCACTCTGATGTGTGGGGTCCTGCCCCATGTTTGTCCATAGAAGGATACAAATACTATGTTACTTTCATTGATGAGTGTACTAAATTTGTGTGGATTTTCCCACTTGTCAATAAATCAGATGTTCTTGCTCATTTTGTGCAATTTTGTGCCTTTGTTCACACACAATTTGATTCTTCAGTTAAGATTTTTCAAACAGATGGGGGTGGGGAGTTTAATAGCAAAGCCTTTCTTAACTTTCTTTCTTCAAAAGGTATCCTTCATCACATCACTTGTCCATATACTCCTCAGCAAAATGGGGTTGCTGAGAGAAAGCATAGACATATTGTTGAAACTGCTATTTCTTTGCTCTCTACTATTGGTATTCCTAAACTCTTTTGGTTCCACGCAGTTGTTCACTCCTGCTATCTTATTAATAGAATGCCATGTCGATCCTTACATATGATTTCCCCTTATGCTGCTTTGTTTCATAAACCTCCCGATATCTCACAGCTTAAGATCTTTGGTTCCTCCTGCTATCCATATCTTAGACCATATAGTCATGACAAATTCGATCCTCGAACAACTCAATGTGTTTTCCTTGGCTATGTCTTAGGCTTCAAGGGGGTTTTGTGCTACAGCATCTCTCATGCTAAGCTTTGGGTCTCTCGACATGTTGTGCATGATGAAACATGTTATCCTTTTTTGTCATCTTCTCAACCTCAATCCTCTCCTGTTAAGCCTACTGTGTTTTTTCCCTCTTTTGTCCCCCTTACTACTCCTCCTCCTCCTCAGATGCCTGTCCATGCTTCTAGTCCTTCAAGTGAGAGTTTTCCTGTATTGACCAGGCCCAATGATGCCAGTACTCTTGCCGGTTCTCAGAATGTTGCATCGGCCCCTAGACCTCCTGATGACCTTTTGGTTGTCTCTGATAATGAGCCTGGTGGTAGCCTCGACTGTGCTGTAGTTCCTGCTGCTGATGAGATCATTCCTCCTCTTCCTGAGGTGACTCATGTGTCTTCCGACAGTCCTGTTGCTGGTCTTACTAATGTGTCTAATGGCTTGCCATTTGATGGCGATATTGATGCTCCTACTCTTCCCCCGGAGTTAGAGTTTATTGCCTCTCAGAACTATGATGCTCATTCCATGATGACCAGGGCTAAGAATGGTATCATCAAACCAAAGAGTTTTGACGACTTCTATTGTTTCTCGGCTGTCTCTCATCAGAAGCTATATGATGATTTCTCTTTCTTTGGTGGCTTCACTGCCATCACTGACATTTGTGATGTGCTTGAACCCAAGTCATTCAAGGTTGCTGCTGGCACACCTGAATGGGATCTTGCCATGCTGGAGGAAATCAAAGCCTTACACCAACAGGGTACATGGTCTTTAGTTCCCTGCCCAAAGGACAAGAATATAGTTGGCAGCAAATGGATTTACAAAATCAAGAAGCATCCTGATGGTTCTATTTCCAGATACAAGGCTAGATTGGTGGCTCAAGGGTTTAGTCAGTCCAAAGGTCTGGACTATGATGAAACTTTTAGTCCAGTTGTGAGACATAGCACGGTAAGGGTTATTTTAGCTCTTGCTGCCATGAATAGCTGGGAACTGCGCCAGCTCGATGTTAAGAATGCCTTCTTGCATGGTGACTTAAAAGAAGAGGTGTTCATGACTCAACCACAGGGTTTTATTGATCATGTTCATCCTGATTATGTGTGCTCTCTCAACAAAACTCTCTACGGTCTCAAGCAGGCCCCTAGAGCATGGAATGAAAAATTCACTAGTTTCCTGCCAAGTTTGGGGTTTGTTTTCTCTCATTCTGATCCTAGTCTATTCATTAGACACTCTTCTAGCGGTATTGTTGCATTATTACTGTATGTTGATGATATTGTCATTACTGGGTCTGATTCTTCTGGTATTCATGAGGTTATCTCTGAGCTGAGTATGGTTTTTGACATGAAGGACCTTGGCACCTTGTTTTACTTTCTTGGCTTACAGGTTACTAAGCTTCCCGGTGGCCTTTTCCTAAATCAAACCAAGTATGCCACTGATCTGCTTAACAAGACAGGAATGACTACCCTTCGGGCCTGCAGTTCTCCTTGTCTTCCTCATTCTCAGATGACAAAAACTCAAGGTATCCCTCTCAGAGATCCTTCTTTGTATAGAAGCATTGTTGGGGCTCTACAGTATTTAACTTTCACTCGTCCAGATATTGCCTATGCTGTCAATACAGTGTGTCAATTCATGACATGTCCCACTGATGTTCATTATACTGCTGTCAAACGTATTCTAAGGTATCTACAAGGTTCTTTACAGAAAGGGTTATTCTTTAGCTCTGCTGGTTCTCTAACTAATGCTGCTCATATCATGGCCTATTGTGATGCTGATTGGGCTGGTGAGGTTATTCAGAAAAGATCAACTACTGGTTTTATTGTGTACCTTGGTCTCTGTCCAGTGTCCTGGCAATCAAAGAAACAAGGAACCGTATCTAGAAGTTCCACTGAATCTGAATACAGGAGCTTGGCCAATACAGCTGCTGAGGTTAGTTGGCTTCGTCATTTGTTGTGTGATCTGCATGTTTCTATTCCTCAAGCCCCTCTGCTGAGATGTGATAATCAATCTGCCATTGCCTTGGCTTCTAATCCTGTTTTCCATTCCAGAATTAAACATTTGGATAATGACTTTCACTTTGTTAGAGAACGTGTTCAACACAATGATCTTTGCTTGGAATATGTCTCTACCACAGAACAAACAGCTGATATCTTGACCAAGGGACTGCCTTCTCCTCTTTTTCGGTCCCATTGTATCAATCTCAGACTAGTTGCCCTAGCTGAGCTTGAGGGAGGGTGTTAACATAGCTAAACAAACTTGTAGTTTCTTGTTTAAATACAGCTATAAACAGCTGTATTATTGTTGAGATTCAGTTAGTTTGTTAGTTAGTTGTAGTTAGTTTGTTAGTTAGTTGTAGTGGTTTAGTAGAAGGTATATATGGTTGTGTGTAGTTGCTTATTGGGTTAATGAAAAACAGACTCATCTTGTCTACTCTTCAGTTTTGCTGAGTTTCTTTAGTCCCTTCATCTTCCTATCTACAATTCTTTAATCTCTTCATCTTTTTGTCTTCAATTCTGATATCAATTCTAACATCATCCACCACACCTTCCACAACCTCTCTCTCCGCCTCGGCCCCCTCTTCTCTCTACGCCTCGGCTCCCTCCAATGCGTCGTCGTTTCCTCCCCCGACCTCGCAAAAGAGTTCCTCAACACTCACGAGCTCTCTTTCATATCCCATGCACAGTCCCTCGCCATTAAAGCCATGACCTACAACGCTTCTCTTGCATTTGCACCCTATGGGCCCTACTGGAAGTTCATCAAGAAGCTCACGGTCAACGAGCTTCTAAGCAACCGTAGCATCAACAACTTAGTTTCGATTCGAAACCGAGAGTATCTTAAGCTTTTGAGGTTCCTGGACAAGAAAGCTGAGGGTGGTGAAGCTGTGAATTTGACTAAGGAGTTTCCTAAGCTATGGAACAATGTGACAGTGGAGATGATTGTTGGGAACCGCGGTTTGAGCGCCCAAGGGAGGGCGGCGCGGGCGGAGGAGGCGGGGGCGGTGGTGAGGCAAGCGACGAGGATTTTTGGAGAGGTGAATTTGTGTGACTTTTTTTGGATTTTTAAGAAGTTGGATTTGCAAGGGTTTGTGAAGAGAATTGAAGAGACGCATACGAGGTTTGATGTGTTAGTGGAGAAGGTGATAAGAGAACGAGAAGAGTTGAGAGACAAAGAGAAGAAGGAACATGTAGTTGGAGAGGAGGAGGAGGAGGTGAAGGATTTTCTTGATATTTTGATTGATCTGTTGGAGGATAATAAGAGTGCCGAGGTGGAGTTTACAAGAGTTCACCTTAAGGCTCTAATTACGGTAATGATTCTTAACTTAATTAGTTGTAAGCACTAGAGGAATAATAAAAGATGCGTAATTAAGGTGGGTCGGGAATACTAGTTACGCAGTATTATTATTTTATATATTATATATAAGTAAGTGATACAAACTTCTTAGGCATCCCAAACTCACAGAATCAAACAACAAGAAAGATCGATTTACCCTCTAAGGCATCCCAAACTCACAGAATCAAACAACAAGAAAGATCGATTTAGCTTTCAGAGGGATGTTATGAATCCAAAAGTGCTGAGTGACATGATTGACATATTATGTTTCTAGGATGTAGTAATAAAATAAATAAATATATGCACATTTACCTATTATATGACTGGAAAATTGTGTGACACACGTTAGTGTTCCGAATACACATAAGAATTACTAGTAGAATGAAAAATATATACTTATATGCTCCTCCTTAGTGTAGGTCATGGTTTCCCTTTTTAATTTAACGCATTTTCTATAGACAAATGTCATGATCAGAATTATCCATACCTTTTAAATGATCATATTATTTCAAAATCATTTCTGAAAAAAAATTAATTAATTTATCAGATATAATTTAATTTTCTTATGTATCAACTAAATGAATGATTCATTATGAAGATTTTAATGGTTAATAAGACCATCAATTCACTTCATACTATACAATCTCCATAACCTTTTGTCAATATATATATGATCTTTAAATAATAATTAGAAAACAATGGTTTCAATTATTACTTAATAATAATAGAAAATTTTCACTTTCAGGATTTGTTCACAGCTGGAACAGACACAAATGCAATTTCACTAGAATGGGCCTTGGCAGAGCTCATCAACCACCCAAATGTTCTCAAGAAAGCAAGAGATGAGATCGACCAAGTCGTCGGAAACACGCGGTTAGCCAGAGAATCGGACGTTGCAAACCTTCCTTACATCCAAGCCATCGTAAAAGAAACATTCAGGCTACACCCACCAGTGCCTTTGGTCACAAGAAAATCTGTTCAACAATGTAAGATTGGAGGATATAACATCTCAGCAGATACAATGTTGTATGTGAATGTTTGGGCCATTGGGAGGGACCCAAAGAATTGGAAAAACCCATTGGACTTCTGGCCTGAAAGGTTCATACATCGACTGAACTCACATGATGACGGTGACCAGGTGAGTTCAATCGATGTTAGAGGCCAACATTTTCAACTTATGCCATTTGGGTCTGGGAGGAGGGTTTGCCCTGGTGTGAACTTGACCATGAAAATGCTGCCTGGGATACTTGCAGCTATGATTCAATGCTTTGACTGGAAGGTTCATGGTTCTGATGGGAAGAAGATTAGGGATGATGTTCTTGACATGGATGAACGGCCTGGATTGACAACTCCAAGTGCACATGATCTTGTTTGTGTTCCTATAGCCCGATTCAGCCCGCTCAACATCCTTGATCTTTAATAAGGGAAAATATTATGAAAATTAATGTGTTTTAATAATAAATAAAACTCTCTTATAAGTGTCAAAATAGTCTACATACAAGGAATGCACTAGTTTTTTTTCGATTAAGTTTTTGTCCCATTAAGTCTTTTCTAGTGGTCACACGTTATGTGAGAGGTTTCAGATTCGATTCTTGTAAAAGACAAGGTCGATATCCAATATGTATTATGTAATCTTTCTCTTCCGTATCATTGTATAAAAAAAAATTTCCTAATAAAATTCAGTTAATGAATGCAACATTTTAGGCAATTCTTAATTTATAGTTGGAATATCAATTATATTTTTATTTCTTTTTCCTTCTGTTTTTGGTTTATTCCACGTGAATTTGTTCAGAATTCAGTTCTTTATGCTATTGTTGTTTATGTAATTGTAAACCCGTAGTGGGAGGTTTTCTTTGTTTTGGTCGATTATGATCTTCATTAAAAAGGGGCAGGCCCAAAAACGAAGAAAGATCAAGCCCAAATACCAAATCGCTGGTGAGTTCGTGAAGGTTCCAGAGTGGGAGGTGGACTACCACTTTGAGCAGAAATAACGTATGTACTTTATCGACTCCTATCTTCTAACTTCAATTCGATTCTGGACTTTTGATAAGTGAAAGAGCGATCGATGAATTGAAATCCTGAGAAAACACTCGTTTTTCATTCCCGCCTCCGGCCATGTTCCATTCAAGAGCCAAAGCGATCAATCAAGCACAAGCAAACCTCTTTCGCCATTTCACCGACCCCAATTCCATACAAGCCCAACACCCATATCACACTTTCCGTCCCGGCAAACCCAAAACCAAGCCTCGCCGTGAACGAATTCACAGAGACACTACAAAGCTTCGAAAGCCCATACCTTTCGTTTCCGATGTCAAACAAGTTGAAGACCCAGAAGATGCCGTGTCCCTTTTCGACGAGTACCACCAAATGGGCTTCAAACACGATTATCACTCTTACTATGCTCTTCTCTACAAGCTGGCTCGCCACCGGAACTTTAAAGTCGTCGAGACCATTCTTGGCCATGTACAAGATCGAAACATTCATTGCAAAGATACCATTTTCATTGCTCTGATTCAACATTATGGGAAAGCCAATTTGGTAGAGAAAGCCATTGAGCTTTTTCATAAAATGCCTTCTTTTAATTGTGTCCGTACGTTGCAGTCCTTCAATGTGCTCCTGAACATGCTTGTTGATGGTGGTAGGTTTTCCGATGCGGAGGAGATTTTTGGTCAGTGTTCTAAAATGGGTTTTAGGCCGAATTCAATTTCGTATAATATAATGATCAAGGGGTGGCTTTAGAATGGTGACTGGGAAGAAGCAAGCAACGTGTTTGATAAAATTCTTGAGAGAAAAGTGCAGCCTAGTGTTGTCACGTATAATACTCTTATAAGCTTTTTCAGTAGAAGGGTGAGTTGGAGAAAGCTACTGGTTTGTTTGAGGACATGAAACAGAAAGGGAAATACCCACATGCTGTAACATATGCATTATTGATGGAAGGTCTGTGCTTGCTAGGAAAGCGTGAGGAAGCAAAGAAGATGATGTTTGATATGGAGTATCAAGGGTGTAAACCACGGCTTGTCAATTATGGTGTTTTAATGAGTGATCTTGGAAAGAGAGGAAAGATTGAGGAGGCAAAATATTTACTTCAAGAGATGAAGAAAAGGCGGTTTAAGCCAGATGTTGTGCTTTATAACATATTGATTAACTTTATGTGCAAGGAAGGTAGGGCTGCGGAGGCTTATAAAATCTTGATTGAAATGCAAATTGGAGGCTTTGTTCCTAATGCAGCTACATACAGGATGATGGTTGATGGGTTTTGTCAGAACGAAGATTTCGAAGGCGGCTTGAAGGTTTTGATGGCAATGTTGACAAGTAGACATTATCCTCGTTTAGAAACATTTGAATGTTTGGTTACTGGCCTGTTAAAGAGTGGGAAAATTGATGATGCTTGTGTTGTGTTGGAGGAGATTGAAAAGAGAAATATGCAATTTTATTCCCAAGCTTGGGAAGCTCTGATTGTGGATGCCTGTGGTGAGGATATTGTTGCCGGTGAGGTTGTGAATGAACTAATCTCTGCCCATTAATTCAGGGAAGAGATGATCACGCGCCATTTTGTCGTGACTTCTGCAACTCTTTCAAGGATAGCACCTCACACACTAAAGATTGATCGCAGGCAAGATCCTCGTCTCTATATTGTTATGGATGCTTTAGCAATTTCTGAGCTTTTTCGGGTTGCAATTTCGATCCTGCTATATTATGTAGGACAGTTCGATCAGTTGAAATGAAATATTATGGATTGTTGATGCCAACTCTAGGTCTCAGAAAGCTCGCTACAGGCTTCATGGAAGACTATTTGCCCAAGAGGCGAACTGTTGATTCGAGGGAAAGCTTGTTTGAGGGAACCTCTAGTTATGGACGCTTGTGGCGCCAACCAAGCATGTTTCACTGAACTCATCTTATACCGACTTGTGTGATTCAGGGAAGTGATGATGAGAAAGCTTTATTACATACTTTCATTTTTCTGGAATGTTTGATGCCTAGTCCTTTTCTAACTTTTAAGGGCGGAATATAATTGCTTTTACCGTGAATAATTGAATATTCATTTTTTACCTCTACTTTATTTTTTATTTAAGTTCATATTAGGGTGAAAGTGTGAAACTCGGGCAGGTTGAGCAGTTTGGAAGGTTAACTCAATTCTAACTCAATTTTCACAATTTAGGTTCGGGTTTATAAGGGTTTGGGTTAGTTGGGATTTTTACGGGTTTTGGTTTAGTTCGGGTTCATCCCATAAGTTTGATCCTATGGGTTCAACTCAAAAAATTCAAAATATACAAATTTAGACAACCATCTCAACATTCTCAACATTTCTTAATGATTAGACACTCAAATTTTCATTTTAGACAATTCTTCCATTAATTATTATCATAACTATGTTACACAAGAAACAAATAGGCTAGGATTAATGAACATACATAGATTTAAAAAGTATTAGAATTGCATAATTTGTTAGTCAATACATATGTAGAGGCCAATGGGCCTAGAATTCCATGTGTCTTTAAATGAATTTTAGATATGACGCTTCTATTGTGCAGTTCTGTATCTGATTCATCTACTACCACTAGGGTTGAGTACTTATATATGGAAGTTCTAAACCAATATTACAGGCAAGACAAAGTTTAGACTCAAGGGTTTCTGGTCTGAGGCTGGGCTGATACCTCGTGGTAAGATTTTCCAAACTAATTCCTCTCTTTACTTTGAGTAATTATGATTTATCCTCAAACTTTTATGCGTATGCATATGCATATAGAAAGCTATATATGTTAGAAAAATTCCAAATAAATTACACTTTATGTTGTTTGATTAATTTGATGATTGAATTATTTGATTAAATCTTTTAATCCAAACAATGTGTTGATCTGTGCAAGAGTTGGGAGGAGACACACCTACCCTTTGAATATGAGATGTCTTTTGAATTCATACATTGAATTTTACAAAAAATTATAATGGGAAGAGACACAATCTTTGAATAGGAAATGTCTTTTGAATTGATACATTTAATGTAATCAGTTCTTTCTTTTGTTTGAAATCAATTGAATATTTGTTTTATTATTAAAACAACATATTGTTTCATCCAAAAGGTGTCTCTTGAATAAAATAAACATACATAATTTTTCCTTTGAAATATTACATCTGTTATGAAAAGTGTTCTCATTCCCTATATATATATATATAGCATATCATATTACAATCATTTTAACTCAATATCAAACAATTTTCTTTCTTTTCTTTGTCTCTAAAAAAAATTCAGATTATTCTTGTGTTGTGCAAAATCTCAAGAATAATATCAAGTGAGTTTGGGTCTATTGTATTCTGGAGACAATTTGTCATAAACTCTTTTTGCACTAAGGAAGAGCGACAAATTAGTCTTAAAGAAAGTGAATATAATTCGTCTATTGACTCAACGTTCTCATTTAATTTTTGTTATTGCCTTCATACTTTCCTACATTATCTCCAACAATTTTAAGACTAATTTGACTCAATGGAGGCATTAGCAACTACGGTTCAATCCATTCAAGTCATGAATCAAGACCTTGTTTGTTTGGATCAATTTAATGGTCAATTCTTTCAACAATAGCAACAAAAGGTGTTGTTATTTCTCACCACCTTGAAATTGACCTACATTCTCAACGATATTCTTCTTCAAATTCCCGAAGAAACTACCGAGGAATCAAGTGTTTTGAAGGAGCAAAGGAATAAGAGGAAGGAGGATGACTTTTTATGCAAAGGTCATATTCTCAATGCTTTATCAACCACTCTTTACAATGTTTTTCGCAATGCTCCATCTGCAAAGGAGCTTTGGACGCGGTTGGAAAACAAATACAAAACTGAAGAGGTTAGTGCACGAAAATTTCTTATTGATAATTATGTGCATTTCAAAATGATAGATAATAAGCCTATTATCCCACAAGTTGAGCAACTACAACTCCTTATAGGTGATATTATTAGTGGAGGAGTAAAAGTTGATGAGGAGTTCCAAGTTGGTGTAATTATATCAAAATTACCACCAAAGTGGAATGACTACAAAAAGAAACTCAAACACCAAGAGAAAAAATTTACTTTAGAGGAATTAACTCGACACCTTCATATAGAAGAAGAATCTCGTAAACGAGATAGCGAGTTAAATGAGATCGCCATTGATCTCTCTACAGCAAATTTAGTGGAAGGGGAGTCAAGTGACAAACCCAAGAAATGTTATTCCTCCTAAGGGAAATAGTTTAAAAAAGAAAGGGAAGAACACTAATGAAGTGAAGAAATGATGCTTCTTTTGTCACAAATCCGGTCATATTATGAAAAATTGTTGACTATATAAGAAACATCTGAAGTCGCAAGTCAATATTATCGAAGATGAAGATGATTTTTCAGCAGTGGTGACTGAAGTAAATCACATTGATGCTGATGATAGTTGGTGGCTTGATACTGGCACCACCATACATGTTGCAAACAACCGAGAAGCTTTCAAAAATTATGAGAAAGTCATCGATGGACAAAGTGTCAAAATGGGCAACAATAATGAAGCATTGGTGATGGGAATTGGTTCCTTAGAACTCAACTTCACTTCTGGGAAGAAGATCACATTGAAAAATGTTCGTCATGTTCCCAAAATGAGAAATAATCTAGTCTCTGGCGATCTTCTAAACAAGGCTGGATTTAAATTAGTGTTTGAATCAGATAAGTTTATCTTATCCAAGAATGGTGTATTTGTGGGAAAAGGCTATTAATGTAATGGGATGATTAAACTCAGTATTAATAAAAGTATGCATTTTATTTATATGCTTTAGTCTTTTCAATTATGGCATGATAGATTACGACCTGTGAATTTTCAATCTATTAACCGCATGAATAACTTAGGTTTAATTCCAAAATGTGATATCAAAACTATATCAAAATGTGAAATATGTGCACAAGCAAAAATAATGAGAAAACCATTTAAAAAGGTTGAACGAACTTCTGAATTGCTTGGTCTTGTCCATACGGACTTGTGTGATCTTAAGGATTTTATAACCCGTGTTGGTAAGAAATATTTTCTAACTTTCATTGCTCACTATTCAAGATATACTTATGTATATTTATTGAATAGTAAAGACGAAGCATTTGAAAAGTTCAAGATTTATAAAGGTGAGGTTGAAAATCAGCTTGGCAAGAAAATAAAAGTGTTAAGAAGTGATAGGGGAGGTGAATATTTTTTTGATGAATTCACAAAATTTTTTGAAACTCATGGAATTAAACATGAAGTGTCAGCCCCTACACTCCTCAACAAAATGGTTTTGCTGAAAGGAAAAATAGAACCTTGAAAGAAATGGTTAATTCATTATTATTAAGTTCTGAACTCTCAAATTATTTATGGGGAGAAGCGTTACTAACTTCATGTTATATCCTTAATAGAATACCACACAAGAAGTCAAAAACGACTTCATATGAGTTATAGTTTAATAGGAAACCTAAATTGGATTATTTTAAAGTAGGGGGATGTCTTGCCTATGTAAGAATACCCGACATTAAAAGACCCAAGTTAGGACCTAAAACTTATAAGTGTGCATTCATAGGATATGCTAAAAATAGTAAGGCTTTTAGATTCCTTAATCTTACAACAAATGAGATTATTGAATCAAGAGATGTTGAATTCTTTGAGCACATTTATGCCAAAGATAAAGTGAAACAAGAAGAGTTGAATCTTGATAAGCACATTAATTCACATAATGATAATAGTGATCTGCATGAAAATCCCGATAATCGTGAATATAATTCCCAAGATGATAATCCTAGATATCCCAAAAGAGCTAGAACCACAAATGACTCCTTTGGTTCAGATTTCTATCTTTATCTTATTTAAGGTAATAGAAGAGAAATAAAAAAGGAAGTAAGATTTGTGATGAATGATGAAGGAGATCCAAAATCTTTGAAGAAGCAATGACTTCAGTAGATGTATCTCTTTGGAGACAAGTAGTTGAAGATGAAATAGATTCTATTGTATCCAATGGAACTTGGATATTAACGGATTTACCACCAGACTATAGATTGTAAATGGGTATTTAGAAGAAATATGAACACCGAGGTTCAATAAGTAGATTCAAAGCTAGGTTGGTGGCCAAATGCTTTAGGCAAAAAGAAGGGATTGATTACTTTGACACATACGCACCGGTGGCATGGATTAGTTCAATTCGATTGCTAATTTCTCTTGCTTCAATTCATAATTTAGTGATCCATCAAATGGATGTTAAAACGGCTTTTTGGAATGGAGAACTTGATGAAGAAATTTATATAGAACAGCCTAAAGAGTTTTTTCAACCGGGCCAAGAAAATAAAGTTTGTAAACTTGTCAAATCTTTATATAGCCTGAAGCAAGCACCTAAGCAGTGGCATGAGAAGTTTGATATTGAAATTTTGTCAAAAGGTTTTAGCATTAATAATGCAGATAAATGCATACACAGTAAGTTTGACAAAAATGGTGGATCCATTATTTACTTATATGTAGATGACATGTTAATCTTTGGAACTAACCTAGAATATGTGAAAGAAACTAAAAAGTTTCTATCTACTAGTTTTGACATGAAAGATATGGGGGAGGCTGCCGTGATTCTAGGAATCAAAATAAAAAGAAATAATGGTTCTTTAGCACTAGTTCAATCTCACTATGTTGAGAATGTACTAAAGAAATTTGATAATTTTAATCAAATTCCAATCTCTACTCCATATGACTCTAATTTCAAACTAGTAAAGAATAATGGTAGATGCGTATCTCAACTAGAATATTCTAGAGTAATAGGGAGTCCTATGTATTTAACACATTGCACAAGACCCGATATAGCATTTGTCATTGGAATGTTGAGCAGATTCACCAGTAACCCAGGCTATAAGCAGTGGGAAGCGATATCTCAAGTATTTCAATACTTGAAGGGAACGATTGATTATGGATTACATTATCGAGGTTATCCTTATGTTTTAGAAGGATATAGTGATGCTAGCTGGAACACCGATAACAAATCCAAATCAACAACTGGGTGGATCTATACCCTCGGTGGAGGAGCAATTTCTTGGGGATCCAAGAAACAAGTGTGCATTTCACACTCTACGATGGAATCAGAGTTGATTGCACTAGGAGTTGCTTGTAAAGAAGGTGAATGACTTAGAAATTTGATGATGGAAATTCCACTATGGAATAAGCCTACTCCTTGGATTACTATCTATTGTGATAGTCAAGCAACCCTTGCTCATGCAACGAGTAAGATATACAATGGGAAGTCAAGACATATTGGTCTTAGACATAATTATATAAAACAAATCCTACATGATGGAGTGATTAGTGTAACATATGTTAAATCAAAAGAGAATTTGGCGGATCCTTTGACGAAAGGACTCACACGTGATATGATTTATAAAACATCAAAAGGGGTGGGGCTAAGGTCTATTAAATAGCAAACACTTCGATGGCAACCCATCCTAAGTTCTTGAAATATAGTCTAGGTTCAATAGGTAAGAATAAGTCGAATTAGTGTTTATGTTGGGTGCTAGAAATTAAAAGTTCCATAGATGTTTACCTTATTCTAGCAATAAAGGACACTTGTCTAATGGAGGTTGAGTATATACTCTTAATAAGTCTATAGCGTATTGCAAGGATGTAAGATAAGGACATCCTAGATAGACTTACCTATATAAGTAAGAAGGTGTGGCCGCTTCCAAAAGAGAATTAGACCTTTCTCTATGATTACTTATGAAATAGGATATGCACATGACATAAACGCGCATATTTAAGAATTTTTAGAGAAATCCAAAATAAGTATGTTCGATGTATCCGACTAGTCATATAAGGTCCTTGGTTCAAAGTTACGACTACCATAGCACCTGACAAAACTTTGATACATTTGGACTAACTAGAGGTTCAAATCTAAAGACACCTCATAGGCTAGGTACTTATTTTTAAGCATGATAGAAAGAAATATATATTTGAAATTTGGGGAGGATTGTTAGAAAAATTCCAAATAAATTAAACTTTATGTTGTTTGATTAATTTGATGATTGAATTGTTTGATTAAATATTTTAATCCAAACAATGTGTTGATATGTGCAAGAGTTGTAAACCTTACAAAATGTTATGTTGAGAAGAGACACACCCTTTGAATATGAGATGTCTTTTTGAATTGATACATTGAACTTTACATAAAAAAAATTCAGATTATTCTTGTGTTGTGTAAAATCTCAAGAATAATATCAAGTGAGTTTGAATCTATTGTATCCTCGAGACAATTTGTCATAAACTCTTTTTGCACTAAGGAAGAGCGACAAATTAGTCTTACAGAAAGCAAATCTAATTCGTGCCTTGACTCAACGTTCTCATTTAATTTTGTTATTACCTTCATACTTTCCTACATTATCTCCAACAATATATAGAGGTGCATTAATGCCCACATGAGCATTTCCTTAATTACTAAAACTGTGCTATCTATAGCATTAAAAGGAAGTTTGTCAGGAATCCTTTGTCATCTTGCTGCTTGAAACGTACCCTGTTGTTTAGATTAAGGAGTTTATCTGCTCTTAGCTCTCTTTCTTAATTACTTTTTACATATATGGTAGCTTAAGGCTCTTATTGCATAGATCTGTTTCCTACAAAATAAAAATAAATGCTCTTATATATTCCATAGATAATCTGCCGGACTCACACACTCATCACATATTTCCTTGTAAAGACTTTGTGTAACCTGGTTTACAATTATACTTCATCATTGTTAATTTGGATGCAATATTAATGTGGTTGACTGTTGTGCCTGCTGATCTGGATAGAATCCCTTAAGTGCATGCTTGTCTGTGTTTCTGATCTACTCCACCCTTTTGGCATTCCTGGAGTTTGGATTCCTGAGTCTATCTATAACTCTATATAATAGTGGTCCTATACATGTAGTTGGTTCTTACAAGATAACCATTTCTTCTGCCTGTGTTACTAATTAACTTAGATAGATTACAATGAGTTCATCTGGAGAGTTTTACCTTAAATTTAGTTCAGCAATTAATTTATATGTAAAAGTTTTATTCCCATCAAAAGTTGGCGAATATTTCATTCTGAGGAGAAGATTTCGATGGACCTTTGTGTGATATAAAGTACCATAACTCTTGAATTCGGATAGGGTTTAAACCTTTGCATTTGGTTCGTTTCTGGTCCAAGCATACAGTACCATAACTCGTATATCTCAAATGACGAAATTTTGAAAGAGAACAGGGTTATCATGTCTTGATTTCGATCCCAATCGAAATCTCATCCATTGGCTGCGACTTTCTTATATATTCTCTTTATTACAGGATAACATAGAGAGTGATGGATGAACTTGTACCGAACCAAATAAGTTCAACAAGCAAGATTAAGGTAAACACAATCTGACTCATTCACAAAGTATTCAAGGAGACTGTCGAATTGACAACTTACAATGTATTGAAGGTCAAATATCTGACTGCAGATCGTTGAAGTAATTGATTATGTTAGAGAGCATCATCTATACTTGAACTCAAATTAGAAATGATGATGATGACGATGCCTTCATCAAAGTATATATGTATATACGTACATTTAAGATTTATCAGATCATTCTTTAGAAAGTAGAAACAATTTTATATTTTTGGCAATTTTATTTCTGTTTTTACTTAGCAAACAAAACTGCCAATTAATCATCATATAGAATCCCTAATTATGTAGACCGAAATTGAAACAAAGGCATCATTATAAATGGAGTGGATGAGGAAAGTTTAGTTTGAGAGCGTCGGATAATGTGAGACCCCCAGCTGGTCCACAATTAAACAAGCAAAAATTGAAAGACGTTGAAGGGAGATCCAGAAAAAGGGCATACCTTGGTCAAGCTCTAACCAACACACCAGTAGTACCATATATATATGCACGTGTACCTGCTCCATTTTATCAACTCCATCTTCTGATTTAAACTTAAAAACTTGTTCAACCTCATACTATATAAACCCATTCCACACACTCTCAAATCATCATCAACTCATCAAATAAAACTTTCTCACAATCATCACCCTCTTCTTCATCAAAGTTTCTCTCTTTAATTTCCTCCCATTCTCATGGCAACCCGGAACTCATTTCCCTTGCCCCTCAAGGTAACCATCTGGCTACTTCTTCTAGCCCTAGCCATTCCATTCTCCACCTCCACCCGAATCCTCGACGAGGAAACCCCGGCATCCCCTGAGCAGCCTGACACCACTCAAACACAAACAACTGTTTCCAATGTTCCTCCTGCTGCAGCTTCCAATTCAGGCTCCTACCATCCATTGACCTTCTTCTTGCATGACATCATTGGTGGATCAAACCCCTCAGCCAGAGCTGTCACCGGCATTGTGACCAACCCGGCAGTCAACGGTCAAGTCCCCTTTGCCAAACCCAACGGAGCAAACATCCCAGTTGGGAATGGCATTCCTCAGAACAACAACAACAATGGAATCATCAACAACAACAATGTCCCCTTCTTCACCGGCCTTGGTGGAAACACAGGAAACAACTTAATCCAGAACAATGGAAACAGCAACAATATCATTGGCGGGAATGGGCTTCCATACCTGAATGGAGCTCAGCTACCTCCTGGAATCACACTCCAGAAGCTCATGTTTGGGACACTCACAGTTTTCGACGATGAGCTGACTGAAGGGCATGAGCTCGGCTCTGGCTTGCTGGGCAAGGCACAGGGGTTCTACGTGGCAAGTTCCGAAGATGGAAGCAGCCAGACCATTGCTTTCACGGCCATGTTTCAGAGTGGTGGTTATGTTGACAGCCTCACCTTCTTTGGCGTGCATCAAGTGGCGGCCTCGGAGTCTCATCTTGCCGTCATGGGAGGCACTGGAAAACATGTCAATGCAAAGGGGCATGCTCTGGTGAAGACCATTCCTGCAACAAATCAGCATAACACTGATGGAGTCGACACTGTGCTGGAGTTTACTGTGTATCTTACTTACTAGTTTGCTAACATTTTGAAAGCTTTTCGATCGATGTCATTATGTGTTTGCTATAATCTCTGTAGTACTAGAGATTTATGTTCACAAAAGATTGTAATTTCAATTGCAGAAATGATTATTATTTACATAAAATTTAGTTGCTTGATTGTAAACTGAGCATTACAAGCTCCTAAACCAATCTAACCGATCCCCTACGGAGTCTTTTTGTTCCCAGCATATAAAAAATATAAAATACTTGCAAAAATTGTTCATTTATGAACCTATTGGTTAGGCTAATTACTAGAAATAAATAACTCCAAATAATGCAAACCAAAAACAAAATCAAAATCTTAGTGAAACGACACTGAAATACTCTGGGCCAAACATAAAATTTGAGTCCAGAACCAGAAGCTGAGGTGTAAGATGAACTGACCCAAGTTAGACAGGCTCGAATCAATTCAACTTATTTCAAGCCCATTCATAGGTTTTCATCAGCCATCTTATCTATCAACTTTATGATTTCGTTTAAATTTTTCATTGAAATTTTGAAAACGGAGGATTGGAAAATAGCTTTCTTGGTGGGTAGTACTGTAGTAGAATGTTGAAAGGTGACGAATTCCAATTTTAAGGCTTTAGATGTCAAAAGTTGCTTCATATGTCTCAAAAAGGAGTAGAACCTAACAAATTGTTTGGATTTGGATATATAACAAATGGATATAATAAACATTTCTAAGTCTTTGGACGTACCCTTCTCTAATAACACCATCATTTTCAACCTTTTTCCTTTGTCTCTCTTTATAAGTTTGTTTACATATTACTTGGGTTTGATATTTGAATTGAATTAGACAACTCGTCATATTTAAACAAAAAATAAAGAACTTTGATGTTTGAATTGAATTAGACAACTCGTCATATTTAAACAAAAACTAAAGAAATTCCATTGAAGTTTGAGGTAGAAGATGGATTATACGGAAACATATACAATCTTTAAAATAAATAATAAAAAGTTAAAAGCAAAGAAAATTTACACCTTATTAGATGTAGGTATCAATTTTGACGAATTAATAATGTGATCTTCTTGAATTCAAATTCTTATTCTAAACACTTTAAAAACAAAAACAATAATAACAATAATTTTCTTGTTGATGATGAGTGATGACCATAGAAGTTAGCGCCGACCCTCACACAAAATTTCTTTATCAGAAACATTTTTTACGATATGATGGTATAATGAGTGGATCATTTTCCCACTTTGTTGGTTTTTATCTTGCCGGCCTCTAATCCATATTATAGTTAATTAATTTATGTAGTCACAGAAATTAAAGTCACGAAACATCCGGAAAAAAAAAGGAAGCTCTAGAAAGAGAAACTAAATATTCAATCTGCGTAATTCCAACCTATAGAGCAATGAGCATTCATATTCACAAAACTCTTTTGAGGGAGAGAATTAATAATTAAAGAGATTATATAGTTTGAGAAGAAAATAGAAAGAGAAAAGAAGAAAAAGAAACACAGAGAAAAGTTTGGTATTGCTTGTTGTCTTCGTGTGGTACATTGTAGGGAAGGCACATTCAAATAAATGAAAGAGACAAGATTATATATTTTATTAATTGTTTATCAAATTTGCACTCAGAATCTTTTGAAATAAAAAAAAAAGTTGGTGTAACATCCTAAACTAATTGATCGTATACAAAATGTTCGTTGTGCTCTTTAGCACAAAGGATCTTGGGATAGAGGACAAGCCAAATGTTTATATAGTAGGTGGCTGCATATTTGTTAGAGCTTGTTTGGTAAATAGGATTGAATTGATTTGAATATAAACTCATTATTTAAAGTATGTTGAAGGAAGAAATTATAAATTTTTATCTAAGTTGTCGGTAGAAGATGCTTGGTCATCAGCGCGGTTGCTCCCGTTAATTACCCATGAAGGATTAAATTAATTGTTTCCAACCTACAAAATGTTAGGATTAGAAAGAATAAGTTTCTTTCATGTCTAACTCCTCTTAATTAATTCCCTCAAAATGAAAAATCATTCACTCTCGATCTCAAATAACTTTAATTTCACAACTTATCGAATTCAGTATGCATACGTGTTATATAACTAAGCTAGTCATAGATGCTTCGAAGCTAAGGTCTTTTTGTTTTTACTTTTACCCGGCCCCCTCAATCCAAATTGTGGATAAAATTATTGAGAGGATTGTTAATTTTTAGCATCATCCAAATTGACGTGTTCATATGTATGTTGAAATTGTTAGAGAAGTCAGATTAAAACAAACTTAGGTTTTATGGTTAGACCAGTTGTAGGCCAGCTGTGATATGGTTAGACCAGATGTAGGCTAGCTGTGATTAGTTACTCCACCAATGCAGGTTATTAGTATGATATGTGTGTGTGAGCCGTGTGTTATTGGTAATGGTGTTCGTATTAGAATTCTATATAAATAGAAGTGTAAAGCAATGTCTGTAATTTAACAATCAATATAAGCATATGAGATTTTCCTCTTCCATCCCTAAGCTTTCTCGATTCTACTTTCATCCCTAAGCTACCATTTTATCATATGGTGCCATAATTTCTATTATGATATCAGAGCGTTATGCTCGCTGCTCATGATCCTTGCAATTAGACTCTTTTCTGCGTAAATCTTCACTTCGATTCTCAATTCTTGCTACTTCGATCTTGGTCAATTTCTTCGATTCTTTGACATTCTGCTGCTTCGACTCCTCAAATCTTCGATTCTTCAATTCTCTGCTGCTTCAACTCCTTAAATCCTCAAGCTCCGACTCCCCAAATCCTTAAACCTCGACTCTCTAACTTCGTCTCTCAACTTCTTTGATTTCTACCTTCTTCGAGCTTGATTGCAGAGATAAGTGATTTACTTCTTACACTTTCCTTTGTGAATCTCAGCTCACTGAGGTACTTGCGTATTAGGATACCTAGTTTGCGTTCTTGCATCTTCTTGCTGAAGAAACCTTATATAGTCTTAAAATCAGTGTGTTGATTTTCTCTAATGGCACCTGAAATGGATCTTCTTAAACATGCGACAGAATTTATGTCAGTGAAATTAGATGACACCAATAATATCTCTTGGAGGGTTAAAATTCAACGTTTCTTGAAAGGAATTCACTTGTTTGGGTATTTGGATGGTTCATGTACATGTCCTGTGTCTACTGATGCATCCTATCAGAGTTGGATTGACAAAGATGTTGCATTGCTAAACATGATGATTGCCACTATCTCTGAAGATGCTTTCACAGAAATCATGAACTGTGAGTCCTCCCGTGAGGCATGGCTTACCTTGCAAGAACGGTTTTCTTCATTGTCTGATGCCAATCTCATGCAACTGAAGACTAATCTCCAAACTGTACAAAAGGAATCAGATTCAATTGAGACATACCTCAGCAAGATTCGGTCTGCTAGGCAACGATTGGCTAGTGATGGAGTTGCTGTGTCTGACAAGGTTGTAATTTTGATCACTCTCAATGGTTTGACAACAGACTGCCATCCTTTTAAGTCCCATATTCACGCACGTCCTATTCCTATTACTCTCACTGAGCTGACCAGGACCCTCTTGTTAGCAGAAGAAGCAGATCTTGCTAAGGTTTCAACTCAAGCCTCTCTTCTTATAGTTATGGTTGCTACCAAGGAGACTGGTGTTTCTCAGGTGCAATCTTCTCAGTCACAGTCTTCTGGTGTGACATCTTCAAATCAACCTAGTTGGCAAGATTCCAATCAATATGGATGGAATGATTCCAATTGGCAAGGAAGAAACAACTATCGAGGGAGAGGAAGAAACAGTTGAGGTTATCGTGGTCGTCGTGGCAACCGTGGTGGCTATTATCAAGGCTATAACCATGGAGGATAATACCAAGGTGGTGGATACAATCATTGTTATAATCAACACACTGGTTATAATCAGAATTATGGCCATCCTTCTCAAAATGGTGGTGGATATAATCAAATCTAGTATGGACCTTCTACTGGAAATGGTTACTTCTCTAACCAAGCACTGCCACATGGATATTCTGGTTACAACAACCAGATGCAGCAACCAGGGCCTCAGTTCATTCCTTCACAGTTTTCTGTTGTTCCAAATTCAAACCCTGGTGTCCTTGGTGCCTCACCTCCGTTCTTAACCACTGGTCCCTCTCCTGTGTGTCAATTTTGCAAGCTTCCAGGCCATGAAGCTCTTGAGTGTTTAACTGCTAAATCAGGAACTCAGCCTCAGGCTTACTCAGCAGCTGCCAACTATGAATTCAATGATCCTAATTTTTGGTTGGCAGACACTGGTGCTACCAACCATATGGTGTCAGATGCATCTCATCTTCAACATGCTCAGACTTCATCAAAGTCAGGTATCTCAGTAGGAAATGGTGCCATTTTACCTATTTCTAGTGTTGGTTCAGTTTCTATGCCTATATCTGATCATGTTTTTCATTTAAGGAATGTGCTTCATGTGCCACACCTTGTTCACATTCTGCTATCTGTTCACAAATTTTGTTTGCATAACAAATGTCAAATGTTGTTTGATGCATCCTATCTTCATATTCAGGATCCAATAGGGAGACTTATGTACAAGCTTCCTAGTGTTGATGGTCTTTATCCTCTTCCCATGCAACTGCCTTCTTCTCCCTCATTCTCATCATCTCCAGTCACTGGCTATGTTGGTCAGAAGGTGATTTCTTCTCTTTGGCATCAAAGACTGGGTCACCATGCAAATCCCATTCTTTCAACTATACTCACTCAAGCATAGATTTCATGCTCCTCTGATATCCAGTCTCATGTATGTCAACCATGCTTTCAAGTTAAAGTGTCCATATTGTCTTTTCCTTCTTCTAAACATAGAGCTTCTGTACCTTTTTTAAAAATTCACTCTGATGTATAGGGTCCAAGTCCTTGTCCCTCAATACTTGGTTATATGTACTATGTTGTTTTCATTGATGACTGTACACAGTTTACTTGGCTTTATCCCTTAATAAAGAAATATGATGTTTACTCAGTCTTTGTGAAGTTCTACTCTTACATTTTGAACTATTTTGAGAAATCTATTAAAATCTTTGAAAGTGATGGAAGGGGTGAGTTTGTGAACAATGCCAAGCTTGCTTTCTTTGCTTCTAAGGGTATTTTGCATCATAAATCATGTCCACATACTCCTCAACAAAATGGCCTTGCTGAGAGAAAACATAGGCATCTCATTGAGACCACTATTAATTTGCTTCAAGGTGCCTCTATGCCTTCTAACTTCTGGTTTGATGCATGTTATACTGCTAATTATCTCATAAATCGTATGCCCACTACTATTCTTAATATGAAGTCACCCTTTCTTCTTCTGTTTGGCACTCACCCTTCTCTCATGTCTCTCAAATTTTTTGGATGTGCTTGTCATCCTTACCTTCGACCCTATATTAAAAACAAACTTGAACCTCAAACTGTAACGACCCGGACCAGAAATTAAATTATTTTGAGAATTGGACAATTTTACCCTCGATTTTGGACGGGTTCGGGAGTCACTTTTGGACTGGCAGTACTTTTGGGAATTTTTCTTGGGTCGTTGCGTAGGTCTCGAACTCATGAGTTCGTAAACAGGCGGCACGCAGAAAACGGAGACTCGGTGAGTTCGTTACGGGTCTAGAAGCTAAAGGGGCAGTTTGGTAATTTTGGAAAAGTTGGAACTATATATATCATATATTTTTCTCTCTCCTCGGGAGATTGGTCGATGCAGTCTCTCTCTCCTACCCGAAATTCTTCGCGTGCGAACACCGAACCACCATTTTCATTAGACGGATTTAAGTCTGATTTGAACGAAACCAAGGCCGGGAGGATCATCCCCGCGACCCCACGAGTCTTTTTGTAAGGACCCTTCCCGAATTTTCCCTCGAAATCCGGAAAGAACCCTTATCCCGTCTGACAGCTCTTTTACCTCAAATTTTAAATACCAGAAATACCTCTTGTTCTTAAATAATTTTTATTAAACCTTACAGGGTTCCCGACAGAACCTCTGTACTTACTGACCACTCCTACCTGTCAGACGCAGGATAGTATACAGGTCAAAGCCAAGACCTCGGAATAGTGGTGGTTCAAATAGGAATACCCTATGACACCCAAATGTCAGTAGGTCAGACATTGCTGACATCTCTACTGGAATACCACAAGACAACCGACTAGTTAGATCCTTGTGAACCAACAATAATTCGTCACTCTGGGTCACCGCCCACACCAACCCACTGACCCGGATGACGAAGTATTTTCATAGGTTGATTAAGCCCATACGCTGATTAAGCCCATGACAATTGTCGTCAAATCATATTAGAGCCAGAAATATCCTCGGCTATCATATCAGCCGGTATAACCTTCGGCTATCATATCATATCAGTCGGCATATCCCTCAACTATCATATCCCTAGCCACCAGGGTATCCCTTGGGGAGTGCTAGTCCTGTATCACAACTCTCTGTACTATGATATCACATCAGTCGGCAAGTATCCTCGACTATCATATCATATCATCAGCCGGTATAACCTTCGGCTATCATATCATATCAGTCGGCAAGTGTCATCGACTATCATATCATATCATCAGTCGGTATAACCTTCGGCTATCATATCATATCAGTCGGCAAGTATCCTCGACTATCATATCATATTATCAGCCGGTATAACCTTCGGCTATCATATCATATCAGTCGGCAAGTATCCTCGACTATCATATCATATCATCAGCCGGTATAACCTTCGGCTATCATATCATATCAGTCGGCAAGTATCATCGACTATCATATCATATCATCAGCCGGTATAACCTTCGGCTATCATATCATATCAGTAGGTAAGTATCCTCGACTATCATATCATATCATCAGCCGGTATAACCTTCGGCTATCATATCATATCAGTCGGCAAGTATCCTCGACTATCATATCATATCATATCATCAGCCGGTATAACCTTCGGCTATCATATCATATCAGTCGGCAAGTATCCTCGACTATCATATCATATCAGTCGGCAAGTATCCTCGACTATCATATCATATCATCAGCCGGTATAACCTTCGGCTATCATATCATATCATATTTGAGGTTCACCGGGTTCACCGCCAACAGCAAATCCTAGTCACATATCCTGGTCCTCCTCAAATGTGTTTATCTTGGAGGTTCACTGGGTTCACCGTTAATAACGGATCCTAGTCCCGGGTCCTGGCCTCCCTCAAATATGACCAAATCCGATAAACTCATACAACTGGGTCAAAACCCAAATCATGGACTCAATAATTTCCACGTCAAAACGATATCAAAACCGAGTCCAAAAACCATGATATTTCTCAAATCACACTTTAACCGAAATAGTGGAAAACATGTGTCTAGTAATCATTTCTAAAATTCAGAAATTCAATGCCACAATACATAACAGTATTTACACAAAGATATTTTGATGCATGCATTTCAGTTAATAAAACAAAAGTCCACTCACAAACATCATCCAACCCTTAATTCATGGACGCTTTAGCCCAAGGAACACATGCACAATAATGACCCAACTACCTTGACTTTGCGAGTTCAAAACCCGCTAATAAGGTCAACCATTACCGCTGGGATTGCCCAAAATGACCCCTAAATGATGTCCGATCAACCTGAAACCTGTACCAACAGATTCGGAACGTCGAAAACTAGTTACCACGCGCCGCCACGCGCCGCCGGAAGGTCGGTACAGGCTCCCACGTGCCCTCACGCGCCGGTCACGCGCGTGCTAAAGTGTTCACGCGCCTGGACCGATCCAACCCGGTCCAGCTCAACCTGACCTGGTCCAACTCGACCTGATCGGTTCACTGAACCTGACCGGTTCAACTCGACCTGACCGATTCATTCAACCCGATCGATTCAACTCGACCCGATCGGTTACAGGTGACTCGCCGGAGAAGACGACCGGCTACCGGCGCCGTCGTCTGGTTTCCGCCGGAATCCCCCATTTCCGGCCGAAACTCCAAGCTTTACAACTTCCTCAAAACTCAACCATTTTTCACAAAGTTTACGTCTAAATCTATCTACTCGAACCCAGGAATCCAAATATGACCTTAAAACATCAAACACGTACCTGTGTAAGCCGAAAAATCGATCGGAAGATCCGAAACTTCCTATACTCGGTTCGACTTCCACCGTGGTCCTCTCCTTCGATGGTTGGTACGGTTGTGATCGTGGGAAGGAGTAGAATACGATTAGTTGATCAAACCTGGAAGCTAAAGCCTTGAATCCAAAGTTAACTTTGTGGGTTTTTCGGGTGTTTTTCGCAAGGGTTCGGTGGTTTTGTGTTTCAGACCGAGAAAGATGAGTGTCAATAATGAATTTTAGCAATGATTGGGGGTTAAAATATCTTCTTCCAAATCAAAATTACCAAAATGCCCTTGCACATCTAGACCCATAACTTTCGTACACGAACCCCGTTTCCTGCGTGCCGCCTGTCTACGAACTCGTGAGTTCGAGACCTACGCAACGGTACCCGAAACACCGCCTAATAAGTTTCAAAACAAAACTTGATTTCCAAGTCCTTTACCGACCAAGGGTAAAATCGTCATTTTACAAAAATAATTGCGTAAACCCAATAATTAAAATTCCTGGTTGTTACAATCTACCCCTCTTAAGAAATTTCGTCCTCGAAATTCATTCTTAACCATGAAACAAATGAGGATATTGTGCCCGCATTAGTTCCTCGGTTTCCCACGTGGCCTCCTCCACGTTATGATTCCTCCACAACACTTTAACTAGAGGAATAGTCTTTCTGCGAAGTATCTTTTCCTTCCAATCCAGAATTTGCACCGGTTGCTCCTCAAACGTCACTGCCTCCACTTTTTGGAGATCTACGCTGATACCCTCAGCCAAAATCACATGACCCAAGAATCCAACTTTGATCACCCAAAACTGGCATTTACTAAACTTGGCAAACAAATGCTTTTTCCTAAGCATATTCAGCACCAACCTCAAGTGCTTCTCATGTGCCTTGGCACTCCTCGAATACACCAAGATATCGTCGATGAACACAATTACAAATCGATCCAAATACTTTTGGATCACCCTGTTCATCAAATCCATAAACGCTTCCGGGGCATTAGTCAACCCGAAGGGTATCACCAGGAACTCATAATGACCATACCGAGTCCTGAAAGCTGTTTTCTGAACATCCTCTTCCCGGATCCTCAACTGATGGTACCCGGATCGAAGGTCAATTTTCGAAAAATACTTTGCCCTCTTCAGTTGATCAAATAAATCGTCAATCCTTGGCAGAGGATACTTATTTCGCACCGTCACTCTATTTGACTGCCGGTAGTCGATACACAATCTCAGACCACCATCCTTTTTCCTCACAAATAATACCGGCGCACCCCATGGTGAAACACTTGGGCGAATAAATCCCATATTCACCAAGTCCTGCAACTGAGTCTTTAACTCTCGCAATTCTGCCGGTGCCATCATATACGGTACCTGTGAGATAGGTTGAGTACCTGGTAGAATCTCTATGGTAAACTCAATCTCACGGTGAGGTGGCAATCCTGGAAGATCATCTGGAAACACATCAGAGAAGTCACTCACCACTGGAATATCCTCCACTCTCATCGGAGTATCCCGAGAATCAAACACATGAGCCAAGTAACCCTCACAACCTTTTCTCAACAATCTCTCAGCGGTCAACGCTGATATCACTCCAAAGGGTAGTACCCTATGATCTCCCCACAGAGATAACAAATGGAACCACTTAAGCCACTAGATTTGCCACCCTGTCTTCTGTTGAACTGCACTGAGGCACCGCTAGACTGTGCATAAGATTGTTGTGCCTGACCAGCTCTGCCACTGCCTGAACTAGATCTCGCATTCCCAGAAGATTCAGAACTATGACTGACTCTTTTGGATGGTCCCTGATTAGAGGTTCCGGCAGTCCAGTGATCTCGACGTCTCCTGGAACCACTGTACTGCTGCGGAATTAGGAAACCCAAACTCAACTCTACTCGGGCTGCAGCATCAGCAAAAGTCCTCAAGGAAGTGTGATCCATAGACGTAACTGCTGACCGAATCTCACTCCTCAGTCCACTTTCAAATCTGTGGCACTTGTCTAACTCGGTCGCCACCAAAGTCGGTACAAAGTGACTCAGCGCTATGAATCTCTGTTCATACTGGGCCACAGTCATGTCTCCTTGCTGTAAATGCAAGAACTCGGCCTCCTTAACATTTCGGTGTGAGCGAGGGTAAAATTGCTCCAAGAAGCGTCCCCGGAAAGTCTGCCAAGTAAGTGTATGGACATTCCAGCCTGACACCGCCAATGAGTGCCACCAGTGGTAAGCAGAACCACCTAGCAAAAATGTGGCCAACAGAACTCTGTCCCCTAGAGGACATTTCATAATAAAAAAACACCCGTTCCATGCGAGTAATCCACTCCTCAGCCTCATCTGGGCTAGACTCGCCCATAAATATAGTCGCCCCCAGTCTCTGGGCTCTTTCAATATCAGAGACTTCATGAGAAGCCCTATCTTGGAGTACAGAAGCTAAAGTCTGACCCAGTTGTTCCAGCGTCTGCCTCAAATCAGGCTCCACTGCAGGTTCATGGTCATCTCCACCATTCTCAGACTGTTGACGGAACTCACGTCTCGGAGGCATTATACACTGTAAAGAAGCTGTAAATCATTAATACCAAAATTTCACCTGTACACTAGATGTACGGTCTATAGGAATTTAACCTAGTGCTCTGATACCACTTGTAAGGACACTTCCCGAATTTTCCCTCGAAACCCGAAAAGAACCCTTATCCCGTCTGACAGCTCTTTTATCTCAAATTTTAAATACCAGAAATATCCCTTGTTCTTAAATAATTTTTATTAAACCTTACAGGGTTCCCGACAGAACCTCTATACTTACTGACCACTCCTACCTGTCAGACGCAGGATAGTATACAGGTCAAAGCCAAGACCTCGGAATAGTGGTGGTTCAAATAGGAATACCCTATGACACCCAAATGTCAGTAGGTCAGACACTGCTGACATCTCTACTAGAATACCACAAGACAACCGACTAGTCAGATCCTTGTGAACCAACAATAATTCGTCACTCTGGGTCATCGCCCACACCAACCCACTGACTCAGATGACGAAGTATTTTCATAGGTTGATTAAGCCCATGACAATTGTCGTCAAATCATATTAGAGCCGGAAATATCCTCGGCTATCATATCAGCCAGTATAACCTTCGGCTATCATATCATATCAATCGGCATATCCCTCGACTATCATATCCCTAGCCACCAGGGTATCCCTTGGGGTGTGCTAGTCCTGTATCACAACTCTTTGTATTATGATATCACATCAGTCGGCAAGTATCATCGACTATCATATCATATCATCAGCCGGTATAACCTTCGGCTATCATATCATATCAGTCGGCAAGTGTCATCGACTATCATATCATATCATCAGCCGGTATAACCTTCGACTATCATATCATATCAGTCGGCAAGTATCCTCGACTATCATATCATATCATCAGCCGGTATAACCTTCGGCTATCATATCATATCAGTCGGTAAGTATCCTCGACTATCATATCATATCATCAGCCGGTATAACCTTCGGCTATCATATCATATCAGTCGGCAAGTATCCTCGACTAGCATATCATATCATCAGCCGGTATAACCTTCGGCTATCATATCATATCAGTCGGCAAGTATCCTCCACTATCATATCATATCATTAGCCGGTATAACCTTCGGCTATCATATCATATCAGTCGGCAAGTATCCTCGACTATCATATCATATCATCAGCCAGTATAACCTTCGGCTATCATATCATATCAGTCGGCAAGTATCCTCGACTATCATATCATATCATCAGCCGGTATAACCTTCGGTTATCATATCATATCAGTCGGCAAGTATCCTCGACTATCATATCATATCATCAGCCAGTATAACCTTCGGCTATCATATCATATCAGTCGGCAAGTATCCTCGACTATCATATCATATCATCAGTCGGTATAACCTTCGGCTATCATATCATATCAGTCATATCATATCAGTCGGCAAGTATCCTCGACTATCATATCATATCATCAGCCGGTATAACCTTCGGCTATCATATCATATCAGTCGGCAAGTATCCTCGACTATCATACCATATCATCAGCCGGTACAACCTTCGGCTATCATATCATATCATATCATATTTGAGGTTCACCGGGTTCACCGCCAACAGCGGATCCTAGTCTCATATCCTGGTCCTCCTCAAATGTGTTTATCTTGAAGGTTCACCGGGTTCACCGTTAATAACGGATCCTAGTCCCGGGTCCTGGCCTCCCTCAAATATGACCAAATCCGATAAACTCATACAACTGGGTCAAAACCCAAATCATGGACTCAATAATTTCCAAGTCAAAACGATATCAAAACCGAGTCCAAAAACCATGATATTTCTCAAATCACACTTTAACGAAATAGTGGAAAACATGTGTCTAGTAATCATTTCTAAAATTCAGAAATTCAATGCCACAATAGATAACTGTATTTACACAAAGATATTTTGATGCATGCATTTCAGTTTATAAAACAAAAGTTCACTCACAAACATCATCCAACCCTTAATTCATGGACGCTTTAGCCCAAGGAACACATGCATAATAATGACCCAACTACCTTGACTTTGCGAGTTCAAAACCCGCTAATAAGGTCAACAATTACCGCTGGGATTGCCCAAAATGACCCCTAAACGACGTCCGATCAACCTGAAACCTGTACCAACAGATTCGAAACGTCGAAAACTAGTTACCACGCGTCGTCGTGACCTCAGACTCGGCCCCACGCGCCGCCACGCGCTGCCGGAAGGTCGGCACACGCGCCCACGCGCCCTCACGCGCCGGTCACGCACCTGCTACAGTGTTCACGCGCCTGGACCGGTCCAATCTGGTCCGGCTCAACCTAACCCGGTCCAACTCGACTTGATCGGTTCACTCAACCCGACCGGATCAACTCGACCTGACCGGTTCAACTCGACCCGACCGGTTACTGGTGACTCGCCGGAGAAGACGACCGGCTACCGGCGCCGCCGTCTGGTTTCCGTCGGAATCCCCCATTTCCGGCCGAAACTCCAAGCTTTACAACTTCCTCAAAACTCAACCATTTTTCACAAATTTTATGTCTAAATCTATCTACTCGGGACCCAGGAATCCAAATATGACCTTAAAACATCAAACACGTACATGTGTAAGCCGAAAAATCGATCGGAAGATCCGAAACTTCCTATACTCGGTTCGGCTTCCACCATGGTCCTCTCCTTCGATGGTTGGTACGGTTGTGATCGTGGGAAGGAGTAGAATACGATTAGTTGATCAAAACTGGAAGCGAAAGCCTTGAATCCAAAGTTGACTTTGTGGGTTTTTCGGATGTTTTTCGCACGGGTTCCGTGGTTTTGTGTTTCAGACCGAGAGAGATGAGTGTGAATAATGAATTTTAGCAATGATTGGGGGTTAAAATATCTACTCCCAAATCAAAATTACCAAAATGCCCTTGCATATCTAGACCCATAACTTTCGTACACGAACCCCGTTTCCTGCGTGCCGCCTGTCTACGAACTCGTGAGTTCGAGACCTACGCAACGGTACCTGAAACACCGCCTAATAAGTTCCGAAACAAAACTTGATTTCCAAGCCCTTTACCGACCAAGGGTAAAATTGTCATTTTACAAAAATAATTGCGTAAACCCAATAATTAAAATTCCGGGTTGTTACACTTTTGGTGTAATCATCGGAGCGGGAGCACCGCCGTAGGCGACGGACGGAGGAGGGAGGTGGACCGAATCTTCTCGGCCATTTTTTGGCCAGACCAGGTACGATCTCGGAACTTTGACCCCATATTTGGATTTCTGGTGAAAAGTAGATGAATTTACATGTGTGGATCGTGAAAAACGGTCAAGAAACGAAGAAGTTAGAAAACCTTGAAAATTGACCGGAAATGGCAATTTCCGGCGAAACCAGACGACGGCGACGGTGGCTGCCGGTCATCTTCTCCGGCCAGACTTCGGCGACGTTGCCGATAGCCTATCGTCTTCTCCGACGACCGGTCGAGTCGGGTCAGACTTGGTCGGGTCGAGTGAATCGGTCAGGTTGAGTGAATCGGTCGGGTTGAGTGAACTGGTCGGGTTGAGTGAACCGATCGGGTTGAGTGAACCAGTCGGGTCGAGTGAACCTGTCAGGTCGAGTTGGACCGAGTCAGGTCGAGCCGGGCCAGGTTGGACCGGTCCAGACTCGTGAACACTGTAGCAGGGCGTGACCGGCGCGTGAGGGCTCGTGGCGGCGCGTGGGCGCGTGTTCTTACCTTCCGGTGGCGCGTGGCGGCGCGTGGGACTGTTCCCAAAGTCACACCGGCGCGTGACTAGGGTTTTGGGACGTTTCGGATCAGATTTTGTTGGTTTCGAGGCCATAGGAGTTCATTTAGGGCCCGATTGGGCAATCCCAGCGGTAATGGTTGACTATGGAGCGGCTTTTGAGCTCGAAAAGTCAAGGTAGTTGGGTCATTATTGTGCATGTGTTCCTTGGGCTAGAGCGTCCATAAATTTCGGGTTTGATGATATATGTGAGTGGACTTTTCATTTATAAATTGAAATGCATGCATCAATGTATCTTTGTTTAAATACTGGTATGTATTGTTGCATTGAATTTCCGGAATTTAGAAATGATTGCTGGACACATATTTTCCAATATTTCAGTTAAAGTGTATGATGAGAAATGTCATGGTTTTTGGACTCGGTTTTGATATCATTTTGATGTGGAAATTATTGAGTCCATGATTTGGATTTTGATCCGGTTGTATGAGTTTATCGGATTTGGACATATTTGAGGGAGGCCAGGACCCGGGACTAGGATCCGTTATTAACGGTGAACCCAGTGAACCTCCAAGATAAACATTGATTTGACGGAGGCCAGGACCCGGGACTAGGATCCGTATTAGCAGTGAACCCGGTGAACCTCCAAGATAAATATATTTGAGGAGGACCAGGATATGGGACTAGGATCCGCTGTTGGCGGTGAACCCGGTGAACCTCCAATATAATTTATTATTGTTTCTTCGACTAGCGTCTAGAGTTTTACTCCGTTGGTTCGTTGAGTGCTCCGACTCTGGCATCATGGAGTTTTGGCTCCGCCGGGTCGCGAGGCTGTCTATGATAATACATAGAGTTGTGATACAGGACTAGCACACCCCAAGGGATACCCTAGTGGCTAGGGATATGCCAGTCGAGGGATATGCCGACTGATGTGATATGATAGCCGAAGGTTATACCGGTTGATGATATGATATGATAGTCGAGGATACTTGCCGACTGATGTGATATCATAGTACAGAGAGTTGTGATACAGGACTAGCACACCCCAAGGGATACCCTGGTGGCTAGGAATATGCCAATCGAGGGATATGCCGACTGATGTGATATGATAGCCGAAGGTTATACCGGCTAATGTTATGATATGATAGTCGAGGATACTTGCCGACTGATGTGATATCATAGTACAGAGAGTTGTGATACAGGACTAGCACACCCCAAGGGATACCCTGGTGGCTAGGGATATGCCAGTCAAGGGATATGCCAACTGATGTGATATGATAGCCGAAGGTTATACCGGCTGATGATATGATATGATAGTCGAGGATACTTGCCGACTGATGTGATATCATAGTACAGAGAGTTGTGATACAGAACTAGCACACCCCAAGGGATACCCTAGTGGCTAGGGAGATGCCAGTCGAGGGATATGCCGACTGATGTGATATGATAGCCGAAGGTTATACCGGCTGATGATATGATATGATAGTCAAGGATATTTTCTGACTGATGTGATATCATAGTACAGAGAGTTGTGATACAGGACTAGCACACCCCAAGGGATACCCTGGTGGCTAGGGATATGCCAGTCGAGGGATATGCCGACTGATGTGATATGATAGTCGAAGGTTATACCGACTGATGATATGATATGATAGTCAAGGATACTTGCCGACTTATATGATATGATAGCCGATGATATTTCTAGCTCTAATATGGTTTGACGATGATTGTCATGTGCTTAATCAGCCTATGAAAATACTTCGTCATCCGGGTCTGTGGGTTGGTGTGGACGGTGACCCAGAGTGACGAATTATTGTTGGTTCACAAGTATTTGACTAGTCGGTTGCCTTGTGGTATTCCAGTAGAGGTGTCAGCAGTGTCTGACCTACTGACATTTAGTGTCAAAGGATATTCCTATTTGGACCACCATTATTCCGAGGTCTTGGTTTTTGAGCTGTATGCTATCCTACGTCTGACAGGTAGGAGTGGTCAGTAAGGACAGAGGTTCTGTCGAGAACCCTGTAAGGTTTACTAAAAACTATTTAAGGATAAAGGGTATTCGTGGTATTATATATTTGAGGTAAAAGAGCTGTCAGACGGGATAAGGGTTCTTTTCGGGTTTCGAGGGGAAATTCGGGAAGGGTCCTTACACAAACTCTTCAATGTGTTTTTGTTGGATACACTCTTGATTACAAGGGGTACCTTTGCTATCATAACCCTACTAAGAAAACCTATATCTCTCGACATGTGATATTTGATGAAACACAGTTTCCCTTTTTTAGGCACTAGTCCTTAATTGTTTCTCATGATCCAGGCTTTATGAACCAACCTAGTTGTACACCATTGTCTACTGTATGTTCTTCTCCTATCAGGTTGTTCTCACACGGTGTACATGTTGCTTCTGAGTCAGAGCAGAATGCTCCTTCACTTCCTGTCACACTGCCCACTCATGCAGTACCATTTGCAGCCTCAGACTCAGTTCCTCAGTGTTTAGGATTGCCTGCACCAGAAACTCAGATTGAACTTACTGTATCCTCCACACCAGACACTCAGATTTAACCTCAGACAACTTCACTAGTTGTTGGTGATTCTCCCAGCTCAGTGCATTCTGACTCTTCTATAATAGTTCCTCCTCATCCCATGGTGACCACGTCCAAAAATGGTATTACGTACTAAACCCAAGAGGAAGGGTTTTCTTGCTCTACACATTACCATTCCATCAGCTAGTTCTCTCATTGAACCTATGACTTACAAGCAGGCTTTGCTTGTTCCGGAATGGCATGAGGCAATGAAAGAGGAGTTTGCAGCTCTCCAACATCAACATACTTGGAAGCTCGTACCACTACCTACTCATAGAGGTGTCATTGGCTGCAAATGGGTGTTTAAATTGAAGAGAAATGCAGATGGGACAGTAGCAAGGCACAAGGCTCGTTTGGTTGCCAAAGGTTATTTTCAAGAGGTTGGCATTGATTATGACGAGACTTTCAGTCCTGTGGTTAAACATACTACAGTTAGATTAGTTCTTGCCTTGGCAGCCCAATTTAAATGGAAACTCAGACAACTTGATGTTAAGAATACCTTTCCCCATGGATTGTTGAGTGAGGAGGTGTATATGGATCATCACCCTGGCTTTGTTCACTCTAAATTTCCTCAACATGTTTGCAAATTGGAAAAGTCCCTTTATGGTTTGAAGCAAGCTCTTCAGGTTTGGAATGCTCGATTTACAGCTCATATGCTTAAGTTGGGTTTTGTACAATCTGTTTTTGACTCAGGTTTGTTTGTCTTTCATCGTGGAGCTGTGTTACTTATTGTTCCGTTATATGTCGATGACATTATACTTACTGACAATGATCTTGCTGCTATGACACGGTTGGTGACAATTGGGACATAAATTTGATATGAAGGATCTTGGTGTTCTCTCTTATTTTCTTGGCCTTCAAGTGTGCTATGAGGCGAATGGATTGTTTATCAATCAGAGTAAATATGCATCTGATCTATTGACTAAAGTTGGCATGTCTTAGTGTAGTCCGGTCTCTACTCCTCTGGTCCCAGACACTAAGCTACTCATTCATGATGGCACATTGCTTCCTGATCCTTCATTCTATCGCAGTGTCGTGGGAGCCTTACAATACTTGACATTCAGTAGACCAGACATTGTTTTTGCAGTCAATATGGTCTGCCAGTTCATGCATGCTCCTACGGATGTGCATATGGTTGTTGTTAAAAGAATTCTGCGTTACATTTGTGGTACCATTGATTTTGTTATTCGTTACACTTCAGGGCCTTTACATCTTCAAGCCCTTTCGGATGCAGATTGGGGTGGTGATCGAATACTCGGCGTTCTACTTCAGGTCATATAGTTTTCCTTGGTCGCAATCCTATATCGTGCGGTGCCAAGAAACATTTCACGGTGTCTCGTTCTTCTGCTGAAGCTGAGTACCGTGCACTTGCCATTACTGCCTGTGAACTTTAGTGGATTTCTTATCTCATGCGCGATCTCCATCTGTTTCTTCCTCGCACACCTTTGATCTGGTGCGACATCCTTTCTGCCATTCAGATGGCTCACAACCCTGTGTTCCATGGACGAACAAAGCATGTTGAGATTGATGTCCATTTCATTCGAGAACGTGTACAGGCCAAGGTACTTCGGTTAGTCCATGTCTCCTCTGGTGATCAGCTAGCAGACATTATGACCCATGGTCTGCATACTCCTAAGTTTGAGTTTTTTGGAGACAATCTAATGCTTTGCAAGCCCAGCATTCGATTGCAGGCGGATGTTAGAGAAGTTAGATTAAAACAAACTTAGGTTTTATGGTTAGACCAGTTGTAGGCCAGCTGTGATATGGTTATACCAACTGTAGGCTAGCTGTGATTTGTTGCTTCACCTGTGCAGGTTGTTAGTATGATCTGTGTATATATGAGCCGTGTGTGATTGGTAAAGGTGTTAGTATTAGAATTTTATATAAATAGAAGTGTAAAGCAATGTCTGTAATTTAACAATCAATATAAGCATATGAGATTTTCCTCTTTAAAAAACATTCTGACCTTTCTCGATTCTACTTTCATTCCTAAGCTACTCTTTTATCATCTGGTGCCATCATTTCTATTAGAAATAGATGAGTACGATCTGGAAGATAGAAGAAGAAGTAAGAAAGAAAGAAAGAAAAAAAGAAAAAGTTGATATTGTCCGAAGCAATAAGATGTCCTTGTCCTTGACTTGAATTGAGTGCCGACCATTTTGCCACCGCATGCATTTCTTTGTTGCAAGACAATATCAGGACCCATACTCTTTGTATTTTAGCTATCCACTACTCACTACTCCATAGCAACATGCTCAAATATGTTGCTTTTAACTTTTAAATGCATGCATTAGTAATTAGTAATTAGTACTAATGATTTATTATCATTCTTACTCATCTTAATAGATAATATGAGGTTTCGAATTCGATTAAATATGTTAATAATCTTCTCTTTTATTAGTAGGAATTCGCTAATTTTACCTTAAATGTAAGAGAATCAAACTCCCAAATGAGCGTATTCGGGCTTTGATACCAATTTGTTGTATTAAAACCGACTAACTAATTTTACCGAAAGCCCTTCTCTTCTTTATATATACCAATAGAATTATTTGATCTCCTTATTAGTTACTCAAATGATATAAAGTAGTAACATGCATCGAATTATTTCATTTTAAATTATAATTTAAACTGTAAGAAGATAGATTCAAACTCAAATGCATAGAAATGGACATATACGTACGTTTTATTCAATATAACTAATATAATTACGCCCACTTTTGGGGGGCCATACTTTAAAGTTTAGTTAGCTAGCAAGTTTCATTGATTAAGAATAATGAATCACTACATCATCTTGAAATAGTCAAACCATTTGAAGTAGAATGTAGGAGTAATATTCCAACTCACACATTATAGGGTGAAGGTGGTTGATATAACTACCCATTTGATAAGGCTCAGTCAGAACTCAGAACTCAGAACTGAAAAGAAGTAATAAAGTGGTGGAGAAGTGGGGGCAAATACTGCAGCTGTGACTTGTGAGTGTGAGTCTGTGTGTTCTTCACATGATCCGTAGAGTGGTATAATTTAGCAATTAAATGGTGGCAGACCACAATAACCATTACCATGTTGTGTCACATGAAAAGTAGAAACACAATAACAGACCTTCCTCAGATTTTACAGATCAACCACAACCACAACAAATATACATCAAACATACATCAAACATATTTTGATCCAGATTCAATTACATTGTCCAAAAAAGTGCCTGGAAATTTGATCCGAAAATTCGACCTGACCCGACCCAATTAAAAACTGATTTAATTTATTAGTAGCTCAGGCTGACCATTCAGAGGATGGTGATGATGCTGTTGGAGAAGGCCAGAGCTGGGCTTTCTTCACCTGCGATACACTTGAGAGCACACTTAATGGGGTCACATCCCCAATCACTGTGACCTTTTTGGTGGGAAAATCTATACTAAATGAAGTCACTCCTGCAAAATATGATCATCATTCCGTTATTCGAATTAACAATCTGACAATATAATCATAGTAATAGAATGCATTTTACCTTCCATTTTAGAGAGATGTTTTCTCACTTTTCCTTCACACCCCTTGCAATGTATGGACACCCTCAAAACAACAACCTACAATTAATAATGTTAAATAACTTTTAGATGCACGCCGCTTTTAACTGATTTTGGGGTGGAATCTCAACTTTCGTTATTGTCAGAAGCAAAAATGTTACCTGATGACGAGAACGAGCGGAAGAAGACCTTAAAGCAGTGGTGGAATGGGCGTTTGAGGTCATCAAGGCTCTAGGCTTGGAGGAGGGTACTAAAGGTGGGGCCAATGTAGCCGAGACATTCGGATGACCGGCCTCCGGCAACCAGTAGACGAAGGGAGAGTCACTCAAGAGAAGCCTAGTAGAAGAAGAGCCATTGTTACTACTCCCAGTCCTCGTTAAGCCATGTATGACGTCAGCGGAGCTTTTTCTACGTAGCTGAGTTTGTGCACTAGAAAAACTCTTTCTACATTTTTCATAAAATGGTTTGGGATCAATTGGCAACTGAGATGAACATGGGGCATGGTGAGTTTGATGATGAGGTTGGTTTTTCGATGGATCTCGAAGACGACGATGATGAAGATGATGATGATCCATGGGTCCGGTACCGCGGCGGACCACGGCACGTTGGTCCATGCTAGAACAGATGGCTGTGGAAGCTTGAGATGCACAGAAAAAATCCATTCGTTTCATGGTTGGTTTTGGCGGATAACTTGGAAGAAATGGCTTAGGTTTTGGTTGGTGAAGAGTGAAGAGAAATAGTAGATAAATAGAAGGATCAATTTTCTTCAAAATGAGGCCAACGAGTTTGGTTTTAAAGTTGGTGGTGAGTGGTGATTGAGATAGAGAGACAAAGAAAAAAGATGGTGTACTAGTGAGGTCCCACAAGAAGGAATAGGAGGAGGAGGATAATACTTTGGAAGATATAGGTGATTCATCTGACCCCTTTAATGTGCATTAATTTCTTTCAAAAATGAAAGTAAATACTTTTTATACCACCAGCATTACAAATTTCAAAAATGAAAGTAAATACTTTTTATACCACCAGCATTAAAAATTAATATGTAAGGCTAGAGGTTTCGGATATCACTCAAATAAATGGCAAGAATTAAAGGTTTCAGATTTCACTCGAATAAATGGCAAGAACTAATGACGAAAGTAACTTTTGGTTTTTAGAGAGCAAGCAATACAAATTTATCTCTTGAAGTCCGTTGATATAAAATTTTTAATATTTTTACAATAATTAGAAAAATTCAAAAGAAAATTTTAGATTGATGTGTGACCCTATTATTAACGATGATGATTTAGATAATATATATTTAATTTGATACTTAGTTGTAATTTAATTATTATATGAGATAATTACACTTTAGTACCCTGTGGTTTATACCAAATTTCAGAATTATACGTAACATTTCAAATTTTGTATTTAAGTACCCTAAACTTTTTAAAACATTACAACTTGGCTCCACTGTTAATTATTTCGTTACGATCATGGTCACAATCATGTATTATGTTATGTTAATACATTTGATTTTTAATAAGACTTACATTTGATACATACTTGGTATTATGTTATGTTAATACATACTTGGTATAACATACATCGATCAGGGTATTTAAATAATTAACAAATGTATTATGTTAATTATATATTTTAATAAGAAATAACAAATGTATGTATTTTTAATGTTTTATTTGAATTTATTATTATTATTTTTATCTACATGGCATTATACAATTTAAAAGGTAGGTCCCACAGGTGAACACATAAATACTTAACGGATTATCTAACGAAATAATTAACAGTGGAGCCAAGTTGTAATATTTTAAAAAGTTTATGGTACTTAAAGGCAAAATTTGAAACGTTAAGTATAATTCTGAAATTTGTTATAATCCACAGGGTACTTAAATGCAAAATTTGAAACGTTAGGTATAACTCTAAAATTTGGTATAAACCACAGGGTACTTACTTAAATGTAAAATTTGAAACGTTAGGTATAACTCTGAAATTTGATATAAACAACATGATACTTAAATGCAAACGTTATGTATAACTCTAAAATTTGATGTAAATCATATGATACTAAAATGTAATTTGCTTTTATTATATTATTATATTTAAATAAAATTTACTTTATTATCTACTTGTTCTATATTTTTTTACATATTAATTAAGTTGTTCAGTAGAATTAAAAAAATAAAGCTGGTTTCATCTTTGTATGATATGATTACAGCCACTAGTATAGTAGCATGAAGGTAGCTAAGCCCTAAAATTAGGAGCTACTGCCATTATTGTTACATCATTGTTTGCTTTACTTATTTTTTAAGACTATCATTCTTTTACATTTTGACTATTTATAGCATCAATATGCCTATCATATGATTCGTAAATTTTACGTTTAATTAAATTTGAAAGTGAATCTAATCATCATAGTAATCTAAACATACCAATTTAAAGAATTAATTAATTTGTTAATAGTATAATATGTTTCTATGAATTGCCTAATTTACTTAATCGAGTGTAGTTGATGATATATATTAAGCTAATCAAGCATTAACCTAAGAATTTTTTGAGTAGATCTTGAATTTTTTTTCATAATTGTTTAAACCTTGATAACCGGATACTGAAACAAAAGACCAAGATTGAAACGCTGTAAACTTATGTCCACTTCTTACAACGGAACGGAATAGCAACTTCAAAATAATTATTATATTCTTTTCTTCTTTTTTTTCTTCAGGAAATAATACTCACTTTTTTTTTTAAGTTTAATTTTGAAAAAAAATGTACCAAAATTCCAGGATAAGCGACAAAGCAAGGGTCAATAATGGTGGTCGGCTAGCTGTGCCAAATTCCTGTGCTTAACAACAGCGTGTTATAAAATGGTTAAATAGTACACAGTAATACTTATATTCCATCTTTAGGGGTATATTCTCGTATCACTTTTTAAATTTATCGAATAATTTTTATATATATATAATATAATTGAAATTATTTAACTTTCAAATCATCATTTCACTATCATTTATAAAAAAAATTAGTTAAATTAGAGATCTTTAACCATTAGTAAATTAAATAGACATTCATCATAATAATCTTCATTGTTTACCATTGATATATTTTGTACATATAAATGACTGAAGAATTTCTAAAGTTGTTGATTTTCTGCGATTATAATATTAAAATGATTATTTAGGAGTTGATTGGTTCCAATTATAAATATATGTATAAAGATTATTCTATATATCGAAATAGTGATATGTAAGAGGTACCACCAAAGTGAAATGCAAGTATATTATCGTACTATATATAGTTGAAATTTTCATTTTACCGATATAACAGGAAAGATAAGTATAAATATTAAAATATAAATAGAATGATAATATCACGTAATCGTGTTCTAAGTATTAAGCTGCTACTTTAAAATTTAAACACTTGGGACTTAGCTTGCACCTCTTGCATGCATGTGGCTCTCGGTTAGCACGCTAATAAGACTCGTCCTCAATTACATTTTTATCCTCTCTTTATTGCTTTGGCTAGGTTGGGAGCTTCGGCTAGGCTGAGATGGGTATGGCGTCCTTTTTTGATCCTCCGGCGCGCGTCGGTAACGCGTCTGCTGGAAGAGGACAGCCCTGGGGTCTGCAGACCGCGTGCTGTCTTTTGAGTTCTGGGCTCTGTTTTTGTTCTTAATTTGCTGCTGCTTGTTCGTTCATCACCAAAAATAAAAAAAGCATTGAAGAAAGCATAGCAAACAGCAAAACTTCAGGGAATCCTTGAACAATGCCACATCTTAATTGTATTCCTGGGTGTAAATATGGCATGGCATCTGATCCACCATTGCAGCTAGTCAGCTAGATATGAATTATAGAAACGTGAAGGAGTTGAATTGTCAATATTGTATTAAATGAATTACAACTATACACAGCTTTATATAGGGTTGTACAAGAAGACAAGATCCTAGAGATTTGCCATTGACCAAAATAATTTCCTAAATAAACTGAATTCCTAATTAAGTTAAGATTGCCAATTACAACAATTGGGGAAAAAAATGAGGATCGTATATCTCAACACGCCTCTTCAAGTTGGCGAGTGGATATCGTACACTCTTAACTTGCCAAGGAGAAAAAGAAAAGGTGCCTTTCCAAGTGCTTTCGTGAACAAGTCAGCTAGCTACATCCTTGTTGGCGTATACATTGTGAAAATTAGACCATAAATGAGATGTTGTCGAACTAGATGGCAATCTATTTCAATGTGTTTTGTTCGCTCTTGGAATACAGAATTCTTAGCAAAATGCAATGCTGATTGGTTGTCACAATGAAGAGATGTAGGACCAGGATGCGTGACATGAAGATCTTGTAGAAGGTATCTAAGCCATTTTAGCTCACAAAAGGCGTCTGCCATGGCTATGTACTCTGCTTCAGAAGATGATCGTGAAACTGTATTTTGGTGCTTTATTTTCCATGAAATCAATGAGTTGCCAATGAAGATGCAATAGCCAGTTACAGAGCGTCTTGTGGTTTTGCAGGTGCCCCAATAAGATGGTGAAGATTTTTTTTTTCTGAAAAAAATGACCTTACTTCTAACACTAACACTAATTAAACTGTTTACGACTATAAATATTGTAGAGTGAGTGTTTTTTGTTATGAATTATTTTAAGAAACATTTATAATACAATCAAATGGGGAATATATGAATGAACGATTATTTGGTTGCATATATTGAAAAAGATATTTTTAATAGTACCTATGACGAGATTGGTGCAACGATTACAAAAATAAGAGCTCAACGAGTACAATTATGATGGTAATAAATTGGTAATGTTATTGATCAACACAATGTTTTGAATCTTTTGGTTAATTTAATATATATTATGATGGATATATGTATACTTTCATGCGTGGGCCTTATAATCACATGGTAAGTATCTGTAATATACTGTGTGGGCCTCTAAATCAACATTAGTTTTATAATCACGCGATTAAAGATGTGGGTCTTTCATATTATTGGAAGGATTAAGGCCCCTTTATTTGTTTTTAATTCCCTTCTTTTTTGTCAAAGGTATCTTTTGCTTTTTCTGTTCTTCATAAAACCTTTTTTCCATTTTTCTAATTTTCAATTAACTGATCTTACTGCCATAGACATTTTCTTTGTTTTTTTGGTAATGTGCCATAGACATTTTCTATTTCAAAGTTTATAATATTCTTTCGGAAAATTATCTTCTTCCAAATATTTATCTGGACACCCAAGGCCCAAGTTCTAGTGGATCCCAAAGCCCAAAGCCCAAGTTCTAGAAAATGAATAATGGATCCCAAAGCCCAAGTTCTAGTGGGCAAGGCCTCATCCAGTCCACATAGACACGTGCAGTGCACTGATTGACCCTATCTCAAATTAGGGTTTTAGAAATAGAGACTTTTATTAAAACCGCAGCCGAGTTATAGGATTCACTCTCTTCTCCGCCTTCGTCTTCATACTCAGAGAGCAAAACACAGACCGCAGCAATGGGTATGAATCCGATGGACCAAAGTTCTCGTTTCCTTACAATTTTCTTCTTCAATTGATTCTGCGTCGGTCTGATTTTAATTTTGTGTATATCTCTATAATTCGAACAGCGAGAATTAAGGTGCACGAGCTCAGAGACAAATCAAAGACAGATCTTTTGGGTCAACTCAAGGATCTGAAGGCGGAGCTCGCCCTCCTCCGAGTCGCCAAGGTCACTGGTGGAGCCCCCAACAAGCTCTCCAAAATGTATCCTCTCTCTCTGTCTCTCGAACTTTTATTTATTTGATTTAAATCAACTATTGATTCATGTGATTTTGACATTTGGGTGTTTGTTTTTTGGGTATTCAGCAAGGTGGTGAGGCTTTCAATTGCTCAGGTGTTGACAGTGATTTCCCAGAAGCAGAAAGCGGCTCTAAGAGAAGTCTACAAGAACAAGAAGCTTCTTCCTCTAGATTTGCGTCCGAAGAAGACCAGGGCCATCAGGAGGCGTCTCACCAAGCACCAGGTACTGCTAATCTTTCATTCCCAGTCAAACCCATTTCAGTTTTCATTTATATTTACTGCATATTAAGTTGGAGGTTTCCCATAGCTTAAGAAGTGTGGTCAAATAGGAACGGCAGGGCAGCTTTTTATATGTTTTCCACTTCACTTTAATATGTTATGCCGTGTGATTGAGTGTATTTTAGCGATGTTACATTCACTTTTCGGACTGAATTTATGAGAATGGTATAAAAAAATAGAACAGTCTGAGAGACCGCAGTGTGAATAAGTCTATTTTAGCAATGTTACATTTAACTTTCCGGACTGAATTTATGAGAATGTTATAAGAAATAGGGAAGTCTGAGAGACCGGGACTGCACTTGATTGATTTAATTGAAAGATGAATCAATGCAAATATATCTTGGTATATGTTGGAAGATGTTCACCTTTAACTCTGATGGATTGTATACCATTTATGTGTTAGTATCTATAGGCAATTGTTTAACTCTAGGTCAAGTAATGTGGTAGTTGGTCTGCTCATGGTTCTTGAATTTCCGGTTTAATTTGATTCCAGGATCGACAGCTTTTTTTCCCAGGATTGTGTTTATGTGTGACTTCATGTTATTCGTATATGATTCCCAAATTTATTGACTTGAGCTGCAGATAAGGACTATCTCAAACCTACCATAGCTAATGAACTTAGGTTTATGGAGTACTTTTCTTCTATTTCATATTCTGTTTTAATTGAAATTGATTTCAAAATTAAAGCTTCGTCGGGTTAATATGATCTTGCCACTAGATTTAGTTTTTGGTTTACCATCTTGGCAACTATTTAGATTTATTTTGGCACTTGCCCCTGTTCAATTTCTTCTCTTTGGTTTCGGCTGCGTTGTCCTATAATTGGTAGCTTGATTTCTCTCTCACTCCCTTCCCCCCACCCCACAATACCCCTCTTTTGTTATGGGAACTATAGCATACCATTTGCGTACTTTTAAAACTTTCCCTCCATATTATATACTTCTGAAATTATTATTTTAACTGTCATATTTTATGGCTTTTTAGATTTTTTTCTAATTTAGTTAAATTTTATCTTGTAGGCATCTTTAAAGACAGAGAGGGAGAAGAAAAAGGAGATGTATTACCCATTGAGGAAGTATGCTATCAAGGCATAATTTTGGATCCACATATGAACATTTCACCGGTTATAAGATATTCGAAGGACATCATTTTTAAAAGTTTAGCTCTTGCCTTATTTTCGTCATTGTAGACACTATCCCGAATATGATTTTGCTATTCCAGAATTTTAATGCCGACTTTGTTTTCTATTCTTGTTTGTTCTTTGGCTATGAGCTATATCATTTCAGCAGTCGTCATTTTTACTCTTATCTTCTTGGTTAGTTGAGCCATTGAGGCCCTCCCGAGCTGAACCTCCCCATGATACGGTGTGATGCCGATTACAGTGAGTTTGCATTATTTGTAAGGGACCTTCAATTGCTTGATCGTTAAGACCTACTTATTGGTTCAGTACAGCTCCATTTATGCCTGTAATTACCCATTGCCCTTTGTTCTTGAGTAATTGTTGTTGCTTGCTAATAATCCCTACGACTCTATGCCCCATTGGACGCAATAAAAGAAATAAACCTCAAATCCTGCAGATTGCATTTGGGGTAAATCCTTGATGAACTTCTGGCTCAACATCGTAGCCGATGGGTTCGAAACACAATCAACCTCTTGTTATTACGTGCTCGTTTGAAAACAAAATCGATCTTTTACTATTATGGGTTCCAATTGATTTAAATAATAAATAAAGAAAACATACAGAAAAAGCAAAGCAGTTTCAATTGGGCGGTAACGATAAAGGCTAGCCCAGCCCGCGTTTGAGTTCGGCTTTAAGTATTGGGTTCTTTAAAGTTGAGAAAAAATGAAAAAAATGTATTGGGTTCTTTAAAGTTGAGAAAGAATGAAAAAAATGTATTGGGTTCTTTAAAGTTGAGAAAAAATGAAAAAAATTAAATGAATCGACCACAGTGGGAGTCGAACCCACGACCTTTTGATCCGAAGTCAAACGCGCTAATCCACTGCGCTATGCGGTCCTGTGTGAACATATGTGAAAAGAACAGCTACCTATTGGAATTCTGTAGACTTGAAAAATGTCATTTGAGCCGTTTTTTTTTTCCTGAAAATTTTATAATTATAGAATTTGGTATCCCTCTTTTCTATGTTTCATATAATGATGAAATAATTTAGACTTGATGAATTGCTTTGTTTTTTCCTTTTTAAAGCAAAACTAAGTCACTGGCCGGGTGTAAGGAGCTTCTTTCTCAAGTAATTGAAAATATTTATTTTATATGCATTTAAGATGTCATGTTTAAATCAGTTTAATCTTAATATCGTTAAATAAAAAAAAAACTCATGAGTTAAGTCTTAGATAAACTCTTGAAAGTAGGTAGATATTTGCCACCTCGATCAAAATAGTATGTAAATGGTTCATTGTAGCTAAGCTATCATATGTAAGGAAAAGTGAATTCGACAAGAGACCCCTCAGGCATTGAATTGAAGAAAAACTTAATTCGGTGTAGTCAATCGGAACATTGACAAAGATATGTACCAAGTATGGACGAGAGACCCCTCAGGCACATCTTTGCTGGCTCCACAGGTCCATAGTGTCACATCTTCATCTTGCATTTGGTTGGACCATGGGCGCATGCAGCTTCGAATAATCTAAGTTTGGGTCGATTGCAGTTTGGCATGTGGGTCGATTGGACCATTCTTGTCACCCACTTTGCGCGTTGATGAGCCGAGCCGAGCCTCAATAGCATAATAGCACACAGAGCAAGACCCACAGCATTCAATTTGAAGCCCTGCTACGATGCTTGCTATTATTGTCAACCATTTGACGATGAACACCAAGAAAATGACATATATGCAGCTTCCTATCTCTTATATATATATATATATATATATTCATATATAGTTAGTATAACATTAGAGATAAATGTACTTCAATATATTAAAGTCCCTCTCAAACGTAAATCATCACTTTCATTTTGTCAAAGATTGCAGAACATTCCATAATATGGGAGTTTTGGGAAGACATGCATGCGCAGAACCATAATATAAACCGCGTTCACACTTCAAAAATAGCTCTAGTCTAAAAAGTGTAAGAACATAGCCAAAACTATTACACACCTGTTTTTATTATATTACCACAATTTTACCATCTTTTTCTGAACACACTAGTTTTTGTTATGTCTATATGTAAACTATTGAGAAGATTAGCTCAGAAACTTACTTCTAAAGTCTTTTATATAAAATTGGGTATGATCTTAGAAGAAATTGAACTCCTTATCTATGGAGAAGTGGTGTAACACAATTCACAATTTATGAAATAACATACAGACACGTAAATTTGTCCAAACCGCTAAATGATTGAAATTTGAAAAGGAAGGGTCTAAATCTTAACGAATTGAAAGTGTTCAAAGTTGACTTCCTGAAGTCAGCCTTGGTTAGTCGTTATTCCTTTTTAAGCAAGTCAAGGGTTTATATCTTAATTATTAAGCTCATGAAAGCAAGTACAATATTTAATTAACTACAAAAGCAGCATCCTTGATATAGTAAGTAGGTTGATATATATATATATATATATATATATATATATATATATATATATATATATTACAATACATGAACGGATTATATTACGTAAATATTATCATATTAATTTATAATTTATCGTTTATTACGTTCACTTATATTATAACACGTGAACAAAGAGTTAGAAATAATAAATAATCACTTAATTTAATTAGGTATATTAGGTATTTAGGTTGGGCATGCATGCAGCAAGATTATCAATCTCTAGCTAATTTTGACACATATATATGCACCAAACTTCACGCGGTGAGCCTTCATACCATAACCAGTAGTAAGTATATATGTCATCCACTTCAACCACTTCATCCATTAACAAGAAAATCACAGTTTTCACACTCGGGTGTCAATCCTTAAAGAAAAAGGTTAGTTTGGCAGTGACGTTGTAGTAACAACCATGACATTTGATTTGCCTTTGAGCTGTATGGAAGAAGGGCTTGGGTTGGGTGTCTTCTCATTGTAAACTTTTAACAACTAATCGATATGGTAACTAATCAACAAAGGTTAAGAACATGCACACGTTTGGAGACATGCCCTAACCCTAAATTCTAAACACGACTCTTATGATAAAAAAATAACAATTAATGGGAAAAAAATATAGATTTATTGCAAGCAAACTGTACAAATGTGTTGATGCATAAAATTGACCAACGAATCATGAAGACAATGTAGGCATTCCAAGAACACGTGGCTCACCCAATTCCAATTACGTTCACGGAATCATACCTCTCAATCATAGTATCTCCATGGAATCAAACCATGATCTCTTTTCTTTTTTACTCATGATACAGGAGGTTTTGAGTCTTTAAAAAGAAACAATATATAGGAAACATAAAGAGATCGAAGAGATCCCAAATAGTGGATTACCTTTATATAAGAACTAGGTCTAGGTTTTGATGGTGGATCCTTATGGTGACTGACATTTACGATGGGCCTTAATATGGGCCCCAACAGTGGGCTCACTCTTGACCTAAGTATTTTTCTGAATCTTCTACTGTGTCTCCATTGCTTGATACAAACACAATATAAAATTGACTTCTTCTTCCTCTTATTATATATAATTTCTTAGTTAGTTATCATTGAAAGGAGCATAAAATCCACAAATTTATATTAAAGACAGGAAGTTTCCAAGTTGATTGGGTTAATTTTTCCCTAACTAATGAAGTCCAACATAAACATCACTTTATGAATTTGTCAAAGACTGCAAAAACGTCACGGATTATGCGAAGACGGGAAGACAGAACCATCAACCCCCGAGACATCTGCCATGACGTACGTCTCATACAGAAAAGGGCAGCAACCAAAGAGGCAACTAAAATGGGGTCTTCGGTCTACTACGTACATTATGAGTTTATACTCTAATTAGGTTTACAAAAACAAAATCAGCTAGTAGCAATCACTGCCGGAATAATATTTAAGTATGCTCCGATAGTATTACTATTTCACTTATATGTTAATTTATTTAATGTTTCAATAATTCCCTTCACACTGTCTTGCCATCTCGATTTTCAGTAAATCGGCAGAAAAAAATCATTATTGTTAAGCGGCTGAATATTATAAACTAGGCAACCATCTATTAGCTAAAAGTTTTAGGTTTGAGCTTAATTCAAACGCTCAATCCTTTCATCTCAAAATTCCATTTTTTCATGATTATGTTTATGTTTCTAGAATTTCCATTTTGCACATTTATATTTTTCAATAAAATTATTTTATTTTTGAAAATACTCATGATTCTAAAATTATTTAAGAGTACTCATTATATTATGAACTTTTTTACTTTAATTTAGAAAAACTGTATGAATCTCTCCGCTCCCATCTAGGCCCCACTCTGCCACCTGATTAACGTACATCTAACAATTTTTAGAACATTATACTCATTAATGTACTTTTATTACTTTACTTAAAAATAAAAATATATTATAAACGACGTCGTCATTATAACATGTGAATTAAGAATAACGCCCAAATATGTAATATGCACGTAAAGATCTATTTTCTCTCAGTCAGTAGATATAAAATGTCATACATTGCGTGGCATGGAATGAATTTTTGACCCATTCAACTAACCATCATTAGTTTGACTAAAAAAACTAACCATCATTAGTGCAGCACAATGAGAACAAAGTCTCATTATCAGAGTATGGTGGCCGATCAAATGAGTATTAATCTTATTAATGAATTAGTTTGGCGAACAAAAACACTTGATTAACATATCTATATCCAATTATAGTTGTTGGGAGCCTGGAGCTAAATCCAAAGGGTATAAACTAAGAGAGAAAAACAAAATGTCCAAATTGGAGCTGAATTGAATCACTACGGAAAACGTCATTGCATTCATCCCACACTGAAAAATGAGGTTTAACAATGAGTCACTCTTTATCACATATAAAAACAACAAATTGTTGCAGTTTCAACTGGAAAAGTCTCGAATTTAATATATTTATTAACAAAATGAAAATTAGATGTCATTAAACCAATAGGTCATTAACAACTAAGTCAAAGAAACCTCTTTCTTATTTGTACTTAGACTCTGAAATTTCAATGACGGCCTGATTAAGAAACAAAATCTCGTCATTTGTAATTGATGACCTTATGTTACATGTATATTTTTTCCTCACACTCAAAAGGTGAGACTAATACCTACTTCCGATCTGAACATGACTTTACACAATTCGGTGGCCAAAAGGACCTCCAATGGTCTCCAACTCTAAACCTACCTGATTTTCTTTGGGTAACAGATTGGGGCGATAACCAATGTTGCATGTCTATTAGTTGTAGGTGTTTTTTGTTTCTCTTTGGTATTTTATTAATCTAAGTAGACGCGTATTAGTGTTTCGATTACGTACCAATCCATCTAATTAAGTGTGAACATGCCAAGGGGTTTACACTGTGTACAAGTAAATAGTTGGCTTGTTGCTGATTTTAGATCCAGAAAGATTAATTTGTACGTTACTTTATGGACTATTATTACATACGTGTTGCTTCTAAATTAAGTTTGTAATTAATTTCTAGGAATCAGATGAATGCGATATTTGCAAGGAATCGTATAGCTGTTAATTACTTACGAGTTTGCTTTGTTCTATCAAACATTATTCGATATGAGAAATTAATGTTTGTGGGGGTTTTTATTTTTATATAAGAAAATGTTTGTTCTTGTAATAGTGTGGATTCGAGTTATTAATTTATGTATTATAATAGAATAAACGATAAGTTTATATCTTAGAATGTACGTTATTTCTTGAAACGATAAGAATTGTCAAATGAGTGTGCTGAGATGTTGGTCACTTTTATGAAATTAAGGTCAATACTAATTAGTGTTTGTTACTTATTTATTTTTTAGTTTAACCGCAAACATATATTACTGGGAAATATTACTCTCATATCATATCATGTATCGCCCTCTGGATTCTGGAAGCCTATATAATTATTAGCTACGTACTTACTGTCAATACTATTAACTTTCTTCTCCTAATTATCAGGCCAAAAAAAACTATTGAGTATTATTATTTATGTATATAAATAGAATCTAGAAAATACATGTAAATCATGTGCAGCCTATAATTAAGAAAATGTCATATATTTTATTAAAACAAAAGAATATGGTAATATATAAATCCCCATGCACGTTTTCAAATGCTTTGTCGATCCATAATCAACACATGCAGAAATAATTGGGTTGAAGTTGAACTTTGAAGTCAAAGATTATGATCGAAGTGTCACAATATTGTTTTGAGAAATATATACATATATACATGGGCGGATCCAACCTTAGGGTTAGGGTGGGTTTCATTCCACTCGAAATTTGATGATTTAAAAGAAAATTTAATGTAATGTTAGCTTATAATGGATTGTGATTGTTTTTTTTATATTGTATAATATATGATCCAATTAAAAAAAAGGAACTTGTTGATAATATCTACAAAAATTTGATAATGAACTAATTTAATATCTTAAAGACTCGTATGATAGAATTTAAATAGTTTTATATTATGTTATTGTATGTTATTTGTGATTTTTAACAGAGTTTGTATATATAAGTATGTATTTTGAGAATACGCCCCAATTTCGAATTTTGATAACATTTAATACTAAAATTTAGTCCATTAAATTTTTAAATCTTGAGTTCGTGCCCGCCTATATATAAGCCTTTAATCCGAACTGAGAATTATGAAGTGTCGCAATATTATTCTCCTCAGTTTATAAGGGATTGCGTCCTTATATAGTTTAAACGGGTATATGAAATATATTTTCTTTCTATTCTAGTAGCAAAATTTTGATGAGGTCATTCATTTTGAACAGTCATATTAATTTTTTTCTAAATAATAAAAGTTAAATTTACCAATGAATTTGAACAAAATCGCATGTATATAATTAATTTGTTTATACACATCGTACTCTTAATTTTATAAAACAAAAATAAGAAGAAGGTATTCCATTTTGAATTACGTGTACCTTATATTACAATTAATAAACAGCACATGCCATGCTGGATTGTCTGGGAATTTTCTACAGCAGTAGGAGAGACGCTACTCTCTGCGGGATTTGCTAACTCCCTCAGGATTATTTAAATTCTAATATTTATATCTTACCAAGAATTAATTAATTTGTACAACAAATAATTAGTTATTAGTTCCTTTTTTTAATCGGAGGGAACATTAGTTAGTAGTTTCTGGTTCTTCTATAATTTGTAGCACTGGTTTTTTTAATGAATTAATTCATGAATGCCTTATCTAAAGCTTTATTATATTGAGCCACGTCTTATCTCCCTTTATTTTCATTTTTTTATTAATGGTTTTGGTCCTTTGGATAGTTAATTGCAAAATTAAAAAAAAAAAATATTTTTTTACTTAATCAACTCAACTATATACGAATGATATTGACTATGTGAGTCTTGGATTCGAGACACGAAATTGATATTTGACTTGTGGTCAGGGGAGGTTGAAATGCCTCTGTGAGTCTTCCCGACCCTAACGCAGATTAGTCATTGGTTGAAAATTTTAGGATATTGCGTATCAATAACAAAAAAATCTATATATAAATGATTATTGAGCTTTGATTGGCTTTGATTGGCTTTGATTGAGCTTTGATTGGCCAGTGGTATCAGCAAAGACCATGTAGATTAAAAAAAATGATCATGACTTGTTCAGTGATGACTTTCTCTAAACTGAGATGAAAGCATAAAATATAGTTAAATATGCCCTAATCCAATTACTTAGTGTCACAAATTCTTGGTAGCTGATGAGGACAAAGTCATTAAACCATATTCAGTAGTGTTTTGCTGTTTTGTAGCTCGGAGAAGGTGGAAGAACTTGTTTGCAACAGGAATATGGCCACATATTGACACATCTATACCATACAAAATTAACCTAACTAATTCAATTATTATTATTATTATTATTATGTGGGGGAAACTTTGCTTGTAAGTTTAATTTAAGGACGAAGAATGAATCAAAGTATTCAAATTTATATTACTTTTGTTTGAGGTTTGCAATCCCGTTTCTTAGGAGGATAGCATTTTTGTATTAATATTGAAAAATAGTATTCTTTTTTTTCTCGTTTTAATTGAAAATTCTGGTAAAATTTTAAGAATGTTGTGTTATATGGTGTTGATACGACTCGTTCAGGATTATAAAATGGAAATTAATCAAATTTGACAAATTATTATCGTTATATGTGAAAGTCAAATTTGAAACCTAGTTCTTACTTATCGGAGTGAATATGTTATTTAATAGTTGTGAATGTTTGAGGCCATTTATAACTTTTTATTATAAGATTTTATATAAAGTGTGATGTAGTAATATTTAATTTGTCATTTATTACAATGCTATTATTCATAGCACTTGATAGAAAATTTTAATACACCTGTTATTTTTATTATTAAATAATAAAAATAGATTTTGGGGTAAGAAACAAAGTTGTTTAGAAAATGATTTCTATTTAAAAGTGACAATTCCAAGGCAGTCGATGATTTGTAAATTGTATAGGAATGTTTCAAACAATAGAAACACGGTTTGTGACAGTATTGCATGCATGTAATAGAATTTGTAATTTGTATGATTTTATTAGGAAATTACAAAGTTCATATATATATATATGGTAATTAAATGACAACACGAAGAGAAGAAAATTCTGATAAATGCTAAATTATGAAATTGGTAGATTTATATACAAAATTATAATAATTCAAAAGAGATGATAAATTTAATCAAATAAGATGCATTGAAATCCGATTAAAATATTATCTACCGTAAAAGATCACAGAGTAACTTAAACAAGATTTAAGATTATGATAATTTGGATGTCAAATTAATGAAAATATTGAACTTATAATCATTAAAGTCGGTAACTAAGTCGACATAATATATAAATATAAAACCAGCTCCTCAAACGCAAAAACCACTTGATAAAGAACTGGTCATTGGTAATTAACTCTTTAATTAGCATTAGAAATATATTCCAATTAAAATAGCTAACTAATTACGCTTACTTATTTTTTTGGTACGTAAAAGTCTACATGCAAGCGGTAGGGATTGTAGGGTGAAAAACAAATTGAATTCGAAACGTCGAGGCTCATTGTTTCATGTTTACTTTTCTTTTCTTTTTCTGTTCTGGAATAATCCAAGCAAAACTTGCAGGCACTTTTTGAGTCTTGATCCACCAATCATATTCAATATAAGCTCCCCAAATATAAGACCAACTACGAAAATTGGTCAACCATTGTAACCAAAAAATATGGTCAACCATCCCTCACAAATTAAAACCTTTTTGTTTTTCTTCTTTTCCTTCTCTGCATTGAAAACTCAACACAACCCATGCACTTAATCCCTGCCACCAGCCACATGCATCCAATTACGTACAGTTTCAAAGTTGGCTAGAACTAGAAGGACCCAGCAACCTCCCAAACTCCATATTTTCAGAACTTAAATATTAGACAGATTAGTGATTTTATTCAGTTCGTTAAAATAATGTTAATGTAAATTTATTTACATTTGATTTTTATCCACCTCTTTTATATATGAAAATATTAACTAGGGATAACAAATCATTTAGCTACAGCTGTCAAAATTTCTTTACCATTCCAGCTTGCAAGTTTGAAAATTCCTTTGGCTTCCCATATATGACATGTTTATTAATGTAATTTACATCCATATATATATATATATATATTTAACATGTACTCGAACAATAATTCAGTCATAAAATATTAAATTTAATATATAGTAAATCTTCACCATATTTAACACAAACTTATATAATTAGGTCATTTATATAAATTGAATTTGAAAGTTTACTCATATGTAAAGAATAAAATAAATAATCCTATATTAAATATGAGGCCGGAGGGGGGCAAAAAGCGTGTAATTTCCTGGTAAAACGACGACGTCAATATTTACGTAAATCCATCCACAACAAAGTGCGAGACCGCGTACGTATACAACAATATTACATAAGAGTCCAGTTGGTCAACCTTTTCAATTTTCACACCCCCTACTCTATATATAACCCCTCTCACTCCTCTCGATCATTCCAAAACAAAAAACATTTCATCAAACGCCTTCCATACAATCCCAATCTCATCTCCCTCACTCAACAACTTCAACAGCTCAACTCATCGAATCAAAATTCAAAATTCTGGACTGTGGATTCAAATCCAATTAAAGTTTTGAATTTTGGGTCGGAAACCTAATCAAAGTAATTTGTAAATGCCAAGAAAAGGAATGAGGACTTTGTTTTTCAAATCCCCAACTCCATCGCCTTCAAACTCTCCATCCAGGAGCACCATACCACCTTCTTCCCCTCGCCACAGCTTCTCCGACTCTCTCATGGAGGAAAACATCGAAATAGCTCAGATGCTCATCACCAAATGGGACTCTGAGCACTCTGATAATTCTTCCTACACCACCGTCACCTCTCTCTTCCACGACGACCGTCAAGAGGCCAGGCTCTACCTCAAGTCCATAAAGGATTTGCAGTCCGCCATGCAGCACTTCCTCACCTCTCAAACCACCAGCGCTGAGAAGCTCATCCAAGCTCAGAATCTCATGCAATCCGCCATGAAGAGACTCGAGAGGGAGTTTTACCAGATTCTATCCGCTAACAGAGAGTATTTAGACGCAGAGACTGTGTCGAGCCGGTCCTCCAGGGCCTCGGCCCGGTCCAGTGTCTCCGATTTGGATTCCGAGTCGGAGGACGAGGCCCGAGCCGCAACGGAATCTTCGGTATCCGCGGTGGACCAAATTTCAACTACCGCAATGTCCGATTTGAAATCCATCGCCGATTGTATGGTGTCGTCTGGGTACGGAAAAGAGTGTGTGAAGATTTACAAAATTATAAGAAAATCGATCGTCGACGAAGGCCTTTACCTTCTCGGAGTCGAGAGGCTGAGCCTCTCTCAGGTTCAGAAGATGGACTGGACTGTTCTGGAGACGAAGATAAAAAATTGGTTAAACGCCGTTAAATTCGCCGTCAAAACTCTGTTTTACGGGGAGCGGCTGCTATGCGACCACGTGTTCGCCTCCTCGGACTCTATAGCAGAGTCGTGCTTCAACGAGATTACTAAAGAGGCCGCTCTAACTCTGTTTGGTTTCCCGGAATTGGTCGGAAAATGCAAGAAATTATCTCCCGAGAAAATGTTCCGCGTTTTGGATTTGTACCAGGCAGTTTCGGATCTTTGGCCCGAGATCGAGTCCATCTTCTCATTCGAATCAACCTTGGCCGTCCGATCTCAGGCGGTTAATTCTCTAGTGAAGCTAGGCGAGGCCGTCCGTACGATTCTGGAAGATTTCGAATCGGCGATCCAGAAGGACTCGTCCAAGACCCCGGTCCCATCCGGCGGGGTCCACCCGCTCACTCGCTACGTCATGAATTACATAACCTTCCTCGCCGATTACTCCGAAGTACTGGCAGAAATAGTCGCTGACTGGCCTTTGACCATTCCTACTCCGTTGCCGGAGGCTTACTTAGGAAACAACGACGCCGAGGAGTCGCCGATTTCAATACGGCTCGCCTGGCTCGTGCTTGTCCTTCTCTGCAAACTCGACGGGAAAGCCGAACTGTATAAAGACGTGGCATTATCCTATTTATTCTTGGCTAACAATCTCCAATACGTCGTCGCTAAGGTCCGCGGCTCAAATCTCAAGTACTTATTGGGCGAGTATTGGGTGGAGAATCACGAGTCTAAAGTCATACAATACGCTGCGAACTACGAGCGGATGGGGTGGAGCAAGGTGTACGCGTCCCTGCCGGAAGATCCAACGGCAGAGATTTCATCCGATAAAGCAAGGACCTACTTCAAGCGGTTCAACGCAGCGTTTGAAGAGGCGTACAAGAAACAAACGTCGTGGGTTGTCCCCGAAGCGAAACTCCGAGACGAGTTGAAAGTTTCGGTGTCGAAAAAGCTGGTGCCGGTTTATCGGGCGTTTTACGAGAGCCATAGAGTCGGGATGAAGAGGGAGTGCGGGGCGGACTCGTTGGTCAGATATGCCCCTGAGAACCTGGACAATTACCTGTCGGACCTTTTATATGGGGCCGCAAGTGGGGGGAGTGTTTCGTCATTTTCGTCGTGCACGTCGTCCGCATCCTCATCTACACATTCGCATGGTAGGCAAGGTCGTTGAGACGTTTGGGTCAGTTGGGCTTTGCTGCTGCCGTTTCGGCCTGTTGGTGTCGTTTAGTGAGTAGAATATTAGAATGAGGACAAAAAAGCATGTAAAGTTTTTGTTTTTTTTAAATTGAGTGATGCTGATACAAAGATAGGTAATAGAGATATTTGAATATATTAAATGAATTGATTCATTGATTTTTCAGAATAAATTGGAGCGTAGATTATGCATTGTTTTGGAATCTTTTGTTTGTTGTTACGTGAGCTACAAGGAGATGATAACAAAGCTAATTACTCATGATTAGCGGTTGCATCATTTGGCCGACTTGGAGATTGAAGTGACCATTTCTTTGGAACTACTAGGAATATGTTGAACTTAGTAGGCCACGGTGAAAATATTGTAATCTAAGATTGATTAACTCAAAAAATGGGTAAATTCGTGCATGATATAGAATTTGAGTATTTAATTAAAGGTATTACTAAGAGAACATCGTGAATCTAATCAACTATCAATAAGTTTTATTCGTTAATTGTGAGGCCTTCCAAAATTAAATGAGCAACAAATAATTAGAGATATGACATCAAAATATCGAGGATGATACTATATTATCATTCAAGGATGGAGGCTTGCTTTGGGCTGGGAGGGCGATACCCATTCCCACTCAAGTTAGGTCCTTTAGGATGTTTTGGATTAGCCATGTTCAATTTAATTAGTCTAGCACAATTTAATTAGCCCAATAAATTTTAGGCTTAAAAAAAAAAATTAATAACACACACCCGAAAGCAGCAAGAGTAGACAACAACCATTTCAGCATTTCTTCTTTCTTTTCTTTACCTTCAAATCTCACAAATCACAATTTTCTTCAATTCATTTCTCTCTTTTTTTCTTCAAAACTTTATTGAGTTTCTCCATCTTCAAAGTATAAGGTATTACTCTCTAATCTTAGTTTTAAATAGAAATTGAATATAGGGTTTTAGTTTTGGGAATTTGAGGATTAGAAATTTCTTTTGAGTTTTGATAATTTGAAATTTTGAATGTTGAAATTGGGGCTTTTGTAGGAGTAATTGAGTCAAGGCTATGACTATGAGGATTGCATTTACATTAAGTTGATGCTCTTAAGACTCGAATGGTACAATTTAAAATTAGAAAGTGATAATTTTTATTTGCATTGCATGTTTAATTATGATTTTTGTTGTAATTTTTTTTTCTTCTTATTTCTATCAAGTTTTTATTTATGTATATAGATGCATTTGAGGGGTAAAGCTCATTACGTCCCCCTAGATTAGGTGTATTTTTTTATATTTATTAATGAAATTCACTTGTACCGTCAAGTTCATTCTAAATCTAGCATGTAAGTTTAACCCATCTAAAAATTGAGTTCAAGAACCGTCCCTGTAATATCATTAGACTTATTGCACATTAAAAACGAATATTATTATATTATATATAATTTTAATCGCAATTATGATCTTATGTTCAAATATACAGAACATCCAAACTCAAAACTAAATTGAGTTGAGAGGCTAAATATCTTGTAAGCCGCTATATGAGACTTCTTATTTCTTATATTTAGGATAGTAGTCCCATCAATTCACTCAATATTATCACTTATAAAGACGTAAGCGACCGAGCTTATGATTTATCGATTATTAAGCTTAGTCTTCTTTCTATCATTTTGATTGGAGCAAATAATAATAATGTAAATTTAGAGAACTAATAATCCAAGAAGAAGGAAGAATCTCTAAGTCCCCCAATAAGCACTAGAAGCCACCGACATTGGAATTGGATTAAGATGATATAGGTGTCGTTTTTCAACAAAGTTACAAAGCAAGCTGGCATGCATGCATAAATTAATGGGTTATTACTCAAAATGCTCCCCGAGTCAGACTTTGAGTCTCAATTTGCTCACCGAACGCGAAATCGTAACAATGTAATCCCTGAATCCCCCTTCTGTCAGCTCCGTTGCACCAAAAGTTATACTCCGTTACTAACGGCAGTTAGAAGAGAGGTATTTTGTCAAAAAATTAAAACAATTATCCTAAAAGAAACAAATTATTCCCCAATCCACCCCAACCCTCCACAACCTTCTCAATTCTCGCCTTCAACCAAATTACCCAACCCACCACCTCTTCACCTTCAATCCCATCGTCATCCTCTTCTCACAAACCCAACACCACCATCATTTTCATCTCTCGATTCGTCTCCCATTTCCTCTGTGTTCTTTCAACTTTTCAAGCACACACAGTCTCTCCATCTCTGCCTATCTCATCACCACGTGAGTCTCACGTGAAGGAGGGCGCGTCCTTCCCCCAATCCATGGACGACTTGGCGGAGGCTGGAATAGAAGCGTACCTACACGAGAAATCCATGTACAAGTAATCGTCGTCCAAATTAACGGTCTTCCCCGGTCCTTCATCGAAGTTGAGGGAGTAACTCATGGCGTCGTAATTAAATTTCGGTGTCCGCTTGCCGCCGCCGCCGTTCCTGTTGAATCGGCGGACGACAGTCTTCCATTTGGGACCCGCCACAAGTTTACGGATCCTCTTCCATCCCCGATTCCACCATGACTCTTTGTAGTCGTGCCGGATCCGCTCCCATGACCCGTCGGGAGAAGCCGCGTCGGACCCGAGGCAGGGGATACATGAACAACACCTTCTCCTCCTGGCGAGCATCAAGTCGTCGGAGTCATCAAGGTCGACAGAGTCCGTGTTTGATTTTGGAACGGCCTTGTAGACGATCTTCGACGCCATTTATATTAAAAAAAAAATTAGGGCTTTTAATTTTAAACCTAAATTGGTGGTGTTGGGTTTGTGAGAAGAGGATGACGATGGAATCGAAGGTGAAGAGGTGGTGGGTTGGGTAATTTGGTTGAAAGCGAGAATTAGGAAGGTTGTGGAGGGTTGGGGTGGATTGGGGAATAATTTTTTTCTTTTAGGCTAATTGTTTTAATTTTTTGACAAAATACCCCTCTTTTAACTGCCGTTAGTAACGGAGTATAATTTTTGGTGCAACGGAGCTGACAGAAGGGGGTTCAGGGATTACATTGTTACGATTTCGCGTTCGGAAAGCAAATTGAGACTCGAAGTCTGATTCGGGAAGCATTTTGAGTAATAAGCATAAATTAATTAAAAGAGCATATATATACATATATATATTGGGCCATGCATTATATTGCATTGCATACTCTTCAATTCTGCATCACAAGAATAAATGGCTGCCTTTCGGCTTTCGATCAAATAATCAAAGGCCCTTTGACAAGTTGATGTTCGTCGTCCTATTGGGAGGCTCCAGCCTCCATATATCCTCTGACTTTCTAACATATATTCATTGGTCCAGCCTTTTAAACTTTATTTTGGTGATCAGCTTTAGATGTTTCCTAACGTCTATGCCTCTTTTTAGTAGAGTCCACATATCACAAATTATTGGCATAAACAATGATCGGAAAAGAAAAAAAAGAAAAAAAAAAGTAAAGAGAAAATGCAGAATGGCATTGAGCCATTGATCATCCAGAAGAAATGAACATTCTTCTAAAAACGAGATCAAATTTGAATAAAATCGGAGGGGGAAATTTTCAGTCGAAAGAGCAAGATGAGCAATAACGTGTACCAAATTACAAATCAACGTACATGTCAGCCTGCTTAAATATAAGAAATTATGTAAACAAACCACATTGGAGTCTTCGGTCAACAAAAAAAATCGCATTTGAATTTATAATTTTGAAGTGTTATTTTGAATGATTGTTAGACTGTCACTTGCAGCGAAGGATTCTCTTCTCTTTTTGGTGTAGAATTTTTTTAATGACAATTTACTTGATCAAATTTATGATTTCTGGTTTCTCTATTTGATTCTTCAAGCCCACAACAAGTATAGAAGGCCTGAGAAATTTTTCAAGCCCACAACCAGTATAGAAATTGTTTCTCCTCAGGTATTTCTGAAGCCCAATTAGAATTAAAATGCCCAAGTATATATCACTCTAAAATTAGACCTATCCAAGTTTCTTTTTTTTTTGTCATAACCTATCCAAGTCTTAGCGAAGAAGAATGGATTTGGCGTATGAACCGGCTTGAACCATAAGCGGTGGTGTAGTGAATGATAGTCTAAGTGGGAATTATAGTCAAGATTTGATTCTCGTATTTATGCTTATGGTCACAGATTTATTTGAGACGACACTCGGTAGATCATGAGTTGATTATCGCCCAATGAGTTTGTTCAGCCGATATCTCATTAGGAGCAGAGAGCAACACCAATGACGATTGGGAAATCTCTAGCTTGGCGCGGAAAAGGAAACGTCTATGAACTAAGGATGACAATGGGGAGGGTCGGGTACAATATTAGTACATCCATAATCATACCCGTTACAGCTTTAAACCCCATACCCGCATTGATACCCAATTATTCCAATCGGGGTATGACGCATATCTGCTTCTATCGGGTTTTAGCACCCTCATACTCTCCCTAAAACTTGCTTTATAATAAGTTTTTTTTAACATAAGTTTACGAAGAAGAAAAAATATGAGATATTGTATTAATATTAAATAATATAATGCTATCGGGTTCAGATTGAAGGACACTAAGGGCCCGTTTGGTAACAAGAATTTGGATTTGGATTTGGATTTCAAATGAAGGGATTTCAAATAATCCCTTCATTTGAAATTCTTTTATTTGGCAACATAACTATTTGTTTGTAGATTTGAAACTTCTTCATTTAAAATCCATTATATAGCAAACTTTTTATTTGTAAGGATTTGAATTGAGGATTTCAAATAAGCAATTTCATTACACAAATTGAAAATAATAATATTAAAATATCTCATTTTTTATTTAGCTAATTGGATATTATTAAAAATCATAAACATTAATACATAGTTAACCGCGTAAATAATATTTTTTTAATTTCTTTTTTTCGTTTTAATTTTTTTAAAGATTAAGATAACTAAAAAAATGATGGAACAAAAAGAAATATGAAAAAAATGATGAAAGACGACGATAAAAAAAAATGGATGAAAAAAAAACATAAGGATGAAAAGAAAAGAAAAAAAAATAGAATGATGGAAAAAAAAATCTAAATAAAGATATGCAGAAAAAAAAAAAAGGATGGAAAAAAGGATGAAAAAAAGAGGATGGAAGAAGAAAATGAAAATAAAGATTTTTTTGTCATGCTAGAGAACCAAATCCACTTAAATGACTAATTTTAGTAATTTCAAATTTCTAAATTTGAGCTTATAAAATCCTCTATGGATTTGGATCAAATCCAAATCCAAATCTAAAAATTCATCCAAACATAAGATTTTGGATTTGAGCAACATAAGAATTTGGATTTGTAGAGCTCAAATCCAAATTCAAATCCAAATCCATGGGATCCAAACGGACTCTAATATCATACCCAACTCATATCTACGCAGGTATTCTAAAAAAAAACCCATACCCAACAATACTCATGTTCTCACCTCTAGATATCCTCCCTAATGTAGTAGAGTATTCGCGCGGGTACCCGGATCCACAGTTTTAATTGCCATCCCTACTATGAACAACCCTGCCTTCACCAAATGAAAATGAAAGCAAGCAAACTGGGGTTTGCATTGAAGCTCCATGTGATTGATATGGCATTAGGTTCTCAATTATATATTTTCATTTAAAACTCCTTTAAGATCAAGAGGATCACTTAATTAGGCTTAGAGGATGGTATCTCCCCTTCCAACTAACCAGGACAGATCAAATTATGAGATATTTACCCCTTTTCATATCCATATATTATGTTATTTCACCTTACTTATATGCATCAATTGCCACTTAGTGTTAGCTTTAGTTGTATTTCTCTTTACATGTTATATGTGACCTTTAGTTGTATTTCACGTTACTTATATTAGGTTCGACTCTCGTAAAGAGCAAGATCAATATCAGGCCAACGGGTATATTGTAATCCCCCTTCCCTAATATCATTGTATATAATAAAAAAAAAAGTTATATGCATTAGCTGTGATGTTGAGTGAATAAAAAATATACTACATATATCCCAAGGATTTTGATGATTATATATAGTTGAGCACATTAATTAAGGCTCCAACTTCATGAAGTTCATGATCATGACATTATTGTGTATTTAGCTAGAGCAGCAGTGAGACATTAAGATCCAACATGTGTAATGTTAGTTGAGCATTAAAGAATTTCTCAATAATGTACGCCAAAAATCAAATGAATTATGCACACAAGTAGGCAAACCATGAAAGCAAAGTGAGAAAGTTGCCCCTTTCTTATCTTAGCAAGGAAAATGAATTATTTATAAGGCCACAAGACTAGCTTGTATCAATCATATCCATATCTTATATGGTTTTACAACTTGCATCAAATTAATGTTTATTTTCGGGAAAAAAATATTGAGCGTAACTAATCGAAAAGATATATATCGTATTGTTTTTTATGTGATCAAGTTATATGATTAATAAAAATTAAATTATTCATGGATGGTGAGATATACAACCAAGAACGAACTCAAGTGATGATCGACTGGGTTGGCGCTAGTAAAAAGGGAAAATCCTAGGTATATGTGTATAGTGCTCTACATTTAGCCTACCAAGCCTCCTTATTCTATATTAGATGGAGTATTTATTTTCGTTTTGTTTAAAATTATAGACAATTAGATTGTTTATTGTAGTTTATAAAGTCAATATATATATATATTATTTAACCTTTTTATTTGTCCATGTTATAATAATTGAGGCACAAAATATATACTCGAAATGTCAAGAAATTTATGGAATATAGAAAACATAATAAACGTACAAAATGAGCTCCTGTGAAATCTTTTTTGATAAATTTTTTAGCATTCATCTCTATCAATTATTTAATTTCTGACTAATTCATGTTTTTATACAATCGTTTACACGACGGATTTGTTGTGCATTGGGTTGAGTGGTTGACCTTTTACGGTTATGGAATTCGCTAGCTATAGCTGTCCAATTACGGCAAGATTTATTATTGATCCAATTGTTGGATGTAAACTGCACATATAATATTATATAGATTTCGTCAAACTGTATTATTTTTATGAACTTTTTATTTCCCTAATTAGTCAGCAAAGGAAACAAAATGCAAGAATGATGGAGATGGTGAGATCTGAAGGTTGACAGGGCTTCTTTCTATACCTATGAATTTCATTGGACCCAATGGTATGAAGTCGGTTTATAACCCTAATTAAGATTCATGCATTAATATATATATATATATTAATTTGACGTAGAAAATAATCCATTCCAATTCCCCATCCACTTTTCCTTTTTATGTCTTTCTAATCCATCTCCTTTAATTACAATATTGTTAGCTAATCATTTCGGAATCCATAAGATAAAAAGAAAGAGAAATCAACACATGCATTAGTGTTTCTTCTTTGTCACCAAGTCCTCTGATTTTCTACCACAACTCCAAATCTTTTTTAAGTCTACTAATTAACTTGAGAGTTTTGTTTAATCAGAGATGGATTGGATTCAGCTTTTTTATTTTTTCTCCTCCAAAAAAGTAAAATTGAGAAGGTGGTTTCAAACTTTCAATCATGCATGCTAACCTCTTCTAATAAACTCAACAGAAATAGTTAGTCGCCTTCATACACATCTAAAGTTTCGGCCAATTATAAATGATCGATCTGTTAAGAATATATATTTAGTGCTTCGTGGGCAATTCCTCCTATCATATATCTAATATTTTCATATAGGAAATTAAAAAGAAAATCCATGCACAAATGTATTTAGTTTTAAGAACTACCCGATAATAACTAGCACTACGGTTTCGTGGTATTCTTCTTTTACTAATAAGTGAGCCTTGACTTAGGGCAACTAGGGTGACGGTCCTTGGTCCACGGACCAGGAGGGCTCAAAAGTTTTAAATTAGATTTATTTTTATAGAAAAAAATTTTAAATTTTTTTTAATTTTTTGAAAAAATATTTAAATTGAGTTAGAAACTCTGAATTTAAGTTTTTATTAATAAATTGGGCCCATATCCTTGAAAAGTATTGATAAGGGTTATCCTGATTGATGTGTAGTTATCTAGCTTGTATTGACTATTATCTATATACATGTCTTGTAAAGTCACTAGCTAGGACTCTAACTCTCATACAACATCTTGTGACTATGACTTTCTAAGTATAAGTAATGTATTCAAATTCATTAATTTTTTTTATGTCTTCGTGGAAAGATGGAAAAAAATTAAAAATTTATAAAATACATAAGTATATATATATTGTGTGTAAATGTAAACTAAGGGGGCACTTTTAAAATTTTCGCCTTAGGTCTCGAATTTATTGGACCGGTCCTAAGTGAGAGGTTTCAAGTTCAACTCTCATGATTGACGATGGTGTTAGATATTTGTATGGAGTTTGATATAAACCGTGTAGCTGACACATTGTATGACTTACCGCAAATTGTCTATCCCCTTATATTTGAATTAGAATACGTAGAATTAATATCGTTGTATTGAAAAAATTAAAAACCGCCCAATAAGATTTTAAATATATTACATATGTGCACTCTATTTTCTTACAATTTTTTGTAATTACTAATGAATGAATTTTGTATTTCTTAAACATTTTTTAAAAAAGGAATAATATTTGCATATATTCCACATTAAAAGGACCCCCTCGTTTTACTATTTTCATTTATCAAATTATTTTTATACATATATTATAATCGGAATAGTTCATTTTTTAATTCATCAGTTGAAGATCATTTCCACAAAAATCAACAAAATTAGAAATCATTTATACATTTCAACCTATCGATTAAACCCATTTCTTAGTTCCTTTTATTTTTATTTTTTAGTTTGGTAAATTACGAACGGAAGCACTACTCCAAACAATACAGCAACTAACTATCAATATGATTACACTTAAATTAACATTGATCTTCCTTTTACCGTTTAGTAATATTTTTTTTTAATTTGTAAGTGTGAAATTTTAAATACAACTATATATGATGATACATATATTTCGAATTGGTGTCGATATCACATAATCAAACTAATTGTCAACCACAGCATCAGCAGTATGTAACTGCTAACAAAATCACTAGTCTGAATTTCTAATCGCTCCAAAGCCATCACCATATTATTCTCCACGATATTCAAAATTATTTTTATACGTACTGTCACCGTCTGCCACTATCGTCTCTAGTTCTCTATCCTATTTTGGATAAAGTAGGATAATTAACTAGGATGTATTTATTAGGTTAAGTTTATATGGTAGCATGATAAGCTTAATTAATCATAAGGAAAGACTAAGTAATAATTATCATCATTAAATCCCACTGGGACCGGTCAATAAGACGGGTTTTATGAAGTTCTTTTCGTCAAGGTTGCCGGCCGGCCTATATTATATTCCATGAATGTCAGCATGTGACCGTGGACATTGACATTCGACATTTGATATTTGACGGGCTCTTTATGTACATTGCTACTTATTAAATGTCCACGAATCATTTAGGGTGTATTTGAATGAAAAACTTTAAAATTATATAGGAGTTTAAATAAAATTAGTTAAAAATGAGGAATTTAAAAGTAATATGAAAAATGCCGGAATCTTTTGATAATTCATTGGTATGATGATATATAGCCAATTGGTGATCATGCTGTGAAAGATAGTAAGATACAATTACAAAGGCATTGTTGTCGAGGGGCTCTGGCGGCTTTACTTATATTCGCCGTCAAGTTAATGGTGTCACGCTATCACTCACTACACTTAGGTTTAGCCGACAGTAATATATGTAGGTATGTGACCGGCCATCTAGTGCATGTTTTAGAGCTCGTTTAGATAACAGATTCTTGTCGTTGTCATTTATTTTCAATTTTTAGCTCACATAAGAAAAATTAAATAAATTTTGTCTAAATTGAAATTTAAAAATGATTGAATATATATCTTACTCATGCTAGAGTTAAAGGAAAATATACTCTGGACATATTAGACATATTAGAGAGTGCAAGTTTACTTGGAGCTAAGCCTGCAAAAGTACCCACGGAGTCGAATTTGGTATTGACAATCACGGGAAGTGAAGCTCTTAAAGATCCAACTCGTTATCGCCGCTTAATTGGGAAATTGATATATCTCACAATCACCCGGCCCGAAATTACATGTGCAGTCAACACGCTAATTCAATTCATGCATTGACTAATGTGCAGTTAAAATATTTCGCGAAAAACTCACGATTTTTAGTCGGCTTTTGAAATTTCGACAAAAACTTCAAAATACTTATTCTATTTCCATTCTCATCACCCCATAAGATACTTTGAAGTTGAGGGAGATGGTTTCTAATAACCTTAGGACCCTGGAGTCACTTCCGGACCCCGGAGTCACTTCTGGACCCCGTTATGAGATTTCAATGAAATTCAAATTTTTTTGCTTAAAAAATGCATAAAAAATTGTTATTGGGTATTCTGGATGGCATGACATGTCTCAAATGGGTTATAATACTTTGGTTAATGTGCAGTTAAAATATTTCGAGTAATCCCGATTGATGCACTTTTCACAGAAGCGGTTAGCTATATAACTCACGATTTTTAGTCCGTTTATGAAATTTCGACAAAAACACCAAAATACTTATTCTATTCCATTCGGATCAACCCGTATGACATTTTGAAGTTGAGGGGGATGGTTTCTAATGACATTCGGACCTTATAGTCACTTCCGAACCCCGTTATGAAATTTCATTGAAATTCGAGTTTTTTTGCTTAAAAAATGCATAAAAAATAGTGAGTGAGCACCCTGGATAGCAAGACATGCCTCAAATAGTTTATAATACTTTGGTCAAGGTGCAGCTAAAATATTTCGCAACGGACGCATTTTTCACAAAAACTGTGAGCTATACTCACAATTTTCAGTCGTTTTTGAAATTTCGGCAAAAACTTCAAAATACTTATTCTATTTCCATTCTCATCACTCGTAAGATGCTTTGAAGTTGAGGGAGCTGGTTTCTAATGACCTTTGGACTCTATAGTCACTTCCGGACCCCCTTAAGAAATTTCATTGAAATTTGAGTTTTATTGCTTAAAAAATCCATAAAAAATATTTGATGGGCACCCTCGATGACAGGACATGCCTCAAATGGTTTATAATACTTTGGCTAATGTGTAGCTAAAATATTTCGCGAAATCTTGGTGGACGTATTTTTCACAAAAACAGTAAGCTATAACTCACGATTTTTAGTTTTTTTTTTACATTTCGACAAAAACATCAAAATACGTATTCTATTTCCATTCTCGTCACCTCAAGGCAGCGCATAGACTACTCCATTATCTCAAGCAAGCACCAAGGCAAGGCTTACTATTTTCTTCTCAAAATCAATTCAAATTGATTGGTTATTGCGATGCAGATTGGGCTAAATGTCCAATAACTCGGCGGTCAGTAACTGGTTATTGTATATTTCTTGGAAGATCACTTGTATCATGGAAGAGCAAGAAGCAGCACACCGTGGCTAGATCATCTGCTGAAGCAGAATACCGCTCTATGGTTGCAGCCACCTGTGAGCTTACTTGGTTGAGATACCTATTAAAGGATTTATTTGTAAATCATCCGGAACCAGCAAGAGGTTGTTTTGCGACAATCAAGCAGCACTACACATTGCAGCAAATTCGGTCTACCATGAGAGAACTAAGCATATAGAACTGGATTGCCACACAGTTCGCGAAAGAATTCAAAGAAAAGAAATTAAGACTGCATATGTGCCAACAGGGAACCAAGTAGCCGACATATTCACAAAGCCACTAAGGGCACCCATTTTCCACGAACATCTTCGCAAGTTGAGTGTCATCGACATTCACACTCCAACTTGTGGGGGAGTGTTAAAGGAAAGAGTAAAGTCATCGATCCCATTGAAATATGATATAGAGAGATTTTAGGATCTTCTGTGTATAGCATATCATTTAGACAATTTAATCAAAATGGATTAGCTAGACATGTATAAGATCACACCCCTGTAATTGAATTACTCACTGGAATACAAATCAATTTTGTATAGCTAGAAAAAATTTCACGTCTACCTTGGGGGAATAAAGAAAAAATAAAATCACTCATCAAGAAGGTGCGATAAACCGATAAGTTGGGATCCCCGAAGAATCTTAATTCAAAAACGGAAGAATATGTAAATGGAGGACATCATGCCAGACAATAATGGAAGAGGATGGTAGTTCTGTTTTGGTTAATTAATCAGCTACTGCATTTCCTTCCCGAAGAATATGATAATAACGGAATACCATGTGCTTAAGAAGGGAAGAAAATATATTCCCCCAAAAAATAAGAAGTACAATCACGGAAGACCGCACCACATGCCGCATGACCTGGGTTTCTCGTTGTAAGTCCATCCTTATTTACCTTGTTCATGAATAAGATGGAGGATGCCAAAGAACGGGAATAATAGAGAGAGCTTTCCAAAGTCTAGTTGAGAGCCTAAGGTAAGAATAAGCCTAGCTATCCCAAACACCGCGATCATGATCAGGTGCAATAGGCCCAACGTGCCGAATCCAAACCAAAGTAGAACAAAATAGACGTGGAAAATAAGTTTAATTATGATGATCGTTAATCATCAAATTCAATTCAATTTTAAATACCAAATATGCCCTTAAATAGAATTTGACCTATTTTATTCTTCTACTCGATCCCTTGGAGATGTTCATGGGTAGGAATAAATGAATCAATAATGCTATGGGCACCAACTAAAATCTCAAATTTTCTATCCCAATATATGTGGATCATGACGTGGCAATTCATGTCATTTTCTTTAATTAACTATCTCAAATTAAAAATAAAAATAAAAACCAAACATAACAAATTAAAAATCAAAATAAAATTAAGGAGAATAAAACCCTAACAAATCAAGTCTTATTTTCTTGTTAAAGGCTATAAGGCCTTGTCGTCGACTCCACCAACAAGAACAATGTCGACCTCCACCACCAAGATAGTGTCGTCGAACCCCACCACTAAGACAACGACGTCGTCGACTCCGTTGTACGTATCTGAATACATTTTTTATGAATGAATATTTGGTATGAATTGATCGTGATTAGAGTTTTTGGTCATGATTCTAGTTTGATTGATATATATATATATATATATATATATATTCTATATTTTCCATTGAAACCGAAGCACATAATGTCAACTTCGATTAGCTAGGATGAATTATGGAACACAAGAATTGAACCTAACGAAGATCTATGAACCGAAGCACCTCAATTTTGAAGCACCTAACCAAGATCTATGAATTGAACCTCATTCAACAGTCGGAGTCCAATAAACATAGGATGAAGTTTATAAGTGTTAAGGAAAAAAATTATATATACAGATGAATAAGAAGTTCATTATTCCAAAGGAGGTGGACGTCGTTCTTGTTCGTGGAGTCGACGGTAAGGGCTTCTAGTCTTCAACCAGAAAATAAGAACTGAGTTGTTAATTAGGGTTTTATATATTGTTCTTAATATTTATTTTTATTTCTAAATTTTTATGTTTTTTTTATTTTTTTTTATTTTTACTCTGAAATAATTAATTAAAAAAGATGACATGGATTGCCACGTCGTGTGCCACATGTATTGGAATCGATCTTATTTTCTTGATAAGGTGTTTAAAGCTTGAAATAGCAGCTTGAAGTAGACTCAAAAAAGTCAAGCCATAAATTAGTAACCAACCATTAATTGAATTTCAATAATGTTCATGCTGGCAAAGTCCAACTCAAGTACGTAGATCAATCAACTGGCTCATCAAGTCATCATCAAATTGTCAATATATGCTTATGGTTTTACTTCCATCGTCAACCCCATTTTGCAGACGCTGTCTGCGTCTGGTTTGCTGCCTGATTTGGGTAGCTTCTGGGGCTTTGTCCTCTTAATTCATGTTGACTTATCTAAAAAAAAAAAAACACAAGTCAACCACCGAGTGAACTGTAAATGCAAACTTATATAATTAATTACTGATTGATCAGTCTCTTCAAGGACTTGTGGCTTGAGTGATAAAATACTAATTCACTCTTATACGCGTGCCTCGTATCAAGAACACATAGGGTTTGTTATTGTCATTGACTCATTATGAGCAACTTGTTCCTCGACGTACGGTTCCTTCAATTTAACCACTGGATATCACAGATGCAATCACTGGTATTTGCATTGTATATACAATCTGTATTTTTTTTCTTAATTCTAAGATTTAGAATATAATTTTTTTTTCCTTTTCCTTTTCTTTCTAGCTACCGCCTCATCTCTCTTAAATGTAGGTAACTACATTGGGTAAGCTACTAACTGTGAACTATAATAGCTTTCCATTTTCAAAAGACTACAAATTCGATTTGAATTCGAAGATGGATTTGCCATATATATATATATATATATATATATATATATATATATCTAACTAAACACAAATATGAATTGCCTTCGTTATATAAAATGTAGAAGAATACTAATACATAAGTTTAAATCATTTTCGTTATAACACTACGTGTAGTGCAAGGGAATATAGTCAGTATACAAATATAAATCGTCTTCGTCATATTAAATGGAGAGAAATGCCAGTACATATATATAAATCATCTTTGTTATATATATAAAGTGCAAATGATACTTGTATACATAAAGAAATTAATTATCTTCGCATATAAAAATACTGATCGGGAAATATCATTAGGTTAGGATAGCTTAAGTGGAAATAAATAAGTTTAAAGATTTGATTAAACAATGCAAGTAGTAGCAGTTTGATGGAGACCTTGAAGGGTAATGTACACATGGGTGTGTGTGGAGTGTCCTTGGAAGAGTTCCACACAAATTTAAGAGCCTATAGAAGCCTACAAGTCCTTTCTTATTATTTCTTACATTTTCATGCTTAAAATGTGACTTAAGTATTTGATTATTGGTTAATAATAAAGATTGATAGATAATAGTAAAGCCTATATATTAAGCCACGCACACAAATCAGTTGGGTGGGGGTTGAGAAGATGCAAATGATTCTTTAGCATCTTCACATGGCAGTGTACCTCTTCCTCATATTCTCTCTTCTCTCTTCTTATAAGTCTCCCAATTTCAATTCCAATCTACCCTAAATTCACACACAAATTCAACCCACATCTCTCTCTCTCTCTCTCTCTCTCTCTCTCTCACATATTTTGATTTTCATTTTGTTGAACAATGGAGCTTCTTGTTTTAGTGTTTGGTTTCTCAGCCTTGTACTTCATTTTTATGATGTGGAAGCATTTTTATGAGAAAAGAGACCAAGAATGTTACGTTTTAGGGTACCAATGCCACAAGCCCACAGATGACAGAAAGCTAGACACAGAGTTTTCAGGAGAGATCATCAAAAGGACCAAAAACCTTGGTCTTTTAGAGTACAAATTCCTCCTCAAAGCCATTGTCAGCTCAGGCATTGGTGAGCAAACCTACGCGCCGAGAATCATGTTCTCCGGCAGGGAATCATGTCCAACGTTGGAAGACAGCATCTCAGAAATGGAGGAGTTTTTTCATGACAGCATTCAAAAGCTCTTGAACAGATCAGGCCTTTCCCCTTCCCAAATTGATGTCCTCGTTGTGAATGTCTCAATGTTTGCTTCTGTTCCATCTTTAGCCTCAAGGATCATTAACCACTACAAGATGAGGGAGGACATAAAGGTCTATAACCTCAGTGGGATGGGCTGCTCAGCCAGCCTAATTTCAACTGACATTGTGAGGGGCATTTTCAAGTCACACAAAAATGTTTATGCACTTGTTGTCACTTCTGAGTCTTTGAGCCCCAATTGGTATTCAGGTAATGCCAGATCCATGATTTTAGCAAATTGTTTGTTTAGGTCAGGTGGATGTGCAATTCTCCTCACCAACAAAAGGGCCCTGAAAAATCAAGCCATGTTCAAATTGAAGTGTTTAGTCCGAACCCATCACGGTGCGAGAGATGAATCTTATGGTTGTTGTATCCAGCAGGAAGACAATCAAGGCATGCTAGGGTTTCACCTTGACAAGATTTTACCCAAGGCAGCCACAAGGGCATTTGTGGATAACCTAAGGGACATTTCCCCCAAAATTTTGCCCACTAGGGAGCTAATTAGGTTTTTGGTTGCAACCCTAACTAGAAAATTGAAGTCCCAATATTCTACCAAGGGGGATCTTCCAAAGCCTATGGTGAATTTCAAGACTGGGGTTGACCACTTCTGCCTCCACACTGGTGGGAAGGCAGTGATTGATGGGATTGGGCTAAACCTTGGGCTAAATGAATATGATCTTGAGCCAGCAAGGATGACACTTCATAGATTTGGCAACACTTCTGCTTCAAGCCTTTGGTATGTGTTGGGGTACATGGAGGCTAAGAAGAGGCTCAAGAGAGGTGACACAGTGTTGATGATAAGCTTTGGTGCTGGCTTTAAATGCAACAGCTGTTTGCTAGAGGTGATGAGGGATTTAGGGGATGATGATGAAGAAAATGAAAATGTGTGGAATGAAGACATTGCTTCTTACCCACCAAATTCATTGACTAACCCTTTCTTGGAGAAGTATGGTTGGCTTCATCAAGAGGATCCAAACACATTCAAGCTTGAAAATTTGATGATGTAAAAACCTCATCTTCTTCTTCTTCTTCATCTTTAATTGTTTTTATTTTACTTTTGCAAAGTGTCATTTTTTTTTATAAATTATAATTTTTGGGGTTAATATTTCTTTCGAAAGTGATTTTCTGACTACTCTTTTCTCCTTCTGCGTGCACTTCTCCGTTTGTTATCGTCTGTTAATTTCTCTTTCATTTCCTTAATCTGACAACTAATGAATCGAGGTGCACGAGGTGAAAAGGGCAGTCTAAAAATCAGTTCCGTATTATTATTTTTTTGGATGTATTTTGATTATTTTATGTATACTATAAAGTTCTTACTGTTGAATCCCTCGGTGGATTTCATAACCCAAGAAGATGTGCTATTGCTGCTGCGCGCTGCTTTGAATCCCTTCTTTTTTCTACATAATTTTTTCTTTGCAACATGTAATTTTTTGATTGATGAAAATTGTACTAGCAAGTGGTTTATTTGTCACATGGTATACTGTTTTTACAGCTTTTGCTTTCTATTTATTTCTTTGGTACAAAATACAACGGGATCCATAAAGAACCTTTTGCCTTTGATTTGCTGGAGTCAATAGAGATTGGGTCCATATGCTGGGGTGTTTGCCTTGTGGCAATTTATTGTTTGCTAAATGTGCTGGATTTTGGGGTCTATCATAAATTTCTCTCATAGTTATTAAATGGTGTACCCCTCGCAAGACTTCAATGTAAAACAGAAATGAAAATTTTTATCATGTACATATTAGAGATGTGTCCAACTTTTTAATGGTTAATTAGTTTTTCTTTTTACTTATTTAAATTTAACGGTTGAAATATTCCGTATATCACAAGAAATATTTAACAGATATTCACGCAAAATTTTAACCTCTGGGTAAAAAACTCATCACTCACTCAATCTCATGCGCTCATCACTCACTTTTTTTTCCTTTCTTATTGTTTGAAGTTAGGCAAAATATTATTCTCCTTGTATTTCTAATTGTAACTTCTTTTTTGCAGGAGTTACAATTAATGTGGTTTTGGGTTTACAATTAATGTGTTTCATTTATATTTTCTTTTGTGGTGGGGTTGAATTGTGATGATAACCTTTCTAGGACAAAATCAAAATCATATCATTTCCTAATAATCCCCAGGGTTAGAAACATTATTAACTTGCTGCAAAAGGGGGTTAGAAACATTATTAACTTGCTGCAAAAGGGGGTTAGAAGCATTATTAACTTGCTGCAAAAGGGGGTTAGAAACATTATTAACTTGCTGCAAAAGGGGGTTAGAAACATTATTAACTTGCTGCAAAAGGGGGTTAGAAACATTAATTAATTAAAACCATCTTCATATATTCCTAATCCTTTTCATTTCAGATCACACCTACTAATGAAAAAGGAAAATTACAATCTTTAATTAATTCTCACTTATATATATATATATAGATCATCTGAGCATCTTTAGAATTGGATTATTGGAGAAATCTGATGTGCAAACACGGATCAAAATGCAAGTACTCTGCCAATGGTTAGCAATAATAATATTAATAAATATGGTCTTTCTCTACTACTGTACTCTTCTTTGGCACGAAAAGATCGAGATCTTCTGAAACTAAAATTGGCATGCCTTTCTTTGGGAGTTTGCGGGGAATATATATTAATATTTCTTTTTAGGAAGACTGCTATGATTCATTTATTTTGTGGGATATCATGTATATATAATTCAATAATAGAGTTAATTAACTAGCGTTTAATACTCACATTTACGACAAAAGTTTAATCCTCGTTTTTTCTTTTCTTGAATTAACAATTCTAAAAACTAAAGAATAATGCTAGGTAGCTAGAAGAGTAAAATCCATATTTTCAATCACGTACGGTTAGGTAGAAGCTAGGTCAGTGTCTTTCATTATTCTGACCTACCTAGGGTAACTATCTCACAAAAAAAAGCTAGGGTTTTCAGTTTTCCACCATCCTGATCAATTCCTCATTGATTTTGCATAGAGGAAAATATTACAGATCCATATCAAACTGCACCAACCATATATATATCCTTTTATAGAGGAGATTTCTGTTTTATTGTTGCTTCGGTAACATATCAACAATATATCAAAAATATTACATACTATATTAATATATATATCATACAAACATTACATCGACATAATATCGATGATATTTCCACGAGATATTTATACAAACGGTGGAGTGAGAGATACCATAAGAAGTTATTATAGTATATATATATATATATATATATATGTTTTGTTTTGTGTATGAGGTATATATTATTAGTGTTGGGGTATGCTGCCAGCAAAATCCTCACACAGCGGATGATCAGATGGCTATAGAAGCTTCGTTTAAACATTCAGAAATGGAGTAAGCTGGAGAGATGGGGGGGCCACGTACAGTTCAGACTTGTTCAGATCGTCACCACCAATAACTGAACGCTGCAGATCGATGGAGC